>CAMRHE010000077.1:5217500-5817500 GCA_947044405.1 Leptodactylus fallax | reverse complement strand
GGAAGGTTTTCCCCAAACCATGCATTACATAGTTGTCCTATAATGGATGAGGTGGAACATAGTACTTCCCCTACAGGAGGTACAGGCAGCTTTCCCAGGGTTAACAGAAAATTATGGCGGTTGCTGCAGATGGACAGATTATGATTAGCTTTGTCGGACCCTGCAATTAGCTGCAATTTACAAGGGGGTTGTCCAGACAACTTCATAATGTGCCATTACCCATTCTGTCTCCTGTACAGCTCACAGCTGGAACATGTGAACAAATATCTAACACAGCGCCTAGATAAAATAACACACAAAGTCTCACTTTTTTGCAGCCCAATTTATGTTCATAGCTATATTACTAATAATATGGTTGAAAAAGACATGTATATAGCATGTTCAAGCAAAGTAGGGAATGGGATATGGATGAAGAAAGAGGAGCTTAAGCCTTAAAGGGGTTATCTGTTTTCTAACATTAATGGCCTGTCCTTATTCCATTGAATTGTATGGGACAGTGTATGTAAACAATACAGAGAGCCGCACTGTCTGGGTACCGGTGATCTACGGGGTTTCCCAGGTGTCGAATCCCACAGATCTAATATTGATGGCCTAACCTAAGGATAGGCCATCAATGTTAGAAACTGGATAACCCCTTTAAGCTGACCAAACACTTTAAACAGGATGTTCCATTAAGGGCACTTATCCGCTACCCACAGGATAAGGGATAAGTGTCAGATTGCTGGGGGTCCAACCATCAGGTTCTCCAGCGATCAGGAGAACAGAGATCCAAAAGTTTCCCATACCTCCTCCTTGTAAATGGAGTGCCAGTGCGCTTGCATGACTGGCGCTCCATTCACTGCTATGTGCTGGTGGGACTGTAATCTCCAGCAGCCACATAGAAGTAAATAGAGCGTCAATCACAAAAGTGCACTGGAGCTCCATTCACATGAAGACTTTAGGGGAAATTTTGGTCCGCCATTCTCCTGATCACTGGGGACTCTGAGGAACCAGGCGGTTGGATCCCCAGCAATCTGACACTTATCCCCTATCAACAGGATGAGGGATAAGTGTCCTTAATGGGACAACCCCTTCAAATGGCGTTTTTGACAGCTATTTCTGCCAACTTCACCATAAACTTGCATACCTGGCCTGGAATAAATATATTTTTTTTAGTAATGGGTAGCAGCTTACCCCCCCCCCTCCCCATACACACAGTCACACACACACACACACACACACACCCATGTTCCAAATTATAGACCTAAGCCAATGCAGGTGCTGCATATCTCTGTCTAGAAAATAGCCAGGATGGATGAATAGAATCCTGACTATAGAATATCCATAGTTATTGGCATGTAAGACTTCTTGGTGGCTATTACAGTGCGTGGAATTAGCATGTTGCTTATAAATTATAGTAGTTCTTTATAATTTATACACATATGAATACATCACATAAAATGATTTTCTAGGAGTTTAAAACTGACAACCTATCCTTAGGATGAGTTATCTATATCAGATCTGTGAGGGTCTGGCACCCAGCAAACCTGCTGATCAGCTATTTAAAGAGTAGTGCACAGATCCAGAAGCAGACAGCTCCATATACTGTGTAGTGTATGTGTTGGCTATTGCAGCTAAGATCCCATTCACTTGAATTGGAGCTGAGCTGCAGTACCTTGACCCAGCCACTACACACTATATGGAGCTGTCTGCTTCCAGCTCTGTACACTGTGTATTGCCAGGTGTCAGAACTCCACTGATCTGATATTTATGACCAATGTTAAAAATAGGCCATCAATATCTAAGTCTTGTGCAACCCTTTTAATGAGTCCTATCGTTTAATTCTTCTGCCCAGTAGTTTAGTAGGTTTTATTGCTACTTAACCCTTTAAGGGGGCATGTAGTGGGTATAATTGCAATAGTACATAATTCTGTACATTTATTAGTGTGTTATACTGATGATCCCTTTTTTTGGTAGGTCTGTCAAAATATGTTCTTAGTCAGTATTTCCTGTTCTAATAGCAAAAATTAAATTTTCTAACTGTTCAAAAACACATGCAAGTTATTTTAATGCATAATGAAATATATGAAGTCACAAAACCACAGTATAATTTCAATGTAAATGTCATAGGATTCCTAGTGCCAGAGAGACCTGCCTTAGATTGCAATGGGAAGATACAGTAGAACTCATACCATAGCAAAAAAAGAATAAAAAAAGAATTACAATAATATTTTTAAAGGGACTGGATGGGTTCAGCTCTGTCTGAGCAAATAGTGGAACTACTTAATATAAGGGAAGTTATTATAGTGTTATAATAATAGTTATATAACTGTGTTGGACTATTCAGCACTGGAGTAGGATACCAAACCTGGATTTACGAAGCTTATTGTAAATTTGTTGCCACGCTGCCCCCTGATAGCCTTCCTATTTATATAGATACTGTATTTTACAGACCAGTCAAGATGCACCAAAATTCCTGCAAGAAGGTCAGTTTTGTGAAACGACTTTGCTTATAGTTAACTTATAATAAAACTAAGCATAAAGTTATGTCAGTGTCAGGTCTATGAGTCTATGCAGATCTTTCTGGAAAGAGTTATGGGTATGCTTCTCTTACCTCTTAGACCAAGAGATTGTTAAGAAACATCTCTTTGTTTTTATCTTTCCGGGCGTCATAGTCATATAAAAGCTTGATTTTTGTGGGATGAGTTGTATTATGCACTGGAGTCTTAGGTTCAATCTGACCAAAGGCAAAATCTTCATGGAGTTTGTATGTTCTCCTCCATGTTGTGTGGATTTCCTCCGGTTACTCCGGTTTCCTCCCACACTCTAAAGACATACTGCTAGGGAATGTAGATTGTGATCCCTATATGGGACAGTCACAAACAGTGCACTATACAAGTAAGATAAATAAATTATATTTATGGCCTTATTTTAGGGTACATAAAACGTATTAATTAACTTTTATTGTCTCTTTTTTAATTTATTTTATTTCTATGGCATGTACCATATGAGTTTAATAATAATAATAATAACTTTATAGTTCAGGTTGTTATGAACAATGGGAAAACCTGCATTTTTTTTTTCTTTTTTTAAAATATTTTTAATACATTTTTACATTTTTATTTTCCCACTAGTGAAATTGAACGAACATATCACACAATTGTGATCATTCATATAATACACTGCAAAACTTCTATATTGCAGGGAATTATATCTTCAGTCTTACATGGACAAAGAACCTATTAAAACCTGCTGGGTCTAATAGGCTTTCGTAGATGTCAGACCTGGATGACATTGTTAAGTCCTAGTTCCCATTAGAATCCATTGGCAGCCCACATCAGCAATGTGGGGGGTAGATAGAGGTGACTGTACAACCTCTTCGATGGTGCTATAGACTGCAGCATTCAGGAGGTTAATGCCGCTAACTGTTTCTCTCACCCAGCTCACTACCCACCTCTGAGTCTGTGCTTGCAGTAGGTAGTAAGTGGGGTCAGAGAGAGGGAGCCCAAGAACCATGATACTGAGTGGTAGCTGTTATAAGTTTCCATGTCCTAATTCCAACTGGCTCAACCTTTGTGACATGAAAATGTGATCTGGTCAAAAAGTCAGTTTAAAATATCTTTCAGTAGAGGTCAGAGAGGGCTGAAGAATGCGGCATCGCACAGTCAGCCTGACAGATAATATAACAAATGGCAATCTACAGCTTGTACTGTAGTGCTTATACATATAACTGTAGAAGCCGAAAGAAGCAAAATGTTTAATTAAATCCAATTACAAATTATTTTAGCCCTAAAAAGTGAAAAGAATAAAAAAAAAATGTTGCAAAGTTGTACACAGCCTTAAAGGAGGCCTTTCACGTCCTCTAGGCTAGGGCATGTTATATACTAAAGCAAAGCTGATTTCAGTGCACTTTCACTTTTGCAGGTATCTTCCCTGATTCCAGGGATATTGGTGCCATTAGTTTCGGCTATCAATATCACAGCAATGTCAGAGGGACCGACCTCACAGCTCAGCATCATCTCTGGGTAGTGGTGAACACCCCCTTTTCATAGTACAAGACTACAGAAATGTACTGTCTGGGACGTTTCTCACCATCTATTGATGATCTATTGATGAGGCCGAGATTAAGAGCACCGAAATTAAAGGCACCGATATCTCTGAAAATGAAAGTGCTCTGAATTCAGCGCAATGTTATCTTTGCTATGGTATATGACATGCCCCATCTTAGAGGACCTGAAAAGTTCTCTTTAAATCTAGTTAATTTTCCCTTACCCTTTTCCCTTTATTTCCACTTCCCCTTTTTTATTCTCCGTCAAATTCATTATTAATAATATACCGGTATTTTATTAAATTTTGTAGCAACGTTATTTGTTCTGATAAAATGTAAAAATATCCACCAAAATTGGCCCTGCATCTAATTTCCCAGCTACAACACCTGGCAGGTCTTTCTAGCACATGGACCATTAGAAGGAGGTGAGATACGCATGCTCTAACCTGCTTGTGGTGTTACCTGGCTGTCAATCTGGCTGTGGAGATCAGCCACAGTGATGGAGGGGGAGGATCTGAGAACAGGGCTCTCTGAAGATGTTTGTTTGACAGATGGCGCGGGGCTACAGCCAGTACGTGCTGGTAAGAGAGGGACCTCAGCATGTGATGTGGAAGGTTGAGGCTGGTTTTCGGTAAAGGTTACAGATCTTTTCTGATCCACTGCAGGAAGAAAGAGTAGAAGTGAGCTATGATCCACAGTAAATATAACAAGTCAATGCATGTATCCTTAGATCTGCATGTTCATGGTATGTTAAAGGGACATTCTTGTAATATCAAGACATCACCTATCCACTGGTTAGGTGATGCCTGTTAGATTAGTGGGAGTCTGACCACTGAGCCCCCCACAATTGTCACAACAGAAGTCCTATGTTCCCTGTTTACCCCAACAGCAAGACTGCAGTCAAGAGGATTTGAACGGCGCAGCAGACGCACATGCATGTAATGTTATGGGACTGCCAGAGATAGTTGAGCACTGTACTTGGCTTCTCTTTGGCAGTTCCATAGAGTTGAATGCAGCAGCACATATGTATAACCACTGCTCCATTCCACTCCTCCTGGCCAGGGTCTTGCTGCAGTAGGGGACAAAGGCACAGCATCCTTGTACTGACTAATGGTTCAGGTCCTAGTGGTCAGACCCCATCAATCTAACAGTTGCCATCTAACCAGTGGATAGGTAACATAACTTGATATTAATGGAATGCCCCAAGGTAAAAAGTATATGGACCATCAGATAAATGATATATTGATAAATGATATATTTTAGTTTTTCATCCTAATGTTGGTAATACAAACAGGTTTTTAAGTTGATTTTCCAATTCATACCAAAACATATTTGACGATCTCTGTATAAACCAGTCAAGTTCTTTCCCACCCATCTTGGCAAATTGTGTTCTTTCCAAATATTTCCACCTACCAAACAGTACTTACATTTGTCTTGGATGCCTTTACCATGGCAGAAATGTAATCAATGTTTTGTAATAATGCCACAAAGTCAGAACTTAAAAGCATAACCCAGTAAATTGTACTATAGCATTATCGTAGGACAGCTTATACAATAACAACTTTCTCTTTTGGTTCCCATAGACACCGCTGAGGATAAAAACAATCTGAACTGGCCCTTATCCAAGGAGCTGTGAAGTGTATTGGCTATATGTCAAAGTTATAGTCCCTGAATAGACCTTACTGACAGCTGACAAGGACATAGAAGACCGAGGTACAAAGTAATTAGGTAGAGTTGTAATGTCATTGCAGTAGTCCATGAATGTATAGTGCATGGTTAGCACAGGAGACAGGGAATGTATAGTGCACGGTCAGGACAGGAGACAGAAGTCAGGGAATGTATAGTGCATGTACAGGACAGGAGACAGGAGTCAGGGAATGTATAGTGCATGTACAGGACAGGAGACAGGAGTCAGGGAATGTATAGTGCATGGTCAGGACAGGAGATAGGGATTGTATAGTACATGGTCAGGACAGGAGACAGGAGTCAGGGAATGTATAGTGCATGGTCAGGACAGGAGACAGGAGTCAGGGAATGTATAGTGCACAGTCAGGACAGGAGACAGGAGTCAGGGATTGTATAGTGCACAGTCAGGACAGGAGACAGGAGTCAGGGAATGTATAGTGCATGGTTAGAACAGGAGACAGGAGTCAGGGAATGTATAGTGCATGGTCAGGACAGGAGACAGGAGTCAGGGAATGTATAGTGCACGTTCAGGACAGGAGACAGGAGTCAGGGATTGTATAGTGCACAGTCAGGACAGGAGACAGGAGTCAGGGATTGTATAGTGCACGTTCAGGACAGGAGACAGGAGTCAGGGAATGTATAGTGCATGGTTAGAACAGGAGACAGGAGTCAGGGAATGTATAGTGCATGGTCAGGACAGGAGACAGGAGTCAGGGAATGTATAGTGCACGTTCAGGACAGGAGACAGGAGTCAGGGATTGTATAGTGCACAGTCAGGACAGGAGACAGGAGTCAGGGAATGTATAGTGCATGGTCAGGACAGGAGTCAGGGAATGTATAGTGCACGTTCAGGACAGGAGACAGGAGTCAGGGAATGTATAGTGCATGGTTAGAACAGGAGACAGGAGTCAGGGAATGTATAGTGCATGGTCAGGACAGGAGACAGGAGTCAGGGAATGTATAGTGCACGTTCAGGACAGGAGTCAGGGAATGTATAGTGCATGGTCAGGACAGGAGTCAGGGAATGTATAGTGCATGGTCAGGACAGGAGACAGGAGTCAGGGAATGTATAGTGCACAGTCAGGACAGGAGACAGGAGTCAGGGATTGTATAGTGCACAGTCAGGACAGGAGACAGGAGTCAGGGAATGTATAGTGCACGGTCAGGACAGGAGACAGGAGTCTGGGAATGTATAGTGCATGTACAGGACAGGAGACAGGAGTCAGGGAATGTATAGTGCATGGTCAGGACAGAAGATAGGGATTGTATAGTACATGGTCAGGACAGGAGACAGGAGTCAGGGAATGTATAGTGCATGGTCAGGACAGGAGACAGGAGTCAGGGAATGTATAGTGCACAGTCAGGACAGGAGACAGGAGTCAGGGATTGTATAGTGCACAGTCAGGACAGGAGACAGGAGTCAGGGAATGTATAGTGCATGGTCAGGACAGGAGTCAGGGAATGTATAGTGCACGTTCAGGACAGGAGACAGGAGTCAGGGAATGTATAGTGCATGGTTAGAACAGGAGACAGGAGTCAGGGAATGTATAGTGCATGGTCAGGACAGGAGACAGGAGTCAGGGAATGTATAGTGCACGTTCAGGACAGGAGACAGGAGTCAGGGATTGTATAGTGCACAGTCAGGACAGGAGACAGGAGTCAGGGAATGTATAGTGCACAGTCAGGACAGGAGACAGGAGTCAGGGATTGTATAGTGCACAGTCAGGACAGGAGACAGGAGTCAGGGAATGTATAGTGCACAGTCAGGACAGGAGACAGGAGTCTGGGAATGTATAGTGCATGGTCAGGACTGGAGTCAGGGAATGTATAGTGCACGTTCAGGACAGGAGACAGGAGTCAGGGAATGTATAGTGCATGGTCAGGACAGGAGACAGGAGTCAGGGAATTTATAGTGCACAGTCAGGACAGGAGACAGGAGTCAGGGAATGTATAGTGCATGGTCAGGACAGGAGACAGGAGTCAGGGAATTTATAGTGCACAGTCAGGACAGGAGACAGGAGTCAGGGAATGTATAGTGCACAATCAGGACAGGAGACAGGAGTCAGGGAATGTATAGTGCATGGTTAGAACAGGAGACAGGAGTCAGGGAATGTATAGTGCATGGTTAGAACAGGAGACAGGAGTCAGGGAATGTATAGTGCATGGTCAGGACAGGAGACAGGAGTCAGGGAATGTATAGTGCATGGTCAGGACAGGAGACAGGCTAGGCTGGGGCTGTAAGAAAGTAAAATAGTCTAAACACATGATAAATCTGTCATACACCATGTGCTTCATTTCTATTGGTGAAATTGTCACTGTTTAGATAAAAACCTAGTTTGAGCTTTTATTTCTTAAACTGCTCATTGTGATTTGTTGTTGTGTTTTAATAAGCCAGCCACCATGATTCTCTGCTTAGAATATTCTGTCAGCAATTTCCAGGAGACTGAATCACTGTGTAAAGCCTATTTGTTCATTAAGTATGTAGTGGTCTTAGCAGTCTCCAACTAGGTCCCCTTTGTGCTACTAAAGCTGATGTTAGTAACAGATCCATTCTCACTACAGACATGTATGGCACTTCCAAATGTCTGTTCTCTGGAATCCACACCTATCTCCAAAACAGGGATCTGATACCCTCTGATCCCCCTCCAACTGATGCTGCAGCTGCAATGAATGGAGAAGGCCACTCATTTGTAGTTCTCTCAATTTACTTCTATGGGAAGCCTGACATCAGCTTCTGGAGATACGTTTGGAGTCTGCATCTATCAGACATATATGACACATCCTTTGGATCATTTAAAGGGTTATCTCAGGATTTCAGCTGCTCTCCTATCTCCTCTCCCCCCCACTTCTTGGTTATCAGACCATTGTTGTACAGAACACCTGCTTGTTCGACACAGTTATCTCTGGATGTAAATACACAGATACAGAAGCCCTGCTTAAGAAATGTGTCGGAGTTGGAGGAGGAGGAGGAGGAGGTTCATTATTCTGACCTGTTGCAGGTCTGTAACCTAGGTAACTAGCTGTAAAAACTGAGGAGAGAGATTTAGCTGTATCTGGCAAATGGAGCAAGATCGATAAAGCAATGTATTAGGTAAAGCTACAAGTCTGAATATTATCCTTGAAATGGGAATACCCCTTTAAGTTTTCTAAGTTTCAAGGTTAGACCTCTCTGGATCACATTTGTTTTTTCAGCGCATCCTACAGATGCTTAGATTGGATTGAGATCTGGGGAATTTGAAGCCTATTCGGTTCCTTAAACTATCCCTAAGAAATGACTATAGATTATTTCACTGGTTCCAACAGAGCAACCTTAGGAAATGGTTGTTCACCTGCCGAGTAATATATCCCAGGTCTTGACAAATGCCATTGCAAATAGATATTCAATGATATTCAATTCTCCTGACAGAGGCCACACTCACATTCTAGTCTGAAATAGGGAAATATTGAGACAGTCGGAAGAAAACATTTTGGTGCATCTGAATAATAAATGTGTCTAAATTGAGATGCACTAAAACATTGGTGCAAACAAGAGCACAAAAGGGGCTAAGCATTGTAAATGTCATCCAGAGTCTCATATCTGAGCGAATGGTGGGCTGAGCATAGCGCAGTGTCTGTAGACCAATGGGTAACTTAGTTATAGTTTTTACAAAAGTGTGTATCCATAACACAAAAGTGATAAGTGCTCCTCAAAAGCAGCTTGTTAACCCAGCAATAGTGTTTTATGACACTTGTGGGGGTCTAGAGGTACAGACCACTTTCTGCCTGCTATTAATATGAGTAGACAAAAGAACTTGAGCAAAACTGAGACCCCCCTCCCATTCTACTGTCACTACTATGTGGATCTGAATTTCTCTATCCTCTTGAACCAACATCTAATGTTCTGTTGTCAAATGTAGTAAAAATCCAAAGCACAACATATAAACTAATTGTTACCCGTTTTCTGATCTTCTTCACGTATTTGCTTGGCTCGTGGCTGTATACTTCTGCGAGTTGTTGAAAGTCTCGCCCCCATGGCGACTCCTTGGTTCAGTTTGAGTTTTCTGACGTGAAAGTAAAGGCCTTCGTAGCTGAACCAGGTGAGAAGGAGAGAAAGCCCCCTGTTATACCGTAATACAGGGGAGATATTAACACTCAGGAAGATTCAAGGTCATAAGTGCCATTGGGCACAGGTGGTTCAGAGAAACTTGCCAATACTCTTAAGCTCCTTGCATATCTATGTTTTTACCACAGTTGGAAACTGACCTCAGTCTTGCTTAAAATATGTCTGTATATTTATGAACATATTCCATCCCACTAAAAGTTTACAGTAACATTGTTTAACCATCATATGTATTATTATATGTATCAATGTTAGCATATGGATTAAGATGGTTTTTCGGGGATCTTTATATAACTAGTCAGGAAACATCAAATATCCAAGGAACTATAGTAAAGCACTCTAGAGACCACAAAGTCTATATTACAAGTTGCCTTATATAACAAGTACTATTGACAACATTCATCAAAATAACGGTTAAATGTCTTGTCTTTAAAGGGACCTCCACCAACACCAACTCTTTGCATTCTTTAATAGGCACCACTCACAGATTCTGGCAACCATAACATTTTCAGCACAGTTATGCTTTCTACTGTCATATGGGTGGTTCCCAAGGGCGTAACTTGATGGGTGCAGAGGGTGCAATCACACCCGGGCCAGGAACCATAGGGGGCCCATAACCAATGGCATAACTTAAAGGTTTCACATTGTTCTTATCTGCCACTTGATCCATAACCCTGGGGGTCCATAGGTCACCCTCACCACATGAAGGCTGACTATATTTCTTTGATCACCTTTCTGAATCCCTTTGATGACTGGCAGTTTGTGCATTGGAAATGTATTACCCCTGTTCTTTGGTGAACTGAAGTGAGAAGATTTATGACACTTAGTCTTCCACTGTCAAAAAAGAGAAAATTAACCTTTTAGTGCCAAATGAAGCAACTGGTCAGAATATAGTCAAAGACGGATTCTGTGGGGGAGGTTGTAGCGCAAAAGGGGAAACAATTGCTGTGGGGGGAGCAAGCTAGGTTTTTGCACCAGGGATCTTAAACCTTTAGTTATGCCACTGATGTTTCCTGTTGATCTGCTCCAGGCCAGGACCTTCCACATGACACTAGAAAGCAAAAAATATGAAACACTGTTGAAGCATTGACTATTAAATTATGCAAACAGTTGGTATTGGTGGAGGTGGTGAAAGGCCCTCAGGATTAGGTCCAAATGAGCATTCACTAGCGGAGGTCAATTTATGCTCCGGAAATTTTATCCACTTTGTTTGCCACTGCAACTCCACATTGGAAAATCCACAGAGTATATTCCATACTTACATATTAAAGACCTGTTCTTAGGATAGATCCATGAAAATTTGATCATTGGGTATTTGACACCTAGGACCCCAGAGATCAGCAGTATGAAAAGACCAAAGCAGTAATGCTGCAGCCTTTTTACTAAATACCAAGCACAATTTTGTACTTTATGTAGGGACTTTGGGATTGCAGCTCAGCCTTATTCACTTGAGTGGGTCTGAGTCCACATGACGAATGAACGTGACATCAGTTACCTGGAAGGCAGAAACAACGTTCACTGGAGCAGCTGATCTCTAGGGGTCCTGGTTGTCGAATTCCCACCAAACAGATATTGATGACCTATCCTAAGGATAGGTCAACAATATGTAAGTCCTGATAAGTTCTGTTCTAGGAGGGAGAACGCCTATGTTACATTTTAAGTGTTGCTTGGCATGCTGTGGTTATTAGGCTAGTAGAAGTCCTTACTAGAACATTTACTATATTGGAGATATCATACATATTCTGTGTACATTAGGTTCTGTTAAAATTTTAATAAATTCAAGGCCAGAACTTTTCTTTTGAAATTATTATGGGAAGAGAATACACAAGATAAAGCTGTAAAATAAAATCATGTTCATTGGTTAATACAACAGACTTATTATGCACGAGAATTAAGTGGAATTGTAACATTGCAAACTAGAACTGTGTATAACTGTACATAAGGTAGATGATAAAACATGCAAAGAATAGTTTACAAGAAAAGCTGTACTGCAAACTGTTATGAAGTATTATTCTGTATCATTCATACCTGGTGAATATGTATCATTATTATTTTATATGACCAGTCTAGTACCAAGTGAACAGTGCAAGGCCCAACAGGTGTGGTCTACCATTAACCAAGCTATAGTGTTATGAAAGTCGAACACTTCCTTACTTCTGGCCAAAGGCTCATATGGAGGTATTCATGATAAGATGCTAAGAAAGATTTGGTAAAGTATCATTAATACGCCCATATAATAATACAGTCTAAGCAGTTTGGTCACATGAGGCCATGAGTAAAATAAGCTATTCTTTTTCACTGTGAATGATACAAATAATACTATCATATGCTGTTTGTACTGTATGAATGTGAAGATATCTTTAGAAAGCTTTTTGCTAATTGTATGGGATGGCTCGTGGATATTACTGACCATAACTTTATTACATGTATGATGGGGGGCACATTCCAAATTTATCATAACACCCCTGTTGATACTGTTTAATTGCTGTCACCTAAATGATGGAGTGGTTTGGATGATATGTAGCATTACACAGTTCTGAAAGCATTACCAGTCTGGGGACCTGCATGCATGGGAGGATGTTAACTCAACAGGGATAAAGACATGGAACTGGCAATATAAGAGGGCAGGAACAGGGATGGTAAACAGAGAAGGCACTGTCTAGAATATGGATGAAGGGATTTTGACCAATAAAAGCTATCAAAGAATATAGTTATGAGGGGAACATACCCCTGCCTATCCTCCACCTCTCACCAGTGACAGCTGTGTATCTGCCTGGTACACTACGGCAGCTTCCCTTCATAAATACAGTGGACTCATAACTACAGTATAAGTCCATTGTATTCTTTGATAGCTCCTATTAGTCAAATGTCACGTAAAGGCTATGCTACCCTTCCATACAGCAGTATAGTCTTATGGCATATCCTCTTTACAGGCTTTGTCCAAGTTCTATAGCATTTATATTACTAATGACCTACCCATGGGACAGGTTATCGGTATAGCTGGTTGGTGAGGGGTCCAGGTGTTGTCATTGGGTAATAATATATAGGCTTCTTATCGTGAACTTAATACCGTACTAGAGATTTGCATCTATCACACTGCAGTCCCATACAATAAACTCCTAAACATAGCTCCACATTTATAGTCTGGATAGATGAAAATGTTGCGCAAGCATTAAGTGCCCTGTGCTGTCCAACCACATGATATCTCAGATTCCACTGGGTCTTCTATTCATGTAAGACATTATGAAAGAGCAAGGCCATGTACTGTACATGAAATATATCATTGCAATGTTATATGTAAGTAATAAAAGGTATTATAATGAGGTAAGAGATTACAATGCTTTGTGCTTTCTCACCTGATAGCAGTATTTCACTGATTTACAGTAATAATTATATAGCCAAAAAAACAAGCACCAACAAAGCATATGCTACTATCTCATCCTTCTGTGTCAGATATGTATTACTTCTCATTTACCAGTGGGTTGACTAGAGTCACCATATGCTCCATCCTGATTCTGAAAGGTCGCTGTTGTGCAACAATGTGGACACACTGTATATTATGACATCCCATGTACGGGAGAAGTTTATTGACTGTTATAGTTATGATGAGGGTCAAAGTGTTAACTATCACAATGAAGGCAAAGACATTAGAAAACCTACCGTATATACAAGTAGGGGACTATATATTGTCTACATACAATTATGTACTTTATATGACCAATTAATGTTCTTTAAAGCTACCACAATGGCAGTGCTGGAGCAAAACTGCTGCTGTCACATGAGAACGATACCTGGATTTAGTGCAGGTAGTACAATAATGCTTCCAACAAAACAGAAGATTTATGAAAGCTGCAGGAAGGAAATGGGTGGCTCTGCCCATGTCATCAGATGTTGTCGTACATGGTATATAACTTATGACTGATCATGGCAGAACCACCTATTTGCTATACATTGCCTTTAATATACACCCCTCAAATAGCATAGCACATGCAGCATGTATACAGCGTAAGCACAGGAAAGCATAGCATTGAAGGTGTTGTATAGCATTGTACCTTTTAATAGTCAACAGGGACAAGGGTATAGTAGCTGACATTATACACTACATTATTCTTATTACATCTGATGATTTACTTTACAAAATGTTGGACTGAAAGAACAAAGGACAAATGTAAGCAGATAAAATGCTAGATGATCATGAAACACACATGGACAGTTAGGGAATGGAATGGGGCGAGAACAAAGAAGTTGGAGGAGAAAAATCAGACATGTCCGAATGAACATTTTACTAGTATTTTTGTACAGTTTTAACACATTGCTTCATTTAGTCCACCATCCAGTTAACTCTTCATGGATGACATCATCCTCTGTGTTATGTAGCACTTACCTGTCTCAGACCTCTCTTCCTTCCCAATGGTGGTTGTATGAGAAGGTTCTGATGACCAGGTTCACTCTGCACACTGGCTACCCTGTTGAGTGTTAACAGCATTAACATATGGAATGCACACACATGAGAAGGAAGTATGGTGGATGTTGACGAAGACAAAAAGGTATCAGGATTGAGTGAATATAAAGTGATATATACTATATGTAGAACACTTGAATCAGAAATCCAAAGAGGAAATTCTTAATAAAAGTGCATGTACTGTACCTAACTACCAGCAATACAGAAAATAGGATGATTTGTCATCTCATTGTGGACAACCATACATTTGAAGGAAAAGTTGAATCTAAAACACCAATTGATTTACAAATCACGTTCAAGGTAAAACGATCCAAAGGTAAGTCAGAAGTCAAGCTGGCAATGTGAGGCGGATATGTTTCTGCAGAGAATAAAAGTCTTTACTAATCAAATGATTTTGTTACCAACATCTTAGCCTTAAAAGGGGTTTCCAATAAAAGATATTTATGGCATACCCTGAGGACGTGGGTCCCACCACTGGGACCTGCTCCTAGTTCTCAAATGAGCCTCCCCAGCCACCGTGCTCTGCTACTTGCCAAACTGTGACAATTTTCTATGGTTGGACCTTAAGTGTAGTTCTGAGCTACACTTCTATGGAAGTTACACAAACAGCAGAGCTCACAGCTACACTGTTTCTGTAAAAACCCCCATAGCTGAAAGTCTTCTAAGTGAGGTTACAGCCATGTAAGTAGCGAGGCATGGAGGCTGGAGGGGCTTATTTTAGAGAGAGGTGAGACCAGCATCTAGCAGACATTTATGTTATTTATGTGGATATGAAATAAATGTGTTTTGGGGGAAAAGCTCCTTTAATGTGAGCATGAATTTGTAGTGGTGTACCGTGTTGTAGTAGTACTGCTAAGCTCTGTATTCAGTAACAGGAGTTATTCTAGCAAACTGAATGATGGCAGTAAAATAATGGTGTATTAATATACTCTGATGATCACATGACTTCAGATATTCCAATACTTTTCCTATAATTATGATGGTTTCAGATGCTGAATGATAATCTTTAGCCTTCTTCAGTAGATTGATGATTTCTTATATACCCAGTTCCATGTCTTGAAGGCAGTCTACCAAAATCACTTCTAAATAACTAATATGCTGTTGTAGGGACAGTTAGTGACAAAGTGAATATACCTTCAGCTGTTTGGTGCACTTGGGGTGTGGCCACACTGGCTGGAGCACCCATTTTCTTATATGCAAAGAATTGTGCCCTGATGTATTCCATTGTAAAAATAAGAAATCTATATCACGTAGGTTTTTCTTATGGGATCTCCATGGTTAGAAAATGTAAGTTGACTTCTATTTTCAAAACAGTGAGAAAAGTATGTTGACTTATATAACCCAGATAATTCCTAAAAGAACTTTTTGCAATATGTTTTCTAGCCAAGAGGCAGTGTCACGTTTGATTGTCTTTGATTATATATAGTTACTATGTGATTTGTTTTCTGCATTTTTTGCAGTTTTCCCCTCTACAGGCTCTATCTCCAATGATCAGTTATCCCTGACCTGTAGGATGAAGAACTGTTATGATGTCTCCCATAACCAGCACATGGAGAAACAAGAAAATTCTGTTTCCTAACTCTGTCACTTTCTTAGCATCATGAAGGACATTCTAGAGCAGCACTAAAACTTCTTGAGTGAGCTAGAAAACTTAGCTTCAGCAGACCAAGATGGAGTTTGTAGGTAATTCTGAGCAAGTGAACAATTTATAAGGGAAAGAAAAATAGCTTGATAAGGAGAAAGATGCATTTTTCTCTGATAACATATATTACAGAGTTTCTTAAAATAAAATCACCTGTACTATTGATTAACGTAAAGTCTAACATACATAGTGACATATTTGATAAGGTAAGACTATAATCCTCTCTTGTTGATCCAGGGGAAGGAACAGATGGTAATTGTTCCATGGGAAGGAAGGGGGGGGGGTGATGGATTTGTTACCTTCTCCAAATATGGCATTTGGACTAAAACCCTAGACTAACATCCTTTTTACTTTCACGTTATGGGTTTAGGTGTAAAAAGAACATTAGAAAGATCTCTATACTGCCCATTAATATATTTGCAGCTAGGTCACCCCCTCAGCCATCTTTTTTTCAAACTGAATAACCCCATGTTTGATAACCAGCCCTTGTACGCTAAGCACAGTAGAAAGTGCTGTAGCCATTTAATGTGGTCTATGTACATAAAGTATTATAAGTAGTATAAGAAAAATTATTTTCAAGATTTCTGTTTTTTTTTCAGTGGAAGAAAATTTTCTTTTTTACATTCAGTGGCCTTTCTGATCTAGTCCTGTTTACAAACAAAACACAACAGCAGAAGGAAGTTTTCTCTTGTCATAGACTTGAGGATAACATCTATAGGAACATAGGACTATTATACCCCAGAATGCATACATGATTGTTTTCTATCAATGGCAGCAGACAAAAAACTTGCAAAAGGTGAGGATTGAAAATCATAGTATTTAAGAATCTTCAATAATAAATGTATTAATTATAATATTTATTTATTCTTATAATTTTATCTACTGATGACTGCAAAAGCCCTTAACTTATTACAATCACCATGTAGATTCTCACATGCACTCTATTGTAATATATCATCGATGGTTATTTAGGGCATTACAGTGATCTGATCATCTGCAGTACATAATATTAATACTATTAGCAACAATAATTCAATAATACAATTAATAAATTATTGCTGAAATATTATGTGACATATGGCAGTGATGAATACGGTTAGCTCAGAGCTTATATATGGATTGACAAATGGATGTGGCACAGGAACTGAGTAGAGCTTTCTCCATATCCTTTAATGCAATAGCGATGGAGGAAATGCTGTCTTAATATACTAGCTCTCTTGGTAATAATAGATTCTGAGTACAGCATTTTACTTTTCATACAATAAAGGAAGAGAAAATACAGGAGCAATTGAATAGAATGAATAGAATACATATGAATAGATTATCTTCCTTTCTTTCCATTTATCATACCACTATGTCCCACTCTGCTAAATACTAATAAAACTGCATTAAAGTGTAACACATGACAAAACAACGTTAGCATGGTTTATATTACTTGTATTGATGTTCTAACTGTTATGGTTGTGCTCATGAAGTGGTCACAGCAGGAAAAAACAAAAGATAAACTATATAAATACTCAGATCATTGCCAGGTGCCTCATTTATCAAAGATATAGATGTGTCCTTCCTTACCTTTTATCTTGGGTGGACACGCTCAGATATGTGTATTAAGAGATGACCAGCTTTTCAAAATAACATGAATTTGTGATACTCTGTCACAAGATGTGTATCTCATATGTGTCTATGTGTAACCACCCACTGGTTGTGTTTCTGTTTGTCATAAGTTCAAATCTTAAAGGGAATGTCTAGAAATGATAGCAAGCCATGGTTGGTGAGGTGTAAAATAAAAAAAAGTTTACTCACCTGTCCCCAGCAGTCCATTGTCCGCTGCCGGTGCTGGGGCAACATTTCCAGAATTCCTGAACTTCAAATGAATGCTGAGAGCAATCAGTGGCCTCAGAAGTCGCTGGAGAGGGGCCAGTGAGGTCACTCAGTTACTTTACCTGTTCCTTACTAGCGACTACTAAGGCCACTAAATGGTCTCGGTGGTCAACCAATATTGTGGCACCAGCGCAAGATAGAAAGGGCACTGGTCGCAGACAAAGAAACACTGGGGACAAATGAATATGCTTTTTTTAATTCTACACCTCCCCAGCCACCACACTATAATTCCTGGAAAACCCCTGTTGCGGAAACGCTGCTTTTTTTAATGCAGATTTTTTTAGCCAAACATTTTTTTTAACCAAACCTATCAGTGGCTACAGAAGGAATAGGAAATATCTAGAAATCTCTTATACTTCTCCCTCCTGGCTTTGGCTCAAAAAAACTGCAGCAAAATCCTCAACAAAAAAGGAGATTTTCCACAGCATGGGGCTTTAGTCTTAATGCAATACCGTATTGAATTTCCTTATTGCAAAATTGGATTCTCAACCAAATTCAAGGAAAGGGTGAACACATCTGTGGATTAGTAAATACAAGTTGAGGTCCAACTGGTTGCTGTAGGCAAAAAGGTCATATTCTGTTTTTGTGCCTTATGCCATTTATTTTTATTTTTTAAAAATTATAGAAAACTGTTACTGAAATCTAAATCCTCATGGTCTTGGTAACACATGAATCCAGACTACAGCTGGCATTATACCAATGTTTGTGTATAGAGGCAATACAGAGGTATTCTTACATTGCATTTAGAATAGAACACATTGCCTCATGGACTTGTAGAGCACCGCATGCGCCACCGTCTAGAGAGCACCATGGAGATTTTTCCACTATGCATAGCATATTATGAGGGTATTATGCATGGAGGGTACTATAGATTGCACTGACTGAATAGTCTCCCACTGGTGTGTGTATAGGTGACTGGCATGACTCAGAGTTACATAATCTCTAGTCTCTTAATATTTCTAGGTTACCTTCATAGTTACTACAATTACTACAGTAAATTTATTTTAGTTTACCCCTCAAACTCCATCTCCATATGGGTAACCAGTACATGAAGGCAGATCTTGCTGTATGTCTTCTAAACAGTGTAATTTCACATTAGTAACACTGACAATGAAGTAATGACAATGAGATACGGAGTATATCCTAGCAATGAGTGTGCACCAGAAAACTTCATAGATCTATAGACAAAGACTACTAACCATTTAACTACCACAATCTCTCTCAGCTTCTCCTTTGCATCAGGGGGGGCAACAACTAAAGTGTTGGTAGACAGTTATTACCTGGAGTGGAAATACCTACTTTTTTACAATTTTACAATGTTTAAGTATATTTTAGTAAAAAAAAAAAAATAATAATTTAGATATTCTTGTTTTAGACATTTTTAAGATGTATACAGGTATGTTACCTTTATATGAAAAATGTATTGAGGCTGTTCTATTGGAAAACCATTATTGTTCTAATTGTAAGGTTTTAGGCTGAGAACACACGGGACATTTCTGTCATAGAAGATCAGCAGTGGGTTTGTTTAAATTCCACCACTGCCCAAAATGGGTTGGCTTTTGGGGTGGAACTCCTTTTCCAATTGCTGCTTGTATCGTTGCCCTTCCAGTCGTTGCATTACAAAGGTTAAAAGCCACGATAAAAACTTGCAGCGTATATTAACAGTAGTGGCTTGAAAACCCTTAATGCAAGTCAACTTATACTGCTGTGTCTTACCACAATGTGCAGGTGAGATTTGTTTATATCTCATTCACTTTGCTACTTCACACCAGATTAGCCAGTCGGCAAATCCATGGTGGCTAATCCACTGTACGTCCCATGGGAACCCAGATTTAGGGAGGTTTTTATAGACTACTGTATATTTATTGACCCCTGGTAAGGAACAGGTGAGAGATGAAACACGTCTATACACACAGTCACAGCTGTACTGGCTTACAATTGTGAATCGTGAAATGTGCAGAGTCTCTCTGTGATTTCTATATCCGTGTAATGTTCACGAGTAATCATCTGTCTGATAAACCCACATCACATGTTCATAGTATCTGTTCTAGTCCAAATCCACCCAACATTATAGGCTATGCTAATGCCATGTTAGGTATGCACGTTCAGCTTATGTGCCAATGCATAATAAAACTATATAAACTGATGTCAAAAGAAAAGAATATCTGTTTGATATCACCTGGGCATATATATATATATATATATATATATATATATATATATATATATCTTTACTGTACTGTATTAGAAAGTACAACCTGCTGTGCTTTCTTACATAGTCAACCTCTGACAAAAAAAAATCTAGTGTGTGGCCTATTGATAATGTATGTAACATGTTGGATACATGTGGGAGCTTTACTTTGGCAAATTCGTCTGAAGATCTACTCAGCATATATGCCAGGTATAGTCCTTACATGTTATGTAACTACAGCCTTAGGTTCATTTGGGATTATTGATCTGGAACAATAGTTATTCATTGTAGTTATTAACATCAGAGCTTCGGTTGTGATAAGATTTCCTATCAGCTATAAAGCTGTGATGAAAACAGTAAT
This sequence comes from Leptodactylus fallax, assembly GCA_947044405.1. Classification (NCBI taxonomy): domain Eukaryota; kingdom Metazoa; phylum Chordata; class Amphibia; order Anura; family Leptodactylidae; genus Leptodactylus; species Leptodactylus fallax. The sequence continues at coordinate 5,797,151 of CAMRHE010000077.1, read as the reverse complement.
AAATGCAGAGTCCTTTATTCATACGTCTACTGCATTTATATGTCATCAATAAATCACTATTAATGTTCAATAAAATCATCTTCTACTTCATGCGGAGTCTCATAAACTAATAGAGTGGACCTTGCCTGTAGCAAAACGGTACGCCAGCAGAAAGCGCCTGAAAATAAATCCCTTCAGACAGGTATCGATTACTCATTGAGCATGGAACATGGTAAGTATGGGGGACTCACATTTATGATGGAAGCAGAGAGAGAGCTACACCTTTCACGACCAGCCAAAATGGGTTATGGAGAGAATCGTGGAGAAACATATTGAGAGGGAGCGGATGGCTTCTGGCTTTTAAAGCTGGCCTCCATCCTCTCTCTCCCTCCTACATCACAATGACAGACAGGAAGCATTCATACCTAGACAGGCTGATCTCGCCATCACGCCCATGGGAGTCGTCAAGAACATTAGGTTCGCTGCAGGAGGGGGAGGGAGATGAAGCATTGAAGGGAAAGAAAAAGCAAACAGAAAACCAAAAACAAAACAGAAAATCTGCATGCAAAAGTATAAAAAGTAACTAAAATATGTATACAAATGAACTTAACAAAAGTACAAAACAACAGCAAATCATCTACGGTTCTTGGCATTCTGCACTCAAAAAATTACAAGAGTAGGGGCAGAGAGAGCTCGATGGGGGAAGGGAAAATGCGCTGCCAAAAATGAAATTGAGGAGAAACAGGAGATAAGGAGAACGAGCAACAGTTTATGGTTCATGATCTGGGGATTAAAGCAGCAGTACTAGGAAAACAAGACAGATTTATATGTGAATTGCTTATGCTTATGTGATCAGTGAGAGTGTAGTTCCTTGGGCCTAGCACAGAACCGGGGTCCATCCACTTTTAACAGCTTTATAAACTTAGCTGTTATCCTTGTACACACAGCACATACAGTATGATCATTAGGTCTATTAGGTTATTTGTGACTCAATCTATAAGAAATAAATCCAAGTGGCAAGTGGTTGACTTCTAAGTCACCTCCAAACAGTCTAGTCTTCTGGTGGACCCTTGAGATCTACTATTGTTGTGGCTGGATTCTGGCGAGTACCTGATGATATTGCAATGGCTTTTGCAGTCACTAATGGAACTGGTTCTGAAGGGGAATAAAGTACATTACTTTTTTACCACAACCTTTTTTTTGCATTAACCTTAAACTGGCCTTATAATATTATTAGATAATATGTATGAGTTGTTCATTACTTTTATCAAGATGGCTCATCACTAGGAATTCTTTGGTCACACCCCTAGGCACACAAAGTCATGTAGAATCCAGTTGGCAGTCATCTCTGTATGAGCATGCTTGCAAAGATAGCCATCAGTAGGACTGCTCACTGGACTCCTAAGCCCAGAATGCAGTAGTTCTGCCCTGATTTCTAAGATGTGACTTATAGAGAGTTTCCTATATATGATGTAGTGCAAATACCACTAGTCCTGCTGCTTTAATCACACAATAGTGGGAGGTCCTGGAAATCATGACCATGTTTCATGTAAATTCAATAGAAAGCACCAAAACAGTGTAGATCAAGTCAACCATTTAGGTGCTTCCCTTTGTTCAATTATACAAAAGTGGTGCTGCTATATAACATACAAAGCGATAACCACTTTGTAACATATTTACTGGGTGCTGGTGGGATCATTTCACCTCAATATGCCATGTTTCACAGTCAGCCAATTTAACGACATCTAACATTCATAGACAAAGTTAATGGAGAACAGAAACAAATCTAATCAATATAACACTGATATACGTTATTAAAATCAGTATAAGATATCATTTTGTGTAACTCATCCCTGATCACAAATACTGATTTTAATACTATGCATCTTAAGGATTTACCACGATTTGCCAACCTGTCCAACAGACTGAACTAGCAAAAAAAAAAAAAAAAATTAGAAAACTTAACCAAATAGTGATTGCCTTACGGACTCTCATACTGCTACCTGTTAGGAGATTACTTGTCGATATGTGATAATTTTCATTATGATATGATACACTGTGATACCTATAACTTATAAATACACAGTTCATAAGTGTATCTAAAGCATTGTATTGCTAAGCTAAATTTTATGGGCTCTTGATCACCACGTGATGGATGGACAGCACAGTTTACCTTTGGCTGGGAAGCATGCCACCCTCAGCCTGGGGGACAGACATGCTGGATGTGTGACTTGAGAAACGTCTTCTACCAATGGCACTCAAGAGGTACGCATCCTGTTCACTTACCACACTGGGCATGCTCACTGAGTCATCTACAATCAAACAGATTTGGTTTTAGATTTTCAACATAAATAAGACAATAAAAGATGATGACTTTATTCTAATGTACATGTGTCTAGTCATACTACAGTGTCACCAACATACTGAGAATGTCCAAGATCTTCAGTACATGAAACACTTACCATATTGTACTTAAAAGGGTTTTCTCACCACAGAAACTTATCACCTATCCACAGGATAAAGGATAAATTTAAATCTGGTGGAGGTCCAACTTCGGGACCCCCATTGATCAAAAGAATGGGGTTGTTTTGTGTTGCCTGAATGGAACAGTGGAGTTGGAGATAGGTGAGTGATGGACTTTGCCTGTCTCAAGGTCCTATTGAAATGAATAGAGTGGAGACACACCTTACTGACCACATTCAGACTGGAAAGCAAAACACTCCTGTTTTCTTGATTGGTGAGAGTCCTAGTGGTCAGACCATTGGTCTGAAACTTATCCCCTATCCTGTGAATAGGGGATAAGTTGATGTGGTTGGAAAATCCCTTTAAAGCTGTTGTCCCACAAAAAACACTGCTGGGAACCCCAGCATACTGACACTCATCTTCTATCTTGTAGATAGGGCAGAAGTGTCCTTTGTGGAACAGCCACCTGAAGCTGAAGACAAAAAATGCTCACTTGTTCCATCACTATGTAAACAAAACATATAGCAAACTGCATTACATGATCCAGCATTAGATCCTGGACACTACATAACACCTACTGGCATCAAGGACCAGAAGTGTTAGAGACATGTATGAAAATGTCTACAGCACTTGTCTATAAGATTTGTTTTTATAGGAGTGATAAATGCAAGGATGAATCTGCACAAACATATTACACAAAAAAATAACTTGTTAGAGAGACTAAAGTAATGTTTAATGGAAAACTTTGGAAACTTAGTGACATGGCCACTGTGGTCAGTGACTGACTAGAGTAGTCGTATGCTGGTATGGCATGACAAAACCTCAGAAACTGGTGGGGACAACACGACTGGTACCTCATATTCAAATGCAAGAATATATGACTGAAACCTTCAGGATTTTGAACAGTGTGAAACACATTTGAAGACCTGTGAACTTATTCTGCTGTGTATCTATAAGTAATAAGATTTCACAGGAAACAGGATAAAAAAAAAGTTATGCTGACTGTCTGTGATGAATATCGCCTTGCCAAGCCTCTTGGCGTACCTGCGATCACCCTTCGTAATCTTCCACTCACAACCCGTGAGCGGACAGAGTTTGTAGGATAGAATGAAACGAGCTTTATAAATTTTATATATTTAATAACCCAAGTGGGTCGGTACTAATTAATAGCATATACAGAAATATACAATATTAATATGATCAAGCATAAACATACGAGCAAAAGCAAAATGTGATACAGCACATAAAACAAAAATGGAAATAAAGTATAGAGTAATACCTGAGCACAGCTTGCTCTTAGCTGCCTCTCTTTCAGGCTCCACACAAAGACAAAAGACCTCTCTCCACCTCAGTGTGAGACCCTCCCCAGCTCCACCCTTCACCCCCCTTTTGGACATCTGGGATATCACACTGACGATGGTATGCACATAAAACCACTGGAGCGAATTGACCACCAATGTAAACACAGCTCTACATTCCTACAGATATGTGACTGATACGAATAAAGAATGATACATAAATTGAAGGTCTCATCATCACACTGTCCAGATCACTCTGGCTTGCAGCAGAAGCTCCTCTGATAGGATAAGTTCACACGGTGAAAAATGAAGAGGAATTCCGGCTACCCATGACAGGATTCAGTTGCGTCTTTCTGCTGCTGATTTGGCCCAGATGAATGATCCTAATCAGCAGGGAGTCTTGAGCTGCGGAATCTGCGGCTGAATCGGCCGCAGCATCTGCGGCAACATCGAGCAGGGCGCTTATTTTTTCAGCGTCCTACTGCAATCTCTGCAAAATCTTGACGGGATCTGTCACTGATTTGCATCTGTTAGCATCTGTTAATAGGTGCTGCTCCTGGTTGGAATTTTTTCTCTAGCCTTCACTGGCACAGTTAGCTTTGGAGGCAGCCAGTGCCAAAGCCCAGAATCACAGCATTGTCTGCACCTGCCTGACACCGCCCTCCTGACAGAATAGAGACTAAATAGTACATCAGGCACCAAAACTAACAGCATTGATTACTTGGTGGGGGCTAGAGAAAAAATTCCAACTGTGCCAGAATCAGTGGAGCAGCAACTTTTAAATGATGTAAAGAACTGGAGGTGGTGAAAGATTCTGTTAGGAAAGTGCAGATATACAATAAAAGGTGACTTCATAATCTTTCTGGTTTTGGAGCAATTCTAGTAATAAGGCACAGTAACTGTAGAGAAGGTATTTTCTCAGGGGCTATTTTCTCAAACATTGTCAAAAAACAGTGATGTCATTTTCACATCTGTGACATTCATGAAAAATAGAATGGATGCTATAAATGGATGTGTTTAATGATTGACACCAAAGGAGCCCAACAGATCCCACTGCTTATAATGGCGTATGCGGGATATCTGTTATAGTGTCCAGTATTGTATCTGTTATGGTGCCATAACATCCACCTATCCAGTTAGCCCTCGTGGAGCAGTCACCTAGTCATACCATGCCCTGCAGGTTGCCTGCTGGAGCTTTCCACTGAAAAACGAAGGAACACATTTGGGACACCGGCGACTTTGCTGTAGGATTCTTTACTGTGTCCAGGTGTTCAGAATACCAGACAGGCTGAAACAAACAGCTATACAGTAGACTGTTGAGCAAGTGGATCCAGCAGGTCCCTGGTGGTAGAAACCATGATTCCACTAGCATGGGGGATGCCATATCTGTCTCTTGCAAACCTGTGTACCAGCTAAGTGAAAGATTGGTGGTGCCTCGTAAAAAAATCATGTAACGTCTTCCTAAGCTTTGCAAGCCTTTTGTGCTGACCACAGAGCAGCAAGCCGCTCCCTCCCCTTAACACAGGAACGGACTCCTTAAATAGCGAGAGGAGAACAACAGGCACTAGAAAGAGCAGCTGCTTTATCTATTACGTATTATAAATGAAAAAATGATTTCTGAAGTTATCAAAGGATTGCACATAAATCACTCTGTATAAAAAAAACAGAACTTTTCCCTTTACATTCTGAGTTCTTTTAGAGCCCACTGCCTGGTTGTGTACTTTTTCAGACAACTGTAGACTTACTTTCTTCTTCCTCCTCATCTGTACGACTTAATGTGTCCTGAGAAGCTTGCTGTGAGTGCTCGCTGTCTTGTTCCCAAACAGTCCCAGTTCCTGTATTAGAGCGAGACATTGTAGCCAAACTCAAACGATAAGCAGAGGTGGAAGTACCAACTGTACTGATGGACGTCTTCCCTTGGTATGCTGGAAATCAAAGATATAGGTGTTTGGATGAAAAAAAAGTCATTTAGGCTATGTTCACACTCCTGCTGGCTCAGTCCCGTCAGTTTTCAGCATTTTTTTTTATAGCAATAATAATGTACAGTAGTATACTGCTCTACTCTTTCTTGTGTACAAAAGAAAAGTTATGGCAAACTAATGGACCCATTTTAAAAACAATGCAATGTGTCAAGTTTAAGGCTAAGGCCCCACATAACGGGCTACAGCAAAAAAAAGCGCTGCGGAAAAAAACCGAGGCAGCAAGGAATCGCGATTTTTACTGCAGTGTTATTCACAGAAAGTCCACAGAGGTTTCCTTTGCAGACTTTCTGCTTCCATTATACCTATAGGGAAACCGACGGCATTTCTGTAGGTATAATTGACATGCCGTCTTGGTTTTGGAATTCGCAATGTGTCTGCCGAACATATTTTCCTGTACTGTGGGGGATGAGATTTGCAGTTTTTTCTATCTTAAGGATAGAAAATGGTTCTGGCACTCAAGTCATGGTTCAATCAATATTCAGTAGTTTATTGAAACACCATCCAAACAGATCTATCTGGATTGCATTTCAATAAACTGCTGAATATTGCATTACATTTAAAGGAGTGTGTTCCTTTCCATGCACCAAGAGCTACCTACAGATGCAGCGCTGTCACCAAAAATATCTGCTATCTTAAGGAGAGGCCAACAATATCAGATGGGAGGAAATCTGACACCTAACAGCTTATGCACAGAGAGCGGAGCAGGAAGCAGACAGCTCTGTTCGCTGTGTAGTGGTCGGACCAGGTTACTGCAAATCAGCTCAGTGCAATGTCAATGCATAAATACAAACTCTACACAAAAAAAATAACATAACGTTCTTTATAGTTTATATGGAAGAGTATAATCCATGAATTCCATACGATACCTGAACCACTGTGTACGGCCTCCTTCAGGATCTTCAGTTCACTGTTAAACTCATTGATCAGAGAACTTTTGCACAAAGGCCGCGGGATGAAACGTCGCTCTAGCTGATCTGCTATGTGTTGGCGGGCACTTAGCTCATCCTGGTTCTCTGCTGGCTGTGCCAATAGCTAAAACGGTGAGCAGTAAAAAGTACTATATAGATTAATATGTTGCTATTTAACATTGCGTAATAGAATTGACACACCAGGACCACCATACAATCAATATAACTATTTCATATATTACTAGTCTTTGGGGACTAAGATATCTTCTTGGTTCATAAGCCAAATAGACACGTTTCTTATCCGTTATGTTTCCAAACATTTATTGTGGGGGTTCATTTTAATCTAGAATAATGAGAAAATGCTAATAGTCTAAGTCATATTAATATTTGGTGTGACTGCCCTTTTCCCTCAAAACAGCATAAATTCTTCTCGGTACACTTGCACACAGTTTTTGAAGGATCTCGGCAGGGAGGTTGTTCCTGCCATCTTGGAGAACTAAGTACAAATCTTCTGTGGATGTAGGCTTGCTCAAATCCTTCTGTCTGCCAGAGAGATTGTGTGGTCACCTGTATATTGTCATTTTCTAAAGAAAGCAAACCACATCTTCAACATATAGACATGTCATGTACAATGTGACATATCCTTAAAATATGTGCATTCTGCTTTTATTGTATCTGTAAGAATATCCCAGTTATTTGGCTAGTTCTTCAATGAGAAATAGTACCACCCGTGCAACATTTTATCCAGCAATCTAGTAACTTTTTTGACATTTCATCCAGCAACCTAGTAACCTTTTTAAAAAAATGTTATTTTTGGCAATCCAGTAACCTTACTCTGTATTGTTGAGGGGCAGATTCCCCAAAATAGTGCTGTCTACAGATGGGTGACTCTGGTTTTGCTGGTATGAGCTAATTTTAATATTTTCCAAAGGAGCATTGTGTCACTTCATTGAAAAACATTGCCCCCGCCCCTGGCTCCAGTTATTTGGTAAAAATGTTCCAGTATACAGAAACCATGGTATTTCTTAAGCACAAATGGTTCTTATCAAAATTACCATCATTTAAGAATTCAGAAAAGTACTAACCTTGCACTGGATGAAGGGTCTCAGGAGTACAAATATCGGGATCCTTGTTCTTACAATGAAATCGAGAAAATCCCATAGAGCTAAACCACCAACTTTTCTGAGTGCCATCTCCTTCACCTGGAGGCTCAGCTGATACCATTCACTTCCAAGTTGCCTTTCAAAGCAGACCAGAATAACCTTCAAAGCTGGGAGGTATTAACAGAAGAGAAGAACAAGTAATAATATAATGCAGACAAAAATACACAGATAAATACCAATGCAAATGTCTCTTTTAAGGATTACAGTTCTTTTACATAGAAGGCCCAGACTGGGAAAAGTAGCACAAAGACACATTTTGTGTGTGCACCAAAGGCCACTATATACCTCTCATATTTTAATCCATTCCATACACTATGATAACAAATACTAACCTTTGTTACTGTAGCTTATTCCTTGGAGAGTATTATTTACAACTATTTACAGCTGGCTCCTAGAAAATTATTACTTATACAGGTTCCCCAGTGGGGAACCATTCACCATAACCTGAACATGCAGGCCATCTGCCTATCTTTCGTTTAGGTGAGGAAGCCAAAATCATGGGTGGGTTGATCACCTCCGAAAGATGGATTATTACTGTCTAATGTAATATTTAGGGTACTGAAATTAGATGTGTATATGTCTAAGGTGCCTAGCTATCAGAAAGCAAGTTTATAGGAAAAAAAAATTGTAAACTTATGGACTTGAGACCTATGTTGCTCACAAAGCAGGTTTTGTTGAGTCACACTGATAGGCTAAGGCCCCAAGTAGTGGGCCGCAGCAAAAAAATGCATTGCGGTTTTTCCCACAGCATTTTTCACAGAAAGTCAGCAGAGTTTTCCTCTGCGGACTTTCTGCTTCCATTATACCTATAGGGAAACCACCGGCGTTTCCGTAGGTATAATTGACATGCAGCGATTTCCAAACATGCAACGGTTTTGGAAATCGCAGCATTTTCCGCTGCAGGTATTTTTCTGCAATGTGTGGATGGGATTCGCTAGGATTCCCCATTTTGCAGGGACTCCCTGCAAGTCGTGGTTTTTATGCCACGTGGGGCCCCGGCCTAAATGTTTGTATTTTTTACACCTCCCCTGTGCCTCCACCTATTATACTGTGGGGTCTGAAGGTTTGCCCATCTAAAACACAGCTCTAGACATTTTGAATCTTACCAAGATAAGCAGCTTGACTGGTGGAGTCGGCAAGCCCTTCCCTGCGCAGATCTTTCCCAGCATCTCCTGGAGTGGAGCAATGAGCAGGTGAGCTTTCCAGCATAAAATTCTTACTGCGGGAAGTACTGATAATACGTGGGGGAAGAAGAATATTTATCACAGTCTGCAACAGCAAGAACACTTCAGGCTGCTCCAACCAGGGACTGTCTGTGAGAAACAAGAAAGCAGAAAGAACTGAGATGCTTGATACTGCTTGAATTTACAGTGTTTTTAAAGTGGTTTTCCTGCTGATGACATTGGATAGGAGACAAATGTCCAATTTTTAGTGGTTCAACCACTGGGACCAGAGAGAACAAGAGGGGGATTACACAAATGTCCCATGTGAATTGAGTGGTGATATACGTACTTGGCAGTCGCTTGAATTCACATCTATGGGGCTGGCTAGATCACTATCTTAGATATGCCACAGAATTGCATCGACCACAGGCTGAGCATGTGCACCATTGATCCATGCACCTGGGGTACAAGTGACCTTTCTGCTATTCTCGTAATTGTTGGGGGTCACAGTGGTTTAACTTACAGGAATGGGACACTTGTCATTAGTGGTAAAACCCTTTAATAGGACTGAAGTTCCTAATCTTGTCTCAAGGCCCGACATTACCTCTCTTATGTTCATGGTGGTTTCTCAACTCTCCCCCAATGGATGACGTCATAGATGAAAGGAACAAACATGTTGAATTTTAATGACCAACACTCCTGTTCCCTGGAGTAATAAGCTGCCACCAGAAATGTCTGTCAGCAACTTAGTTCCCTCTCTTAAGCATGCATGTGTATAGGGGAAGGTTAGCTGGGTAGATTAGCAATTGGTCGAACAAGGATTTGGACCACAGCTATTGAAGGTGTATAGGCACTTTTAGTCTTTTGTGCTAGCACTCATGTTACTTTTTACCACATCCAGTATAGTTCACACCTTTGCTTCCTGATCCCACTGTTAGGACAAAGGGAATAAGTAGATTGAGCAGCATCCCTTCTCTCCTCTCCAGGTTAGTGAAAGGTGAAATCACATGGCTCAGGGGAAAGTCATCTTTTAATGCCTACATGGCAAAAAAAAGCATGGACATAAATCCACATGATATCTGTGCTTTTAATTATATGGTTAATAGAAAGGGTTAATTTTACGATAGGGTGTACAATGTCTATATAACAATACATAATGAATTGCTTGTCCAACCTGTATCTGCAGCGCCACCAGTCTGACAACAGCTGTGCTAAAGGGCAGAGGAGGGGACAGATATGGGCTGAGATGGAGTAGGGGCAATCCATCTGCAACACTAGATGGCCCCACCACTCCCATAACCTGCAAGGTAAACAGGTGAAGTCAAGTAAATAATAAGACAACCTTACACAGCATACAACGACTGAAATGCGAGACAGCACATATCTGGTTACGTCCTCACATGTGGCTCCATGTAGCATGCAAAATTTAAAACAGACATAGGGGTCAGACAGCACTGTGGCAACAGACCAGAGGACCCCATGGTTCTGTCTTACTCACCAGATTCACACATACATTGATCAGAGACCTAAGGTGAGGCAGGAAGGATATGATTGGCTGCCTCTGAAGTGTCAAACAAACCCCCTCTATCAAATTGCTGGCAGGCTCCCACTCAACCTGTCGTCTGCAATACAACAGGAAGCGAGGTTAGGAAAAAAATAGTTAAAAGGAAACAATGGATTTCAAATGGCAATCTGATTCGTCAATACATCTTCTATGTTCATAATGATATCAAAAATCACCTGTTACAAGAACCACAACTTGTTCTGTTGTTTACACATGCTATATATATTGTGAGAAGGTGACAGGCAGGGTACTGGAGTACTATACTATATCTCCCCAAGATTTCTGACATATGGGTGGTCCAGTCGGGTCTTGAGTAGGCCTCATCCCCAGGTGTGGGTCCTGGGCTCATTACTGGGCCATAAAAGACTGCATAGTCTACACTTCAGGGCAGATCCTGGGAGTGAGAGGAGGCGCCTTGGTCTGTCCTGGAGAACCGAGTTTTTGGTGAGACCAAACTGGGACTTGTTGTGCTATTTTGTTTTGTTCGTGTGGCCGGTAGTAAGCCACACGTAGAGCTAGGTTTATTCTGTACTAGTTAGAACTTGGATGAGCAGGAGTTTTGTTTTGCCTTTTCACCTGAAGTTAAGGCTGTATTTTATTTTGCTCATTTTTGTACCTGAACTGAAGGTTTATTTATTTTGCTGTTTTTCACATAAACCTGTTTGCACCAGATATTGTGTCCCTGTCTCTGACTGGTTGGGTCCGCACCATTGCTGCTACCGAGCTACCTACCCCTCAATATATACATTGGGATAGAAAAAGAAATAAAGATTTATGACTCAAAATGCTCCAGAATTCTGTTGCAATGTGTGTAAAAAAAAAAAAAAAAAAAAAAAAAAAGTTTCAAATGTATTTGTTTTTTTTCAACAATTTGTGCAACTGCGCTATTAATAAATCTTCAGCCATTGTGTCCAACACTAAGGCTCAGTTCACACTAGCATCATCAGTACTATTTATAAAAGTGCCATGAGTCAAACATATTCAAAATGCAGCCGACACTCCCACTCTTAGAACCCCTGACAATCAGCTAGGGAATGTAGTATTATATTACAAAGGGTGCTGGGCAAATGTAGTATTACATGGCAGCCCTATACGATGTCTATTTACCCTACTAGGCTACACAGGCAAGGGTAGTCTTCATATGACAACCCCTCTAAAGTGACCCATTTGTCAAGATTCTGATGTTTTTACATCAATTAGAGCTGCAAAGGAAAATTACTAGAAAACTTTACAGTCCTTGAGTTACAGAATTTAGGCAACTGTAATTGTACTGTAAGTTTCTGTAAATGTACCATATTTGGTGTACACACTACACCTGTGATGCAGTAGGGCTTGTTATGTAATGACACTGTACTAGAAGTGATAGGTACATATAAAAGATTCAATATAATTCAAAACAATCTAAAATACATCGGACAAAATAACAAAAACTCTTAAATAATGCTGTAGCTATAGTTACAGTTTTTGTAGCTTTTTTTCTTTACCTACCTGATAATTTGATATTGTTAAACACATTTCCTCTGCTGTTGGCCAAAGAAACCACCACAACTTGGCTGTGGCCAGTAGCAGAGGAAAGTAACTTGTATTTCATGCCCCTACTTCAAGGTTTGCAACATCAGAAACTCAAGCCACGTTTCTGTAGTATCTGCTCACCTTAAAGTTGGCATTTTGTGTATTTTATTAAACATACGATCCAGCCGTTTTAAGATTAGGATAAGAGCCGGCCGTACTGCCTCAGCTGACCAGTCTGTGATGGGAAGCATCTCCATGATGTAACGCTTCAGACCTCTACTCTCCATGGTCTGGGTGTCATAAGGTGCCAGCTTCAAAAGTGAGTGGGCTATCTCTGCCAACCTACCAAAAATAAGAAATGCAAATGATTGTCTTCGATTTAATGTACAAGGCATCAACTATGTACTTCAGTAAGACACATACATTACATACCTCATGTGTGACTTGACATCAAGGAGTTCCAGTGAGGTGACTCGTGGTTCTCCAGCCAGATTTTGGAGAATTTTTAACCTAGGGCCACAATGTTTGTAAAACTCTGTGCAGATATTAAGCAGGGATTCTCGTGGTCTGCGAAACTCTTCCCGTGCTATTCTTTCATCCAGCTCCTCTCTGGGTAGCCCTTGGCCTTCTTCCAGCAGATGAAGGTTATCTCTGGAGAATAACAAGGTATTATATAATATTTTTGACTTATTGTATTACAAGTCACTTTTTTGAGTCACTTTGGGCTGTGAGCTAAGCTTTTACCTCAAGTTGACACCAGCTGACATTGTGTGATTCGCTGTTGTGGCACCCTTGTGGCCTTGGTCACCTCGGCTCATTTGAGGAGCAGTCATGGGCCTAAAAATAATGCATCATATCATTTCAGTCAACTTTCTAGATGACAAAAGCTATGGTACCATAGTCAGGTTCATCTGTATTTTACAATGTTGTTTTCTATTTCACCTTGTCAGTGCCTCTACACTGTACAGAAGGGCTTGAAGAGATGTGGCCAGGGCAGCAGTGGCGGCAATTTCTTCACGTGCAGCTGAAACAGTCTCCAACTGGGATGTCTGACGTTTTAGCTTCTGCAGATAGCAAGGCACCAGTGCTTCTAACACCATCAGCATCTGAAGGCTGTGCAATAATAACCATGTCAAAAAGAAATAACAGTCCCATACATAATATACCTATTGTTATCTGTATTCTTTGCAATTGTATTGATTTCCGTATTATTGTAGGTAAACATTAGGGATACACAGGTAATATTGCTGCAAGTTTCTGGTCATCCTACCCATGTTGAGTGAAGATACAGCATCTTACATGTTCATCAGTTTTATCTGTATTGTACTTTTATAAGGCTCATGCTTATAATGCAATGATTTATTGACATATTTCTTAAGCTGGCCATACACTTTAGATAGTTGTTGGACAAATGATCATGGCAATAAAAATAAAAAAGTCTTAATAAGGAAAAAAATACATCTATTGCAGTAAAAACATATAGATATGATGCAACACAGAAACAAATACATTTGGTAGATAATTCTATTGATATCTATTGATTTCTTTCTACTGATGTATTTTCTCTTTGACAATACTCTTTCTTTATAAAATATAGAGAAAAGCGTCAAGTGATAAGAACCAGTTACCTTCGGAATGACTCTGGGGCATATGCAACCACTGTCACACATAGCTTAATGCATTCACTAATGGAGAAAGCCATGTCTTCATTGCCATAGCAAAAATCTGCAAAAATACAAAGATTTAGGGTGCCAATGCTACTGCATTTAGCTTGCTAAACATTTTTTTTATGCTATTACTTCATGTCATAGAAGTATATTTGACATTAACTAGTTACCTAATGATTTAAGGGGTCGTTCAGCTTTAACCAATTCCAATATATCAAGAATGTCAGGTGTTTCTCCCTCCAAAGACTGTAGAAGGTCAAACAAACACTGAGAAGACACTCCCTTACTGGATGAGCCACTGTTTACACCATCCTGGGAATTACAAAGAAGAGTCATGTCTTAAGATATTACCGTCAACTTAACATATTATGACTAGGAACAAGGTGTTGTGTTTTACTCAGATATGTTCATCAGTCACTGGGTCAATGACACTTAACCACAGTTGAACACTGCTAAAATGTGCATCTTGAAAGTGCCGAGAAGAAAATTGAAATGCAAAACAAATTTAGTTCATAAGACGGCAGTGACATTGTGATAACATCTTTAGGTGATAGAATGTCTTAAAATAAAGTCTCACAGGAAGGTCAAGCAGAGGAGCAACGCTGGCAAACAACTGAAGCACGAAAGGTTTGCGGTGCAATACATAAAACTGTCGGCAGGCAAACTCAATGGCTTGGCGAAGCTGTGGGTTACTTTCATAGTCAGCATACACCTGAAAAAAGAATAAACAACAGGTTTACCTCTATCTATCCTGAGGATAGGCCATCAATATTAGATCTGTGGGGACTCCGACATCGGGGACCCTCGCAGATCACTAGTGCTCATCGTAACTCTCGGTATTGTTTACATACCTTGAGCCGCGCTGCTCATTCGCTGTACAAACTGTAGCTGTGAGTGTGGGTATTGCAGTGCTGTCCCATCAATGAGGCAATGCTGTAGTACCTACACTCGCTGCTACTGTTTGTACAGTGATTGAGCACCATGGTAAGAGCTGCGTTGCCTTGGTATCGTCGATCTGCGGGGGGGCCCGGGTATCGGAGTCCTAGGGATAGGCCATCAATGTTACAAACTGGATAACCCCTTTAATGGTTCATTATATTCATTTATTTTGACCTTATATTTAGAGGGGAAACAAGTTTCATATGAAATGGACATGTAGCAAACCATACTAATCAGCTGCCATTGTTAATTATATTATTATTATTATTATTATTATTATTACATTTAATTATTTTTTTAGAAAAAAAAAATGGTAAGTAACTGCAATCTTATTTTTTATGTTTTTGGCCATAAAAATGCAGGATCATAAGAATTTTTGAATACTGAAAGTAATTAGGGAATACATATAAAATGATAAAGACATCTATTCCTCGCATTTAATACTATATATGCTATGACTTGCCTGCAGCATAGTTGGGAGAATCCACTGGTATCCACTGAGTGAGAAGAGGTGATTAAAATGTACAGCTGTATTAATAACAGTAGCAGCATATTGTCTGAGGAGGGCGCTGTCCTCTGGGTGAAGAATCAGAGCTCCATTAAAAACATTAAGGAAGAGCATTATCTCATCACCCCAAGGAAATTCACTGGGCATTCCTAAAAACATCTCTTCGAGAAGCTTTATCCACAGGCTCTTGTGAAGTGTATCCAAACCAAACAACTCCTTCCCACCTAGAGGAATATAGAGATGTCAAAATTCCTGTGACGCTGTTATGTCCCCCCCCACTTGCATTTTCTAAAGTAAACTGATCTTTTTCAGTAATACAGAACCTACCTTGAGGATCATTAAATAGTGAGAATTCTGCATCAATGGCACTACGTGGAAAAGATGGCAGGCGTAAAAGGTCTTCTTGTAGCATGGAAACATGAGACTGCTTATGTGCACTGGGAATCTTCTGAGTCAGTGATATTAGAAAGAGAACTCTACCAACTTCTTCCAGTTTTCGTGTAAACACCTTAGAAGATGTAAAATGTTGCATCCTGGTGAATAAGTTATTCTTCCCTACGGAGAATCTAAACAATTCACATCCTGGTATTCAGGTGTGATATTTCTGACACTGACGTGTCCTTAATACTTGTATGTAGAGGAAAAATTACATAACAATTTCAAGAACCAATCCTAGCCCAAAGCAACTATAAGGCAGCCATGCTTGGGTTAAACCGACTGGTAATGACTGATGAAAATTCCCAACCCTCACAGATTTGTCATTCCTCCTCTTTCCTCTGAACTGGACATGTGCAGATATGTGTGCCGTAAGATGATCAGCATCTCAAGACAATAGTGTTTCTCAATATTGTGCCACAAGGTTTCCCATTTTCTTTTAAACTCCTTTATAATACTTATCTATACCTTTTCATAAGCATGGTCACCAGTGGTGAAGTTATGATTTCTAGATATGTATATTTTATTTATTGTGGTTCACAATAGGTAAGAAGAGGCCAATTGTGACAGAATATGACTGATAGGAGACTATGAATGACTGTGGACATGTCTGACAGGGGACTATTTTCTCCATGCCAGATCCCAATTTACAGTATGTATATCTTTTTCTTCACCATGTAACTATGTAACTATATGACATCACTGAACCTTTCTTTCTTAGACCTTTGTATTTATAGGGATTGTAAATATCTATAGTGAGCGTTTGCACAAAAACAAAGACAATCCTGAGGAGTAAGCAGAACACATTGGCCAATATTTATCAAAAGTGACTTCATTTTAGCTAGTTTCCAAATTAAAGCTAGAATACCTTATTGACATAAGTTGTGACATTTATGACTACGAGTTCCCTCCATTGATAAATCTGACAACAGACAGCACTTGCAATTTACTGCCATCATTTGGACGCCACGACCTGTGTCGTGTAGAGAGGCAATTGTGCAATATTTAATAACTTGAAGAAACATTTAATAAATGTAACCAAATTTTGTCCAAGTTGTTACAGTATATAAAATACTTGGGGGAAATATTAAGACTGGATTGAGCAGTGGTCACACATGCCCTGCAATGAGCAGGTGTAGATTTGTAATGCTGTTACTTTTATATATTTGTTAGAAACATGTTAGCCCTGCACATTCCTGCTCTGCTCTGCCCACTTTTCTCAAATCATTCTGGCAAAATTTATGACCTGTTTATGCCACCGTGGTGGAAGCCAATTGATAAATTCCCTCCGCTATTTAGTAGTGAACTGCACCATACATAAAGTGCAAATACATTGATAAATGCCGGCCATTACCTGTATACTGTTTCATAATTGCGAATCCATTTTTAAACAAAATACTAGAAAGCATCATTTATGTACCTGTTTCTGAATCAATTCTTGGCCTTTTTCAGGGGACATGTGCACCAGATTCAGTTGGGGTGACACTGATCTCCGAAATGGATAGATGTCACGTACATAGGTCTTTGAACAGAGAAGAAAAAAGCTGTTAACATTGTTAACACACATTACAGGATTTATTGTAGACCTATTTGATATTAACTATAGACTAATGCAGGTCATTTTAGTACTTGTGGTTCAACTTTCATCTCACCTTATTATAATGAGTCAGATTCCATCTCTTATCCATCAGAAAATAATTTGCAGCCTGTGAATCAGATATGTTGAAGAACTCGAGACACTCCTAACAATGGGGATAGAGAGCAAAGTATACTGATATCATTTCAAGTCAATCTAAATCTTCACATCAGGCTAAATTCACACCACATTCTGGGTTTACGATCGCCAATGCCATTGCAAACAGTTCCACTGAACATACAGCCAAAGATATACAATTATATCCCTATACAGCTACATGTGTCAACCATAAAACATCATACCACCCAATATAGCATTTTGTACAGTATATAGTTAATGAAAAAGCACAGACATCTGCACTTTTCAATACAGTTAAAGAGGTTGTCTTGCTACAAAAAGTTGTTTATATGCTACTGGCATCAAATACAGCAGTTATATAGTTATTTGTTGAAATTTCCAACTTTTACTGTCCCCATGTACTTCTAGTCTGTGTGGGTGGGCTTGCTTTGTGCCATCGTGATTCTGCTTCCCCCACAAAACTCTGTGCTCTGATGTCACAGCTGGACCTTTCTCCGAGCTCTTCCATACTGTGTATGTGCTGGAAAAGGTGTCCATCCATACAGTACACGCTCTGGGAAAGGAGTCTAGCTAAATGCTCAGAAGAGATACGAGCTACTGAGTTACACAGGGAATAAACAGCATGACCACTGTCTGCAAATGCTGCTGGAAGTTGTTACCACAGGCAATGGATTTATAGATATAAAAACTCATAGGGCTCTGGTAAGCCAATAATGCTTAAAAAAGGGGGCATTTTCAAAAATAAAAGCAAATGAAAATTATATTTTAAAATAGCCTGTTGGTTGAGTTATATTTTTGAGAATGGGAAACCTCTTTGAGGTCGCTTTCACACTGTGCTTTGCAGTGTCTGTTATCCCATAAGGCTATCATTGTAAAAGAAACATGTACAGTACCGTACAGGATGTCTCTGCCTGGAAAAGCAGCATGCAGTGCAATTCCATACAGAAAAAAAAGTATTCTCAAATATACTGGACCTGTCCAACTGGACACTCTTTAGTCAGGAGAATAGATCCTATGGATACATTTGACATATGTCCTGGAAACTTTCCCAAAGAATACTACAAATACACATAAAGGACATCCTTTTGGCATGCATGTGGCCTTTACAGGCTATGGCAATGGTGTTACTTTAACATTCACATATACTGTAGATCTTACAATGAGAACATAATGTCTAAATGATTTGCATTTGATAGAAAAATACACTCCGATGAGAATTTGGTGATTCTGTATTTGAGCCTACTCACCTTCAATAGTGCCTCAAACTGCGTGTCTTCATGTACCGGTAGCTGGGTAGGAATGTCACATTCATTCTGCCCATGAACCACCAGGGTCTTTGTACCTATCATAATCAAACTAAATCTTTTAGTATAAGGCTGGATTGATACAGTCAGAATCTGTTTGTATTACACAGATCATATCACATGAACCACTCCCGTCCTGGCATTGGTACTAATGGCCTGAACCAGTAGTATCAAAGACATTTATGATGCTGTAATTTTAGTCATTAGACCCATGATAGGGACAGGATTTACGGTTGTAATATGGTCTGTATAATATGGATATGTATAATGGCCGTGTGAATGTGGTCTTACTGTGTTACTGTGCATAATTGACCACACTTGACATCAATGTTCTTTAGGAACTGCTCACCTGGCATGGATGCTGTCACCAGTAGTTTAACCTCACATTGTTCTTTTTTCATGGTTTGCTTCAAGTCTTTAAAAAATAAACCTTCAACATATCCAACCACCTCCCACAAGAAGGTCAAAGTTGCTGAAATGGCATCCATTCCCCATTCACATGGTGTACGTACAAAATACATGATTAGGCCGACCTAAAATAAAATGAACAATGAACACCACAAAGTAAATACTGAACATAGTAAAATACAGTAGCACCCAAGCTCAATAGCTTGCAAACAACATACAAACACAACAATGAGACCTGTAACCACTCACCAAGTAGTTGAAGAGTATGTGAGACGTCTGAGCAGGGAAATCTCCAATATTCAACAGCAGCTTTCTCAACATATAGATGAGCTCATCCTGAAATAATTTCCAGTGCACATTGCAGGTCAGGTGTGTTATGATAACATAATATTTTATGAACATACACAGCAAACGTTCGTAAGTGAAAATGTTACCTGTCTATTACTGATAGTTAGCTTTTCCAGGAAATGCCTCAGAACAGTGGATGGATCTTCAATTAAACAATTCCAAAGCACTTGCTGAGCTACAGCACTCACTGTGGGGACAATAAAAGCCGGTATTATAATAGGAGGTATCCTCTTGTCAGATCTTATATTGCAGTGCCAATAAAGCAACAATCAAAGGTTCAATTCTGTGCACCTACTGTACCACTTTAGAAATCTAACTAGGTTCAGTTCTATGATGATCAATTTTACAATATTATGAAATATTCTAAATTTCTAATTGTAAAACATAAAAATGGCAAAAAATTATATATATATATATATATATATATATATACATATATATACATATATATACATATGGGGTGGAATGGGAAAAAAACATTCCTCCACTGTTTGAGTTTTGTTTTTACATCATTCACCGTGCAGTTAAAAAGTTACCTTAATTCTGCAGGTTAGTACAATTATGATACCAAATTTATATAGTTTTTTTTTTTTTATACAATTAAAATATTTGTTTTAAAAATTGCTATATTTTGACACTCATAACTTTTATAATTTTTTTTTTACTTTTTTTTGTAGTTTTTAATGGTACCATTAAGGGGTACATACGGCTTTTTGATCACTTTCTTTTCAATCCTTTGGGGGTTAGATGTGACTGTAAAATGTTGATTCATGCATTGTGATTTTTTTTTCCCCTTACGTCATTCACTGTATGTATTATATTTTATAATATTATATTTTAATATTTTGGTCAGTTTCAGCCATGGTAATACCAATTATGCTTATTGTAAAATGTATGTAAACTAGACAATAAGGTGTTTTTATACTTTTGCTTTTTTATATATTTTAAAAACTTTCCTTTTTTTTACATATATTTTTTGGCTTTCTTGGAAATTTGAACCTGTGGTTTTCTATATTGCAGAACATGGTCTACGTACAGTACTTCTAATACACTTACTTGTGTCAGGATGTAAAAGAATTTCCATGATAAAGGGTTTAGGAAACTTCAATAGGCTCCTGGCTGTCATGACAATCGATAGGTGCCCTTCTGTTTTGGTGGGGCAGATGGCAGCCCCCCATGCAATATATCAGCTTAGATGTTAACCAGCTGTGACTGGTACTCTCACTCACTGTGGTCATTGACAATGGGTGCTTGCAGTACAACACAGTTAGCAACTGCTGTATATAGTGTGGGCTTAGATTCTGACCACATGCCATATTGTCCCAGCATGCATTACCTACATCCTTTGCTTTGTGCATTTAAGATCTTTGACTGCTTAAGTGTACTGTTTTTAAAAGCTGACCTGCCACTCCATCTTCACGGACATCTCCATCCTCCATCAGATGAACAATTGGCAATACAGCAGCACAAATGCATGCAGGGAATACAGGCTGGGGTGGTTGAGAGACGTGGTGATTTGCAGTATGTTCTGTTGCATGCTCCTCATCTGAAATAAATAGAATATCGATATTGTACCACGACCAATATGTGACATGAAACATCTGACCTTTATCAGCTTGTACTTACCTTCAGCACTCACAGCAGAGCGAATGGACCACACAGAACCACGCCGGAATGAATAATTGCGATGAGAAGTACTGGAGGTGCAGGATGGGCTCACCGACAGACGACGGGAATTCAGATTGGTGGCTTCTTCTACTGGCAATTAAGAATAGAGAGGTGAAACCCATTCTTCCACTGAAAATCATGACTGTCCAGTTTGGATCACCACATAGTAACCAGTACACACAGCAATGAGACAATGACTGCTATCCAAAAGATACAGTAATTGTCCAATAGGCAGACTCAGGTACTAAAGATTTTGCCATTAAAAAATGTATTTTTGCATTCAGTTTTAGGCTGCCCTTTTTGTTCCTTTATTTATTTTTGGACACTCTCATATTCAGTTTGCAAGTGGTTCTTAGTTTTATTCTTTTCTTGGTGTGTCCCTCCCAGTAATACGTGAATGAATGTGCAGCTTGCATGTTTAGGATGCTGCTGCCTACACTAGCTTCATCCCTGTACTGATTTCACCTTTATAGATCATTGTTTCACCTTGTACAACATGAGTGATCTCTTCACTTTTGTGCTTATAGACACTAATGCTATGGAGTGTCTGATCACATTTCCCAACTGCAGACTTTGCCATGTGTGCTCTAATTTCTCTCTACACTAGTACACAGCCTGTGTGTTCCCCCACACCCCCCGCAAGCTGCTTTCATGTGCTTTCTTTCCTATCTACAGCCTGCGTGATCTGCCCTTCCTGATAAATTGGATGCTTCTCCCCTCTTCATTCTCTGATCTGCCATGTACAATCTCTTCCCCTCCCTGCTGTTACGTTTAACACTGAAAATAAAAGAAGAGGTGAGCAGTGAGAGAGAGAGATGGTACAGTCAGAGGCTGCTGAATGTTAGAAACATCAGGAAATCCTGATAAACACCATGTGCACGGTCATGTGACCGCATAAGAGACTGGCCCATGTAGACAGCTACAGACAATATGTTAGTAAGTGACAAATATTACTGCATGTACATCATTTGCACATCATTTTTAAAGATCAGAAAGTCTCAAGGTGAAGACATTTGAACCCATAGCACACCTCACCTTCTTCCTCCTGTTCAGAGTTGGGGGAACAGGTTGGCTCATAGCATGCCTCCTGTGTCACCGGTATGGCTGTGATAAGACTGGCCTCTCTGCCTAAACGCTTCTTCTCTTCTTCTTGTTGGAGATTCTTAAGAATGTGCTCAGCCCGCTGGTGGGATCGTGACACAGCACGAGCAGAGAAAGATTTCTGTAGTTTGTTGTTGAAAAGAGCACAATAAAACGCATTCTCATCTGATCAGGCAATACTTATTATATACTAAATTATATCATGAAGAGTTTAAAGGGGTTTCTAAGATCATGATATTTATAGGATAGGTCGTCAATATCAGATAGGTGAGGGTCCAACTCTCAATGCCTTAAAGATCAGTTGTTTTAAGGATCTGCGGCGAATGCTGCAAACTCTTCAGTGTTTACCTCAGTCCATCTGCTTGCACTACTAATTATTTAGTAGTGGCAAGCAGGATATTGTATCTTCGTTCTATTCACTGGAAATAGGATGAAACTGCAATAATCTGCACTGCCATTACTAAGTATACATTATGCACATAGACATTGATCAACACTTAGAGCCTATTCACACGATCAAGTGCATCAGCTAAGTGGCACCCGAGATTGATGAAAAAAATAGAACATGCTCTATATTTTCATGGCTCAAAATATCGGGACCATTTTCAAGGACCTGATTGACCCAGTGAAGTGAATGAGTCTGTGAAAAAACAGGTGCTACACTGATCCATTAATACACGGTCGAGTCTCGGCTTCTTTCGTGTGAATAAGGCATTAGGAGAGCAGAGGTAATGGCTTCTGGTGTCACACAAGCTCCTCAGACAATTTCACTGAGAATGGGATACAGCAACCTGTAATGTGTGTGAAATTATGTAGGCTGCATAGTAAAAACTATTGTAAATTCTTCATAAAAACCCATCAAGATAAATATTTTAGTCCAGCAAACACTGCAGTAAAGAAAGTCCACAAAGTTGTCCATAGACTTTAATGACCACTCTTTGTAAACAGCAGTCAGAGGAATTTACTTTTGGCTACAACATTTCAACACTTTGTCCATTACAAAATGGGAATATCTTCTGCTCTCAGTCATTGAATCATAGGCACATATAACTATATAAGGCTTACAACGTGAAATCGACTACTCACAGACTGATCCTCGCTGATCGGGTCTTGAACACTTCCACTGCTCTGAGGAACCCATGGTGGATCAAACATTGGAACAGACGGCATGCCCAAGATGGGAGAGGGTAATGTGAAGTTAATGCTGGGGGGAGGGATCTGTAACATTTAAAGCGTCACTTTCAGGATTTTTACAGATGAAATTTCTCATAATTTACTCTGCAACCTTGAGACAATCTGCAAACCTTATAAATCTGCTGTGCTCCTTCCTCCATTCTTGGCCAAACCTGATATCTGAACCTCCAGAGTGTGTGGAATTTCAGTATCGCATTCAGTCTCTGTCCTGTCTCTGGATGCTGGAACTCAGAAGTTAGCATCTCAGAGACTGCGTCTGGTACCTTCACAGCACAAAGCAGGAACATGGCAGCTGCAAGAGTATTAGTATATTGACATGCCAGACTGTGCCAGGATTTAGTTTCTCTTTATCTACTGTAACTGCTAAATACAGTGGATCCAACAGTGGTACAAATGATGATGATATGTGCAATAGCAATAAGTATTAACATAGTGTTGACATACTCAGTGAAAACACTTTGAGGTTATGGCATTTACACTGATGCTAAGTTCACACTAGAGTTTGGCTCGCCGTCATTTAGGTCCACATGGGGACCTGAAAGACGAAGAGCCTGTCCATTTAAAAAGCGGTTACCTGGGGATACCCGCGGACCCCATAGACTATAATGGTGTCTTCCTTGCAGGACTTTTTTCTCCGCCAATTTTAGGCAGAATCTGCAGAGGAATCTCCTACAGACACTACAACGCAGATGTGAACCTAGCCTTAGATCTTACCTGCAGCTCCTGCCATGTGTTCATCCACACTCAACAGGAGCTCCCATGCAGCTGGCTGTATGTCGCCATACATTTCTTCTGTCAATATGGGGGCTGCTTTTATCAACAAAGACAGAGGGGCAGGAGACATGCTCATAACCTAAAACACACAAAAAATTACTTAAGTATAAGCAACAGACTCAGGATGCAACAGTCAATGGATAAAAGGGTTTTCCTAAAATACACATACACGCATATTAACTCTAGAGTGATGATGTACGCCTACTCACCTCTCTGCTAATCTATGTTAAATAAGAACCTTTAATTATGCTGCTCTAAATGTAATTATAGGGGTTGTTCAAGCCTTGATATTGATGGCCTATCCTTAGGATAGGTCATCAGTATCAGATCGGTGACAGTTCAACACCTGTCACACTCACTGATCAGCTGCTGTGAGCGCCGTATCTCTGGAGTTGGAAACAAACAGCTTCATACATTGTGTAGTGACTGTGCTGGGTACTGCGGCTCAGCTGCCATTTACCTATGTGATGTCTTCCTTTGCAGGTGACTGTGTAAGGAAGACAACACATAGATAAAGGACCAAATCTGCAGGTCTTTTGAGGAAGCCTTTTACTCCAAAACCTAACATCAAATGATTGCTTTAGAGAACTCTTTAATTTTGAGAAATATTTGGGGATATTTAGCTAAATCTGTGCCAATAAGACTGATGTACATGTCTTGCACCACAGTTATTAAGTGCTCTGGACACTTTTTCGCTTTGTCTGGCAAGGGGGCATGGCTTATTGGAAAATGTTATAATTTTTTTTTTAGAAATAACAGGCCTTTAAATCATGAAATCTCCAGAGAAGTTCAGTGCTGCTGTGTGACCATTCTTCAAAGTGTTATATATGCCCCACATTATCTTTATATATTTCTATATACCTTATATATATATATATATATATATATATATATATATATACAGTGTTCTATATATTTTCAGTCTATATTCGGTCATGTAATATTCAGCAACACAGTTTGATAGTTTGTAAAGCTCAAAAAATACATATACCCATCTAATTCTATCCTGCAATGTTGATCCACAGGAAGACCAAAAAACACCATGAGATGAAAACTAGGTTTTATTATCTTATGAAAAACATCTTTCCAACTCCAAAAAAATCTACACAAGTCATTGAATCAATAACCCATCAATAGTAATTTTGTAACCATGACTTGCAATATTATTATACTCAAGAAAGGCAACCTGGTCCCTTTTGAACTTTTTTTTAGCAAGTTCACCATCACAACATCCTGTGGCACAGAGCTGCATAGCTTCATCGGTCAGTGTACAGTGTAGAATCCCCTACTACCGTATCTTGCTTAGAACTCTACACTATATTCTGTGTGTGGTCCGAACCAGATTTACCACATCTATGCCCCTTTTGAATCATTTTATCTTTTTTGCTTTGGTAGCAGCTGTTCGACATTGGTTTTACAATTAAATTTACTATAAATGAAAGAGGTTGCCCAGTTTTTTATGGTCTATCATTAAATACCTGATGAATAACAGGGCAGTGGGCCCCCGCTCCGATCAGCTGTACAGAGACGCTTCCAGTGCCTATCCTATATACAATACAGGGCCAGAATCAGAAAGATCCATCCCTGTATAGCGGCCGGGCTCTGTCACTGCAGCTCATCTCCCGCTGACTTCAATAGAAGCTGAGCTGCAGTAAGGGCGCCTGGACAACCTCTTCAATATTCCTGTCATGACAGTTTGATCTAGTGTTTATCCGTTTAGTAAGTAATCTTTATATATATATTTATTTATTTAACCTTCTACATGACCTGACACTTATCAGTATTAAACCTCATTAGCTAACGTTCTTCACCAGCCTCTCACATATTCATATCCATTTGTTAAAGTAAATTATCCTGCTTTGCTAAAACATTACCATGTTTAGTATGATTAGCAAAAATTGTTCTTTTACCGTGCCATACCAGAACACTGTCATTAATAACATCACCATAATGGAGACCCAATGTTAATGTACTGTTAATAACCCCCTCAATTTCCTACAAATAACCCCCCTCTGTAGTGTATCTTACGGATGGACTGAGCCTTGATTTTTTGGTTTCTGATATAGAATCATTAAGAAACACTGCAAACATTTAAGAATAATAATCTCATTGGTGTGCAGGAAGGAAAAGGACAATCACGCTGATCCTGCTTTGGTATTAAAGTTCATTTTAAAAGTCACTTTTCTGCATTTCATAGCCATCCTCCTGAATAGGGACTCTTCAGGTTTACAAGTTCATTTCACTTTCACGCTAAACAACTATGTAGTATACACAAGTATACAACGTATAATGTACCTGGTGCCTTATATACTTCAGCATCCCACTGTCCTTTTTTCCCTCCAAATTTGCTTCTGTGACCCTCTTCTTCAGAGATGGTGTCCGGAGGCAAGATTTATCAGAGCACTGTGTAAACAAAGCACAAAGGAACTTGTCTACAATGTTCAATAAATCCAAAGTTGATAGTAGTATAATGTTGTACCGTGTTAGCCATTGAAAGTAGTGGAAGAGTGAAGAAATCAGGCGATACCTTTTAGAGGCTAACTGAGTATATTTGATAAGTAAGCTTTCAGAAGTACTCGCTCCCTTCATCAGATATGGTGTTATACAAGAACTGAAAATTCACAGATTTTTATACCCTATACACATGATCTTCAAAGGATTTTAGAGTCCTTAAAAAAACTAAAACAAAATGCAATCTAAGTAGAGAAGTTATTTACAACCGGTCAAAAAACAATCTGGAAAGTTGTGGTGCGTGACAGAGGGATCTGTTATCTGTTTGCTATCAGGAGGTGATTTGTGACCCTCACAGTTCATACATAGTGTGACATGAAGCTGGCATGAATATTAAGTCCAAATTGCAGAGTTTTACATTTTTGCATAAACTTGTACTCCCATTCTTTCCTCTCCTCTTGCGTCTTAAACTGTCCCATTAAAACCACAACCCGCAAATCTTCAATAGAGTGGTTTTCTCCGGAGAAATGTGCGGCCACTGGGAGATCTGTTCTGCTGTTATTAATGTTGGATCTGTGTGAGTTCCGGAGAAAACCACTCTATTGAAGATTTGCACCTCTCCAGGTGCCTTGCAGAGTCTCACAGCTGTGGTTCACATCACAGGTAGGTTACAGTAAAAAAAAAAATCTAGAAATCTTGTGACTGAATAAAGGAGCTATCTATTCTGAGCAATGGACACCACCATACAGGACATGGTTTACCACAGAGACCTGGTATGTGTAATAATCTGCAGACACCAGTATACGGCATTTATATGAGAGAGGTGCCACAGGTATACAGTATATATCTGATAATACAGAGAAACTGGTATTGACTGTGATATATAACATATTAGTCAGAAGTTCCTCAGTCATAGATAGATAGGAAAATGTCAGCGCAAATCTAGGACTCTGACTAAAAATACAGATTTCCCAGGATGTTAGAAAAGAACTGACAACAAATATACATTCAATCTCACTTACAACCCATGTGTAGGAACTTAGGAAAGATTTGCAGAAATTCTGTAGTAAAATCCAAAGAATTTCCTGCTCTATGTAGGAACACATGTGTATGTGAAGCTGCCTTAAAAATACTGAGTCCCGCCTGTGACGTGCTTTACCTGAGGGGAGGTCTCACCCCCATTGAGAAGAAGTGATCACATACACAATAATAAATTCAATCACTTTTCAGCGGCATTTATGAGGCCACCGCCTGTGCACATAAGCTGTTGCTAGGGGGCACTTGTCTGAAGAGAGGTCACTGTGCAGGGAGGGCAAAAGGAGAGCTGTGATCGTCACCTATTGTCAGTGGTGGATTTTGTGTTATCTGCCTCCAGCTTTATAACAGAGGTATTACCTGTCATTGTAATCCTGTCTGTGATGATAGTGACTGTTTCGTCAATTACTTAAAGGGGTTGTCCGGGGAGGTTAGATTCACTTACCTGATCTGGCAGACGCTTTATGATGGACCTGGGAGGGTGACACATGGGCAGGGCGACAATGGAGTCGGAGTCCTGCTTCCGATCATGTAACCCAGGGGTCAGGACCAGGCCGGAATCCCCAGGTTCATCATTGTGTCCACCAGATAAGGTAAGTGAATCTAAACTCCCCTGACAACGCCTTGGTGGTTGTCTACGAAATATTTTTCTCCTCTAGTGCACTCCCACTTAGTACAGACAAGTGAATAAGGCAGTATAGACAAAATTATTCATTACTATTTTCAAACATGGTGTAAAACATAAAGCAGGGTAGAAGGATTGCTGGTTTGAGCAGAAAAAAGTGCCCAATAAGCTGTTAACTCTCTCTATAACACCAAAAATTTGCATCTGGTTTATACAGTTGTGCTATAGAGTTTACATACCCCGGCAGATTTTTTGTTTTTTTGGGCCTTTTTTCAGAGAATATGAATGATAACACAAAAACTTTTTCCCCACTCATGGTTAGTGGTTGGTTGAAGCCATTTATTGTCAAACTTCTGTGCTTTCTCTTTTTAAATCATAATGACAACCAAAAACATCAAAATGACCCTGTTCAAAAGTTCACATACCCCAGTTATTAATACCGTGTATTGCCCCCTCTAACATCAATGACAGCTTGAAGTCTTTTGTGGTAGTTGTGGATGAGGCTCTTTATTTTCTCAGATGGTAAAACTGCCCATTCTTCTTGGCAAAAAGTCTCCAGTTCCTGTAAATTCCTGGGCTGTCTTGCATGTACTGTGCGCTTGAGATCTCCCCAGAATGGCTCAATGATATTGAGGTCAGGAGACTGAGATGGCCACTCCAGAACCTTCACTTTCTTCTGCTGTAGCCAATGACAGGTCAACTTGGCCTTGTGTTTTGGATCGTTGTCATGTTGGAACCTCCAAGTACGTCCCATGCGCAGCTTCCTGGCTGATGAGTGTAAATTTGCCTCCAGTATTTGCTGATAACGTGCTGCATTCATCTTTCCTTCAACTTTGACCAAGTTTCCTGTGCCTTTGAAGCTCACACATCCCCACATCATCAGTGATCCACCTCCGTGCTTTACAGTAGGAATGGTGTTCCTTTCATCATAGGCCTTGTTGACACCTCTCCAAATGTAACGTTTATGGTTGTGGCTAAAAAGTTAGATTTTTGTCTCATCACTCCAAATTACCTTGTTCCAGAAGTTTTGAGGCTTGTCTCTGTGCTGTTTGGCGTATTGAAGGCGAGATTCTTTGTGGCATTTGCACAGTAATGGCTTTCTTGTGGCAACTCAACCATGCAGCCCATTTTGCTTCAAGTACCTCCTTATTGTGCATCTTGAAACAGCCACACCATTAGTTTTCAGAGAGTCCTGTATTTCAGCTGATGTAATGTTTGGGTTTTTCTTTGCATCCCGAACAATTTTCCGGGCAGTTATGGCCGAAATTTTGGTTGGTCTACCTGACCGTGGTTTGGTTTCTGGACATGTTATCAGGCCAAACTCACCAGGGTATGTGAACTTTTGAACAGGGTCATTTTGATGTTTTTGGTTGTCATTATGATTTAAGACATAAAACAGAAGTTTGACAATAAATGGTTTCAACCATCCACTAACCATGAGTGGAGAAAAAGGTTTTGTGTTATCATTCATATTCTCTGAAAAAAGGCCAAAAAAAACCAAAAAATTTGCCGGGGTATGTAAACTTTTTAGCACAACTATATATGTGTAGCATATTATGAGAAAGACTTGAAAAGAAGCACCTGTGAATATTTAATGTGACATGTCAGCATTTATTTTTTTTGTTATGCAAGATAGTAATGGAACTACTGTACATTCAAAACATCCTATAACTGATGTCATCCATTTCTAGTCTCTGTACCCATGTTTAGAACCAGGAGTCATGGTTGTTTCCTGTTTTTGCAAAACGCTGCAAAACAAATACTAAACTGTACCTTCCAGGACCTTATACTGCGAGGATGATGGCACCACAAGTCCAGAAAGCTGCACCAACTCCTACTGATAACACTGGGGAAGATAATTGGGGCATGGAGACCTGACTGTGGGCAGTATGAGATAGAGAAGGCTATAGGGAGCAGATTATGTTAGAGGCAGAGGGGGAGCAGGGAGGTACTTGCACAGAAGAGTTAGGGCAAAACAGGGGGCAAAATGAATCTGAGGTTTGCACAGCAACCTCCTGTTTGCCCAGCAACCCATGGTACAAAAAAGTCACACTTTAATCTTCTGACTTACTGAAGAAGGTGAAAGCAGGATAAGTAAAGATGTTGTCAGTAGACAACTATTACCATTAAGGGCATGGTCTTTAACCAGACTTGACACATAAATTATTATTTAAAGCCAACTAATGTACATTCTTATTCTAACATTAACAGTTTAATAAATGTAATAGACAAACCTCTTTCACTTTTTTGCCTCTAAGACCGGCGCCAATACCCAAATTGTCCTCCTTGAGTGAATCCACAGTATCTCCATAGAGCAGTTTAATAGCTCTTACCAACCGAGCACATGAACGGCTGTGGTGTAGATAGCAGTGTGGATGGCAATAATCCACATGAGTGCAAATGAAGCTTTGTTGGTTGCATAGTAGGATCATGACCTGGTAAGATTAAATAATAAGGAAATTAATATAAATTCTCAAAAGTCTTCTGCACATATTTCTTTGGACAATTTCGTCTACAGTAACTGTATCAAGTGCAATAATAAAGTTTGTTCTCATGGCAGAGTTTAGCAGTGATTTAGAGGCAGATCCCACCTCGATTCTTTTCTTTTCAATGGGAAATAGAGATTGAAGCAGGATGCTGAATAAATAAGCGTCCTGCCCTATCTTGTTGCGGATTCCGCAGCTGATTTAGCTACTAAGCCTGCAGAGGAACTCACTCCTCTGATTAGCCTCATTTATTTGGGCAGGGGCATAGCTGCTGGGGGTGCAGCAGTAGCAGTTGCTTCTTGGGTCTGGACCCTGCTATCTAAAATATACTCTAAATATCAGAAGGCACATAGGAGTCCCATTACAGTTGTGGCATTCAGGCCAGGGGCGTCAGCTTATGCCTCTGCAGGTGGGCCTAATCATCATGTGAAAGCTGTGGCAGAAGTCCAACTCAAATTCTTGTTCACTTTCCATTGTGTGAATATACCCTAACAAAGACTAGGAGGCCCAAATATTGAAGGGGTCTCTTTAGTATCAAAAACATTACTTAGTTTTGGCTATGTACTGTATAAATCAAAACTGAGTGTTGTGGCCTGCAAAGAGAACTAGAAAAACTAGAAATTCTTAGAGGGGATTCTTGAGAATTCCTCCAAATTATGTTTTTCTTACACCTCTATGTACCTAATGTAGACCCTTTGCAAGTTTCATAAATATACTTTAGAGACTACTTACATGCAACCAAGACATATTACGGTGGTAGCTTTCTTCTGTGCCAATATTGCTTCCATCAGGCTCAATACTGGGCTCACTAGTACTCCAAGGGCTCCCTTCTTCTCAAAAAACAAATATTAAACACATCATAAGCCATTACACAACCCATGCATTTCATAAGTCTTCAGTTTTTACCGAAAGGCCCAGCCATGCACAGATGGTTTCACGACAGAGCGACACAACACATCAACCCAACTCCCACCCCCTCTGATCATTAGCTTTGGTGGCAAAGACAAGCACATCTATTGGCACATGTCCCCTTTATTCAGGGGGATGGGACGAAAATGGAGAACGAATTCCCTGCATCTCAAAGATGCTGCAAACCATACAATTGATCTGCAATAAAAAAAAATTATTTTATGTTCTAAAAAAATCTGCAGATTTAGGAGAAAATCGTGTAACATGAACACATTTGTTTGTATATTACTGTGTATAATTTTACTGTAGAAAGCTGTCTGGCCATGGGGTGCAATATGGATGCTTATAAAAAATGTAATAGTGGTAATTTCTTACAGAAGCAAAAAAAAATATATCCATTTGTAGTTATTCGTGGTGCCTCCCACTCATATAGTTTTCTTTAGCCTGTATTTATTGGAGTGATGCTAACAATTGGAAATGTAGAACTGGATGTTGGTCTTTGGGACTCTTGTACATTTTCTTCACTTATTACAACAAGGGAAATTAAATATTATCATACATTTTTCCCTCTGAAAAAATTCCTAATCCACAGTCAGTGCTGAAATTTACTTTGTCTTGATTGGATCTTAGCAGAGGTATTTGTCTCCCCTCTGCCATGCCTCCCCTTAAAATTTCATGTCTGAGTTACCTATGTCAGTAACAGTGTCCCTGCTTTGTGACAGCTGGATGTCCTCATTCTCGGACCCTGAGTCCTGCCGTGTTAGTTTGGTGCTCTTTAGGCTGCCGGCCCGGCGAATGCTGGACAGAGAGCCCCCCTTCTTCACCCGGAAACTGCGGGTTCCTTTAATCTGGAGCAGGCGGGAGCCTCCTATCCTGATCTTCCTGCTGGGAACTGCATTGAAAGAACACAAGAGGAATTTTTTTCCCTCTTCTATGATTATTTTAATACATCTTTTTAGATTTCTGTATTTCTTGCACACATCTATAATCTAGTCTCTCTTCACTCAGATATTAAGAAAAATTATTTGGATAATCACAATGTCTTTAGAAGAAAAAAATGATAACCAAACAGACTCTGAAGTACAGACGTGTAGCAAAATGAGGTCAATTGTGTAATTGTGTGATAAAAAGTGTAATATAATTTGCTTCTCAATTTCCAAAATTGTATTGTCATGTTACTGAAAAGTATTAAGACATTGGTATTACTTCATCTTTTGCTGATACTTTCATATTGAGCAGATTTCTGGGAAACCTAGTGTTCTTTCCACATGAGAGGAATAATATCTACTATAATAACCTATAATCTGTGATTAAACTGGCACCATGTTTACATTATGGTTACCCCTAATGGGTAAAATACATTGATCTGAGGCACCAGACAATGGAACTGCCAGGCTTGAAAACAATGTAAAAATGCATGACGGCAGTGTGAACAAAGCCATGGGGAATATCTTATTACTTGAATGTATTGACTGATAGTTTAGACTACATATGCAATGTCTAGTCACCAAAGAGGCTGCCGTGGCCACTGTGCGAAGACTAGAGGTCCAGTTTAAGTCCCAAAGGGCAGTATATTTCTGGACAAGTCATTTCCCAACTGTTCTCAACTACTATAAGGTAAGAAAAGAGGTCTTCAATCTGATGACAGACCTTCAGCTCCCTGCATAGATAGATGTAATAGTATATACCAGGACTATTCAGATTTTTTCTGCTGGGTCATTCTCCATCTATGTATGAGGGCCAACAGGAGGTAGCTAACCCTTAGGACTTAAAGGAGTTTTCCAAGACTAGATACTGATGGGCTACCCTTTCAATAGGTCATCAGTATCAGTTTGGTGGGGGACTGACACCTGGCACCCCACCGATCAGCTGCTATGACATCTGGTTCTGCACAGTGTACAGAGCTGAAAGTTGACACCATGTTATTGGCCAGGCTGGGATACTACCACTCAGCCCCTATTCAAGTACATAGGAGCTGATCTGCAATGAAACTGCATGGCGAATACACAGTGTATGGCTGTGGCAGCTGATCAGTGCGGGTGCTGGATGTCAAACCCTCTCTGATCTGATATTGATGACCTTTGCTAAGGATAGGCCATCGATACCTATTCCTGGAAATCCCTTTAAGAATGGTTATATGTACTTTCTAAAACTTATACTATGGAAACCAAGAAACCTTGCCCTGTGTGTAGTGTTTTTAATTGAGTTATGGTTTTCATGGTCATTGTGAGAAAGCAAATATGTCAACTTAAAGTGAAGCTTAACATGATATAATTGAAATCATACTGTTTTGCAATATTTGCTAACTTTTTTATATTTTGGCTTTAAAATTGTATAGGTGTAGGTTTCTCTATTCATAGTAAATTCAAAATTATATTTTTATATACTATAATCTCATATGTATTCCAATATTACCAAATATTTTCCTGTAATTTCCTAATTTTAACTGGTAATTGAACTTACAATTAATTTTAAAAGAAAACATGGGCAAAAAATTGTTTTTTTTATATTTCTGTAGGTCTGCATCACATATCTGAATTGGTTCTCCTTCTTTAGAAATTATACAAACACATGTACAGTATATCACATTGCTGTTTATACCATTGATATCCTTCCACCAAACTCACATGTAGCATTAGAAACGGAACATCAATTTGTTGAAAACACCTGGGAGCCGGTGACTGGGTAAAAAATCATTTCTATATATTGCAGTTTACATGATCATAGTTATTAAAGAGCATCTGCCAACAAAATGCTGTTTTGTGAGTTTAAGGCCACACATTTCAGAATAATATAGTAAATACTTGGTGCACTATTCTTCATACAACTGGCATTGTGACCCTCCTAAATTTCAACTGTATTTTCAAAATGGCTGCTTACATTTATGCTATCAATGCTTGAATGAGGCTTGCCCTATCTGAAAGCAAAATATGGCAGAAGGAGGCAATCTGAGCTCTATAATTTTATATATATATATATATATATATATATATATATATATACAGTACAGACCAAAAGTTTGGACACACCTTCTCATTCCAAGAGTTTTCTGTATTTTCATGACTATAAAAATTGTAGATTCACACTGA
Organism: Leptodactylus fallax; assembly: GCA_947044405.1. NCBI lineage: Eukaryota > Metazoa > Chordata > Amphibia > Anura > Leptodactylidae > Leptodactylus > Leptodactylus fallax. The sequence goes on along the minus strand of CAMRHE010000077.1, from coordinate 5,762,464 downwards.
AAGCATCAAAACTATGAATTAACACATGTGGAATTATATACTTAACAAAAAAGTGTGAAACAACTGAAAATATGTCTTATTCTAGGTTCTTCAAAGTAGCCACCTTTTGCTTTGATTACGGCTTTGCACACTCTTGGCATTCTCTTGATGAGCTTCAAGAGGTAGTCACCTGAAATGGTTTTCACTTCATAGGTGTGCCCTGTCAGGTTTAATAAGTGGGATTTCTTGCCTTATAAATGGGGTTGGGACCATCAGTTGTGTTGTTCAGAAGTCAGGTGGATACACAGCTGATAGTCCTACTGAATGGAGTGTTAGAATTTGTATTATGGCAAGAAAAAAGCAGCTAAGTAAAGAAAAACGAGTGGCCATCATTACTTTAAGAAATGAAGGTCAGTCAGTCCGAAAAAGTGGGAAAACTTTGAAAGTGTCCCCAAGCGCAGTGGCCAAAACCATCAAGCGCTACAAAGAAACTGGCTCACATGAGGACCGCCCCAGGAAAGGAAGACCAAGAGTCACCTCTGCTGCGGAGGATAAGTTCATCCGAGTCACCAGCCTCAGAAATCGCAGGTTAACAGCAGCTCAGATTAGAGACCAGGTCAATGCCACACAGAGTTCTAGCAGCAGACACATCTCTATAACAACTGTTAAGAGGAGACTGTGTGCAGCAGGCCTTCATGGTAAAATAGCTGCTAGGAAACCACTCTTAAGGACAGGCAACAAGCAGAAGAAACTTGTTTGGGCTAAAGAACACAAGGAATGGACATTAGACCTGTGGAAATCTGTGCTTTGGTCTGATGAGTCCAAATTTGAGATCTTTGGTTCCAACCACCGTGTCTTTGTGCGACGCAGAAAAGGTGAACGGATGGACTCTACATGCCTGGTTCCCACCGTGAAGCATGGAGGAGGAGGTGTGATGGTGTGGGGGTGCTTTGCTGTTGACACTGTTGGGGATTTATTCAAAATTGAAGGAATACTGAACCAGCATGGTTACCACACCATCTTGCAGCGGCATGCTATTCCATCCGTTTAGTTGGACCATCATTTATTTTTCAACAGGACAATGACCCCAAATACACCTCCAGACTGTGTATGGGCTATTTGACCAAGAAGGAGAGTGATGGGGTGCTACGCCAGATGACCTGGCCTCCACAGTCACCAGACCTGAACCCAATCGAGATGGTTTGGGGTGAGCTGGACCGCAGAGTGAAGGCAAAAGGGCCAACAAGTGCTAAACATCTCTGGGAACTCCTTCAAGACTGTTGGAAGACCATTTCAGGTGACTACCTCTTGAAGCTCATCAAGAGAATGCCAAGAGTGTGCAAAGCAGTAATCAAAGCAAAAGGTGGCTACTTTGAAGAACCTAGAATATAAGACATATTTTCAGTTGTTTCACACTTTTTAGTTAAGTATATAATTCCACATGTGTTAATTCATAGTTTTGATGCCTTCAGTGTGAATCTACAATTTTTATAGTCATGAAAATACAGAAAACTCTTGGAATGAGAAGGTGTGTCCAAACTTTTGGTCTGTACTGTATATATATATATATTGTAAGAAGGTGACAGGCGGAGTGCTGGAGTCCTGGTATATCATCCCCAGATTTCTGACATATGTGTGGTCCAGTGCGGGTCTTGAGTAGGCCTCAGCCCCAGGTGTGGGTCCTGGGCTCATTACTGGGCCATAATAGGCTGCAGAGCCTACAATTCAGGGCAGATCCTGGGAGTGAAAGGAGGCGCCTGGGTCTGTCCTGAAACACTGAGAGTCTGGTGAAACTGTACTGTACTACTTTCTTTCGTTCGTGTGGTTGATAGTAAGCCACACATATAGTTAGTTTTTACTGTTTAGTTATTGCTCGGACGAGCAGGACTTTGTTTTACGTTTTGCCTGAAGTTAAGGCTGTATTTTATTTTATATATATGATTTGGAGCAGGATTTCTGAGTAAGGCCAGGGCCCTACGTAGCATAAACTCTGTGATTTTGCATACTGCAAACAGTGTTTTACAGTTCCTGCAAAGTGGATGGGATTCTAGCTAATCCCATCCACACATTGCAGAAAATAATCTGGAGTGGAAAAGCTGCAATTTGAAAAACACTTGCGTTTTTTGCAAATTGAAGCAAACTGGTGGTTTCCGTATAGGTGTAATGGAAGCAAAAAATTTGTGAAAATCACTGTGACAAAAACTGCAATGCGTTTCCACTGCGTTTTTTTCCACAGTGCTTTTTGGTTGCTATGTGGGGCCTTAGTCTAAACAGCAGAGTAAATACCGACACGACACAAACCTATATATCCCAACTTCTTGTTCCTCTATCATATGCTGCTGTCTGATAGGGTGGTATATATCACCTTGGTCTGCTAGATGAGAACAAGCCCTAATAAATATTTATCAGGATAAATATTAGCCTACCCTACACTTTATACTATCCGCAGATTTTACCACAGTTGACTGAATCTGCCAACATATATCTATGGCAAAATATTTTCCTAGAATTTTTCTCTAGTTCAGTAGTGGCCAAAAAAAAATTAGACAACAGATATAATCTGGTGGTAAGCAGGGGTATAGCTATAGGGATGCAGAAGTAGTAATTGCTATCAGGCTCTGGTGCCTCAAGGGGCCCAAAATCATCTCTGCAGTATAAGAAAACACCAGTATTATAGATATTTTATGATAAACGGGGGCCCCATTACAGATTTAGCATTGGGTCCCAGCAGCGTAAAGTTATGTCTATGCTGTGGAAAATGTGTCCTGGCCTGTGCAACTAGCTGACCTTGGTTTCATACACTATATAATAGCTTAATAGCTTATATGCACTCTAGTGCAGAGCAGGATAGAGGAAAGGAGCAGCAAGACCAAGTATCAGGAAGGTATGACTGTGGGGCAAGTGCAAGATGTAAATAACTGTATTGCTGTTAATAATATGGAGTAACATGGCACCTGAAATAAGGCCATGCTAAAAAAAATCTACACCAACATCCCCTACACACCACATCTGCCTGATCACCCAGTAGTTTAACTAAGTCAAGCTCCACAAAAATTAGATCTGACACTGAAAATGTTTGGTCTTTATATGACATCACATTGAAAGTGAATATGGCTGACCACACCCATTAGACTCATTCATAACCAAGTAAAGCTGGCCATACACAAAACATTTCAGATCACACGGCCGTCCAATCGATGATGAGATTGTTTGTACCCCTGATCATAGTATTTACATGCCAATTATCCAAAATCAGCCATGTTGCCCAATGAAAATCTAATGTGTATGGTCAGCTTAAAAGTTCCTGCAAATGCTATCACTGAATATAGACATAGCGGCAGATGATCTTTAAAGAAAGTTTCATATACAAAATAAATTAAATGAATAGGTTTTTGGTTATATTCACAAACAAGGACAAACAAGTCATTCTACAGAACTTGCGAGACCACACAGAAAATAAACTATGTTCCTATTGGTTTTTTATAATTGATATTATCAGTACATTAAATTCCTTACACATTTCTGTCAATATATTATAATTCTATACATTTTTAGAATGTATTAGCTTGTATTATATATCCAATAAATCTAATGACATGGATGCTGCAGTCATAGGAGTTTGATGAAAGGACATGTATCTGTGCTGTATAAACTTTACATGTAATTGTCAGCTGCTCAGTAAACTTTTTGCACCTTGTATTACAAATATAAGGTTTAAAAAATGTACAGAATCAGCTTCTATCACACGTATCGCAATAAGATATACAAACATTAAAAAAATATATATTCCAAAAGGAAAAAAAATAGGTCTGTTGAAAACAGCACCACAGAAAAAAATAATAAATCAAAAGACACCACTCACCTAAAATAGACAAAAAGTGGCACAAAACAGATTTATATGTACTGGACGTACTCTGACCTCCGCTCACATCTCATTATTAGCAATTAATGATAAACACAGATTGTCTCTAATGGTTGACAAAACAAAACTTTAGACAATTCACTTTAAATACATTAGATTTGGAGGCCAGAGAGGTTGGCAATGATGTTAACCAATTGTACAAGCAATGGAATTCGTGAGAAGCTGTTATTTCAACAAAAAGCTTTACACCACTCAAATACACAGTAAAGATCATGTGTACAACTACAACACAATGGTAACATAGCTTAAACGCTAGTATAGGAGTATAAAATAGCCTCAACTATCATTAATACTGCTGTAGTAGATGGAGACTCCCCAATAGGCAAACCTACTCTGAAAATGTATAGGAAATTAAAGAGGTTTGCCAGGTCTTGTTTTATTTTTAATGCCTTGGATCGGTCATTAATATCAGATTGGTTGAGGTTCGTTTGACCGACAGGTATTCCTCGACCTCCAATATATATATACCTTCGGACAGCAACCATATGCTATAGACCAACAAGTGCTGTAGATGAAATGTTTTAACTTATACATTCACAGTCTAATAAAAGAGTATTTTTAATGGGAAGAGGTGAGTAGTGGTGCAAGTGGCAGCTTATCCACACTAAACAAAAGAAACAGTTGTTGAAACTCAAAATGCAGATCCATTTTTTCCTTATCCAATTATGTCAGGGAAAGTCGAGAGGTCCCTATGCTCATAAACCATTGGTTTTGAATGACTTAGCTCTAATATGTATTGGGGTATTAAAAAATAACTAAACTTTTTATTTTTCATAAATTTATAGTACAGGAGAAGATAACAAACCTCATAATACACTTTATTAGAGAAATTGGCCCGTTTCTTTACTTATGTGACCCCTTCTGCTACTGTTCAAATATGCACAATAGAAGTCTATGGGGGGAGAGCTTTTCAAAGCAGACAAACATTTGCACTATAGAGAGACAGTTTTCTTTCACAACACAACTGTGCTATGGACTTAAATGGGGCAGCACTGAAGTGCCTAAACCCGCCACTACACCTTATATGGCAAGTGAGCAACATGGCTCTCGGTATGTACACATTACCAGGAAACCCCAGGGATAGGCCATTGATATTAGAAAGTAGATTACCCTTTTAAAACTACACTTGCTTGTTGAAGAATTCTCTATATCACAAATTGTTTACAATCGCAAATATTATATTAAAGACATTATTGTCCAAGTAAAACTATTGTTACCCCATTTAATGCCCTATTAGTATTAGTCTTCTTACCATATTTATCAAAAATAATTTAGTAAGGAAATTGTCTATATAAGGCACACATCTCTTTTTGGACATTGTCAGACTAACCCATCAGAGGATCCTCCACTAGGCCCAGGCTCTAAGACAGTAATGGTCCAGCAAAGCATGCCAAAATTTGAAGGATGGTATGGCCTATTACTTTGAGGTCTGTGGACTCTAATAATCATCTTATCTGGGGGGTCCAAGGCACCCCAGTTCAAATGGTGGGTAATGCTTATATGCAGTTTGCAAAGGGAATTCATTTTGGTAAAATGATAAAGTTGTTACATTTTGAATGCATAAACACAGGAAAATTAGACAACTGAGCTTGGTAAAATAATAAGTTGATGAAAGTAAGCCAAGGAAGAGCAAAAGGAGGACCAATATTTCAATGTAGACAATAATATGACAAAATAAGAATGACATTAGTGGTAAGTATTTTTGGGGAAAAAAATAGGAAGCAGCAAAATATTTGACATATACAACATGTAGATAAAAATGTAAAATCTTGCAGAAAAAGTTCTCAATTAATTTAATAAATGACCTACATTACCAATATTTCTAATTTTATGTTATTATGGTCTTTTGACAACGTTTTAGAAAATAAATAAAAACCTTTTGTGTCCAACTCTCCACTGAGAAGAATCAAAACAAAATTTTACATTAACGCACAAGGAAACAACAGTGTACACAATATTACTAGGTTTAATAATTTTATACCTTTCTTCTCTTCACATCCTGTGTCTGATTTCAAGGTATGGCTGCTGCTGTGCAGGGAATCCTTAGCATCTTCATTCTCATCTAGGATACCAGCAAAGCTGATTTTCCTTTCATATCGGTGCCGATCCATCTCTGGGTCCAAACGTAGCCGGCAGGTCTCAAGGTCCTGAATGTTAGACAGGAGATTGTAATTTTTGCCTTCAAATATTTGTAAAGCGTCTCTGTAATGATACTTTTCACAAGGGTTGGGTTAGCTCTCGTATCTATCTATCTATCTATCTGTATATATTTTCAATATTTGCAGTGCCTTATATTTGAAGAAATAGCCACAAATGCACTTGCAACAAAACTTTATGCACCATATAACATCATATGACAACAAATGTTAGATTTTTATATTTCACATACCACAAGAGGTTCAGCCCTAGGCCTTGGCAGACATGGGAAGGTTTCCCTTAGGAAAGTGGTGATTTCCAGAAGTAGTTGACATGCAGACATCTTCAGTGCAAAAGGACAGCCACATTTTGTTGGATTTACAGAACCTACAAATTGACATTTTCGATAAAGTGAGCAGATGCTCATTGTAGTGTTACATACCAGCTGAGGACTGACCTTACCAGACAGCCAACACCAGAGACCAGTCATCATGGGTCATAGATGGGTCCGAGTTATAGAAATAGATAGTGTGCCCAAAAATGATCATTTATCCACTTAAAAAAAACATCAATTTAGAAGCTCCTTATACAGTGAAACATTCCAAGATGATCAACCCGAAATTGTAGTGAAAAACAACTTAAGGGGGTAGTTTCTTAAAGAAGATGGACAACATACAGAACATACAAATGAAATGAAAATCTATGATGTAAAATGTTATCTAGATCTGGGGTTTTTTGGAAAGGTTTCACTGTAAATGTTAAGTAGAATGCAAACATTCTCTATTTAGGTACCCTTCTAAGTCAAATATAGCTTTACAGTGGTTGTCAGTATTTTTAAAGGGTCAGAATGGCATGAAAAATAGTAAAGGAACCTCACTGAACCTCCGCTGCTCTCATTCTGCTTTCCAGGTCTCCTCTGGTCACTGTACTTCCTGGTCCCTCTTGACACACAGGAAATGACCTGTCAGCCAATCACTGGTGGTTATTTGCTATGTCTTGAGAAAGAAGCATTGAAATAGACATGGTAACGGTGAGATATATTTTTTAATGCTATTCTGACCCTTTTTTGAAAAAATATTTGCCAACTGGACAACCCTATAATAAAAACAATGTGCATACCTTATTTTACAAAAATTTGCATATTAATAATTTAGGAATGAAAGTATCTAAGTACTGGTTCCAATTTGTGTGTAGGCACTAAATTACCAATTTTACTTGAAGTCAATCATGAAACACCTTGTATGGTTCCTTAGATCTATGATAATTGATCGCTGGTAAGTTGAAGCCATCAGCACCATCAGTAGTTCCTGCCCGTCTTATGAGGAGTAAATTCTTAATTATAAGGACTTGATTTAATGCCTCCATACGTTTGGCCATGGATCCTTTTACATGGAGGATTAAATCAGCATCTGCTTTCATATGATTGGGATTCACAGGGGTCTCAAACTGAAGCAACACTATGCTTTAGCTACAGACCAGACTCATGTCTGATGGCACATTTTATTAAGTATGCAGAGGATGCAGACATGAGAAAGGAAATAGAAAAACAAAAGCCAACCTAAAAAAAATAAAGCAGGGGAATTTGGAGTGAAATTAACATCTAAAAATAAAATGGGCCAGTGGGAGCAAAGAGTAATGGTTTTGCAAACATTGAACAGTTACTTATTTATTTGCTATACATTATTTAATAGGCTTCAAGACATTTTCTGTACAATTATGGTAATTCTTTTCATGTGGTTTTACGTATATTGATGTCATGTTTATACTGTCACCATAATTGAACAGTCTTAGTCATGTCCTGAAACACATAGCACACACATGTTGAGAAGCTGCTTCTTTTACTGTATAACATACGGTTTTTAAGAATTTCATGGGGTGATTTATGGGGCCAAGGAAAGTAAAATGATGTAATGGCTGAATGATTGAGAGGAACCAAGTTTATGTTGCATTTGGACATACAATGTAGACCATTGATTCTTAACCTTATTACTAGAGATGGGCAAACCTCAAGATTCCTTTAGTTTGGGATGGCTTGGGTCGCTGATTCGTTTTTTGTTGTGTAAGTTCGGCTAGAACCAGAAGTGAAATTATTATGCTCTAGGTTCTCTTGAGACCCCAGAGTATGATAGGTGGAGGTCCAGGAGAGGTGTATAAGAACAAAAAAAAAAACATTTATACTCACCTTCTCTCACCTCTTTTGGGCATCCTTGCAGTGTCCCATCTCTCCCTAGGTCTCCTTAGTGACATCATATGCCCGTGGTCACCGCTTAGGCCTGTGCTTGGGCCTCAGCAGTCACAAGGGCATGCCGAGCATGATGATGTCATGGTGGTCATTATGCCCGTGTAACCACTGAGGCCCAATTATAGGCCTCAGCAGTGACCCCGGGCACATGGCGCCACCAGGAGAGTGCTGGATGCTCAAAAGAGGTGAGGGAAGGTCAGAATAAATGTTTTTATAGTGGCGGGCCTCCAACTGTTATACTCTGGGGTCTCAAGAGACCCCATAGTATCATAATTTACCGCAATGCATGTCATCTATTATAGTTTGAACAATTTGGAATATTCAGGTTGAACCCGGCTCGGAACAAATTTGTTCGCTCATCTCTACTTATTACCAAGGGAAAATTCTGAAGTTTATGCTACTCCTGCCTTCTTACCTTTAAGAAGGTTGGTGTAAGAGTACCCTTCTGCTAGATTTTGCTAGACTTTGGCTCAAATTTGTTTACTTATCTGTAAAGAATCTTTAAGTATAATGAAATTAGCCTATGCTTACTGTTTAAGTGAATGGTCTTCTTGGTGCTGTGATTTAGAAAATCTCTGACCAAATTTGCATAGTACTATATTCTAGAGTTCCAGAGAACGTTGTTTGGGAATCTCTTGGCCCAGAGATTTTATGTCCTTCCAGTCTGCATTAAGTAGTCTTAAAGAGGTATTCCAATCTCATGGAGCTTACCTATACAGCTAGCTTATGTAAATTCAAGAGTTTTCCTAAATACATTGCTTTAGTAATGCTGCTTCTTTTACCTGCTATGTGAAATTATTCCTCCCATTGTGTACACATCATTGTCAAGGCACCCAGCCTGATAACACAGGTCAGAGAATGACTTACTGCTATCTGGGAAGGCTGAGTTCTCTGGCTTCTACTGTGCAGACAAACACAGCAGTCAGGACAATCAGTTCAGTCAATTGCAGTTTGCTGATAAAGCTCAGATGGTGTCTGTTATCTCTCTATGTAAACACAAAGATAACATTGAGTTTCCTGCAAGTCTGTTGTCTGTGTAAGTGTTCTATACAAACCTGCGTAATGTAATATACATTTACTGTGCCTATTTGATCTGTATTATGGATTTCTAGTAATCCAATAAATAATCTCTCATGGTAAAGACAATGTCTATATCTACTGAGGTACTTCATAGTGTCCTGTCTATCAAACAGTCAAAGCCGCCCACCAGCTTGTGGAAGAAAAAAGGAAGTATGAAGAAGAGACAACAGGAAAAGCTACTGGGAGATGGGAAAACCCCTTTAAGAGCTGGGGCAAGGTAAAGACTATTATAGTCTATAACCTTTCAAGAATTCTTCCTATAAAGTGTTCAACCCTTTAAACCCTCCAGTCAGGAGCCTACATATAATATGTAAGTTAGTACATGATTACCGGCTATTTATTTTGCTTAGGTTTTGCTCCCTTGTTGCTTTTTAGCTCAACTGAATTAAGGCAGATCTGTCATCTGTGACTGTGGTTGAGCCACAGTGCATACAGGGAGTCTGAGTTCATCTGATTATAACCCCTGTCTTATTTTGGCTGCCTTTACCTGTGATGAGACAAGAAGTATGTCTCAGACTACCTCAGATTAGGCATTGTAGCTAAACTGTAGTCCTAAAGAAACAGAGTTAAAACAGAAAAAGAACATAGGGAAATAATATTTTTCTACCCTGTTTTTATGTTCTGATTGTGGATTTTTATGTTATTTTTGTACATTTTTATGGGAGCTGCCTGAATTCTTCTTTGCTCTTTTAACACAATTTAGTGATACACCTTACAGCACAGTCGTAGCCATAGGCAGCAATAGTCTGGAGCTGACTCATTGAGAGAGAGAGTTTTCTAGACATATTCTGTGCAGGTAGGGGAGTAGATAAGTTGTGACATCATCTGTATTATCAGCAGTGGATGTAATGATGACTCGTTGGTGTTATCTATAGATGTATCATCTTCTAGTAAAATCAAGTATGTGATGTAAATGAGGTGACTGCAAAACAAACCCCTAAAGAATTGGCTAGAGTTGGCAAGGAACGTGGCAGCACTGAGTGTAGTGACTGTATTAAAGAAAATCTAAACCTAAAAATGAAAACTAAAGTAAACAAGAAAGTCAGCATCATTTTCTTGCAGAAATCTTGCAGAGAACAAAGGTGCTAATCTCCCACTGATCTGCTTTATCTCTGGCTGAGGACTGAATGAGGGGAAGAGGCTTTTACAAGGGAGCAGGACTTAAATGGGTTGTGCAATCTGCTGATGATGATATTCAGCAACCCCACAGATGTGAATGGAGCACTGGTCCATTCACATTGAGGATTCAGGGGGACTTTCAGGTTCCCATTGTCCCTGATTGATCTGACATTTACCTCCTCTACACTGTGAAGTAAGTGTTATCATTGACACAATACCTTTAACAATCTGTCTACTGCAGACAGGGCACAACAGGGAGGTTTCTGCTCCAGCCACTTGTCTTACAACCTGTCACAGGCCAGTGAGGAGGAGGAGGAATGGGGTTGAGCTTCTGAGGTACATAGTAGTAGTATAATGTTGTACCGTATTAGCCATTGAAAGTAGTAGAAGAGTGAAGAAATCAGGCGATAACTTTTAGAGGCTAACTGATTTCTTCACTCTTCCACTGCTGAGGTACAGAAAGAAGATTTCTTCACAATAATTAAGGCCAAGTATGATTGTCATATAAACTGTGCTGTTGATACCCTCATATAAAAAAATGAGAGTGACCTCCATTGCTAAAAGGCTTTGTAATATGTAAAAGCCACCGGATAGCGGTAATAGTATTTCCTGGAATGATTTCTGTTTTATTAATGTTAATATCAAACATCTATCTTTATTTTTCTGTATTGTTGCATAAACCAGCTTCTCAACATGTTTCAATACGGGGCATGCAAATAAGAAATAATAACATGGAAATTGCATGCAGTATTCTACAAAATATCTTCTAAAGAAGAAAAGCAATGTTAATAATTCAGAAACATGCAACCAGAATACGTACTGTACATAGAGGCTTTTAACATCCCATGTATTGCTCTATGCACAGTTGTCTTTTTCATGAGCTTCAAAAATTTTCGGTCTAGGTACATTTGTATATATCTACATGGCAAAAAAACATCAAACACTTCTGAAGCTTCAGCCTAAACTATGGCAGATAATCACATAATATATTTTGCAGGACTGTTCTGGTTGCATATCTGACATATTGTCACATAAACATAATAAAACATAAAAAGCCATTACATGGACAACATAATGAGCATATAATGGTCACTTTAACTTCAACAAAATTTCAAGGTTTTTCACACTATATATGCATGGTCCAGATGTTTGTCTTGAAATGTTATTTATATTGCTCTACTACCACATTTTATGAGTTACATTGTTTTTATTGTATGTTTAATGTTTATTTTTTAATAGTATTAATATTTATAGTATTCACTTGATAGATAGTCATTACAGTGTTGGACTGCCCACCAGAGTTCGGGATGATCCTTCAGGGGGCCTATACACTAAAACAGTAATAGGCACTAAAGGTCTAACAGAAGAGAACTCCAATTAGAGTCAGTCTTTTACCACTATTTCCTATAGGTAGATTCACAAAGCACGTAGTAGACGTTGTGTTTATTAAGAACTTGAAAGTGAAAATCGACAGGTTCTATATAGATATAGGAGTACTGTCAAAATAATTTCTTTAGTCAGGTCCATGTAACACAGTTCAATGGAGCTAGAATACATGGAGCATGTCACAAAGCACCCAGTAGTACCCTCTGTGTTTTGCACTCATAGCCCTTGAAATAATCTTTGGGGACCACATTATAACAAGAAATATTGGGAAATCTTAATCTGATTTTACTGTGGATTCCAAGCCAAAATCTGTGTCAAAATCTGTGACATCCACTTCCAACATAAGTGAATTTTTTTTTCAAATCCATTAACATAACAGCATGGCAAAAATTATCTGCAAGAACAATCAAATAGCATAACCAGCCACACTTCCACAGCATAAATTAAAAGGTCAGCCAAAGGAGGTGATGTCACCAGGTCTGTGAAGCAGAGGCGACGATCATGGAGCGCCAGTTTTGCTTAAAACATCTGATCGGCGGGGTCCTGTGTGTCAGACCCCCCACTGGTTTTTAATTAAAGAGGTTATCCAGGATGGGAAAACATGGCTACTTTTTTCTTCTCAGGAAGTGACATCACATCCAATGGTCACATGTCAATGCTACAGCTTAGCCAATTCAAATGAATGAGACTGAGCTACAGAATGGCCATGTGACTAATGGACATGATGTCACTTCCTGAGAAGAAGAAAGCAGACATGTTTTCTAATCCTGGATAACCCCTTTAATGGCCTATGCAAAGGATAGGTCATCAATCTTGTGAGCCCAGAAAACCCCTTTAAACACTACATATGGTAAATCTATTTAAAATAATTCAATGCTTCCTTTAAAATAAATAAAAAGGAATGATAAAGAATTGCTAAAACATCTGGTTCATACATATCAATTTTAGGATTTTTTTTTTCATTTTTATTTTTTGTTTGATATCCAATAAAAAATATTTTGTCAGTTAAAGAAAGCGCAAATCTTGTGTTGTAACATTGCATAAGCTTTTTATTACCATATTACTTCTAGAAATTAATGCTAACTAGAAAATGTTGACATTCAAGACATTTTCTAGTCAGATACAATGAACTGTTAGCACACATATGGCCAAGGCATTATGTATAATATGAATTCTATATTTATCTATTTGTATTCAGGTTTTTTATTACTCTGCATTTTCATGGCAAAAGTTTTGGTTAAGAAGATCAAAATCTTGAACCATAATGCCTTGGAAATATATGGAGACAGACTGCACAGAAAAAGAGCCTTAAAGACGTATAACATAGTTTTTCCACAGAGCAATAAGGCACACAGTATAGACCCATCTGGACACAAACAGATGCTGCACTTTAGGTTAGGGGAATGCAGAAGCTATGGATAATTTACACTGCAATCTTTATTCCATTTGTTGGAGAAATAAAGATCACATATACATTGTAGAGCAATGTCATATGGCTCGCCAATAGAATTTGTGGGCATACTCTTCTTTGAAATCAGCCACTGCTTTTTGCCTAGAGATTGTTGGGTAAAAGCAATGTGTGGTTGAAGATTAATAGGCTACCAAAAGTGATGGTTAAGTCCTTAAGTATTGAAATTTATTTATAATAGTAACATCATGATCTGCCAGTTTTTTTTTTTTTCTAGAAAACCCAACAATTTCCAGTTTTTTCTAGATTATACATAAAAATCAGCAGAGATAGATAAAAGAGTTTAGAAAACTTTACCTCAGTATGATATCCAACTTTGGGGCCGCCTCTATTACTCTGTCTACCAAAGGCACGTGCAAAGAGTTCTGTGCATACAGCCTGTGTATAGGATTGCCACCTGCATCTTGGTTACTCATTACAATCTAGCCATATCAAGGTCTTTATACCAGGTCAAGAGTACTTGGCCCTCAATAGCCTTTTCTTTAGTACTTTCTGACCAGGATAAAAAAAAAAATGGATGGCTGATCTGATGTGAGCTACAAGGAACAGGTGATAAACCTGTCTAAAATATCCAAGCAAGAATTATCAAGAGAAAAGAAAGAAAATAGAGTGCTCCTAAAGCAGAGTTCCTTACAAGCAGGGTTTCTTGTAGTAAAGGGATTCTCCTTACTGTCATCTAAAAAGTCTTCTTCCTCATCCTCTTTCCTCAATCTTCTCTTGGTTTCTTCATCATAGATAAGTCCCAGCAGATTGGCTGGACTTTCACTCTCACTGTGACATATCTCATTAAGGCGGGCACCTATCACCTGAAAGATGATTAATGACATGTATCTATGTAGAACGATTAACCAAAATCCCTAATCGTAGATTTCAGGCAACTAAAGTGATTTCACATGGGAACTCATACAATATGGTGGCCTGTACCTTACCTGTTTCCAATTATAATATTAATCTTCATTCCTATAGACTGGAGATGTACAACATTTTGCCATATTGTCAGATTCATCCAATCTTAAGGGACACGATAGGGGTATTACCATTTGAGACATTTATGGGATATGAAATGTGTATGCTAATAATATCTGATAGGTGTTGAGTTTCACTTCCAAGACTCTCATTTATCAGGAGAATAGGGTTCCCCTTCTCCTTTGGTTGCTCTCCAGAAAGGAAAAGACCATAAATGCATGTGTTTCACTAATCCCCCAAAAAACTTTAATGAAGATAGCCAAGCACATGCACGGCCCTCCTTTTGACTTATCTACTATTTTCCAGAGGGCCACACAGAAGTCACAAGATCACATTCTGTCCGGATATGGTGATCCAACAAATGGCCACACAGGGCACTATTAGTACTTACCCATCCCTTCTCCTGCGCTACATGCCACTCTTCTTCTCTGATATAGAAAATACATGTAAGATGCCACCAGCCACAGACAAGCAAGTCTATATCAGGATGGTCAGTGGACACACAAAATGGTATCACAGGTCACATGTGTGCAACCCTGAAATAGATGGTAACTGAAACTACTGTTTTTTGACATAATGCCACTGGACCTGTTGAGTTATATAGTAAAGCATGTTTAAACTTACCAGAGATGGAACTGTCTGGATATAAAAATCAGCAACTAAAAATACCAACTTACATCTCCCCACTGGTAGAAGAGCTTGGCTGCATTCCATTGCAGCTTCTGGTTTCGTTTATTTCCCACAATAGGGGAACGACCTCGTGAAAGGCCTTTTTTGGCAATGTTCACATGATGTCCTTTCATCCACTCTGGCCAGTTTCCTCGATTACATTTGTGTACAAAGCGAGCACATTCCAAGAAGAGGGCTGCCCTGGCCACCACTGGAGCTTCCTACCATAGGCAGAAGAACAATGAGTGATTATTAAAGCTATAAAAACAAGCAAACTGTAGTACTCTATGTAAAGATATAATGTAATGTACATGTATAATGGTACATCTTATGCTAAGTTCACATTATGTTCTGCCCTCCTCTAGGGCTTTCCATTGGTGGCATATAAATGCCAAAATTGCTGAAAACAGCAGTCAAACATATACCTGGATAGATTCATTCACATAATGGGACAAATGGAGTCCAAAAAGATCAAACATTGGACTCTGCTAGACCCACTTTCCATTTGTTTCCATTGTTTCCGTGGGTCAGAAAAGCATGTGCAAGTGAAATAAGGTTCCCCTTTTATTAAAAGTTTCCTATTCAGTGTAGGAAGTGGGAAATAGCCTGTTATTGGGAAACTGCACTTGAAAGCCAAACTTT
Source organism: Leptodactylus fallax (assembly GCA_947044405.1). NCBI lineage: Eukaryota > Metazoa > Chordata > Amphibia > Anura > Leptodactylidae > Leptodactylus > Leptodactylus fallax. Next base: position 5,746,855 of record CAMRHE010000077.1, on the reverse strand, counting down.
GAGGAAACGTCTCTGAAGATGATGTCTCTAAGATCTGCAAGTCTCTTTTCCCTCCTGGCTTTTATTTTCTGTTCAGCGAATTATCATGAAGAAAGGATTTCCATGTAAATTATTATTTTAAGGATGGTGAAAGTCTATGCGGATACATTAAAATCCCTACTTAGCTTCTGAGATGAATTCACACCTCATGTATGACTGTTCTATCTGATGTCATACTCTATATAATTATTATGTGTGATGTGAATTGTGCAGGTACATAAGTATGCAGACTGGCATGTACAAGAAAGAAAATCAACATCTTGCCTCCTTGTAACAGCCCATTTATGCTTTATCTTACCTGCTGCTTGAAGAAGTGACAAGGAAAAGGTGAAGATATGAGATAATGATAGAGATGGAATCACAGGACACAGAAACAAATCACAAATGGAGAAGAATGAACCAGACGATGGAAAGCTGAAAATAACCACAAATTGCTAAGTCAATGATGAAAACAGGTTGATAAACATCTACTGCAGAAATAAAGTGGTGCATATAATAAGACCTAATATCCAAAATAGGTTAAGAAAAACGAAGAAACATACATTCTATTACCACCTAAAGTGTTAGATCATGTAAGAGCATTTGTTAAGAGTCTATCCTGAATCTCTTCACGTGAAAATGAAACAAGAAAGCATAGCTTCTCTCTCTCTCTCTCTCTATATATATATATATACAGTATATATATGTTTGTGCCCCTTCTGCTATGCTATTTTTTTATTCTTAGAAAATTGGTTTCCATTCCTCCTAGATTTCATATGCCTTTTATGTGAAAATCCATCTTTATGGTTATTTAATGTTGTATTCCATTAATAACAAGATATAATTTATCCCATGGTAGGATGATATTGTCTAGACCGGTGGGAATGCAAACACTGTGACCTTCACCAAAAATTGGGGTCCTGAGTTCCCTGCTTGAATGGAGTTTTAGTTACACATTCATGCCTATGAGACTGTCAAAGATAGGCAGAGTACAGCACTCAACTATCTCCAGCAGTCCCATAAGACTGAACAGAGTGGCACTGAGAATGTTTAACCTGCTGGTCCATTTAGAAATGGGTAGATGAGACCCCCATTATTTTGACTAGTGGGGTCCCAACTGTTAAATCCTAATTTATCTACAGTAGAAGTTATCCTCTATCCAGTGGATGAAGGTTAGGGTGTTATTACCAGAATACCCCTTCAGACTTCTTATCATTTACTATTATAGAATGCTTATTAATATTAATTGTATTTCACATGTAGATGAGACTTGTTATTACTGCATGTGCATAGAAAATCATTCATTACTATCTGTATGCAGCAGTATAGATGTAAAAGTGCAAGCATTTATGTATGTAAATGGTCAACATGTTCACATCGTAACACACAAAAGTATACAGGATACATTGAATTTTATATATTTGAAGAATCACAGAAGTTAACAGAAAATTGAAATAAAACCAAGTACATTGAGAAGCAAACCAGAGATCTCATGCAGAGCTTATGGTGTAGTTACCACGTAGGCTGGTTGTCAATCTACCACTGAACCGTAAGTCAAGGTTCAGAGCCTTGGATTCTTCCTTACCAAATCTAAAGCTGCAGCCAAAATAGAGGCATCAGGTATAGTCCCAGGTTCACAGCAGTTGAGCAGGAACTGGAAACGTTTCATCCCTTGTCTTATCGCTCCTAAATTGACTACATTTTTGCTTTTTCCAGATTCCTGATTGGCGGCACCATGGTCATCAAAGCTGTGACATCCTGAAGAAGGCAAAGGTAGGAGGAAAGAGGGGGAAGAGCACAAGATCTCACAAATAAAAGAGCCATTTGAGAACCCCATTATATTGGATTACCCCAGCGCTCTAATCTAATGTGTGGTCTGAAGCTAAGCGAACATGGTGGTATCACCCACAACACCCAGCATATTATGGGGACATGTACAGACAATGATCTTTCAAGGTATTCCACACACCTCTGCATTAGACATTAGTGTTTCACATATAAATAGAAACATGAAAGTAAATAAGAGAATCATAATTTCTTTATATATATGGTCAGATGGCAATACAAATAAATCATTGCTAATAAAAGGAAATGATCTCCATAATTGCTTGTATATCCAGATAAGAGTGTGGAATATCTTAAGTAAATTAATACATTATTGTAATATCAGTTTGGCTCAAAATGAAGCACAATTCATTTACGTCATGATGTATATTTGCTAACAGTGCCGAGTTTACCTAATCTGCTTATTTTCACTGCTATGTTAGAATATTCATCTTGACTAAGTAAACCTGTTTTATGCAATACTCTTCAATTTTGTTAATGGATCATATCTTATGGAAAATAGTAGCAAATGTAAGACTCCTGGAATAAAATATATAAAGCTAAATTATATTGCAAAATTAATGTAACCAGATTGGCAACTACCATAATTTTTGGTTTATGTCCATATGATTTATGTTGATAAGTGTTTAATATATTCTTTACCTAAACAGGGGAAGCATATAAAAGATACTGAATACCAGCGCTCACCTGAATGCCAAGCACAGTACCATACATTGCATAAAGGCTGCATGGTACTGCAGCTTAGCTCTATGCATTTTAATGGGACTGAGCCACTGCTGTCCCATGTGACTGATGAACATGACGTCACTGGCATAACGAAAAAACACAGCTATCAGGAGTGCCATGGGCCCTTCAAACAACTGATCGGCAGGGGTCCTAGGTGTCTGACCCCCACTGATTACATATTGATGACCTATCCTAAGAATATCCATCAACATGTAAGTCCCATTTAAAGGGCTGTCTTATAAAGACCACACCTATCCATATGCCCTATCAGTAGGTCCCATAGGAGCCAGAAAGAAGAGACGCAATATGTTAATTGAGTGTCTTCATGAGACAAACCCAACAGTACTAGACATGGCACATCGGAAGGCCCTTTCACAGCTTTTGTGTTAGAGACAGGATCTTAAAATGAGACATGTGATCAGCATCTACTGACCTGTAGCACAACTATATGTCAAAATTTTTCAATCCATTCTTTTGTTTAAACATTTACTTTCCATTTTCTTCATGGAATACATGGCCTTTTGTACCTATTGGTAAAGCTCTGAGTTCTATGCATACAAAAAGTAGACTAAGTGATGTAATATGGTTGCCCACCTTTTATAATATCCTTGTATTAGAAGCATACTCCAGTAATATGATCACAGGTTGTTCAATTGCAACAAACCAATTGCTTAATTTTCAAGATGGAAATTTAGCAACAGAGTTGTTCCATATGGACAAGTTCCATTATCTAGAAGTACATAATGACAATGACATAGTCTAAATGAATTATGTTTAGATTATTGAATCTCATTATTGAATAACTAACATGTTGTTTAATTAGGGAAAATATAGTTCAGTAGATATTAGTCTATACTAAGTCCTAACATACCGTATTAAAAATTTCAGCTTATCATTGACCTCATTTGATCTCATGATCAAAATCCCAATGATTACAGTAACTTCCAGGACAGCTGTGCAAACTCCATTACTAGTAAGTTCATCATTTTGCTAAAAGGAACACTAAACCTAGAAATGAAAGATACAAGTAAACATAAAATATAGTTCCTATCATTCTTAGTCTGTAGGATGTCCTGCAGGATCCTGATACAAGTAGTTTTGTAGAAATCCTGCAGAAAACAGAAACTGTTTCATCTTTGGTCTGAGACCAAGTGAGGGGTCAGGGCTTTACAGAGGGGAGGAGCTAAAGTGCTCCTTCCAGTTGTCTTACAAACACAAGACAGTGAGAAGGAGGAAGATGAGGATTGGAGAAATGGCTAAGCTACTGAAATACAGAGAGATTTCTTTATTTTAATGCAAGACCAAATGGGATCAAAGCAGAGGAGGAAGAGCTGCAATTTTTGTTTCATTTTATGTGCATTTTCTGTGTTTTGTGTTCCTTTAGCTTACATTCTGTACAGTATGAATAGATAAAATCTAACAATCTACCTCCAATTACCATATAGGTGACATAACTTGTGTAAGTGAGACAATGGTCTCACAGTCCTGTCCTATAAATGTTACTTTTTTATGGTTTGAATATCCCATTCTTGCCAATAAATGGCTAGATACTCATCGATTCAATGATGGAACCAATTTACAATGTAAATATATACCAGCTAATAGAACAAATATCCAGCAGATTACAACACTTCACAAAGCACAGCACCACAAGAGCAGAGAGACAGAGATGGAATGCAGCCAAAGGCATTGTCCTGAGGTCAGCTCCATCACAACCGTCATCTGCCGAGCTCCCAGTGTCAGCCACTACTAACTGTAAATCTGTAGAGCTTATGACCATGACACAAAGGGCATGTCACTGGCAGTGTACCCAAAGCTGAATCTATGAATATAGCTCTTTTATCTTCTTAGTGTGCAAAGTAATTAAACAGGGTACACAGCAAAATGCTCAGTGCTTATCCTCTAAGCAAATTATATTTTTCCATGTTATTGGTGGCTGCCACCCAACACCACTAGCTGGTATTGAAAACAATCATCATACATTGATGACCCCCGTAAACCCATACAGTTCAGTTCACCCCTAATAGTGCTGATGCAAAAAGGACAGTGTCTTATTTGGAAATGGTTATGCAAATGCTGATCATGCAAACACAGAAGAAAATAGATAATTGAAACAAGGTATCTGGGTGGGATTTTCATCTCATGTTTTGAAGTATTAACAAAAATATACTTCTAGAAAATATTAAACGAAAAAAGAATAGTATGGATCGTGAGTCCGTAGCATGTGCTTTTGATTTATGTCATTTTGGGATCATGGACTCCAAATTTTTGAAAAAAAAAAAAAAGGTGCGATTGGTATAAAGGAAGCATGCCGTGAGATGGAAGGGGGTTATGTGATGGATATTACATGCTCTTTCATAATCCAATTGTGCCTTAATCTTACTGTGAAGGCAGTCATTTTGGAGGATTAATACATTTGTATACAGACATAACTGTATGCAATATACTGACATTCTTATGGGTATCTGTCATTCTTATGGGTACATTGTGGTTGACAATTTTATGAATACTGTAAGGAAACTAAGGGTATATTAAAAAGGAGCAGTGGCTGCGTGTGGCTAAAATTCTGAAATGCGTAGGATAGTATGTGTTAAGAATGTCCATCATTTTTAATATGCTACAATAAACTTGTGGGTTTTCAATTAAGCGATGTGATAGATTGGAATATGGTATTTAGATCGCTGACTGTCTGTGGCCCGACACTAATTTCTCCAATTTCTTGCATGTGAATAAAACCTCACCCACATGTGGTGGCAACAACCACATTGTATAATTGTGCAGACATTGGCAACCACACGTGTCAGCGACTTGTGGCAGCAACTCTGTCTGTCCTCACTTTAATTGTGGATTACTGTATTTGCAAGTGTGTATGTGTTTGTATGTGCTTGTGCATGGGTGTAAATCTGTGTCTATTCTCTTTCTTGACAAAAGCCTTCACATGTCTTTCTTCTATAGGTATACTTATATGGGCTTATTTGGAGTTAGCAATACCAGTGCATTATATCAGTGATGTCACTAATGTCTCATGACTTAATAAACCAGCCAGCAAAATGACCACCTACACTATATGGAGGCCAAAAATAGGGATGCTTCTCAAACAAAGCACGTACAGTACAGTATTTTAGCTTTTTAGTACTGTATATGAAGAGTTAGGAAAGTAAAGAAAAGTAAAAGGAGAGATGAATGTAATGGATAAGTCACTGTTAAATTGGATAGGAATAATATGAGAAGTAGGAATTGTTATGGGTTATGTTTTGCTAAGGAAGGAGGTTGCAAGGAACTGTTCATGAATCCACTGCAAGTCACCTCAGCAGCAAAAGTGTTAAAAATCAATGAAAGAAGGTAAAATAATTGCAAAGGAACAGAAAAAGAGAACCCTGATATCTAACCATCTTTTTCTTCTGTGTGATGAAGCTTGGATGTATTCCTTCTGCTTGAGCGCCATTTACCAAGACGCTTGAAAAAATTCTCTTCTTCATCTCTGCCACCATCCATCCCTGATCCTGGGCCAGCTTCTGACAACTTTACAGCGCTTGTAAATTTCACCTTCATCAATGAGAAATATGAGAATTTCTGTGTGATCAGGTGAACAGAGAAATAACAGTTAAAGTGCTTAAAATTTCTGTGTATTCTGCAAACGTGTACATACGTAACATATAAACACAGACAAAATACGTTGTACAATACAATAAACAAGTTCTGTTGTAAGTGTGCATTTATCTGTCTACGTGTCACTGGTCTATAGGACTATGAAACAGTGGACCTTTCTGAATGTGTTCTTAAGGTGATTCAGTTTACAATACATTTTCCTTTAATCATTTTTCCATATTTAGTCATGAGCCAAAAACAACAAAGACTAAGCCCACACAAAGTGAAAACGCTGCAGAATGGCCACAGGACTGACTTGCAGATTTCTCTGCAGTCCTGCTATGACTTTTAACCTTTGCATTGCAAAGGTTGAAATCTGAGGATGAAACCTGAAGCAATGGTTGACAATCTGTTGGGTTTTTTTCAGGCAGTATGTGCACGGGATTTGTTTAAATTCACCTCCACTATGCTGAAACTGTAAATCATTAACAGGAAACTTTTTAGGGAATGGCCAAACTGCAAAAATAAATGAAAAATTTTGGTCATTAAGGTGTTAAGCAGCTCAGGTAATATCTAGTACGATTGGTTACATATGGCTTTAGTAATGCTACATATAAAGTGTAAGGGCTGTTTCACTTTTTTTATTTGTAATATTGTAGGGGGGTGTTTGTTGTACATTTTTGTAATATATTTTATTACCTATTTTTCTTCCTTTTAGTAGAAAACAGGCTCTGAAGTACTCTTAATGCTTTAAGTGTTGGCAGTGATAGTCTGTTCTGTATACTCCTAATCAATGTGTATTAGCAGTTGCCAAAGGGGAAGGGTCACCTTTTGGTGTCAAGTGAAAGCTGAGAGTCTCACCTCTCATATGCTACCAAGATTACAGTTCTAGCTTTAACAAAAACAGAAATATCACTAGTTAAAAACACAACTGAAAATGTGATTTTTATATGCAGCATGAACTAGCTAGTAATATCTTCTCATGTTTATGGCCTTGGTCCATATGTTTAAAGCTTGGATCCTTCCCTTCCTCCTTGGCAACTGCTACAGCTATACATACTGGCAATACAGTTGTGTTCGGATTTTCCCTGTTCAGCTCAGTTAGAGGATTGCTAAAACTGTAGTGCCTGTTTTCTATTAAAATAAAATTGAATACATTATAAAGTATATTACAAAACTGTTAACCAAACTGCACAGCAGTAAAAAAGTGAAATGGCACTTACACTTAAAGAAGGTTGTCAGTTTTTTTTTTTTTTTTTTTTTTTTTGCAGGGATGACTTAAAATAGCAAACAGACTAGTAAATGACTCTTGAATCTGTAACCACTCCTGTGATGCATCTCTACTGCTCTCCATATATGTATATTGCTGGAGCTGCAAGGGTGACATCACATCTACAGCACCGTAATAACCAGTGACCAGTACTCTGATGTGATTGGCTGCAGTGGTCCAGTGCTGGAGAGGTAAGGGATTCAAAAGGTAAGTAGTGCTCTGCTTGTTATTTTATGTCACCACCCCTACTTGTGAGATAATTTTCTATAAAACCAGACAACCCATTTAAGTGTATGTATAAGGACAAGACCACACAGTCTGGCTACTGCACACAACCAAAAGCCTACCTTTGGTGGATAATGGCTACTCAATATTGCAGGCAAAACTCTGTTATTACCTTGAAAATCATGAAGCCATTGCCCACCTCAGATGGGTGGATTTATGGACACATGCAACTGCCTGACCATGTGGTCTTATCCTTATGGCTGCAGGAAGTCCAGGTCATATGGCCATAATCTGGCTTTAGACATTTTGGCTGTAATGTGGTTGTATGAAACTTTTGCTCAACCATACAGCCATGGTTGAGTCTGACCATGGCTGTAATGTTAATTTACTGAAACTGATATTTTAGTATTGAGCAGCTTGCAGATGACACTGTAAAAAATAACCTGGTGGTTAGTCAGACTAGTTAATGAGGTTGTAAACAGAAACCACCCCATTAATAAATGGGGGCCTGCAGGACATTTTCTTGCATTCAAAAGTAAACAAACATGACGTGAATGAATGCAGTGGGAGAGTGCTCTGTCTGCATCAGTCATTCTATTACCTATGATGGATCAGTGCAACAGACTGTATCATGCGAACTTAAAGTGGTTTTCCGGCTCACCGGATAGGTCAACAGCATCTGATCTGTTGAGGTCTGACACAGGACCCTGCACAGACCAGCTGTTCTAGCAGCCTCCGGGTGCTGGAGGTTGTAGCAGCTCACAGGGAGCGTGTGCTCCTATTCAAGTTGCAGCCCTGTCTACTGTATAACGGCTTGGATACATGACATATCATGTAGGCTGGAAAACCCCTTTAAGTAGTCAGTAAAGAATTCTATGATGAGAAAACTAGTATGGTTGTGGTTGTGATCAAAAGCAGCAGCCTTCTCAAAGAATGATTACAGAGTGCAAAAATGTGAAGGTTTTTTTTTTTTATTCTGGACTAGAAATTCTACTTCACTGTATTTTGTAATGTAATATTGTAGGTAGTCATTTTTCTATTTACAACCCCTTTAAATGAAAGACTCCATGTGCAGTATATGAAATATAGCAATGTTACAATTACAAGTTCTTAGCATAATGGCAGTCTAATACATTGCATTGTATAGTTTGTTACTTCATTTTCTATTTAAGTCAATCTCTACAGATTTGTATATGTCATATATGCTTGTATGTTGTGCTAGCTATTTCTTTATTTTAGGCTATTTACCTTTTTATCTGTCTCCCCCATCTCCTGTGCTGGCAAGCTCTTCCTAAAGCCAGCGGCATTCTATGCAAATGAGAAGGAGGAGACAGGTTCAGAAGGCATTCTAGTAATGTAATGAAAAATGATAAATCAAGTCAGCCCCCACCCCATACCCCCCAAATCTCCATTTTTTGTTATTTTCAACATCTTACATGATATATTTCTTTATGATACATATATATATATATTGTTTAGTTTGGGTTGAGATAGTAAATGCATAACTTCCCTACTAAACTCCCATTTCACATTCCTCAAATCACTTAACACGTGGTTAATAAAATGATCTGAGATTATACATAGCGTGCTACATTGGGATACAGTGTGGGTAGGTCAAGAAATGTGTATTCTTATAGCATTGTAGGTTGTATTTCATAGAAACTAAACATAGTAACACATTTATTGGAATAAGATGCCATCAAGTTTCTAATGGTAATATATATATAACAATATAGTCTCCCGCTGTTGTTTCCTAAGACTTCAAAAGACTTCAAAAATAAAAAATAAACAAAAAATAAATTAAATAATATACATAAAATTTCCCAAAAAAAAAACAACTTAAACTGGACGTGCAATACATCAAAATGACAAACACAAATAAAAAAAAGTCATTTTTATGGTAAAACTATACTATTTCTAGACAATTAACTAGAATGTAGAAAAGTTTATTTTTATTATTATTACTATTTTTTACAAACTATAAAGCTAAAAAAGTGAAAATTATGTGAATAAAAAGGATAATAAAATAATCTGTGCACACAAAAACATAGCAAAAATTATGTCCATTGCAGAAAAAGTTACAGCCATTAAACTAATACTTACTAGAAAGATCTAAATTGAGGATGGTCCTTAAAGGGGTTGTCCAGTATTTTTTCTATTTAGGGCCTATCGTTAGCATAGGACAAAAATATGCAATTGGTGGTGGCTGAAATGGCTCCATACAGCTGATCTGTGAGGGAGTCACCTACTAGCCCTCCAATCATCATCTATTTATGGCCTATCCTAAAGATTCTAAATCCTGGACGGTTTAAGGACCTGACTCAAATTAGCCCTAGATCTTAATCAATTAAGGGGGCCACCATTACATCAATCCACTAGTCAGTGTATTCTTAACTGGATGGAATTAGACAACGTACACCATGTTGGTCATCTGACTCACAATGTTATAAGCAAATTTACAAAGACAAATCCTTTTTTATGTATAGAAATTATGGTAAATTCTGTAATTTCCAATTTCATTCCATTACTACCCTTCATAAAAAAAAAATCACCTTAGAGCTCTGTCTGATGAATGACAAACGGTCCACAGAGCTGATGTCCAGGAGATCTTCAACACCATCCGTGAGCCCAGAGAGAGACGAACGCTTTAACCAATTGCCTGTGACAGTAAATAAGAGTACAGTGGTAATGAGACTAACATTACTATTTTACACTTCAGGCTATTTTTGAGTGAAATAATTGCAATTTTCTCAACATAACAATGAGTTCCATGGTCATCATGGGTTATCATCACCAACCTAGAGGAAGTTTTAGCTTTTTGCGTAGTGATATCCGACGTGATCTGGATCTTGAGCGCTTCTCATTGGTGTTACCGGAATGAGCTGTTGTGCATTCTGAGGTGTCTGGTTCTGACTGACTACTAGTGTCACTTGCGGCACTCTGCGATTTGAACACCTTACGCCAGAAATCTTTACGGCCTAATCCTGCACCTTGCATTTGCTCATCACTGCGAGACAGATCAGGGTGAACATTTAAATTATCTGTATTGCTGTGAGACAGAAAGACAAAGTAAAAGGGAAATGAATATTTAGTCTAGTTACATTATATACCGAAGCTAGAATATTAGAAATGAGTAAATACAACATGTTCATCACATACAGAACAGAAAAAGTACAAAAGGCTACTTATTGGCTGCTACTTATTAGTGGAGTGGTAGGTGAATCTGGTGGGGCCTCTATGGCTAACAGTGTATTCACACAACAGGGCCGTGTGCTTGTATATGTAAAATTACGAATACTGAAAATGGCCCCTGAGAAATGACATGTTCTACTATTTAACAGATCAGCCACATGTAACGTGTGTGGGATTGTGAATGGGATCATGTGCTGTCTGTTAAAAAAAAAATGACGAGCACTCAGCTGTGAAAGCCTGTTGTGTTAATATTCTCTAAGGCTAAAGACCCATGTGGCGTAAACGCCTCGATTCGCCCGTGGCGGAAGTGCCGCGGAAAAAAATCGCGGCATTTTACAGTCAGAGCAAAGTAGATGAGATTCTAGTGAATCCCATGCCCACTTAGCGGAAAAAAACGCGATGCGGACACGCAGCGATTTCCAAAACCAGCACAGTTTTGGAAATCGCAGCATGTCAATTATACCTACGGAAATGCTGGCGGTTTCCCCATAGGTATAATTGAAACAGAAAGTCCGCAGAGGAAAACTCTACAAACTTTCTGTCTAAAGCGCTGCGGGAAGAACCGCGATGCGATCCCGCCGCAGTTTCTCCCGCAGTGCTTTTTTTTTCTACGGGACACCACGTGGGGCCTTAGCGTCAGACTGTTATTGGGGAACTATGACTAGTATTATATGGACACAATCACTGGTATTATATTTGCAAAGGAAATTATCTTGTGTTGGATGCGTTAAATAAATGTAAGTCATTGATAAAGTTAGAGCATTTAAAGACACCACTTAGCCACACCCTGTTTTCTGCAACCTTTTGTAAAATTACAAAAACAAAACAAAAAAAAAGTCAAATAAAAGTCAAAAAAAGAAATTTGGCACATGGCATGTATGCCAATCTTGCGGTGCAAATTGTGGCAGAGTTTTATCACATTTGCCATAGTAAATCTGCCTTTCTGTATATTAAAAATTCACAATTAATTAGGCTTTTTGGCACTAAACATAAAATCTTAAATAGAACTCTCTAAAGTGACGTACACTTTTTACACAGAAAACAAATAGGTGGATGGCTTTTCTTTCTTATTATTACACCACTAGTTAATAGCCAATTTCTATTAGAGGTCACATAAATCATCAAAAGTCAAGGTGTTTCAAGTCCGCAGTGAGAATAATATAATTAATATTAATAACATAATTATTAACATTAATTAACATTAATATTAATGTATTGGAAGTATCAACTGTGGATATATCTTTTTCAAACAAACACTCCAAAAAACTTGTTGATAAGGATATAGTAAAGTACCAGTTTAGGGCAAAATAATTTCTAAGGGTCCTTTTACACAGGCAGATATTCTGCCTGAATGGCTGATGCTATTACATGGTGCACTCATAGGCACTATATGTGCCCAAATGATTGTTTGTGCAATTGATGCGGTACATACAGTTCCAATATTGCTGGTAGTGCAGGACAATGTGCTCTACACAATAACAAAGTATGATAGATAACGTTTGAGTTCCTAAGTGAGAAACTAATGGCTGCCTGAAGAAAAGAACCACCAATTTTTATGAAAAGTTAATACAGTGGGGAAAAAAGTATTTAGTCAGCCACCAATTGTGCAAGTTCTCCCACTTAAAAAGATGAGGCCGGCCCGTAATTGTCATCATAGGTAGACCTCAACTATGAGAGACAAAATGAGAAAACAAATCCAGAAAATCACATTGTCTGATTTTTAAAGAATTTATTTGCAAATTATGGTGGAAAATAAGTATTTGGTCACCTACAAACAAGCAAGATTTCTGTCTCTCACAGACCTGTAACTTCTTCTTTAAGAGGCTCCTCTGTCCTCCACTCATTACCTGTAGTAATGGCTCCTGTTTGACATTGTTGTCAGTATAAAAGACACCTGTCCACAACCTCAAACAGTCACACTCCAAACTCCACTATGGTGAAGACCAAAGAGCTATGGAAGGACACCAGAAACAAAATTGTAGACCTGCACCAGGCTGGGAAGACTGAATCTGCAATAGGCAAGCAGCTTGGTGTGAAGAAATCAACTGTGGGCGCAATAATTAGAGAATGGAAGACATACAAGACCACTGATAATCTCCCTAGATCAGGGGCCCCACGCAAAATCTCACCCCGTGGGGTCAAAATGATGACAAGAACGGTGAGCAAAAATCCCAGAACCACACGGGGGGACCTAGTGAATGACCTGCAGAAAGCTGGGACTAACGTAACAAAGGCTACCGTCAGTAACACACTACGCCGCCAGGGACTCAGATCCTGCAGTGCCAGACGTGTCCCCCTGCTTAAGCCAGTACATATCCGGACCCGTCTGAGTTTGCTGGAGAGCATTTGGATGTTCCAGAAGAGTATTGGGAGAATGTCATATGGTCAGATGAAACCAAAGTAGATCTGTTTGGTAGAAACACAACTTGTCGTGTTTGGAGGAGAGTGAATGCTGAGTTGCATCCAAAGAACACCATACCTACTGTGAAGCATGGGGGTGGCAACATCATGTTTTGGGGCTGTTTCTCTGCAAAGGGACCAGGATGACTGATCCGTGTACATGAAAGAATGAATGGGGCCATGTATCGTGAGATTTTGAGTTCAAACCTCCTTCCATCAGCAAGGGAACTGGAGATGAAACGTGGCTGGGTCTTTCAGCATGACAATGATCCCAAGCACACCGCCAGGGCAACGAAGGAGCGGCTTCATAAGAAGCATTTGAAGGTCCTGGAGTGTCCTAGCCAGTCTCCAGATCTCAACCCCATAGAAAACCTTTGGAGGGAGTTGAAAGTTCGTGTTGCCCAGCGACAGCCCCAAAACATCACTGCTCTAGAGGAGATCTGCATGGAGGAATGGGCCAACATACCAGCAACAGTGTGTGCCAACCTTGTGAAGACTTACAGAAAACGTTTGACCTCTGTCATTGCCAACAAAGGATATATAACAAAGTATTGAGATGAACTTTTGTTATTGACAAAATACTTATTTTCCACCATAATTTGCAAATAAATTCTTTAAAAATCAGACAATGTGATTTTCTGGATTTGTTTTCTCATTTTGTCTCTCATAGTTGAGGTCTACCTATGATGACAATTACAGGCCGGCCTCATCTTTTTAAGTGGAAGAATTTGCACAATTGGTGGCTGACTAAATACTTTTTTTTCCCCACTGTAAAACAGCAACAATGGCCATTTCTACTCATTAAGCAGATGCTTCATCAGAGATGCTTTTAGAAAACATCAATTCTACATATTAGTACTGCAGAGTACACCAGAGTATCCCCCTTTCCCCTTTTCACACTGATGCATTTTTGCAGTGTCCATGGGAAAAAGCATAAGATTCTTTCATTATTTTTTGTGTTTTGTTTTTTATTGGAATTCACTCTACATGAAAAAAAAACAACTTTGTCCAGCGGGCGGATTACGATTACAGCAGTACTATATCTACAGTATATTAGTTTTATTATGATTTACTACTTTTACTAAATAAAGTGCCATTTTGCAAAAATAAAGATTTGCCTGAGGGCATACATAATTTTTTAACTATGCAAAGGCTCTTTGCAGGCTAAGTTGTTGTTTTTATTAGTATCATGTTCTAGTATGTGCAACTTTTTAAATATTTCTGGGTTTTTTGGGGAGGGGTGACCGAAAGACTTTAATCTGTGCACTACAGTATTTACATTCTTACAACGTTCAACGTATGGAATAAGTAAAATTTTTTGGGATAGTTTGCTTGCATATGCACACGGCAATACCTAACAAGCTTATTTTTTGAAATGGGACAGGGTTTTTATTAACTTTTATTATTTATTTTATTTGTATTTTTATATACATTTTTTGCAAACTCATCTATTCTTTTTTTGCCGAGGATAATCTCCCCCTTTTTCCTTGCACCTTGATCTGCAGTACCTAGTGTGGATTTCTTCCCATGAGGCTCCGGAGTGTGCACAAAGCCTCATCCAATTGTCTATGCATATATTTTCATGCTAGTTGTAGCTCTATCTGGACAGGTTTTATATATGCAATGTACTGTATATACTAAATAATGCCTGTGTTCCTACACAAGCTCATCTTTTCACAAGCACCCCTCTCCTCTCCTCCCCATGCTGAGCCAGAAGAGTTAACTAAGGGTGAGTTCACACTTGCGGCAGCACTCCGTCCGCAGTGAATCCGACCTAAATGTCGGAAAACTGGATAGGCACTGGATAGGGAAAGGTTTGCGACGCATTGCTTAAAACCCCATTCACTTGAATGGGGTTTTAAAGCAATGCGCGGTTGTGCGTATTGAATTTACATAAGCTAACATTATATATAGGATCCTTGAGATGGGAATGTGCTTACATCCTCTGCGCCGCGAAGCCAGTTTTTTTAATCGGAAACAAAGTCCTGCATGTCCGACTTTGTTTCCAACATAAAAAAACGGCTTCGCGGCGCAGAGGGTGTAAGCACACATTCGCGCATTGCTTTAAAAACCCCATTCAAGTGAATGGGGTTTTAAGTAATGCATCGCAAACCTTTCTCTATCCAGTGTCTATACAGTTTTCAGACATTTAGGTCGGATTCACGGTGGACGGAGTGCCGCCGCAAGTGTGAACCCACCCTTACAGACACAGATCTTTGCACTGAGAAACATACTCACTTTGTCCAGTGAAGAGATCCAGCCGGAGTGCAAGAAGCCGTGCGGTGCATTTGTAGACATAATGCCTGTGAAGGAGCTGCTGGACCTTTTACATTCCCGTTTTAGCAGCCTCTGCTGATAAGGATGTATTTTACCTAACAAGAGCTAGTGAACAGCAGATTTAAAAGATAGGAGCCCCCTAGTGGCAGAACTTTCAAACAGTTTTTAGGTTGGAAAATATCAGATTTTTTTTTTATGAAAGTGATTTGCAATTATGTTCAAGATGGGGCACAAGTTGTGTTAAAAGTTAGTGACCATTTAAGACCTATTACACATCTGTACATGGAAGCTAGGAGGTCGTTGATTGGTCTTCTGGCTGCCATGGTAACCCCTTGGCACTCCACAATCTCAGGGACAACTGGGGGAGTGAAAGAAGGGGCTCATTCTCTAACAACTCAGATGCTATGATCGATATTGATGATGACACCTAAGGGTTTAATCTGCCAGAGTCAGAGTATATTCTAAGTCCAGCAGTTAGTCCTGGATCCTGGCTGTATTATACAGATGGAATCCGGAAGCAATCTAACAGACATAGCTTCTGTACTTGCTACATCAATGGTCCATACTATATGTTCAGTGCAACATCAAAGTATGGCGTGGACCAGGAAGGACTTAATACCTTTTACCCAGTGTTGTCATATCAGTAAAGCCACATGTTGTAAGGAGTAGTCAGATATTTTAAAGTGTACCTCCAGTATTAAACAACATTTCATAAATGAATAGTGTATTTGAATATAAGTTTGCAATATATCTTTATTAAGGAGATCTGTTTCCTTCACCACTTATTAAAGGGGTTTTCCCATCTCCCTGTCTCAGCAGCTTTGCCTGCTGTCTCTTCTCACTTCCTGTATTCTTCAGCAAGCTGGTGGGCGGCTTTGACTGTTTGTTGGACAGGACACTATATCACAATAGATATCGATATTGCTTTTACCATGTGAAATTATTTATTATGATTACATTAAATCTAATATAAATGTAGATCAAATAATATTACAATAAATGTATATTACATTACACATGTTTGTATAGAACACTTACCATGCTTCTATAGAGAATGGATTTAGTGTTATCTTTGTGTTTACATAGAGACATAACAGACACTGTCTAAGCTTTATCAGCAAACTGCAAATTAGCTGATTGGATTGTCCTGACCACAGAGCTGTAGATAACAGCAAGAGAACTCAGCCCCCCCCCCCCCCCCAAGAGAGCAGTGACTCATCCCTCCATCCTGTTATCACAGGACAGGACAGGCACCAAGGAAACGCTGTGTAATCAATGGGAGGAATAATCTAACAAAGCAGGCAAATGAAGCAGCATTGCTAAAGCAATGTATTTAGGAAACTATTGAATTTACATAAGCTACCAGTACATATAGGATCTTTGAGATGGGAATACCCCTTTAAGCTTCTCTTCTGCTCTTTATCTATAGCCTGACTGTTTGTTTACTTAAGATTCATCTCTGTATTCAGTCTCACACAAAAACCTATATGGAGAAGGGAGGGGGGAATAGTACCCTGCTGTTGACTAGTTCATTGATTTATTGCTTCATTATGTGCACTGGTAACCTGTTATATACAAGGCTAGCAGTGTTAGCACAGAGTAGCAGAGTGTAGCAACAGCAATTAAGTGTCTTTTCTAGCAGTGTCTTAATCCCCCCTCTCCTCTTCATAGACTAATATGAAGAAAATAACTCAGCCTGAAAAGTGGAGAAGAAAACCTATTTCTTCAATAAGATATATTACAAAGTGTCCTATATTAACATGTACTATTCATTTATGCAAAATTGTTTATAACATAAAGTTGTTTATAATTAACAAAATTAACAGTAAAATGGAAAAAAAAAAGTAATGGGCCCCAGTAAGATTCAGTAGCATTAAATAGAGCTGGAATTTGGTTGCTTTCATGCAGTATTGCTCCTGAACATGAAACGTTAAACATATTCATAGGCCAAAACAGTGTCCATTGTTGGGCGGGATATGTTGAGGGACTGCCTTATTCCATACAAAGGCACTCAGTATTAAAAATGTATATAGCGCAGTATGCATTTTCTTATCATGTACACCTATGGGTGATGGATACATCTGTCAAACATATACATCACAAAATTGTCTCAACAGAAACCTCGAACAGGCACTGCAGAACACAGTGTAAAAATTCCCTCGGCTACTACCTTTTTCCAGGCTCTGCAGCAGTCTGGAAGAAGGTAGTGGGTAAAAGTATCCTCTCCATGCCAGTGTCCTTCTATCTCCCTCTACATTACCTCACAGACTGAGCTGCTGCGTGACACCTGTTGTGACCAGACGGACAGTTCTTGTAATATTAAGCACCCTTATTTCCCTGGACAAGGACGCTCCTGCAGTAAAATGATTCCAATTTCAAGCACTTAAGTGTCTGCGTGTCCTTGTTTGTCTCCTGAGTCATTACATATGTACATGTGACCGCTGCAGCCAACACTGTCCTCAGTGGTCTTGTGCCATACATGCAGGCAACTAACGCATATTATCTCTGCAGGATAAATAATAAGACCAGAAAGGACCACTGGAGCAGCGGCACTGAGGATTCACCAGGTGAGTATAAGAATTTTTTTTTTTATTTTAGCACATTCCCTGCATTTTGTAAAAAAAACAAAAAAAAAAACACCTACCCCATTAAAAAAAAAAAAACTAGAAAAATTATGTGTTGCATAATAACTGCCAATGTTTACAGCTGCTCACCTCTTCAATCCTCTGAGGAATGCATATATTTTTAGGAAGGGTAATGCAAATAGCAATTTTTAATCAATCTAATGTATATTCATCATAATGTATAAGTATACAGTCTATATGAATGAATAATCAATAGAAAGACTATATGGACTGCAATATCTGAAGGTCTAACTATAGTGGTGAAGAGATTATAGTCATACCAACACCATGAAACCTGAGAGGTCTAATAGATCCTCTGTCACATATGAATAGACTAGTACTACCGATGATGTGATAGTTGGGGGTCCTATTACACCTGGCCATGTTAGATACAGAAGACCTAAGGGAGGTTTCCAGGCCCAAATCGAGTTTTCATACTGATGACCTAGCCACAGGATAGGTCACTAGTATGTGATCTGTGGGAGCCTACACTAAGATCCCGCACAGATCAGTTGTTCCTGCAGTCTGTAGGTGCCTGAGGCAGGTGCAGGCTGCTCCTATTCAAGTAATAGGCGTTTCACTGCAATTTCCTGGAAACACTGCTATACAGTACATGGGGCTGCTTTGCCACTCCTATTACGTGAATAGGAGCAGCCTACAGGTGCTCCCTGTCTACTGCACCATCTTCAGGCACCTGGAGGCTGCAGGAACAGCTGATCTGTGCAGGATCTGAATATAGGTGCCGACAGATCACACCATACTGATGATCTGCCCTGTGCATAGGAAAACCCCTTTAACTAGACAATATAATATTTTGTAGCGTAACACACAGTGCACACAAAATGTTTGCAATAATTGCCTACTTACTGCTCTGGAGTCTGTGGGGGGTGGCTAGAGATGTAACTTCGGCACTCCTCGGGCGCATAGGATACTCTGCCCTTTTCAGGAGCGCTCCCTTCTTCTGGTCTAGGGGTGCAATAGGGCCAACCAGAGGAAACAACAGTCAACCAGAGCCCCTCTCCCTTTTTAGCTAGCTAGAAACATTTTGGAACTGTCATTAATATAATATACTACAAAAGTATTCAGTGTAAATAATTATAAAAGTATATATATATATATGTATATATCTATAAGCCAGAGCAAGCAGTGAAATGGAAGCGCATGGGAGCAAAAAAAATCAGCGACAAAGCTTTATAACTGATAATCTTAAACCTTGCTGTAGCACAAGCAGTCAAAGAAAACATATATATTGCATTACAGCGTTGTATTCTAATGCTGGATTATATGTTGCACAAAACGTTGCACAAATATATGCCAACATCCTGACATGATTTCTGGGGAAATTTAATTTTTCAGCACAATTCATACAGCTAAATTTCTACACTTTATCCTGTTCATGACTACATGTCATTTGATCAAGTCTATTTTTATAGAACACACTGATATATTAAAAAATAGATATTTTATTTTACCCTTACAGACTTAAGCAGTAAGAACAAGTATACTCGATTTATTAAACATGTAAAAACATATTTTTTGGGTGCAATTTTGGGTGGATTAAATAACTAGCCATTTACTTGATCCACATTCATAGACTTCCACCTATCCTACTGTATATATATATATACCATAAAACTGAGGTCCCTATCCTTTTGTAGCATATGAGCCACATTTCAATATAAGGTAGTACTGTGGCATGTTGAATAGTAAATGTGAAAAAAATTATTAAAGGTATCTACAGCTACTGGTGAGCCACATGCAAGGGACTCATGTCTACAGTCCACTTGTAAGATACAGTAAGACACAGCCATAGCGGTTCAACAGATTTATTAAATACTTGGGGCATGAAATTACAGTGTCCCTATCATCAAGTCAGACTGCACCAAGGTGCCTACAGACAACGCAGCCTGTCTTTTTGTGCTGCTATGGGTCTTTGAGAGGCTATGGTCAATGGTCCTAAGTCCAACTAATCTCCTCTTAGAGCCGAAGTAACTTTTTTCAAATCCGTCATGGTAGGGGATGGCTGTGCCCCATGAACCTTCACTGGCTCATCTCTTTCTTCTTGTTAACGGTCAATTGCCTCCGGAACAACTGCATCCAATGAAGTAGTTTTTTTCTTTGAGACAATGTCTCTCATAGCCCAACATAGCCTTTTATTGCTGAGCCCAGTCCCAAATTGGTCTCTGAATCCACCTGGTGGGCTATTATAAATGTACACTTTTTATATTCTCTCCTTTCAATTAGCCAGTTAAATGCTCTTCCCTTTAAACTTGGGAACAGTCTATGGACGTTCCTACTGGTTTAATCACAGAGATAAGGGCTGTAGGTTGGTGGGTCCACACTCCTGGTTGAGTCATTGGCCAATGTCAACTGTAACATGATGTTCTGTGAACCTGTTGACTATGACAAGTATAAGCGGTGTGACATATTTGTTGCAATTCAACAGAATTGTTGAATGCATAAGGAATGACCCTATAGATGTCAGTTAGAGATCTCAACTCAAGTTGGCTGTGCCAAGCTGACTGCAGAAAATGCAGTCTGTCCATATGTGCTGTCAGGGGTCTCTGAGAGTCTTAGCTTTACCACATACTGCCCTGCCATATTCTACCAGTCACCATGAGGCGAATCATGCTATGCCTTCACATTGACCGCTATGACACTTACACAGTAACCACTATGCCACTATGTAAACACGAGAAGAGAATGCAAAAGAGAATGAGATATTCTCTCTATCCATTGTTCACATCCCAGGAATCCCTCTTTAGTTCTCCAGACAGACATGCTCTCTCAGATCAGGAGACTTCCTTGGCTACCAACCTTTTTCACAGGGGCTAAACCAGGGTTATTGTTAATACAGCGCTTGTAGCAAATCTCACTGACTGTGCATGTGGCATAACTGCACTCTGCACCCTTCCTGTTACTTTCTCCTTTTATTTTCTTCTCCATCCTCCTATTGGCAGTGATCAGGGCTCCAAAGTTGCCCCCCGTGACAACGATGGGTTCTCCCTGGGCCTGCACAGACACCAGGACCCATCTGGTGAAACTCCATTTCCTGGCAAGCACTAGCACCGTATGCATTCCATAGTGATACCACTTACAGTGGCTTACCAAATAAAGAAAGAGGTGGAGAAACAGGAAGACATAAAGGGAAAAGACTAAATCAACGCAGATTCCCCCCACACACTAGTCTAATGCAGTGGGTGAGATCCACTGTGCCAATAAACTCATCTGGTTTTGGGCTACTCCTGAGGGAATTATCTAAATGGCTCCCTGATTTTCACTCTTTAACAGGAATCTGGTCTTTGCTTTGAACAGAGATTTGGTCAGTGGACAAACCCAGGTCAGGGCAGAGTTTGTTCATCACAGTAAACTGGTCAAAAGTCAGACCAGACGGCACACAGGCAATATGGTAAACAGACTGAGTCTGGACAAAACAGGAACCATCAAAGTAGCAGTAGAAAAAAATCACACCTTCACAGGAACTAGCAAGCTATAAACCTTATTACTCAGGCATCTTCCAGGGGAGGTAGGTGCCTTAAATAGCCCACAGGTGCCGGGGATTGGCTGGGAACAGATTACAGGATATCCCATCTTCTTAAAGGGCCTTCACACTCACCTTGTAGGCAGGGACTGGAGCACATCCAATGTCCTGGGAGAGCAGTGCATATAGCAGAGGGTGGACACCAGTACCACAACCATGCTGTGCTACAGTTGCTGATCACTGCCATAAGCACTAATAGTAAAAGCTCTAGATAAAGCAACATAGCAAAAAACACCAAAATCCAGTTGTATTATCTGCATTTAACTTGTGTTATTTGTCATTGCTAGTTGAATTTGACAGTGAGGTTTGCCAGAAAATACTCATTTATATTTATTAAGTTATGGAGGTATATAGCAGGATTATAAAACCCAATACATTTATATATCCAAGTACAAACATATTTCCATAAGGTAATAAAGCGATGTGTAAGTAGATAGGCAGAAGAGGAAGTTCAGCTGAGAGGGTGTATACAGTCAGAGTAAACTACCTTTCTGATAGAGGGCTACAGCTTGAATTGATTCTACAGATGTAGCAAAGTTGAACTTGATTCTGCACATAACTCAGAATACAAAAAAACAAGTTAAAGTTTGCTGAAACTATTTAATAAGTGAAGTGTCAAGCTAAGCATTTGTACATTGCATAGCCACTTTTATTATATTATCTCTTCCTTCTCCATGAATGACCTGTTAAGATGAGGGAGGAAAGATAAAATATTCTGAATCAGAGACCTTTACGGGGCTTCTTTTCTGCCCAAGACTGGAGGACATGCATCCCCATCTCTTTTCTCTGATCCTTTTTTTCCCATGTCGTATGCATCTAAAATAATAGAAGTCCCCAACCTGGGCTGGAACCCCTCTCTTTACAGCCCCTTGGCAGCTGCATTGGTGGCCTCTGTGGTACGTACGTTGTACAGCCTTGACCTTTACCCAATGAAATCAGTAGGAGCTAAGCGTACTGACCCAGTAAGAACACAATGGGAAAACAATGAGGAATCAGAGCGGACCCTTTTAAAATGTCAGGATGGAAAGAAAGACACAGAGGGCAGACAAGCAAATGACAACATGGACTAGTAATATAATAAACCTGTAACACTGATCCAAAAAGACAGTTACAGGAAAGCCAAATTGACCTTTAGTGAAAATGAATCCTGTATAACTGGAAATACTTCATTTAGTGGTGGGAGGGTTATTTATTGCATCAGGACAGTCATGAATTTATTATTCAGTACGACTTTTATACTGGTCCATCAGTAGATACAGTAGAGCCCTCATGCATATGGCCATATTACAGATCCATGTGGATTTATAATAATGCCTATAGACTTCTATGGACCAATAATGTAACTGTACAGAGAGCCACATATCCTTAAATTGTACGCTCACCTCTAATAAGAAATGGCTTTATAGTCGCCAAGATTGGAAGCAGATTCTGGTCAATCTGTTATTCCTATTTTGTTTTATTAGGAAGAATATTTTTATTTAATTTTTTTGAAGTGAGCAATTTTGACTTTTTTTTCGGGGGGGGATTTGAGTAGCAAGTTCACTGTACAGGCTAAATAATGTGTTCTTCTTTTTATACAAGTCATTACTGATGTGACAATACTATTTAGAGTTTGTTTTTTTTTTCATGAAAATATAGAACTTTCTAAGCAAAACACCTTTTATTTTTAACGTCTTATGCTAGGTTCACACTGGCATTGGGGTTTCCACTTGGGGACCTGAAAAACAGAAACCCAATCTGCTTAAAAAGCGGCTACCCACGGACCCCATAGACTATAATGGGGTCTGCTGGGTTTCCGCCCAAAAAATGCAGAGAGAAAAGTCCTATTTGCAGGCGGAATGGGGGACGGAATCCCCGAACAGTCACTGAAAGCGGGTGTGACCAAGGCCTTAGTAGTGGATGTGAACATGTAATCCTCTAATCACTCATATAATACACTGCTGTGTTGCAATGAATGTAGAAGTTGAGCTTCCTGGACCGTGGGTCTGAAATTCTAACAACAGCGCAGCCTTCATAAATAAACTTTATGATATTAGTACATTTTATTAAACTATATTAGCAAGCCAAACACATAACTTTTTATGTCACTGGACAACCCCTTTAAACAAAGCGCTTTGAACTATGTGGTTATTCTTTCACTGTATTTACTTCTCTAGCCTTATATATGATCTTTTATGAATTCACATGAACGTATAGGTAAATATCTGCACGTTGGGAACTGGGAACATGGGAGCTGCAATATTATATATATTTTTTTTATTTCCAAGGAAAATTCGCCAATTCAGCTACTGTGCCAAAATTTCAATGAAGAAACACATTGATATTTTGTTAAGCAGGTCTGGACTACTATACACAGGCCACACAATTGCCATACAAATGTCAATATTAGCAGAAAAATGTACACAAATTACCAAATAAAGCAAATTAAGCTGTAAAAGCATCAAGCAAGCATAGCCTCAGCAGGTGAGCAAGGTGCTGCAGACAGCTCTATCATCAAACCTTTTGATTGCCGAAGATCTTGGCTCCTGCTGGGAATCCTCAGATTTTCTCCCTGGGGTTAGCTTCTCTGCACTGTCCAGCAAGGCGCTGAGTGCTACTCGCCGAAATACATTGCCATGAGCTTCTTTTATAAACTGTACAAGCTGTCGAATATCACAGTACAATCCCTGCAGAGAAGAAACACATGACGTTTCCCAGTAAGATAAGGAGAAATGATGCTCAGCATGACAACAGAAGAATCTTAAGTGAAGCTTTATTGAAGAAAAGTTTATCAGAAAGTTACAAAAATGTTTAATTACACAATGATTAAAGATGTTTCTTGGCATTACAAAATTGATGGCCCATCCTAAAGACAGACCATCAGGGGGTACAGTTCTCAGAGACCCCACCAGTCAGATGTTTGAAGGAGTTGGTTGTTTGGGCAAGCTCTGTGGCCTCTTCATTTGTCCACATTGCTCTGTACATCTGCATGCTATACATTTAGTAGTAGGTGTACTAGGCAGGTTCACATCTGCTATGAGGCAAAATGAGCCTGGCACCTAATGCAGCAGATTGGAGAAGAGTCTGGCACTTATGATGCAAGGAGAGCAGTACTGTGCTGAAAGTCTGGAGAGTTTATGGTGTTGACAAGTGGGTAAGAAGGCTGCCTGCTGTGGAGGGGGGTGCATTGATGTTGTAGGTGTGGAGGGGCTTAATGCTAATGCAGAGAGATGATATGGGGAGAGGGGCAAATTATACTTGGGAAAAGAGATAATTTGTAGGAGGTGGGGTAGCTAATGCTAGAGGTTAGAGATGATATGTAGGGAGGAGGGGTAAATAATGAGAAAGATTATATGTAGAGAAATGTTAAATAATATTGGGGACTAATAGGACAGGATCAAACACACTAGAGGTTCTAAAAATAAATGTAAAAAGTTTTAAAGCATAAAAAAAAACAAAAGAATTAAAAATTGGAATCCCCCTTTCTAGCAAACATGTTAGGTATTTGTGCATCCAAAATTGTTTGAACCAGTAAAAAAGACAACTTGCCATGCAAAAGAGAGCCCTTACATAGCCCCATAGATGATAATATAAAGAGTTATGGGTGTCTGAATGACACCACATACTAAATTAATAAAAATAAAATTATATAAATTTGGTATTGCTGGCTCACAGAATACAGTTAACAGGTATTTTTTACTGCAGAATGAATGCCATAAAAATGAAAGCCAAAGAAACAATGGCAGAATTGTGTTATTATTCACATTATAGGTAATTCTGCTTCAGCACCCACATCTTTTCTCCTGAGCCTCAACACCTTATTAGAAGAGAGTAAGAGAAGAAAGATGGACTGTGGCTGCTAGCATAGTGAGTATATATATACAGTACAGACCAAAAGTTTGGACACACCTTCTCATTCCAACAGTTTTCTCTATTTTCATGACTATAAAAATTGTAGATTCACACTGAAGGCATCAAAACTATGAATTAACACATGTGGAATTATATACTTAACAAAAAAGTGTGAAACAACTGAAAATATGTCTTATATTCTAGGTTCTTCAAAGTAGCCACCTTTTGCTTTGATTACTGCTTTGCACACTATTGGCATTCTCTTGATGAGCTTCAAGAGGTAGTCACCTGAAATGGTTTTCACTTCACAGGTGTGCCCTGTCAGGTTTAATAAGTGGGATTTCTTGCCTTATAAATGGGGTTGGGACCATCAGTTGTGTTGTTCAGAAGTCAGGTGGATACACAGCTGATAGTCCTACTGAATGGAGTGTTAGAATTTGTATTATGGCAAGAAAAAAAGCAGCTAAGTGAAGAAAAGATGGTGGTGGACTTCCGCAAAGGCAGAAGCCCTCCTAAACCAGTGGACATCCTGGGGACGGGCATCGAGATTGTGAACACCTATAAGTACCTGGGTTTGCTCCTTAATAATAAGCTGGACTGGGCAGATCATATGGAGGCCCTGTACAGGAAGGGCCACAGCAGGTTCTACCTGCTTAGGAAGCTGAGAGCCTTTGGAATCCGGGGGGCACTTCTTAGAACTTTCTTCAACTCGGTAGTGGCATCAGCCATCTTCTTTGGAGTGGCCTGCTGGGGGAGCAGTATATCAACCAGGGACAGAAATAAACTTGACAAGCTGATTAGAAGGGCCAGCTCTGTCCTGGGGAGCCCACTGGACCCAGTGCAGGTGGTGGGTGACAGAAGGATACTGTCCGTGGTGAGCTCCATGCAGAAGAAGAAGTCCCATCCCATGCATGAGACTGTGATCGCGCTGAGCAGTACTGTCAGTGACCGACTGCTCCACCCTAGGTGTGAGAAGGAGCGCTATCGGAAGTCTTTCCTCCCCACCGCGGTTAGGCTGTACAACCAACACCGACCTAAGCGGAGATCATTACACACAGAGAACTGAAAATATCTCTCTGCCTGTTAAATCCCCCCCCCCCCCTGCTACGCCCTATCTGTCTGTCTGCTATCAATGTAATGCCTCTCACCTTGGAACATTCCTGTACATGTTGTATTTGTATTTGTATCTGCTTATCTTTGCTGCTGTAACACACTGAATTTCCCCATTGTGGGACTATTAAAGGACTATTATTATTATTATTATTTAAAAACGAGTGGCCATCATTACTTTAAGAAATGAAGGTCAGTCAGTCCGAAAAATTGGGAAAACTTTGAAAGTGTCCCCAAATGCAGTGGCCAAAACCATCAAGTGCTACAAAGAAACTGGCTCACGTGAGGACCGCCCCAGGAAAGGAAGACCAAGAGTCACCTCTGCTGCGGAGGATAAGTTCATCCGAGTCACCAGCCTCAGAAATCGCAGGTTAACAGCAGCTCAGATTAGAGACCAGGTCAATGCCACACAGAGTTCTAGCAGCAGACACATCTCTACAACAACTGTTAAGAGGAGACTGTGTGCAGCAGGCCTTCATGGTAAAACAGCTGCTAGGAAACCACTGCTAAGAACAGGCAACAAGCAGAAAAGACTTGTTTGGGCTAAAGAACACAAGGAATGGACATTAGACCTGTGGAAATCTGTGCTTTGGTCTGATGAGTCCAAATTTGAGATCTTTGGTTCCAACCACCGTGTCTTTGTGCGACGCAGAAAAGGTGAACGAATGGACTCTACATGCCTGGTTCCCACCGTGAAGCATGGAGGAGGAGGTGTGATGGTGTGGGGGTGCTTTGCTGGTGACACTGTTGGGGATTTATTCAAAATTGAAGGAATACTGAACCAGCATGGTTACCACAGCATCTTGCAGCGGCATGCTATTCCATCCGGTTTGCGTTTAGTTGGACCATCATTTATTTTTCAACAGGACAATGAGCCCAAACACACCTCCAGACTGTGTAAGGGCTATTTGACCAAGAAGGAGAGTGATGGGGTGCTACGCCAGATGACCTGGCCTCCACAGTCACCAGACCTGAACCCAATCGAGATGGTTTGGGGTGAGCTGGACCACAGAGTGAAGGCAAAAGGGCCAACAAGTGCTAAGCATCTCTGGGAACTCCTTCAAGACTGTTGGAAGACCATTTCAGGTGACTACCTCTTGAAGCTCATCAAGAGAATGCCAAGAGTGTGCAAAGCAGTAATCAAAGCAAAAGGTGGCTACCTTTGAAGAACCTAGAATATAAGACATATTTTCAGTTGTTTCACACTTTTTTGTTAAGTATATAATTCCACATGTGTTAATTCATAGTTTTGATACCTTCAGTGTGAATCTACAATTTTTATAGTCATGAAAATACAGAAAACTCTTGGAATGAGAAGGTGTGTCCAAACTTTTGGTCTGTACTGTATGTATATCATGAGCCAATGCCATGTTGGCTATCTGTAATTCTTACTTATGAGTTATGATTTTTAGGAAGGAGGGGGGAGGCATTTTAATTTTTACACCACGCAGCAGAAAAGCTAGATTTGACCCTGGTTCTGGGTACTGAAATTTTGTTCTATTTGCGTGCCATGACCCCTTTAGGCTGAAGCCCCACATAGTGAGCTGCAGCTGAAAAACGGCGGAAAAGATGGTGGCGGAAATGCGACTTTTACACATTGAAACACTGATGTCTGAATAAACACATTGAAATGAATGGGTACCTACATCAAAAATAGCGGACACCATATGTATGTGAAATGTAGACGTGTGAATAAGGTCATTGAAAGTCTAAAAAGGCTTATTAAACAAGATAGTGTGCAATCCAAATGTGAAACCGTAAAATATTTAAAGCATGGTAACTATAACTACCTTCTGACAAAATGCTATTGAAATCATGTCTGATCTCACAGTTTGGTGCATCAGCAGTGAATAAATTGGAAAGGTCTTACAAGGGATCCCCTTAGAAGGAGTTGGGGGATTGCAGGGGCATTGTGGTCTCAAATTGTCTCAAGGCAACCTTATAGTACCAGGATAGTCAGGAATCAGAATAAATTCTGTTAAAGATTCCTACTTGGCCTTTCCCCCAAAAAGACTTCAGCAATTACTCAGCTTGCCCTAATGACTTAACTGGCCCTATTGCAACCCTAAAGTTGCTCCAAATTCGTTTTTTCATGTTCGTGTCATAACTCATTAGGAGACTAACCATAAGATAGACAACCATAAGAGGATAAGTCATCAATAAGAGATCAGTGGGGGAGTGACCCCCAGGACCCCTGCTGATCAGCTGTTTGAAGGGGCCATGTGCTGTGACCTCTACATGGTTTAAGTTGTGCGCCATCTGTTTCATAGTGACCATGTGATGTAATTACAGCCTTTTACCATAGAAGCGAATGGGATGAGGCTGTAATTACATTAGTCACTATGAATCAGATATTTGATGTAAACAGTGAAGGGGTCATGGTGCTCGCGGGGTCCCAGGTGTCAGACCCCCACTGATCTCTTATCCCAAGAATAGGTTATTAATAAAAAGAACTGGACAACAACTTTAATAAGCTTTAAAGTGAGTGAAAAGAAATGTGAAATTTGTTACTAAACAAAAAAAAAATTGCAATGAAATAATACAAAAAAAATTGTAAACAATACCCAAAAACACAGAAAGTATGAAGAGGCTGCCCATCTTACCAGGTTCTCAGGACTGTGCAGCTCATGTGTTGTTGAGGCGCAGCGAGTGATCAGAGACTTAAACATGGAGCTCACTATGATGCCCTCTACACCTTGAGCTGTCGACTTATTATCCATTGTTGCAAAATTGTTTCCAAACCCAGCCCTATCTGTAAAAACATAAAGACAAGACATTGTAATTGTAATGAAATCAGTTTTGGGGGTATATTTTTTTTGATACAGACAATTACTTATATCTACATTTTCAGCAAACTGTTAAAATAATGATAGTACAATTAAAATATTGCTAGAATTCTATGCTGATTTTAGAATATGGATTTTAGAATATGGATTTTGATTTACTCTTACTGTCGGTTACAGGCTCCATACAGAATCCCAGAAGGGCATGAAGAAAGTCGACTACATTATTAAGAGAATCCTTATTAACATAATCTTTCATTGTTTGCCGGAATTGCACTTTATCCAGTTTATATAGTTTAGTGAGACAACCTTGTGCCTGCAAAATAAAACCAAGGAATGCATTTAGCTATTCCACCACCAGATGGCAGTAAGGAATAAAACTGTTCTGAGTGCAGTCATGAACCACATTTGTGAAAGACAAAGTTCAGTGCATTGTTGATAATGATGTGTGAAGGAAAATACTGATTTTGTGTGGCTTTAGCTGGCAGTATATAACATAAAGGGAAACACTTACCACCTACGCACTGGGTACTCGGCTGTTCTATCAGACCCAAAGACACTGCATGGAGCAGCAGAGAGCATGCTATATCAGTGCTAGCCACAGTCTTACAGCTGGGAGGAACAGGGGAAAGGGATCCCCCATTTTGGTGATTGGTGACAGTCCTAGAAATTGAACCAGTGCCAGTTTAGCCTTTATCATGTGGATAGGTGATAAAGGCTTCTGTCTGGAATGCCCTTGATGCTGAGGCCCCACGTTGCGGAAATGCAGCTTTTTTTGTTGCAGATTTTGCTGCATTTTTTTGAGCCAAAGCTAGGAGTGGATTGAGCAGAAGGTAGAAGTATAAGAGCTTCCTATATATTCTACATTCCTTTTGTAGCCATTCTTGGCTTTGGCTCAAAAACCCACAGCAAAATCTGGAAGAAAAAAAAAGCTGTATTTCCGTAATGTAGGACCTCAGCCTTAAATAGACTAATAAATATGAATTGTGCATTAAAGCTTGTGTTTGGCTTTTTTTTGGATGTTTTGACATCTGCATTGTCTGTTCTGAGTGTTCACTCCCAAAAATGTCTCTTGTCCTTGCAGTGTGTAAGGCTTATTTGGATATGCTTACTAGTGCAGAGAGCATCCCGATCATGAGCCAGATGAGACACCAAAACACAGTCACGCAGCTCACTTGTGGTACAAACTGTAGCGGCAAGTATGGGTACTGCAAGGCTGCCCCATAGATTTTAATGGGACAGCACTACAGTACCCACACTCACTGCTACAGTTTGTATGGCAAGTGAGCAGCCTGGCTCACGGTATGTAAACAACACTGCAAGCTGTGCTGCCTTAGTACCAGTGATCTATGGGGATCCCGGGTGTTGGACCTCAGGATAGACCATCAATGTAAGAAACTTGTTAACACTTTTAAATTATCTAGTCTAATTTTACACCTCCTATTAGATGCCTTAGCAGCTTATGCCAGAAAACTTTACCAAGCGTATGGTACATGTTTTGCCCACAGTGATGCAAGTTAAGCCACACGACATTCCATGAAGTCACACTCATTTTTCCAGTAAAACCATGCCCATTTATCATACAGTGTCTAAAAAATATCTAAACTACTCCATACACCCCAGAAATCTGCTGCACTTTGCTTTATAAAGCTCCCCCATTTTTGCCTACACTTCACCAAGTTTTTCTGGTCTACAATTTTGCTGACGTTGAACTGTAGGTGTAAATAAGATACATGAAATCATGGCCCTACAGGTCATTATCTGTCCACCAGCCTTTACATGGTATCTCCCTAACCCCCTCCTTTCCCCAGTTAGCATCAAGCTCCCAAATATACAGTAGCATCTTCCATATCCATAACTATCCTGCCAGAGCTCTCATAAGACCCAGCATTAGGTCTCTCATACAAGTATCAATGTTTCCTGATACAGCATGGTCTCTGTTCCAAGTGATATTCTTCTCATACAGTACACTATTAGTCAGCTCATGGTGAACTGTACATACAGTAATCTGTGCCGCCCTTACAGCCTGGTTACATAAGTACATCAGGGTGCTACCTTGTGATATATAGATCAGCTTTTAGCTGTTACATATTGGTAGCTCTTCTGGCTGGAGTGGTGACTACCCCGGCTGAAGGACCTGGCAATGTGCTTGCAAAGCTGACAGACATTTGGCAGTAAGTGTGTCCTGTGAGTGGCTAAAATATGCAGTCAGTGAGTAGATGGCCAATGGAAAGCTATATAGAACGGATGTGGTCTGTGTATATGACAAGTCTGCGTTTCAAATTTTTAGCAAGTTTTTTCACATTTGTAGGTGCATGTTCTAAAAGAGTATTCACAACCACAGTAAAACAAAGAGTATTCACAACTAATATGCAGAATGGGGCTATGTAGGCTGAATAATACAAAGCAATTCTCAATGACTTCTGTAACAAACCTGATTCCTCAGGCGATCTCCAGATAACCCTCGATGACCCTCACCGCAGCCATAAGCACAACCTAAGGATTTCACCAGTTTGATGAGCATGGTCAGTGCCAACTTGTGGGTGGTTACTGGGATATTCTCATCCTTACAGGAGATAAAAAAGAAATCATGACTATAATAAAGAATGCTGCACATAAGATAAGGTTTATATAACAGCATGAAATCATAATAATAGCTGTATTACATAAAGAAATTATAGAAATACTGCCATTCATTATATTAATAATATATTGTTACATTCAGTCTTCAAAATGTAGCTTTTGTTAGTATCAATGAAATGGCCATAATTACCTTTTCAGCATTCTTTTCATTCTTGAACTGACCATCACCACTCCCATCATCTCCTCCACCACCTCCACCGCCTGCTCCACCACTGGAGGCACCTCCAAAGCCGCAGCTTGATCCTCGGGACGGCCCCTTCACCTGGAAGTTCCCTTCACTTTGCCTCTTTTCCCCACTAACTGAGGCAGGTCCTGATATAATAGTTGGTTCATTCTCCTTGTTCTCACTCTTCTTTCTCTTCTTCTCAACACATGGCACAACTCCCAGTTGGAGCAGACAGTCCACAATATTCAGGGCCACATCACAAATCCGGGAACTAATATCATGGTTCAGAACAAGGTAGACTGCTTTAAGAACAACCTAGGAAGAAGTTAAAGCATTGTATCAGCTAGCATTACATTTATATGATGTGTCCATTATTTTGGAGAGCTTGTAGATCATGCAAGCATTACACTACACCAGGGAAGTAGATAAAATCTCATGGACCTTCGTGTGATAGTTCAGCTTGGACTATAAAGCTACCAAATATAAAGGGTCACATAATATAAAAGTAAATAATAGTAAACATAATCCAAGTCTAATGAAGAAATAGTTATTGTCTACTTCCTTGGTGGTGTAGGATACTAAAAGGGTTAATATCTATATCCCTGGGATATGGCAATGAACGGGCTAATGTCTGTATGTCTTTTGGTCTATGGCAGGGAAGGGATACATTTCAGAATACTCATTGGTCTAGGACAGCAAGGGGGTTAATTCCAGTATTCATGGTAGTCTTAGGAAACTCTGGTGGTCTAGTAGTGAAGGAGTTAATGCTAGTAGAACTCATACTCAAGGACAGTGGAGAGTTTCATATCAGTATATCTGGTGCTAAAGAACAGGAAGGAGGTTAATGTTAGTTTGTATGCCTGGTGGTCTAGTGCAGTGAAGGGTCAATGTTGGTATAGCTTGTGGACTAGGACAGTGAAGGGGTTAATGTCAGTATACTTGGTGGCCTATGGAAGTGAAGTGGTTACTGTCAGTATACCTGTGGTCTAGAGAAGTGAAGAAAATAATGTCAACTGGTGTTAATATCAGTATATCTGGAGCTATAGAGCAGCTAAAAGAGTTAATGTTGGTAGTCAAAAAACCTAGTGGTGTAGGGTAATGAAGGGGATAATGTCAGTATGTCTGGTGGTGAAGGGCAGTAAAGGGGTTAATGGCAGTATTTCTAGTGGCGTATGACAGTGAGGGGGTTGATTCCAGTATCCCTGGTGGTCTAGGGTTAATGAAAGAATATTTGGTGGGTTAGCTTAAATAAAGCATTAATAGCTATACCACAGCACAAGACCCTATATCTTTCCCTAGGTATTTCACTTTTTTCTCTGGGGGGAAATTGTGTATCTATATTTGCCAATGTCATGGCAAGGCAAGCAGGAAGTTTCTGGGTATGCATTAATAAAAAGATTTCTTCACTTACGGCTAGATCCAGCATTCCATTCTTGTGAACAAAGTTGTTGGTGCCATCTATATGGTCTGTGTCCTCCAGGCTACTGTAGTTAATGCAGGAATCTGTTAGGCTACGTGGCAAATTGGCACAGGCAAGAGGTTCATGTGGCATTTCAGGGATGGGTACTTGGTTGCAGAGCTTTCTCATGTGGTCAGCAAAAAAGTCAGCATAGCCAACGTTGAAAGATGCAAGAGTGGTGTTGAATGTGGCAACAGTGATGGTAGAAATCTGGGACCTCACTGGAAAGAATAAGGGTTCCTTTATGGTTATTTATACAAATTACCATGATACATTACTGAACGTTCATAAGTATTCATACATATAGCGTACCATCTTTAGATGTGTTCTCTCCATGGCTGTTGGAGTGGTCAGGAAGATCACTTAGCAAAGTATGATGAGAGTGAGAATGTCTAGCACTTAAGCTCTCCATCTCAGTAGCTGTATCTGAGCTCCCACGCCTTGTAAACTTACCTACAGCAAGACAAAATATGTTAGAATCTTTACAGCTATGGCTCAGCTACACTTCCAAAAGCATCACCATGCTAAAAGTGTAGTGCCAGGGCTTAGTCTCACTAGGTAGAGTACAAAGATTGTCAAGTATATTCTAAGCCACCTTCAATAGCTCATAGTCTGTGATCTATAGTAAGTCATTATCAGAAGCTATGCCTGATTCACATAAGTAACATTATGGCAAAACAGTATGACATATTCCACGTTAGATACTGAAGTTCACTTATCAAAAAAGAGAGGGTAAGTCAAGTCCAGCTTCATATAGACCTTCAACAATATAAGGCCCAGTTATTCATGGCAAGGAACTTCTGAAACTGTTCCTTATAAATGAGCTGGATTTTATGTTATATCTTAGATCCTATGACTTATAACTCACAAGTGTGTTAGTAGTCCTGGCTGAAGGCATGCCAAACAAGAGTCTTCCACACACCAGCTAACCTAACAGTATTTAATTTCGGATAACCCTCCTTCCCTCACCAGTATAGTTCCTGAGCATCCTCTTCTCCTCTGGGTTGCCTCATCAAACACTACATACTGCACCCATTGCATTACTGCAACAGGTATCCATCAGATTCTGGCTGGGGTGTAGTCTGCTACTGTCACCAATGGGTTGCCAGAAAGTCAGATTGGTGAATTTGTTTCTAAACATTAGTCCTCAACATGATCAATACCTCAATAGACCAAACCATTCCTGAGTAGCAGACCTCTTCTTGTAGAACAGCTAGAAATGTCTCCCATGCTCCGTTCTTTCATAAATGAGAAAAAGCGTGAAAAACAGCGCCTACAGCTACCAAACTCACCTAATATTGTAGTTTGCCAGCCCCCTTTCTCAATAGTGCGCCTGTCCTCTCCAATACCAGAAAAACTCCCAAAGGAAAACGTACTGCGGGTTGGGGATACATCCAAGTGGTCCTCGTGAAGTAGAAAGGGCATCCCTATCCTACGTTGCCGCTTCTTTCCTTGGTGGTGATATGGTATTGATCCCTTACGCTCTCTATCGTCTCTTCTGGTTCTTAGCTGCAGAAGTACAAGTCATATATGATTTTACTGTAATGTCTTTGAAGCTGAACATTTTTTTACCAAGTGTTATATTTTATATTTCTATTTCTATGTATAAATTATAGACCTAAGGCAATACATTGTTATTATTGAAGTATTGAGAAAAGATATCTTACCCTCTTGAAAATGTTGATTCCAATATCGGAGGAGAGATCTGGTATTGCAGATCTTCGTAGATTGGTCAGTGATACTTTGGCATATGGCTCTGAGCCTAATGTTCTGTCCTCTTCATTGCATTTTGTCATATCCTTTAAGATAAAAACTGCATATGAAGAGCTTCTGAAATATTCCTTATTACAGTTTTTAACAATGTTATTGTAAAGCACCAATTACATACTTGACGTTTAGGGATTTTCCAGGCTACAAACATAGATGACCTATCTTAAGAATTGATCAGTGGGGTCTGATACCCAACGCCTCCACCAGTCAGCTGTTCTCAGCCGCTGATACACAGAGAATGAAGCAGAAAGCAGACAGCTCTGTCCTCTGTGTAATACTAGTGGCCAGAATAGGTTACTGCAGATCAGCTCCAAATTCACTCGGTTCAGTCACTAAACAGCTTTTGATGCTTTTTTGAGGCTTATTATTGTAAGGAATCTATTATACTGTATATGCTAATGTAAAGTATAGCTGGAACTTGTGAATATATTCTCTAAATGCATATATGAATTCATGTTCTGGGAAGATATTTGATCTCTTACCTGGGTTTTATGGGTGTTTACAAGTGAAGGTGCTGCTGCCACCATGGAGCTACTACGAGGTCGTGGGAGAGGGAGCTCCTCAGGCTCAGGAGATTTTTCTGGTTTTTCTTCTAACATATGCCTAAGTCGATGAAGGTAGTACATGAGCGACCACTGAGTTCCTTCTTCTGACCAATGGGGTTGCAGCAAGCACCTTAATACAGCCACATCAAAATAAGTGGCATAACGAGATTTTTGGCATGGAGGAATTACTAAAGATGGTCTAAAAGGCAAAATGAAATAGTTAAACCCTTTATAATTTTGAAGCACATGTAAATATAGAAATGGGAACTACAAAAAAGGTATTCTCACCTTGGAAACGGAGGTGGTCCTCTCTCCTGAGAGGTTTGGGATGTTGTGCAACCATCAAATGAGTTGGCTCTCTGGCAGCTGGATACAGTAGGTCTTAGAGGTGCTAAGTCTTCAGGCTGCGCAACTTCAGAGACCACTTCAAATCCCTTGTGCATAAAAAGGTATTAGACTCTCCACTGATCCCCATAGCTTAGTTACATCTTTTGTTTCATTTTTTATGTCAAGTTTATTAATTACATGTATTTCAATATTCACTACATTAATAAAGTGCAATTTTGCTTTTAGGCTGAGGCCCCACATTGCGGAAATGCTGCTTTTTTTATTGCAGATTTTGCTGCGGTTTTTTTTTAGCCAAAGCAAAGAGTTGCTGCAATAGGAATAAGAAATATATAGGAAGCTCTTATACTTCTACCTTCTGCTAAATCCACTCCTGGCTTTGGCTCAAAGACCACAGCAAAATGTACACCAAAAAACGATGCGTTTCCACAACGTGGGGTCTTAGCCTTAGGCTGAAGCCCCATGTTGCAAAACGTAGCGTTTTTGCCGCAGCAGTGGATGGTATTCTGGCTAATCCTATCCAAACATTGCAAATTGAAAAATTTCTGCAATGGAAATGCTGTGAAAACCGTCACGTTTTTGTAAATCGAACATGTCAGTTATACCTATGGAAACGCTGGTGTTTTCTGTATAGGTATAATAGCGACAGAAAGTCCGCAGAGGAAAACTCTAAAGACTTTCTGTGAAAAGTGCTGTGGAAAAAAACATGATGTGTTTCCACCTTGATCTTATCCATCGCGCTTTTTGACTGCGAGCCGCTACATGGGGACTTAGGTTGAAAGAGATTTATACATTGAATGCATTGTGCTACAAGGCTGACATTATGATAAGATGCAACTTTCTAAAATACATCCAAGCCTGATTCTATTACAGCAGTCAATGAGCTTGCAGGTATAAGAGAACATTCCAGCGCATGTTATACAACAAGTGGGTCTGTACTTCCTGCATGA
This sequence comes from Leptodactylus fallax, assembly GCA_947044405.1. Taxonomy (NCBI): domain Eukaryota; kingdom Metazoa; phylum Chordata; class Amphibia; order Anura; family Leptodactylidae; genus Leptodactylus; species Leptodactylus fallax. Next base: position 5,709,547 of record CAMRHE010000077.1, on the reverse strand, counting down.
AATGTCACATTTGCATTAACCATTTGCATTAACACAGATCCCTCCTCACAATCCTGTTTCCCATAGCATGCCCACAATATTGATAGGAACCACCCTGGTTCCATTTTCTTACAATTTTTTCCCATTTTGCTTTGTCTTACAAATATTGATGCAAAATACTGACATGTGTGATGGCCAAACACAGATCCATGACTTACCTCTGTGACACCTGTGCTCTGCTTTGGCGAGTCCACCACCTTATTCTGACTGTTACATGGAGAACTTCTTTTTGCTAAAATACAGATATGTTTTAACGTTACAGTTTTTCTGTAGAGTATACAACAAAAACTCAAAGGAGGAGATTTGTTCAGGGGAAAGATAAATAAATCTCCCCCATCCTGCAGGGCAGAACAGAAAAGGATTTAACTTTGGTGATCACAAATTATTCAATTGTTTGTCAATATGTAAGCAATGTAAGTGAGACCTACAGGGGATGCTTACCTGCTATTTATTGTACTATGGTCCATACTTACCTCCTATGTGGCAGCTTTTTAGCTCAGCTTTATTACTGCAGAGCTGTGATCTGTGACTTTACCTGCCGTGCTTAGTCTGACATACTCTGACACCCCCCTTTCCCAATCATTGGTTTAGGCTGCTGCAGAGCAGAAGCCTGAACCAATGATGAGACAAAGGGGTATCTCAGACTACTCCAGACGAGACACTGTAGGAAACAGCTCTGTCCTATTCTGGCTCCACTAAAAAGCAAAGGAAGAAGATCTGAAGAAAATAACCAGCAGTGAATCTTTCCCTGTAGGTACTGACTTACATATTATTTTTGAGGTCCTGACTGAACGGTCACTTCAAGTTCAGAAACTACAAAGATAATGTAGAGAATTGCATCAATAGCTTGTTTCTATAAGATACCTGACTACAGGTCTAAAATTTCACATGGAAAAGGCATAGAATACGTTTTGCATTTGACATTTTCTGCAGAAGAAAACTCAGCAAAATGCAAATGCAATGAAAAACGCTGCAGAAAAAAAACATGATGTATTCCCACTACGTTTTTTTCCTCAGCGTTTTTATTGCTGTGTTTCGTTACATAGGGCCTTAGTCTAAAGGTAGTTTCACACACAGCGTTTTACGGAAAAACACCACTGCTCACCACTGCTATTTTTGCTGCAGTTAATTGAGCCAAAGCGAGAAGTGGATACAGCAGGATGTAGAAAGGTAAGTTCTTCCCTTATATTTCGCATTCCTTTTGAATCTCTTCTAACTTTTGCTAAAAAAAAAAAAAGAATGGAAAACTTCCACAAAAACCTATAGGTTATTTTCCAAAAAAAACCAACCAAAACATCTCACATCTGCGTTGAAGACTCTGCCTCCGATTAATCCTAAAATCGCCAGAGAGAAAAGTCCTGCTATGGGGTCCATGGATAACCACTTTTTAAGCAGAAAGGCTCTCCGTCTTTCGGATCCCCAAGTGGACGCGAATGACGGAGACCCGAATGCTAGTGTGAACCTAGCGAAAGATGGACAATATTACCTGTAATTATGTTCCGAATGGGTTTCACCAGTGCTGTAAAAGCAGAAACTTCAGGATGTCTATGTTCCCACATTGGCTGCCAAATAACTAGTCCACTAGCAAGGCGAAATGTCAAGTCGGATTCCTTGAAAAAATGATAATATATTAGTAAAGTATATGTAAAAATGGGATAACATCACTGTTCTTTATAACATGAAAGCAGAGGCTTCTTCAGAAAGATGCTTACTTTAATCCTGTGAACGAGAGGAGCAAATAAGAAAACAAAGAGCTCCACTGTGGCCATAGAATTCTGTAGGAATTTCCTTCGATTGTTCTCATCTTCTTCATTAGTGTTGCTTTGCCTAGATTGTCCTGGAGAACCTTGATTTTCCTGGTGGATGAACGCGCCGCTACCTCCCCCCAGCTGGAGCTTCTGTCACTACCAAACCTATCATTGCTGCAATCCTGAGGGGCTTCCAGAAGCATCCAATGAAGAGTGTGCAGAAGCTTGGTCTCTGCAACACCGAGCTTATCCTGATGCCCTGTGCAAAGAAAGCAGCACATATTTAGACAACCACCTCCATGTAAAGCTTGCATATTACATCTATAACCTTCCATGTATACTATCTTCTGAGCAAAGACAAACCACAGACCATGTAGACTACCAACCTAGCTTGTTCCTGTTGGAGAGCAGTGTTGCTGTGCAGTGTAACACATGGGGTAGAGCAGCCTGGACTAATTCCCATCTGGAGATGCTCTGGATGGCTTCAGAAAGTGCGGGGGACAGGCCATGTAGCTTATTCTCAACGAGAACTCTTTCAAATGACTTATGTAAGAAATTGAATATAGAAGAAAATTAAATAAATTAACACTGGGAAAGGATCAACTCAAGTTTACCTTACAGTTTACATATTTCAAGACACCCTACACATTTGTGATTTATATCTGAACCTTTAATCTGTGGCCACACCATGATGTCCATTTACGGCATGTCAAGTGTATAATCAATGCACCATGACATAAATGTATGGCATGCAAATGGACCATCAGCAGCGAGTCTCCACTGTAACATGCAACTGACACCCTGACCATGGTATATAAGGGGTTCCTCCTCAGCGTTCATTAGAATAGTATCAATAAAAATTACAGATCGTCCTGCAAAAAACAAGCTTTGATCTAACTCCATCAATGGATAAAAAGGCTTTTAGAAAATAGTGATGCAAAAATACATTTAAAGGAAAGTGTTTTTATCATATAAAATTAGCAAAAAATAGGTATCACCGTAATCTTACTGATATGGAGAATAAAGTTAACATGTTATTTATCCCACATTGTCATCTGCATATAAAAATCAACGTGATCAAAAATCATATGTACCCTAGAATTGTACCGATAAAAAGCTTAGCCTTGCTTGTCCTGCAAAAAACAAATCCTAAACTCTCTCAAAAACATGATTTTTTTGGTTTTTATTCTTCAAATTGGCAAAACATAAATATACTCTATAAATTAGTTATCACTGTAATGGTACTAACCTGAGAATAAATCTGCAGTAGTGTGTTTTAATCATAGGGCCAATGGTGCACTTACATTGGGCCCTATGTTAGCGGGGGCCTCCTTGGGACAGCGGGACAGCCCTGCATTTAGAGTGCTGTCCCACTATTCCAGGCCGCCCTGCTATGGCACAGCTCCTACTCATCTGTGCCCAGAGTGGAGTACAATCCACCATTCCACTGCTCCGCTGTCTCTGCTCCCAGTATACTGCAAGCTGTCGGCATCAGAGACAGAGGAGAACAGGGGAACATGAAAAGGTGAGAAAGGGAGAGGGGACATGATACTGGAGGGGCAACCTGCAAGGGTATCATGATACTGGGGGGGAGGGGCAACCTGGAAACTTAAAATAATAAAACATCGCTGAAATAGTTTTTTCAATCCCCCCCTAGACTTAATAAAATTTAGGCATATAAACAGTTTAAAAGAATGCCACCGAAAAATACAACTTGTCTCACATAAAAAATAAGGCCTCAAACCAAGAGTTAAACCTAAAATAAGTTTTGGAAGAGACTTTCTTCATAAATACAAATCAACAATTCCACATTGCAACTGCAAGTCAATAGCTAGATCAAGGAGATCTGGATTCACATATACTGCATATTACCTCATCACTAACATAAAGCAACAAAAAGATCATACATGATGATACATACCACGCATGAGGCTTCATACTGCTTGCCAAGCTTTGGTCTTAAGAATGCACTGAAAACAAGACATGGCACAGATGAATATTCATTCTAGATCAAACTACTTATAGGCTAAATGCATTTATACAATTCTTTTTTTCTTGCAGTCTAACAGCACATATATATGAGTTTTCCTCCTCTGCTAGCTGCATGGGCAGGTGATACTGAAAGGTTACTTTAATTGTGCAACCTCCCCTTTGTATATTTAAGGGGGTCTGTCACTTGAACCCATCAAATCAACCCCATCCCACAGACAGATAGGTTAGGGTCACCTGAATTAAACAAATCAGTGCCGCTATTGCCAAGATATCACTTTTTCTGTCAATATGCTCTTTGGAGCAACAGGGCTGTTTCTGCTTACCTCTTTGGAGCAATGGCAACACCTCTGTTGCTCCAAAGAGCTAATTTGCATATTGATAATCAAAGCGATATCTCGGCAACAGCAACACCAATGACTCACTGTTTGGTTCAGGTAACTCTAACCTATCTATCTGCAGGACTGGGTTGATATACTGTGTTTTGATGACAAATTCCCTTTAAAAAGATTTTCCCAAAAAATAAAAGTTAAAAATTATAAGGGTGTTTTATGACCCACTAAAATTACCTAAATTTAAGGAATGATAGAAATTAAGAAAATAAGTTTTAATTAGACATTTTTGCTCCACTATACCAGCTGTGCAACTGGGGCCATGGGGCTCCTCTCAGGTCTCTGTTTCCAGCCCTGAAGTGATGACATCACTGATCATACTATTTGATTGCTGCAGTCAATCACTGACCTCATTGGTCACATGGGGTTGTGAGGGATGTCATCGTTGCAGCTTTGATCTCTACAAAGAGGATGCCCAACTACCCCACATGACCACTGAGGCTTGTGACCTGGAGTTATTGGTGACATCATCATTACAATGATAGAAGCAGGGACTGGCAGGCAGTATGAGAGCCACAGTATTGCAACAATGCGGAGCTAGAACAGGTGAGTAAGGCTTATTTTGAATTATTTCCTGACTTTCATAGTTTATTTTTGGTGAGTCTTGAAAAACCCCTTTAAATTTTATTTGGAAGGATACAAACTTATTCTTCTGTTTGGACTACAGGAGAGATAAATGACATGAGTAAGCTGAGTCTTTCCTGCAGGCAGCAGCACAAACATATGGAGATGTTGCACAATCCCTCATGGGTGGGAAAAAGTGTTGTGCGTACAATAGGTTGTCCTACAAAATACTTTCCACAGGCGCTTCTTCTAATTTTACTGAAGAAGCATCTGTCACTGTTGTTAAATGTTCCTGGACACCTCCCAGGAGAGACTTGAGGACAATATCTCTGATCCATCTTGCTTTAGGAGGTTTTGAGACTTTTATACCCCTCTTACCAGCTTGAGTAATTATAAGCAGGTGGTTTCTTCCACCATTCAGTATAGAAATATTCAGAGACACATCTAGTGTCTGCAAATGTCTATCCTGCTCTGAAGATGGTTCGGTGCAGGATTCGAGGGACATTAAGGTCTGGATTGTTAGAGACCAGGTCTGAATGATGGAGAGACAAGTATAGTTTGTCAGGAGTTTACACATGCTTGGCAGATATAGCCTTCAAGAAAGTCTGTCTCCTGAAGACCAATTCTTCAAAACTAGCGGTAAAGTTCCATTCACTGAATGGGTTTCAGCTTCTACAAAGCTTTTGGAAGGCAGTGAAGAAACATTTTACCTTAATGACTCTTTAGCCAGAGACTGTCCTAGGAACACACAACTTATACTTAGCCCCTTCTCAAATCCATCCTGCAGATCTTCCTCCTAATTGTATCATTCTGTAATTATGCAACCTCTCAAAATTGTGTATCACCTGGGAAAAAACTCTGTTATGTCTCATCTAGCACAAAAGAAAGTAGAAACCAGATCTGATAAGCTCAGTAATCAGACCCCTTTACCCCCATGCTGTCAGACAAGATATCTTCAGATTCTAGGACAGATGGCTATTCTGTCATAGCAGGTCTATTTTGAATGGAATCCTCCAATAGGATTGCATTAATAGATTTCCAGATACACATGAATAGCACGGAAAACCACACACTTTATGGCCAGAATGGAATGACAGCTATCACAGAGGCTAGGGTGCAGTGATAGGGGGTGTAGAAGTAGGAATCATTACCAGGTCATGGAGTGCCCAAATTTCTCTCTATAACACTAGAATACACCAGTATTATAGATTACACATGGTAAGTGGAAGCCCCATTACAGATTTTGCATTGGGGCCCAGGACATTCAAGTTATATCTCTACACAGAGACCTGGACGTATTTGATCTTGGCCAGGACTCTTGAGACCATCCGCACAGGAGAAAATATGGCAAACCCCCCAGCATACTGAAAGAGCATCTAAGGCCTCCTGTTGTGTTAATATAAAGAAAAAAACATCTGAGCTTGGTGCTGGTGCTCATCTCCATCAAGCTAATCTCCAGTAGATTCCATCTGTCTAGTATCTGGGCAAACACTTTTTAACCATTCACCTGGAATCAGAATAAACTAACTGAGAATGATCTCCCCACATGCTGAGTTCTTCATGTACTGCATATGGTGATCAAAACTCTCACCACCATCTTAGAAGAGCTGGGGAGATTTTTCTTTGTGCTCATTGATACAGGCAACCTTGTGAAAATGGAGGCAAGCCTTGGATATTACGTAGCTCTCTGAAGTTGATGGGATACTCTCCTCTGGGCTGATCTTGCCAGCACATGTGCACCCCATCCAAGGATATATGCATTACATCTACTGTAACTACTAAGGAGAAATGGGGCTTTTCCTTAAGTCTATCCACCAGCGTAGAGTCCAAACACGACTAGTAGGATAATAAAATCAGCTATTTATTAGGGTTGCATTAATTCAATTAACCCTTTGTTTTACCTATCAAGGTATGGGGTTGGGGTATAATTTCAGTCTAACAAATGCTGGATTTTGTCAAAGTGACATACCTTTGGCAGTCATTAGAGTACCCATTCATTTTTTGACCAAACTTTCAACAGATGCAGAATAGAATATAACACCATATTGTATTCAGAACTAAAATCCATTCTGCTTCTACTCTCCTACTGCCCTGCCTGCATTTTACCCATGAAGATCATAGCAAACAAAACCTTATATCGCACCAAGATAAAAGTGTTATGTTGGCCACAGACATACATACTGTATAAATCCAGATCTGTCATACAAATATAATGGCAGATCCCAGCATAAATGTCAGGATCTGACCATAAAATGTCTCTGTTTAGAATTGATAATAACATAAATGATACTTTTATTAATGTGAATTGTGATCTAAAGTATAGCATATGTGGAAGGGACAAGTATAGGAAAGCAGTTCTCTCATACTTTCTTTTCTACTCTTGTCCCTTCCATATATAATATATATATATATATATATATATGTGTGTTTATATCAGGTGGTGTACCCCTAGATATAATTTTGGGAACCCTACCTCTAATTGTTATTATTTAGTTACATAATGCACATTATTACTATCAGAGGAGGACATTATTGCATTTCCCACTTGTTGGTCCATTTGACCAATAAATATAATAACACTTCATGCTGCCCACAATAATAAAGCTAATATATCCTCTATTTCTATATCTTCTTATCTATCCTCCTATCTACATTTCCAGACCCCAACTCTATATATTCTAGCTAAACTGATAAATAAAGCACAACGTAAACCCAGTACATATGCTGAATTCTCATGTTACATAAGGTAATGCACATTAACAGCTTCCTGGCAAGAACATTTACTCTCAATTAAATGGGGATTGCGGTGGCTGAATACTGTATGTAAGCGAGCTGAGGGAATATAATGAAGAGATATAAGAGACATGGCAGAGACATCTGCTGGCTGCAAGAGCCAAGGAAATAATGTGCAAAACAGTGTGAAGGAGGTGAGCAAGATGAATGGTGGGCACCCTGGCTAGAAGAAGTGGACAGGAGGATATGTTAGTGGATTCACAATACATGATGTGTGCAGCATAGGAGGAAAACAGTTACTGAAGATACATATATATGTGTATGTGTATGTATATATGTGTTTGGCAACATTCTGTATATGTGTGTATAATATACAGCATACGTAATATATAGATACATTATACACATTATATACATATACACAGCATAACTAATATAGATACATTGTACACATAATATAAATATGCATTGTTTACATAATATATAGACACATAGGATATATAAATAGATAGATATATCCACATGCATATATATATACATATATATATATATATATATATATATATATATGGAGTCTATGAGAAGCCAGTGAAGGATGTGTACAGATCTGAGAACATTTACCTTGTCTGTCTCCACAGAAATATCTGTATAGGCAGTGGAATCCCCCCGGAGTCTCTCCTGCTCCTGTCCCTCTGAACTCTTCCTCTTCACCATCTTGGAAGATGAGGGCAGCCTCCAGTGCCCACTTCTCCCTTCTCCTCCACAGCTGCCTGTATCCTGCTCGGGAAGATGTCTGCTTCTGTGATTTTCTGCTTTCAGCACCTCCCCTTGTGGACAGTGCCTGTCACTAGCGGCAGAGGGTGGAACTGCAGCTCTGCTCATTAGTTATCATGTGGCAGCAGGATGGATAAATCTGACATCCCATGGACACTTGTTTGTTATATTTTTGTTATATCAGTTGCTGCTCCATAAAGATGTTGCCATGTTATGTTATAATAAATGTGTTTGTATATATTGTATTATTATTATTCTGTGTGTGAGGATGTTAATATTTCCTCTACAGGCAGAGAATAGGGCACTTCTAGCAGAATTCTCTATGTACTGTCATGGTGCTGGGATGATCTATTTGCACTTAGCTTTCTTTTCACTTGCTTATGTTTTCCAGCTCTCTGTTTCTTCTCTGTGTCATAGCAGTGTCCTCTGCGTGTCAGACACTTCTTGGAGCAGTTGAAGTCCAAGTCGTTGGAACAAGCATGTCTGCTGGTGGATCGTGATGGTGTTGGGACTAGCGCACTAGTCAGCGGGGTCGGTGCTTTAAGAAAGAAAATAGTGCAGTACAGGATTTGTTACAGAGTTAGTAAGACTTAAGCTGGCCATACACATTAGATTTCGGGCCACTGTCATGTGGCCTTCCTATCGATGATGGGATTCAATGAATGATCCTACCATCAACATTAACAAGTAAGCTGGCTGATTCTGGTGAGTCACTACATTAGTGTGTCACCACTTCAACTACACAAAGACCCCATACATTGCAAGTCTATTCAGGAAACCATTGGTCATGTGATCCCAAAAAGAATCAGCACATAAACAGATGGAAACAACCTAGCAACCACAATGATTCTATTGATCTCTGAGACAGCACTTGTTAAACATGTCAATGCAATCCCCTGCTCGGGATAATATTGTATCAAATAGATAATAAGGCAATGCAGGTAAAATGGATGCACTTTATAAGTAATGTGGCACATAATAGCCATCATTGTATACTAAAAACAGATTGAACCTTTCCCATGACCTTTTTTAATTGAGATTTTAATTTACTTTCTTCTTATAAGCATCTTTTTTCTCTCTTTTTTTCCCTATCCCCTTATTCATTCAAAGCTCAGCATATTCCTGGCTTAGGAGTCCAGTGGGCGGTTTGTCTCAGTGACTGATAGCCTTTCCTTTTTGTGTGTAAATACATATCTCATATACATATATAGTACATATATTGTGTGTGTATATACATATATGTATATATACATATACGTATTTATGTATATACATATAAATAGTCAATCACTAATAGGGCCCGCCAACTAGACTCATGCAAAATAAACAGAGCTTTAAATAAATGACATAAATAGTTGTGTATCTGACTCAACTATATATGAATCTGCTCAGTTCTTCCTGCTCTATAATATGCTGTTAGCAAATTGGATTGCATTTTTAACATGACAGGTTGCCTTTAATTATGAGAAGATATTGGGGCCACAGACGCAGCCCAAACAGCTGCTATAGGGACCTTGGTAGCCAGTTCCCAGTTAGCTTTGTCCCCAAACAGTAGATGGTGTATGCATAAATCCTGCAATGTTAGAAAACTGCGAAAGGTGAAAAATGGAAAGTGTACTCAAGTGATGGGGGCACCAGGACCTCCTGTCCACAGGCTAGGAGTATAATTGCCTGAAGCAGCACTTGAAAGTGGTCTCAGTCTTTTTTTTTGCTACGTGGCCCCAAAATTTTATGTACACAACCGATTGTGTTAGGTAAAGCAGATAAAATCGATATTAAATCAGTATAAAAAATGTTATATTACAATAATGCTCTATAGTTATTATTTGTACTCAGATCCTTGGAGAGCATTGGATACATCAGTCAGTAATGTCAGTAATGTAGGCCCAGGACTTGTATCAGAGGTACAATATAGACACATGGGGCAGTCCAGGACAGTCATAGGCAATACTGTAGAGAACATGGCGTAGATTTCACACCTTAGAGATGATTAAAAAAACAGTTTTTTGTTATATTTGTACTCATAATGTAACTGCCTCTGTATAATGGCATACAGATATGTGAGGGGTGAATAGGTATATGAGTAGGAGTAATATTGTGTTCCATAATATAGACAGCCAGGGGCTTATGTAATTGATGCAGTTTAATACGTGCCCTCATAATAAATATTAAATACTTGCTTCTATTATTGCAGAATAGTCCAGATAGAGCCATTAGATTGTGACTCCTTACTATTCACTTGTTACTGTATTTAGGTCCTCTTGAGCTATTTGATCACATAAAAGCTTGTGGCTATTTTTACTAACAGGTTTGCAGCTCAGTTTCTGGGTCACATTGTGCAGGTCTGACTTTACACTGCATAGTGATTATGTATACTCTGCTGTCTCTCCAGAATATACTGTAGAAATCTCTTTGCCTTTCACTGCTTATGTAGATGTGGTTGAACTCTTTGAGGGCAATTACCCCTTGAGTACACATATTTCCTTTATTTCATTTTTTTCATTCCTGTCTCCCAAGAGCTATTACCTTTGTATTTTTTTGCATCCACATAGTCATACAAAAGAAACACAAAAAGAAACGGAGCCAGATAGAAATGTTATATTCTCAGCATAGTTATTTCACTGGTAGATATGTAAATGATTAAAGGTGTAGTTTGATTAGTCTCTGGGTCTTGCCACAAGAGGGCGTAAAAGTGCTTCCCCTGCTGCACTATTAAAAGGCTCTCAGAGGTTACTTTTGGGTAGTGCACCTCTTGGTGAGAGATCGTTGATTGATAGATCGTTGATCATAGACATTTTGCCAAGTTGACAGACTTTGAGAAGGGGCTTTTTACTGGACTGAGAGAAGCAGGACTGTCCTTTGACGAATTACCCACCATATATAATGTTGTGACCTAGATATTTGGGGCAGTGGTTACATAATGGCACGCACAGGGTAAACAGGCTCTGGACAGCCCAGATAGACCACCAGTAGAGAGGATTGTTTGATCTGCTGACAAGCATGACTAGCTCCCACAGTTTCCTTGTCCACCCTCCAGACATAGGTGACACCTTCATTACACAGCCCTGTCTCTGTCCGGACCATATCAAGGTGCATAGCAGAAGAAATTTGGTGTCATGCCACCCATTATGTTTCCTGCCACTGACAGCCAAACAATTCCAGTCCCTAGCAGTCCAGGTTTCTTATTCACGACACCACTGAAAACAAAGGCAGTGGTGTTATCTTTAGCGATGAATTTTGCTTCTGTTTGGGATTTGATGATGGCTGGGTTCAAGTATGTAGGCCTCATGGTGAGGGCTTCAACCCTGCCTTTGCTGTGCAGTAACACAATACTTCAAGTACTGGTGTGATGATCTGGGGAGCCATAGCACAAACTGGTAACCCTAGTACTGACACTAACAGCTCAGCAATATGTGCAGGACATCCTGTATCAACATATGTTGCCTCTCATGGCAGGGCTTCCAACTGGCATTTTTCAGCAGGACAATGCTCACCGACACACGACCAGGAATGTCTCCACCAGATTGAAACACCTTCTTGGCCTTCCCAGTCACCAGATTTGTCACCAAACATTTATGGGACCAGCTGAGACTCCAGCTTCAGCAACTTATGAGTATGCAGGATCTACAGGCCCTGCTGCAACATCTGGAGACAAATATGCCACAGGATACAATATGCAACCTATATCCCTCTATGCCCAACCGTATCCATCGTGTATCCAGCCTAGATGTGGCCCAACAGGGTACTAGAGCCTCCTTTCAATTATAGGTTTTTCCCCAATAAACCTTTAATATTGCAATCGCTTGCATATACTGTATCATCATTACATGCACACAAAGTTTCAATGGATTCCAACACTTCTTGGTGTGTTATTTATTTGTTAATGAATGTAATTTCTAATATTGACATTCAATTCATTCCTATAACGTATTAAGAAATAGTAAATCATGATCATAATCATGGATCAGTTCCAGGAACATGACAGTCACTTTTTGTTACTTTCCTGTCCTTCACAGTCTCCAGATTTTAATCCTACAGAGCATCGCTGTGATGAAGTAGACTGTTCAGAGCATGTCAGTTCCTCCATCTAATTTCCCTTACGTGTGAGATGCTATCCTGTCCACAAGGGCCAATATTCCTGCAGGCTACTGAAATCAATGCTACAAAGAAATGTCATTCACATACTGAGCAAAAATTCTGCTGCGCAAATTGGCCTGTAGTGTGGATCTTAAATATAAAGAATTTTACTTTTTGCAATACATAGGGTGAAATCTGCAGCACTGTGAAAAATCTGCAGTGTATCAGTGCCATGTGGATGTACCCTAAACTAGTGTTTACAACCTTTTCAAGTCAAGTACCCCCTCGTGAAAAATGTTCAAACTGAGTACCCCAATGGACACTGGCCATGGGACAGATCCTGCTCCCAGTCTCAAGTGGGGAAAAAAAACTGGCATGGAGGAGGGTCTTTTAGCTTCCCACCAGCTTTTCACTCATCAGATCATAGATCAGAAGTTGTCTGTGTATTCAGAACAGACTATATGCTGCTGTAGAGGAGATCTGACTCCATGTCTGCCTCTGCTTGTCAGCCACGGTGTCTCGGGATTTGAAGATGGTGGGTGATTTTGGCATTGGTAGCCCCCTAGCAACTCGGAACCTGAGCATTCACTAAATCTGCCACTTCTAGAGCAGTGATTCTCAGCCATGGCATGTACCCACTGAGACTGCTTGGCATACCCCCTGGGTACACGTACCACAGGGTGAGAACCACTGCCCTAAACAATATATGTTAGATAGTGAAATATTTATGCTATGATATAAAGAGACCATTACATATCAGGCTGAGCAATCCTGTAACGGTTTTGTGGTCATGGCAATGCATAGCCAATGAGGCATTTTTCTCTTACCATTCATTTACTAAGCACTGTCATTGTATATTCTTACTGTGTGTTATATTCATGTATTGCAGGGGTTAGCACAGCTGTGTAATGGAACAAAGTATTAAAGAAGCACTCTAGTCCAAAATTGTATTATTTAGTCCTTTAGTAAAGAACATTTGGTATATAATTGTGCTGTTAATTTTCTTACCTACTAGTTTCTTGAATTATCAGTCTTCATTAGGTTGTAATACATGACCGCACTCTGACTCTCCGAATCATGCAGTGTCTTACTGTGGACTAGTGGTAAGTCTCTATGCATGTGTATTAGCTTCTCAATGTGCATAATAGACTTACATAGAGAGACTAACTCCTGGTCCACACTAAAGATGCTGTGTCATTTAGAGAGTCAAGAGTGCGGTTGTAACATACTTAGTCAATAGGTGTAGGTGTAACAGTCTAGTGGAATAAATCAGGGACATGGTGTAGTAGTCAGTCGCAGTTGGCCTCACAGTGCCAGTAGCTGGCTCTACCAACCCTCTGGCACTCCTCAGGGACTGGTGCACTGGCGAGAGAATCTGCAGTGAATGAAAATGGTAGTAGTATCCTCCTGGGCACTCCTTGTAGTAAGCCTTCCTGAGCCTGATGGTGGTTGGGGTACCCTTGATGTGAACGCAGAATAGTGGATTCAGGAGACAATGTTTAACAGTACAACAACACACGGCTTACAGAAATAAGGCAGGTAATCTACAATCTTCCATAAAATGTAGGCACAATCTTGGTAACCACTAGGCTGGAGCTGAGGCTTGGTGATAGTACCCCCTGGAGTTAGTCAGTGTCTCTGTAGCTTAGGCAATCTCCTCAAGAAGTGTTCTCTGAGTCTTCCACAAAAACATCAAACACTTGCAACTGCACAAACTGCAAGGAGTAGGTTCTAAAAAGGGTGTCCAACCTGGCCTGAGACTCATAGGTTAGATCATAGCTATGAGGTATGTCCAAAATTCCCCTGACAGTGTCTGTTACACACACTCAGTCCAAAAAGTGAGCAAGGCTATGGCCCATCTCCTGACTGCAATATTGATACTGTTTTTGACTTGTACCGACAATCTGGGTTCAGTATGACCAAGTTGCTCCAGCATCCACTTCCCCTACCCAGGAGGGAGAAAACTAGACTGTCTCCAATTATGAAGGAAGAAGAACAAGCCCCCCCACCCCGTCTAATCCTTATCACTAGTATAACCTGTGTACAATAACTGTCTGTTCATCTTTAACCAAAATGGTTCAGCCCTGTTAATGTTATAACATTGTTCACAGAACAACAGCATGCAAACAGATTCACAGAAGGCAACATTATGTAAATAATGTAAAGACAGTACATGGGTTCCTTCAGTCTCCTTTAACCCATTCCCTGCAATGTAGCTGTGGCTTGTGTGGTGCAGGATGTAGTCGGACAATGCATCAGCCAAGAAAACACACTCTGACACACTTGTCATAGGGATTGGTACTTTGGGTACACATGTAAGAGACAGCCAATGTTGTCCTAAGCTTTATTTGTCTGTATAAACTGTTAATGTTGAATGTATTTCTGTGATTCTGTTCCTTTAAGACAGCAGCCATTGTAATTGTGACATGATGCTGGAGTGACTCCCCCCCCCTTTTATGTCAGCTTGCCTGTTCTGCAGACAGAATGTGAGCAGAGAAGCAGGAAGTGACGAGACAGAGAGCAGCAGCCATCTTGGCAAGTGTTGTATTGAACTGGTGTGGAGATTTTTCTGTACAGCTAAGCTGTATCTTGGTCCAGAGACAAACAGAGTGTAAAGAGACAACAGGACTAGTGAGTCCACGTGAAAGGAACTGTGCTCAGTGGCTGATCAGTGAGACTGACATTGTGACTGTGTATATGGATACCACAGATAGAGACTCGCAGTGCTGTTGACGTACTGGACGGCACCTGCTAAATCCCGGCTTACATCCCAGCTCAGTGTATGGATTCGGCAGGACTGTCAGTGTGCTGAGTGGAATCTGCTGTTGGATTACATTGCATTCATTGGGTTTCCCTGTTAAAGAGGACTTCATTTCTCCCAAGATCCTGATAACGGTGAGGAGAGGACGCTTCACTATAAAAGAAAGGACCGACTTTGGGCCCCACCGCGCGCTTCTACAGACTGTAAGCGGTCCACCTGGACCACTGGGGAAAAGGGGGTGCACCCAAATGTGATGTCAGGGTCAGTTAGGGATAGTTTTGAGTATATTGTTCATTCAGTGTCCATACTGCAGAAGTGGACAGAGTAAAAGTAGAAACCATTGCAGAATTTGCCTTGAAATTGTTCATGCTATATTGTATATTTTGCTTGTCTTTAGCCCTGTCATTTTACCTTTAACTAACCTTTATTAACTTATAGTAAATATATATTTTTTTTCTTGAACTACCGCGTGTGCGTTCATTTCTGGTTGCGGAGTCCAAACCACCTGCCTTGCTCTCGGTTCACAAATTGGCGTAGTCGGCAGGATCCGCTTACCAGAATGGACGGTGACGCACCCGTTCGGGAGAATGGTGCTAGAGGAAGAATGCCAGCAGGGGCTATAATGAGTCAGTTAGCTAAATTTGATGGCAATAATATGTCAGTGAGTATGTGGGTGGAACAGATACGAATGATACAGCGAATGTACCAGACCGCACCAGAAGTACTAGTAGAGCTAGCAATATTGACATTACAAGGGGATGCTAAGACCACGGTGATATTGAGGCCATTTGAACAAAGGCAGACATTTGAGCAAGTAGTCCAGATTCTAGAAACCATTTATGGAGAAACTGCATTGCTGGGGTCTCTGCAGGCTCGGTTCTTCCAGAGGGTACAACAGGAGAATGAAAGCCTTCCCCAATATGCAAATGCCCTACAAGAACTGCTCCGAGATATTCAAAGGAAGGAAAGAGGGGGCTCGCCAGCCTTCTGTAACCCTGATCGGACTCTCCGTGACCAGTTTGTCCTGGGGATACGTGACGGCAGTTTAACTGTGACTATGCAGGATTTTATACGACGAGAGACTGATGCTAAATTCCATGATGTACAGGTAGAGGCCATCTCCCGTGCCAATAGTATGGTCCCGAGGCCGCAGACCGCAGTTGGAGTTACTTTGTCACAGGGGGCTAGTTCTGGCTCAGAGACAGTAGAAAAAGGGACGGTTAAAGAAATTCTCACAGTAATGCAGAAACTTCAAGAACAAATGGAACACTTGCACACTCGTTGTGATGAGCAGTCTATGAAAATTGCAGACTTCCAGAAGACTGGAGATGAAAGGGTGAGCCATCCACACCCAGCAAGTCAGAATCACCCACCACCCCGCTGGAGGGGTGAGGATAGGACCTACCGAAGGGGTCCAAATCATTTAGTGCAGTGCTCAGGAGAAATCGAAGGGGCTTACCGAAGGGGCCCAAACAGATGGCCAGAACGACGGGGGATACGCTGCTGGGAGTGTGGACGGATGGGCCACGTTGCTGCTAGATGTCCAGAGCAGCGACAAACTTATGAGAGACCGCCGTTAAACTGAAGTCCCCTGCTGCTGAAGGGCGTGTAGTAGGGGAGACTGACAAGGAGACTATGTGGGGAGAATGCCCTGATGATGACCTGATCGCTGCAAGTCCTGTCATACAGGTGGAAATGGAGGGTATTCCGGTTACCGGGATGATTGACACGGGTTCCCAAGTAACGACCTTGAGTAGAGACTGTTATGAACGGTACTTCCGGCAACATGTGAAATATGATCCCCATACATTCGTACGAGTGGTCGCAGCTAACCAGTTACCAGTTCCGGTCGTGGGAGTGGCCTGGATGAATGTCCGGGTATGTGGCCAAGATCTAGGTAGGAAAGGCATTGTGGTGGTACAGGAGTCACATGAAGTAAAGGTCCCTGTCATTTTGGGGATGAATGTGTTAAAAGAATTAGATCAGATCCTCTTTGAAAAGAAAGGTCACGGTTATTGGAAAGAAACCACCACCCATCGGCCTACTCAAACAGCTTTCCAGCGGCTGATCCGGACATGTGGCTTACAGAAAAGTTCAGATGCGCAGCGTCCTCTGGCTCGAATTTCAGTTCCTTTGCATACAAAAGTTACACTGCCACCCAGTCGGGAGACAATAGTGTCCATGCCCGTAGGCACCTGTCGGAAACTAGAGGGCATAGCTGTGTTGGTAGAACCATTGCAACCAGGCGACCTGGTGCTAGTTCGTGTCAAGAAACCCCAAGGGAAATTGGAAAGCAGATGGGAGGCTTTGCCGTATCGTGTTGTTGGCCGCAAGTATGCGAATGGGCCAGTGTACCAGGTCCAGAAAGAAGGAACTGATTGTGTTCGAGTACTTCACCGAAATATGTTGCGCCTGTGTCATTCTGAAGGGACAAATCACGATGGGCCTGCCAATGTGAATGAGCTCCCACAGTCAGAGAATGGAGGTGCGGAATGGGCCTCCGACGAGGAGGATGATTGTTGGCCGATCCCTGCTCCTGGGGATGTTCCACCTGTGACTACTGTATCTCCGGCCTGTGCCCCCTCTGGTGCGGAATCCGCTGGTCCTTCTCAGCCCATAGCTGCAGCACCCCATAATATACCACCGGTCCTCAGACGGACCACTAGGCCAAATGCTGGTATTCCCCCTGTTCGGTATGCGCAGGATGAGTTTGTTTGGCCTGCCATACATCGGTATACTACCACCCTGTGCATAAAAGTACAACCCTCTGGATATACAGTCATAGGCAGGGACTGCCAATCTTAAAGTGGGGGGGGAATATGTAAGAGACAGCCAATGTTGTCCTAAGCTTTATTTGTCTGTATAAACTGTTAATGTTGAATGTATTTCTGTGATTCTGTTCCTTTAAGACAGCAGCCATTGTAATTGTGACATGATGCTGGAGTGACTCCCCCCCCCTTTTATGTCAGCTTGCCTGTTCTGCAGACAGAATGTGAGCAGAGAAGCAGGAAGTGACGAGACAGAGAGCAGCAGCCATCTTGGCAAGTGTTGTATTGAACTGGTGTGGAGATTTTTCTGTACAGCTAAGCTGTATCTTGGTCCAGAGACAAACAGAGTGTAAAGAGACAACAGGACTAGTGAGTCCACGTGAAAGGAACTGTGCTCAGTGGCTGATCAGTGAGACTGACATTGTGACTGTGTATATGGATACCACAGATAGAGACTCGCAGTGCTGTTGACGTACTGGACGGCACCTGCTAAATCCCGGCTTACATCCCAGCTCAGTGTATGGATTCGGCAGGACTGTCAGTGTGCTGAGTGGAATCTGCTGTTGGATTACATTGCATTCATTGGGTTTCCCTGTTAAAGAGGACTTCATTTCTCCCAAGATCCTGATAACGGTGAGGAGAGGACGCTTCACTATAAAAAGAAAGGACCGACTTTGGGCCCCACCGCGCGCTTCTACAGACTGTAAGCGGTCCACCTGGACCACTGGGGAAAAGGGGGTGCACCCAAATGTGATGTCAGGGTCAGTTAGGGATAGTTTTGAGTATATTGTTCATTCAGTGTCCATACTGCAGAAGTGGACAGAGTAAAAGTAGAAACCATTGCAGAATTTGCCTTGAAATTGTTCATGCTATATTGTATATTTTGCTTGTCTTTAGCCCTGTCATTTTACCTTTAACTAACCTTTATTAACTTATAGTAAATATATTTTTTTTTTCTTGAACTACCGCGTGTGCGTTCATTTCTGGTTGCGGAGTCCAAACCACCTGCCTTGCTCTCGGTTCACACACATCTCCCCTTGGGGGCCCCAAAAACAACCCCAAAATTTTTTAGTCCCCATTTAACACAAACAGCACCTTGAGTTACTTAGTGTTACTGAAGAATGCACAGAATATAATTGTCCAAAGATCCTGTGTTAAGTGATTTTGCAAACACCTGTAACAATCCATTGAAAGATCCATGAAAGCTGAACTCACTGAGGTAGACTGACACAACAATTCACTGGATCACATAGGAAGCATCAGTTCATTGATGACTTATTGAGTTATTATTATACCAGAAAACTGGCATACAAGGAATAATATATCTTCCCCAGAGTATCTAGCATAGATGTGCACAACTTTTTCTGGTTTAAAGGCGACATTGCCATTTTGAATTACAGGCTGCAAGAGGTTACACAGTAATATATGCTCCACAGTGGGCCTCCACACAGTATTGTATGCTTTACTTTGGGCCCCCACATAGTATTATATGCTCCACAGTGGGCCTCCACACAGTATTGTATGCTTTACTTTGGGCCCCCACATAGTATTATATGCTCCACTTTGGGCCCCCACACAGTAGTTTATGCTCCACTTTGGGCCCCCACACAGTAGTATATCCTCCACAGTGGGCCCCCACACAGTATTATATGCTTCACAGTAGGCCCCCCACACAGTAGTATATGCTACTTACCCAGTATGCAGTCCCACTAAGAGCATCCTCCTACTTTTTTGGGGCAGAAGTTACACTCTACTGTCAGTGTAAGCCGCGGTCCAGCTTTCAGCTGTATGTGCATTTGCACATACAACTGAAAGAATGATCGTTCCCTAACGGTGAATTCCCCGTTAGTGAGCGATCAGGGCGTGCCATAGGTCCGCCAACACTGGACTAGACAGTCTTAAACAGCACCAGATACTACAAAGTGTCTAATGCTGTTTGAAAATCTGACGAATTTTTAGACTCTCTAGTGTTACTTTACACCACTTATTGGCTTAGTTTCTGATAAAATTTTGTGACATTGTCTGGTGCACAGTATTGCATATTAAGCTGCACCCTCTTTTTAACAAGTCCCATCCACCTGCCAGACGAGACGCAGAAACTGTTAGAAAGTATCTAAAACGCTTGCATTACAATGAGGTGTAAAGCATATATGCTAGTTATTTTGATGCAAATTATTTTAGAAAACTGGTGCATTTTTATTTATTTATCTGCCCCTTTGTGCGAACCTTCCCTTACACATAATGCACATAACCTCAATAATGATGATAATGGCAGCCTAATAGAGCGGTGAAGTGGTAGCAGCACTTGGTTTCCATGGCAGCTTTCAAGAAGTGTCTCATGGGTTAAAAGCTTGCGAGAATAACATTTACATGGAGCTGCTATGTCTCCCTGTATTCTGCTCATGTATACTAGCAGGGCGGCTTGTGCATGTATGTAGTAGCTGATGATACATAAGTAGCAGCTCATGTCAGCAATAGATAGGTGACACGTCTTATGAGCGCATAAATAGATGTCAAGATCATTGAAAAACTAAGCATTACTAGAATCGTAGAAGAATCATAGAAATAAGTATTGTTTTATTTCACGGACTCATTCCTGCATACAACAGGTTTCCTATAAGATGGCTTCCTTATAATAATTTTTATTCTGCTTTCTACCCTCCAGCTTTCTCCTGCACATTATCAATTCCACAGATCATGCCGCGGACTGGTCTAGCGCAGGATTTGCTGTGATTGGCTGCACTGTTTCCATAGTTACAGCAGAACGTCCATTACATTATTTTTTTTAACCTGCAATCCCATTTAGTCCTCATATGGCAATGCTATTCAGCACTGAGCATTATCTGTATGTGCTGCTTCCATGTGAAGGCTTAGATTACATTATTACACTCACTTAATACTAGAACTTGAAGAGTATTATGGTAAAATAACTCAGTTTAGTGATTGGAAGTACTTTACATAAAATAAGGGAATCACATGAGTGTCAATTGCCTACTCCACAGAGAAATCACTCCTTCTATTAGTAGAAGTAATCTGAAAAAAAAAAAACAATGTCGCCAATGTGCGCTTATACTTACTGTTTATACAGTTCTTTAATATATCTTGTAAATTCCTTTAAGGCTAGGGTCCCACGTAGCAAAATGTGGCAAAAAAACTGAGGTGGAAAAGCATCACATTTTTTTCTGCAACGTTTTCCTGTCCATTATACCTTTATGTAAAACACCAACATATCTGCAGGTATAATTGACAATGTGTGGATGGGATGAGCCAGAATCCCATTCACTTTCCAGGGACTGTAAAACACAACATTTTTTGCTACAGCGTTTCTCCTACGTCCAAAATGCTGCCTTTTCGCAATGTGGGGCTTCAGCCTAAGACTGCCCCTGCAGTTTATACTCGTTCAGCCCTATCAGGGTCTTCCCTGTCCTCAATACACATTAGGCTCCATAGTTATAAGCCCTTTAATGTTGGTCAAGTGGGCAGTAACACTGCATGACACAAACACAGAAACTATAGTGTTACCGCCCATTAGGCTAATATACCCTAATTTGCTTCAAAACTAAAAGGGCTTATAACTTTGGAATGGCTGAACAGATTTGAATCAGATGATGTATGTTATTGGGACTTTTGAATTTGGTGATAGGTGGTGTAAATGTAGATGGGAATCTACGGAAGCTATTACTAATTTAGATTTCTGCAGAGTTATATGAGCCATGAATCTTACAAATCCTTCGCTGTTGCAGGGAATATGAAGTCTGGTGTTTAATACATCACTATTGATGAATTCACCTCACAGGGTGTAAGATGTATAGATACAACGATAGTTATTCATAGGATTAAGATTGGCTTTTCTGTCATGTTGTAAGTTGTGTCCTTCCCCTTCTGAGGCGCGCCCTGCCTATCAGGTGCTTGGTCATCTTCATTAAATGTAGCAGATGTTGTCAATATTGATTTTAATAATGTCAATTTCTCTTCTGTCCTCTGCTCAGCTCTCATTGTTCTTACATGTTTACATACAGTACATAGCCCCGGTCATATAGGACATTGTCCTCAGACTGTACTGCTGGCAAGATTAGTACAATCATTCCCTGTTATTTGCATAGAGTCATCTGCTTGTGCCCCATTTCCCATGAGTATTGCATGATTCTGTATATTCTAAGTACCTTTCTACCTGCTTAGGAAGCTGAGAGCCTTTGGAATCCGGGGGGCACTTCTTAGAACTTTCTTCAACTCAGTAGTGGCATCAGCCATCTTCTTTGGAGTGGCCTGCTGGGGGAGCAGTATATCAACCAGGGACAGAAATAAACTTGACAAGCTGATTAGAAAGGCCAGCTCTGTCCTGGGGAGCCCACTGGACCCAGTGCAGGTGGTGGGTGACAGAAGGATACTGTCCGTGGTGAGCTCCATGCAGAAGAAGAAGTCCCATCCCATGCATGAGACTGTGATCGCGCTGAGCAGTACTGTCAGTGACCGACTGCTCCACCCTAGGTGTGAGAAGGAGCGCTATCGGAAGTCTTTCCTCCCCACCACAGTTAGGCTGTACAACCAACACCGACCTAAGCGGAGACCATTACATACAGAGCACTGAAATATCTCTCTGCCTGTTAAATCCCCCCCCCCCTCTGCTACGTCCTATCTGTCTGTCTGCTATCAAAGTAATGCCTCTCACCTTGGAACATTCCTGTACATGTTGTATTTGTATTTGTATCTGCTTATCTTTGCTGCTGTAACACACTGAATTTCCCCATTGTGGGACTATTAAAGGACTATTATTATTATTATTATTATTATTATAGCCAACTGCATAGTACCCTTCTAAGGCAAAAACCATGGCGGAAACACAGCGGCAAAGACCACACCGTTTAACAGTCCCTGCAAGGTGGATGATATTCTAGCAAATCCCATCCACACATTGCAGAGAAATATGTGTAGCGAAATGCTGCGATTTCCAAAATAGTTGCTATTTTGGAAATCACAGCATGTCAATTATACCTATAGGTATAATGGAAACAGAAAGTCTGCAGACTTTCCTGTAGCGCTTTTTTGCTGTGGTCCGCTACGTAGGGCCTTAGCCTTAGGGCATGTTCATACAGAGTTTTTTGCAGGTGGAATCCGCTTCATTAAATGCCTCTCAACTTTCTTATTTATTTCAATGGGAGTCAGGAGCAGATAGCTTCATGACCTATCTTCAGGTGGATTCTGCCCTTTTAAAAAAAATGCTAGTGTTTTTTCTTCCTCTTCCATCCGTGTGTCCCCCGTGCACCACCCGTGCCTTTCATTAACGGCAGCCGGTTGGCACACGGTCGTGCAACCGGCTTAAGGCTCATTCCCTACAGTATTTGTGACCATTACCATTTTCTGGCTGGTGGTTTAGTCATCTGCACTTTATAATCCTTCTGTCCTTATATTAGGTATCAGCTCTCCTTGTACTCTGAGCCTGTGATAGACTTGAGTTTAGATACAGCAGTCACTCTGAAGAGGCAGAGTTGCAAGGTGAGGCAGAGAGTATCAGACTGGACCAATGATAGTGTGTCTCAGACTACCTCACGCTTCCTATAGACATTGCAGCTAAGCTGTAGTTCTAATGGAACGGAACTAAAGTGCAGCCACGCAGCAAGATCTGAGGTAAATAAGTAGCAGGTAAGCATCCCCTATATGTACTCACATAACAATTTTGATGCACCGAACAGTTGCTTTAACTCCTTCCCGTCAGACGCATTTTTTGATCTTCGATTTTCGTTTTTGACTCCCTGCCTTCCAAACCCCATAACTTTTTTATTTTTAAGTTCACAGAGCCATATGAGGGCTATATGTTTGCAGGACAAATTGTTCTTCATAAAGGTACCATTTATTATTTTGTACAATGTACTGGGAAGCTGTATAAAACTTCAGAATGGGGTGGAATTGTGAAAAAAGTGCATTTATGGAAAAAAAAAAAAAAAAGTACATTTATGGAAAAAAAAAAAAAGTGCATTTATGCGACTTTCTTCCGGGCTTCGTTTTTACGGCGTTAACTGTGCAGCCAAAATGACATGTCAACTGTATTCTATGTTACTATATGATTCTGGGGTACCAAATTTATATAGTTTTATTTACATTTTAAACCCTTAACAAGAATCCAAAACTGCAAATAAAATTCTTTTCTTAAAGTTGCCATTTCTTAAAGATGTCATAACCCCATTTTGGGGAATGTCTATTGCTCTGATCACTTTTTATTCAAATTTTTATCAGAGGTGAAACAGCGCAAAAAACAGCGGTTTGGCACTTTTTGATCCGCAATCTGCAAAAAAATTGTCAATATGTCATCCGCAAACACAGATTCGCAAAAAGAGTTGTATGATCCCCTACCCTTGTGTGTACTAAAAATGTGGACAAAAAATAGGGGCCTTAAAAAGAGAGATGCAATTCCCTCTTCCATCTGTAGCTGTCATCACAGAAGTGATCTCATTTACATTCCTGGAAGGTTGTTCTACAAAAAGTCTCCATGTGGCTTCAGCCTTATCACGAGTATCATAAAACTGAATAAAATTTCAAATAAACACATAGGGGAGAATTTATCAAATCCTGCACTCCAGAATTCTGGATTTGGGACTTTTTAGCTCGATTTTTGATTTCTGCACCACTCACGTTAGGTTCACACTAGTGTTCGAGCATCTCTGTCCCAGATTCTGCTTAAAATTGGCAGAGAGAAAAGTCATGCAAGGTGGACCCCATTATAGTCTATGGGGTCTGCGGGTTTCCACGTGTAACCGCTTTTCAAGTGGATAGGGTTTCTGTCTTTTGGGTCCCCACGCGAACCCGAAGGAGGGAAACCCAAGTTCAGGACAGATGTGTCAGACTTATACGTGCATCTAATTTATCAAACATCGTTTAGAGCATCTTCAGAACCAAACTTTGAGCCCATCCTTTGAAATTATGTTTTATTCCTCAGTTCATGAAATAAAATTAAACATGGCTAAAGCCAAATAGTGAAAACACTCTGTAGAATTTTGACAGGAAAATTCAGCAGCATGTTCTGTTTTACTGCCAGCCAGAGGTGTACACAGAAATCATAAGGACTGATTTATTATGGCTTGTGTGCAAGAAAACTGCATATAAGCCATGAAAATTTGCAAATCAAAATTTGTTTGTGCAAAAATGTGACTTTTTATGTTCTATGCCCAGCATGCCACTTTCCTCAAAGGAGACATGGCGGAAGCATAGATTTCAATTTAGGCACATAGACCTTGAACCCTGAAGGATATGTCTATTTTATTGGCACTTTCATATCAAAACCACAAATGTCTACTTTAGGCCAGGGCCCCATGTGGCATAAAGTCCGCAGTTTGCCCGCAGTGTTTTACAGTCACAGCACAGTGGAAGGGATTCTGGCGAATCCCATCCCCACTTTGCAGAAAAATACGTGCAGCGGATATGCTGTAATTTCCAAAACCATTACAGTTTTGGAAATTGCAGCATGTCAATTATACCTACAGAAACGCCAGTGGTTTCCCAATAGGTATAATGGAAGCCAGAAAGTCCGCAGTGCTGCTGCCGCGGTTCTTCCCGCAGCGATTTTTTTGCTGTGGGACAATACATGGGGCCTTAAAAGATTTCAGCTGTCATGGTCATATTAAGCACTGTGAAACCTTTACATGACTAAACATGATTTTGTTCTCCACCTTTCATTGTATGACATCATAAAAATGTCTTATTGATTCAACACTGACTGGCACATAGGTAATCTACAACTGGTTAAAGGAAAGGAATAAAATACAGACCATGACAAGCGGTTTATTTTGCAAAACAATCACTATACAGCAACAAATACAATTGCAAATTGGATTGAAAAAACATGAACTAACTACCACCAGCCATTCAATAAACACCTCCCTATGTTTACGGGCTTTAAAGGTATCAGGTAAATGCACAGATTTGTAAATCACACCCCTCATAATCCAGGACAGAAGTGATGGACTGACTTTTCTGTTCCATTTGCTAAAGTTGAACTGTTTTGGTACAGAATACTTATAATTGCTACTGTAAGTCTATGGTAGGAATTGACGTCACGGTGAGTTAATATTTTATTTTAACACACATTTTACATAAGTAGTCTTCTTACTAAAATATATTTTGGTCTGCTGGCTAAAATCAGATTGCGCTAACATGTGGTATATGCTTGCATTTCAGTTTTTTGGGTGTCATGGAGCCCATGAGACAGAGCAGGTAAATCATTTACAAACATCTTCTACTTCAATTAAAGTAGAGTAGATAAGTACAAGAACCTTATGACAAAAAATAAATTATATTCTAAAGCCCTCTACTTTACATACCCAAAAACTGGGTTGTCATCCACATGGACTCATTTAATGGTATTTGGCCTGCAAACACAATTACAAAATGCTTTGACACCACTGGCCACAAACACTGCCCTAAAGTACTGTCATTCTTTAACTAGTACACCGTACTGTCTTGTATTGTACCTAATAAATAACTAAGTTTATCACCTATATAAAGGGGTTATTCGGTTCAGACCCTTCTGCTCTAGGTGGTCCTAGGTGGTAAAACCATAATGGTGGGCCCAGTGTGATCTAGCTATAGGGCACCCTTCTGTTTATGCCACTGATTTCAACTGGTCACTTGGGGGTTCAGTAGCTTCGGACCTTGTGTTCAGCTTATCATCGAGGGACCCTAATAACAAAAAAAGGATTCTTCAAAGCAGACAAGCCCTGTAAGCAAAATGAGCTGTACTCATTCATCTGCATGTACTTTTCCCGCACTTCTATATGGTATTATTTATTCCCTAATGTATAAATCAGGTTTCTTATTGCTATATGTCATAACAATGCCCTGATAGTGTCACTAAATATATAGAAGTAATTTGCTTATCGATCAGAACAGAACCAATCAAGTCAATGTATTTTCATCAGCAAGAAGGGAGAGAAGAATCCCTCATACGGACTATAACTACAGTAACTGCATTGTCATTGCTAAAATCACCAAAAACTAAGAACTGAACAACAGGAAACATCAGATACGGCATTATTACATTGCTGGCAGGCAGCAAAATCAGACATAGGATACTACCCTAACTGCAACTACCATCTGCAAAAGTCAAGAACCATGTAGATGAAACATTGACCTACTACAGCTATTACATCTGACCTTAAGCATCAACCAGATCGTAAAACATCATATACCATACTGCAGAAGATAAAACATATTCCATGACCATACACAGAACTAATAGGTTAGCACCCTGTAAAAGAACATCAGCAGAGGACTCAAAAATGCCTTTGTACTGTAAAATGACTTTACAAACCAGCCATATTCTCTTCTATTGGGAGGGCTGTACTTATATATGTGATACTTTATTATACAGATTTGATTGCATTTTACAGACAGACTGTGTAGTAAAGCCTATAGTCACCAGAATAACCTACTTTATTAGAGTTCTACGAGGGTTCCTGGCCAAGTAAACTCCATTAGTCTTCTAGTACCATAGACTGTACATACAATGGGCCTCATGTATCAAAACTGTCCTTGTTATCAAGAGCAACTCAGCTTGTCGTGATACCTGAGGCCCTGCTGTAAAATGACTGGTTAATAGGACTAGTGCAATGAATCTGTCTGTACTTACAAAGGATTGAACACATTTTAGTTTGGGCACCAACAAACAGCTCTAAAGAGAATAACTAAGGAGAACAGTAACTAAATCATCAAATTATTCATTTTAACATTTTATTCTGGTATCTCGTGTTGCCCAATTTTGTCAAATACGAATAAATTTTACTTGGAATTTTACATTTGTCCAAAGGAAAGTATTCTAGCATTTAAACAATGGGGAGGTGTAAAAGAGATATTACCACCCTAGGGCAATACATACCTTGAAGTTCTGGGCCACAAGATTGGGAGTTACGGAAACAACTGAACGTGGCTGTGCTACACTGTTTCCATAACATCCATGGCAATGAATGTGAGCTACAGAAATAGCGTAGTTACAGCGAAAGTTACACAAACAGTTCAACTCTTTAATTCCAAGTGGTTTAAGAAAACAGTGTAGAACAGCCATATTCAGCTGCTTCTGTAATCCAAATCACCTCAAGTGGCCGGGGACATGGGTATTCTCATCTCAGCCATGAGAGACTGAAGACCCATAAATTGGGGCTTTGGAGGTTTCCTGATGTTCTTTTTACAAGGTGCTTTAGAAAGGTGATTAATATTGGCCATATACATTAGATGAAGGCCGAACCTTCAGATTTCAGTTGGATTGGCCGACTATCTAATGTGTATGTAGGCCTCCCGACTCTCAGATGTCAGGGGATATCAACATGCCCAATTCTATTGTTGTAGGGGACATAAGTCACTGCCAAATGTGTCTAGCAGCAGTTACCCTCCCACCATTCAGAATACATGAATACTCGACCAAGTTGAGCATGCACGTTTGTAGGGGATCAGGAGGTATAGCTGTCAGCTAGCCTGGGTAATGTCTTTTATATTTGTATCACTAATCTTGTTCACAAAAACATACTGGATCTCAGGATATCTATTCATCTCAGTATTTGTTAACCTGTTCCTAGTGATTTCTGTAGTACTTGGGTTGACTGTGTAACTTTGGCTCTTATTTTCATTTGCTGTAAAGAACAAAATGGGAAATGAACGGAAAAGTGCAGAAAAGTGAATCATTTGGGTTTTTTGAGTAGTAAGCCTCGATAACCTCTTATCAATAGAAGCTTGAAGATAAGAAATCATTATAGACTCAGACTTCTGGGTGATAGGAGTTATAATTCTTAAGGTCATGTCTGATTTAATATAGTGACAGCTGACAACTTCTTGGGTTTTGTTATCTTAAAGACATCTCCAGTAGTGAATCCTCGCTAGCCCTTTTCTGCAGATCTGAGTAATGTAAGTGAGTAAAAAGTGCAATAGTTCCCAGCTCAGAATATATCAGCTACATACTGTATACCCCTCTACCCAGAATCAGAGTAATGTTCAACTTTAGCAAGTAGACAATAAAACTCAGCAACACTTTGTGACTGGATCTTTGTACACGGAAAAGAAACAGGAACCTTTAGGATTAAAAATCGACTCACACTTCAGCCCTTTCGAAATGAGGAGCAAGAAAAAAGCAGTCATCGACAAAAACAGCTCATTTTTGGAGCAATCCAGCTTAGAAAGGGAAATCAAAGCAGCCAATGCTTCTTAAGACCCCAAACAGAGCAATTTCATGCTAAAGAGCTTTACTGTGTTTTATCTGAATTTCTTTAAGTACACATTTTTTTTTAAATTTTGCATTTTTTACATAGGAAAAAAAGGAAGCTTTCCTAATATGAAATTATGCCTACCTAAAACTGCTTTACCAAATGGTGCAATAGACACAGATACTGTGAGTAAGAAATGGAATTTTTCTTCAAGTATATGAAAAGGTTTTGGGAGAATGAATGAAAACATGGCCACAGAGAAATATATATACATCTAGATTAATAATACTGTATCAAACGGGTGGAAAAAAGGTGTTGGAAATGTTTGCCTATGCACAAAGCTAAAGTTTTCTGTTCATGGCCTCGGCTGCTTGGAAGGTCTGCAGTGCACAATATTACAAAGCAAAGCAGGCATTCTAGTAGCGGAAAGACCATTAAATATACAGATACTAGTCATAAAATAAGTGCGTTATGTTGACAGTTGCTCCCTTTCAATGCTGCTCCCCATTTTCTTCAAAGAACTCTCCTCCAATAGGGAGCTTTTCTCCCATTGTACAAGCATGACCGACTGTACGCTAGCAAGATTTGTTTTTTTTTTTAGGTTGGATAGTGGTGAGTGTTTGTCTTCTTCATTAAACTTGTTGCTCCTCAGCCTTTCGCACAGCAGAAAGCTTCAATGGGTTTGTTAGCCTATGGGGATTGGGGATCTGATGGAACAAAGAGCTTGACCACTATCTGAACTGAACAGGAAGATGAGCAGCCGCTCTAACAGGACATGGCTCTTATGCAAACTTTGTTCGGGTGGCTGGCAGGCACATGTTGAAATAACACCAAGTATTGTAGGGCTCCATGCAAGACTAGTCAAGAGCAGTGATAAGGACTTGAGTGATGCTTGGAAAGTATCCTAATATATGACATTTGGTCTTCTAATTCCTGTGGAATGTGACAAAGTATGACCAGTTACTATCTGTCTACTGTTATCCTAGGATTTTTTTTTACGGCCAGTAACATAATGGGTAAATCTGGCACCTTCACTCAGAAAAGTACGTATACAATGAAGAACCTACTTGTGGATAGGTTTGGCATTATGTGATATTTTCTCGTAGTGTAAACGGATCTGAAAAGTAATGGATGTGACACCTGCTTTGAGCCCAAATCCTGCCAAGAGCTCATGCGTAAATATTTTCATTATTAATATTATTATTAAGATTAACTTCATACACTGCTAAAGGTATAACACATTCATAAGCCCTGTTTGGCCAGAGCTGCAGTGACGTCTTCTGCTAGAGTTGCAAGCTGTGGTGATTCTAGCAGGTTGATGCTTCCAGAAGAGGACACATTGCTGAGACGCCGTGGAGAGGCAATGCTAGAAGGACCTGGAGACTGCGAGACTATTTCAGCTCCATGGTCAACTCGGGCCTTGGCTTGCTCTCGGAAATGCAATTTCTGGCTGTCTATCTGTCGAAGAAAAGAAAAGGTATTAGTTTATTGGGCACCAACATGATCAATATGTCAAGGGCTATCAAATGCTCAAAAACAACAAAAAGTAATATAGGGTGACTAGCCTCTGACAGTGACATCATCATTGCTGTGGACAGTGATTGGCTGCCACGTCCAGCAGCATATTTGTCAGGGTACCAAATATCCATTAAAAACCAACTAAACATTACCAATTAACACCAAAGTGATAAAATTTCACACAATGCCCAGATTTACTATTGTGGTTACAACTAGACACTGTTGTAAACATCGCACATTTTTGGTGCAGTGTGTCGCACCTTTAGTGCATATTGGCACATCTAGTTTGAGCTAAAATTTTTCGACTTGATAAGACATGTGGGTGTGGACTCTGACAATAGGGGGTGTGACTTAAATGCACCACGATCATATCATAAAATCCTGTCTCATAGTAAGCCAGTTAAAAGGTAGTATAAATGTAGAATAGACAGTCAAAAGATAAACCAGATTTATTGTCCAGCATAAATCTGGAGCATTTTCAGGCTGTACTGTCTAAATTTGCACTATTACTAAAACTGGGCCACTGTTTGTTAAATTTGACACATCTTAAGTCTATCACTTCTGTCCTGAGATGTTCCTCTACTTTCTATATCAGCCCCTACTGGAGTGTGTTGCATTTGGTAAATTTGGCCTTGGGCTTGCCATGCCCACTCAGTGAGTGGCTTAAAATGTAAAATGTTTGCACACAGAAACCCAAAAAGGTACTTTGCGACTTTTTGACGCCACAATATTCTTGATACATTTTCTATATAGAGTACAATAGATTTTCCTCTTATATTGCTCTAGGAAAGTTGCAGTCTTGTGATAGATATTACTTAGAGTATTTACTTAGATAGTAGTATTTCTCACCTTAATATTTCCACCGCCAGGAATGTGGTGAGCATTGTCTAGTGAGCCAACCTTTGCATGGGCTTTTTCCTTGAAATCCAGTTTAACACTCTCAATCTTAATATTTCCACCACCTGCAAAGAGTATAGTTAGAACTAAGATTAGTTAACAAAGGTAAAAGTTTAATGTCAATTATATTTCACTGAAATCCGTTTCTTCTGTAGCAAACCCCCTCCCCCACAAACAAACTGTTGCAATATATTTGGATATGCAAGTAATACGAACTGTTGAAGGGGTTCTGAGACTGGATATTAATGGTCTATCCTTAGGGTCCACCACCTGGCACCCCCCATATGTCAACATATGGCACCCAGCTCCATTCACTGTGTATTGTCTGTGCTGTGCTATTGCAGCTCACCTCCCATGCACTTATTCAGTGGTTCACATACATGTTGATACAAATTGGATGATTTAGATACTTCATTTACGTTCTGCTTACATGCTATGGCTTTTCAATCCATGGACAAATATGTACTACTCATAACTATGATTTTTACAGCCCCCTATCGATGAACCTTTAAGATAACTTTATCCTTTACCATTGATCTTCATTCTTACTGACCAAGATCAACCATTCATAATGATAACTGGCCAGACTGGAACACTTAAGTAAAGATGTATGTCCTTGCTGTTTAGATTGGCAGTCAGAGTCTCCAGCGTACTCTAAATTAGCTCAATCCATTTCTTTCTTTACTAACAGCTGTCAGCGACCACCATCTATTCATCTAGCTTTTAAAGGTAAGCTGTCCAGCAACCATGGCCCCGTAAGTCACCGCAGCATTATTGTATTTGGTCTGTGTCAATCAATTTCCCTCTGCTGAGAACGGGTCTAATGGGTCTCTAGTGGTTGTATCTAAAATGTTGATCAATTGCCTACTAATGCTAGTCATATACTTAATATACAGGCAGCAGCGAAACTTGAATCTCCTAGGCCCCACATAATACTGGTCTTATATATACTGTAGAGAGGTCTTTGGGCCCCCTCAGCCTCCAGGGCTTGGTAACAACTACTACCTCTGTACCCCCTATAGTTATGTATCCATGTACAAGCTTAGACTGTGCCACAGAGAACAGGTGAACCTTGTAAGGTTATTTACCCAACTTAATATTATACAGACACATTGAGTGGCTTAGATGACATCTAGGTGTAGAGGCAGAACAAGTATCTTCACTTCCCAGGCCCCAACTTCTCAACATTTCTGTGGGCCCCCAATCACCAATCATCTTGTGGCCTCTTGCTGTTGCTTGATGCCTGCTCCTGTGTTAGTACATATTAACATTTCGCAGAGACAAGAGGGCCCTAGCTCAGGGCAAAGGCCAGTTAGCAAACTACAGACTGGGCCCCCAGGAAAGAAACATTGAGAGGCAAAAAAAACTACTACTGAAAAAGTGCAAGTTTTAGGAATTAGCAAATGGTGGTCGGGTAATGTTTGTATGCAGCTGTACAATGGGACCCTAGAAGGAATTTTACTAACCCTAGGAACCACAGTAGAACACTGTCCATACAACTGTTGTCTGAGCACTTGTTTGTTCAAGAGAATGGGTAGGGATATAATTCCTATTTGAAGTTACCTTAACTATCCCTTGCAGAGTATTTGTTCTAACCAAAGCAACTTCACAACTCTTCAAAAGATCCTTAGACTATCCCATATGGACTCTGTCTCTGTATGCTTAATTATTGAAATTTAGTTCCTGCTGCTTATACAGTACCAGCATATTCTCTTGGTCTAGAAATTGGATCTTTTCCACTACAGTTTAGCACTGGTTAGACTAGAGTAGAGTCTTAGGGATCCCCTGGTTTAACCCTGAACCCTGGACTTTGCTGCAGGAAGATCCTCAGTGACAAACTAGAGTCCAGGAACAAGAAAAAGGGAATTAAGGAACCAGAATCAAGCAACAGTCTGGTAGCCTGGCCAAGGAACAAGGTGGCCAGAAGCAGATATCGCAGGAACAGGATCTGGATAGAGAGGAACTGATCTGTGCTGACATTAGTCTGGAAGCAACTGGATCACCTTTCAAGCAACGTTGTGCATGCAGGTTATCTAGCAATGTGTTGCACATGCAGAGAGGAGCATTGAGTTAGACTGTTCTTAGACTGGTACATCCTTCAGTCAGCATACAATGGGGATTAATGGCGTACAACTGGCTGCTATTTTAACAATTAAGTGATGGTTTTAATCAGTTACAATTCATAGTAAAATAAAGGTAGGAAATAATCTCTTTACCTGGCCTATGGCGGATGTTCTTCAGGGACCCACACTTTGATGTTACATGACTAAGGTCAATCTTCTTGCTAACAATCTGGATCTGTAACAATAGAACAAAGGAAAAAAATGTATATATCGAAAGTAAACCTGGCTGACCCTGGATGCGAATAGACAAGAAAATGCTGTATAATTAGAAAAAGAACCAACTCATGCTGTAGTGGTAGTGAGCACAGAGAGAGGTCAGTGGTGCAGGATGTTACAAAACTAGTAGTCGCATTATATTCATCAGACAGTGGTTAATGTGCAAGAAGTGGTTAAAATACAAAGGATTAACATAGGAGTAAAGAATTTATTTGACCTTGAGCTTTCTTCTTCAATGTCCTAATTTGAGGACACTAAAATAAATGAATGAGTGGGAGTATCCTAGGCTCCTCTTCAGACCCTCTTCTTTCCCACTACCCATACCTCTATTTTGTATTTGGTGTCACTCCAATCATATTTACCAGGAAAATATGTGCTGAAATTGTAAGTGTAAGGCCAGGGCCCCATGTGGCGTCCCCGCAAAGTGGAAGGGATTCTAGTGAATCCCATCCACACACTGCAGAAAGATGTGTAGCAGACACGCTGCGATTTCCAAAACCATCGCAGTTTTAGAAATCGCCGCATTTCAATTATACCTATGGAAACACCGGCAGTTTTCCTATAGGTATAATTGAAGCAGAAAGTCTGCACAGGAAACCTCTGCAGACTTTGTGTGAGAAGTGCTGCAGGAAAAACCGCAATGTGTTTCTGCTGCAGTTTTTCCCGCAATGCTTTTTCGCTGCTGCCCGCTACATGGAGCTTTAGCCTAAAAGGGGTATGTGAATATGAGTATCCCACTCTAGAACCTCCTCTATTACTCCAGAGCAGGGAGCTTCTGCTAATCTGGCAGTCAGTGTGACCATGTTCTCCCATTCATGATTTTGATAGGAGATATTTGTGGGCACCGGAAGCTTTTCCTGGGAATTATGGTTTAATCAATGGGGATTTAAACAACCCGATCCATGGTGATCATCTGAGGCCGCCATCATATGAGGAGCTGTTGTCCAGATGGGGCTACCCCCATTCTACTATCCAATCGTAGATTGCCACATAATTATTCTTAGCGTTAGCAGACAATTTCCTGATGGTCGCTTTCTAACATATACTATTATCTGCTTCATGTATGTGTTGATGCTATATTCCACCCAATAACCCTGTGGCCATACTAGAAAAGTGAACATTGAAGAGACAGACACAAGACAGAACAGGTGCTGAAAGGTAAAACGTGGTAAAAAGTGGGTGGAGCCTTAAAGGACCTTTAGAAGGAGCACCAAGGAAGTGTTGGAGGAGATCCCATCATAAAGTACACCCTTACTTACTTCACCTCCCCCAGCATTATGAGTGATGTTATCCTTGGAACCACAACGAGACTGAACACCACTATAATCAATCTTCTCATTTAAGATTTTAACCTAAAAGGAACAGGAGGCAAAAAAGTGTGTTCTCATGAGAAAAGGCAGCAGCAAAATGCTTACTGCTACCACAGGGTGATCCTAAAAACAGGAAGAAATCCATGGCTTTCTAACATAAGCTTTGTATATGACACAGATATTGGTAGTTTGGTGCCTTAACCTGGGGACACACGGGTAGCCTCTGCAAAGTCGCTGGTGGCTAACCCACAGTGAACTACAGTAGGATTTACTGTAGACAAATCTTATCCACACACTACGGCATGTATTATTGTGTTATTGCTGTGTGTTCAGCTAAGGCTTTTAACCTAAGATTAGAAGCTGAGCTTAGCCGCATAGGAATTGCAGCTACAGCAAAAACCACTAGTTTTAAGCTGGTTTTTGATGCAAGTGGGTTTGCTGCAAGATTTATGGACATCCTGCAGCAGACCTGACATGTGTAGCCTTAAGCTAAAGGACCACTTTGGGGATTTTGCTTTGGTTTTTTTTGAGCCAAATGGATACAAAAAGAATAGGAAATATATAGGAAGTTCTTATACTTATACCTTTTGCTCAATCCACTCCTGGCTTTGGCTCTAAAAAATCCTAACAATATCTGCAACATAAAAAGTTGCGTTTCCATAACATGGGGCCTCAGCCTCAAATAGTATTGTTTTATAATGCACTATAAAGTGATTTTCTGTTTCTGTTGAACACTGCACACTGCAAAAAAATACACATTGGAAAAATCCAATATGGATTTTTGCCATGGAACCTGCATCAGAACATCAGAATCATCAGAACCAGCCTAAGTACCCTAAGGCAGTATTCACATGTCTGTAGATTTCTAGGCAGATATCTCCCAGCAGGCTCAATGACAATGTTATTCTGGAAAGGGTAACTATAGGAGACCTGACAGATACACCAGTCACTGCAAACTGATACCATGAAAGGATCACAGCTGCAGGCCCTTTTGCATGGTGCAATCATTTGGTCCATTATCGGGGTAACTATTCCTGATAACTGGCCCTCGTAAATGCACAAACTATGACCTGACAAATGAGCAAACATGCGTTTGTTGGGTGATCATATCTTTTATGCAACATAAAAGAGGCTAGACTGCTATAAGCACATCACCCCGTGTAAATAGGCAATGTGCTGGCAACAAATGCAAAATGTTTGGCCATGGGTGATTTGTTCATCTCCATAAAGTAGAATTTATATGCAGTAAAGGAGTATATAATAACTGGGAATGAACACTCCTAGGGACATCCATTCCATATTATCTTCTGTGTTTGTCAGGGTACACGGACCATAAAGCCCTATTCATGTTGTATTGGTGATGTACTGTATGTTTTGCATGTACAACAAGGAAAGCTCCAGGCTAAGAATTTCCATAGAATTCCATTTGCTCGTAGTGACTTCCGTCAGTATATCACACAAACAAAGTTATGACATAGTGTAATAGACAATGCTATATAGTAGAAGAAAAGGAAACTGCATGGTAGGCATGTTTTTTTACAAGCCTTTCCTAAGTTATTCTTAAGCAATTCCTCAACTAGTGTGAGATGAACCAGAAATATTAAAGTGTACCTACAGTTATGAGCAACTTTTCATAAATGAATAGTACAGGTGAAAATAAAAAAAAATGTAATGTAGCTCATTAGGGAGATCTGTTTCCATCTCCACTTATTGAGCTGTTCTCTTGCTCCTTATCTTCAATCTGACTGCTTATTTACATTATATATCTGTCTCCGTAGTCAGACTCAGACGTACAACTCTATGGAGCAGGGAGTGGTGAAGTAGGATCCTCCTGCTGGCTGGTTAATTGATTTATTGCCTTATTCTGTGCACTCCTAGCCTCTTATCTACCACCTAGCAGCATTAAAAAGCAAGGAACAGCAAAGTGTAACAGCAGCAATTAACTGAGTGTCTTTTCTAATCCCCTTCCCCTCTTGATAGACTAATATAGAGAAAGTAACTGCCTGAAAAGTGGAGAAGAAAACATATTTCTTTAATAAGATATATTACAAAGTTTCATACATTAACTTGCACTTTTCACTTATGAAAAGTTGTTTATAACTGTCAGTATGCTTTAAGAAGCTTAGCCCTCTTAAAGGTGTTATGCCATAAATCATATTTATTGTCTATCCATAGGGTAGAAGATATATTGCTGATCGGTGGGGGTCTGAGCACTGAGACCCCTTCCAATCCTAAGGAGAGGGATGCTTTACCTACCCTTGTGAATACAGGCACAGTGAAGGCAACTACACCCCTGATGGAAGCAGATACAAGTATGTTCCCATTCACTTCAATGGGAGCGCTAGGGATAGCTGATGCTCCCATTGAATTGAAATCTATGTCAGAATTGTAATCTACACCAACTGGGGCTAGAGCAGATTTCGAATATAACTTAAACTAGTACCTTTCAAGCTGAGACATCCCCGACCCAGACCACCTAGATCCCCATTCAGCACACTGTTTGATAAGGGACAAAATGGATATCTTTGGTCAAATGCCGAAAACTCTCCAATTTTTACGCCAGATTTCTGGCATGAACATTTTGATAAATTCCCACATATGGGCAATGAGTCCAACCCTACGCCTATGTATTATACATTGGGAGCTTTTCCTTGCATATACTGTACATCAAACGGAGGCTCAAATTGTGATGTGAACACAGCCCAGGCTGCTAGGGGAGTGCATATAAATATGTTTAATAGTTTGCAACCCTGACAGTAGTTCAGGCCTATATACATAATTAAATCATAAATAGTGCACAATAAGTAATGCAAAGAATTTGCAAAGACACTCTTTTTATGAAGAGCACTAAAAAGGGAGTCTACCACCTCTCCCAAGCATATTCAACTGCTATCACAGAGCACATTACAGTGAAAAGCAAAATGCCTTGGTTATGTATGTCACTTTTGTAGATTTGGAGAAATACAACTTTGAAATCTTGAAAACGAGGAATCTGGTGCACTGGGGGTGGACCTTCAGCCCTGGGAGCACTGCTCTTGCTGTTCAAGTAGGATGAGTGATGTCATAGCAGTGGGAGGATCAACACTCAATGTATGCGGTAGCGCAGATAGGAGATGGCAGGGGTCTGAGTAGCAAGAGCAGTGCTCCAGGGAGCTGAAAGCCCGCCCCCAGTGCACCAACTGTCTCATATATAACAGAGGTATGTTTTTTATCATCGTAATGTGCTCTGTAACATGTTAGTCACAGTTGAGTATACTTGGAGGAAGTGATAGATTCCCTTTAATGTTTCCTTATAACTGTGATGCCTTGTATCAATTATTTGCACTTTTAGCTAAAGCTACAGTCATGCATATTTCTAAATGTCTGGAAGCATTTGTAAATGATCTGTTTTAGCATGTATTCTAAATCTCATAACCTTTCTTCAAGAAATTATCAATTTTTCAAGGAAAATTTAATTTTTATCATGAAAGTAGGTTTTTAATGATATATTTGTAGCAGCTGAAATAAAAAATCATCCAACAGAAAGAAATCTTAACATGTGTTTGACTTCTTAAAATGTGTTAACCAAGGCTAGCCCATAGCTTTATCTCCTGATATCCCCTTACATATGCATGCTTGACAAAGTATGCATATGTTCTAAACAGGAAGAAGAGAGAAAGTTTCTGCCAGATACCTGTGGTGGCAGATTATCTCATTGAAAACAAAAGGAGTGGTCATGTTGAAATTCAGCATGCCCAACCCTTCTCTTCTTTGACAGCTGCAATCAGGGGGAAGCTGAGTGGCCCCCATGCATATTAAATGGATAGCCAATCCTGACAAATTGGCAGGTTCAGCTTACGTATATATAATGTGTATTGCCAGCTTTACTGTCAATATAGTAAATCTGACCTTGAGTTATAATCCATCATAATGCAGGATTCAAAGATGCATGTTATAGATTTCTAGAATACTCTCCGTTTTATCTGTGGTGGCCAGACAGATCTTTGTATAGTTCTCTATTGTATATGCTCTTACCTGTCCACCTTTAGGCTGATATTTCATGTTGTCTGTAGATCCAATCTTGGACCTTATATTCTTCAAGTCAGGCAGGGGTTGACTCATAACTCGCATTTGCTTTAGAGTAGCAGGAGACTTGGGAGGTGTTCTTAGGATGGCAACTTTCTTATCAGAGGCTATATACATGGCAGATTTTGGAGTTCCTGGAGTGCGGGGTGTACGTGAATAACTTGGTGTGCCTGGTGTACCAGGAGTTCGAGAAGCGTAGCTTGGTGGCGTTCCTGGGGTAATAGCAGTGGATCCTGGTGTAGTAGGAGTAGACGTTCCGCTCTTTCCTGTTCGACTCCAAATTGGCTCAGACCCTATATAATGAATAAGACAAAATGATAAGGACATTAAAGAAAGAAGAAAAAATAAACAGCCCATATGGTTGGACCATCTTTCCAAAATCAGTCAGGTCAGCTGAAATTAATCTAATGTGTATGGCCAGCTTTAGGCCTTATTCACGTTTAAGGTCTGTGATATTTACAGTGGGCATCCAAAATTTGTGGGTGGTGTGTTGTTCATGGTTGATCTGTTATTTATGGGAGTCACAGTCAAAGTCGCTGTGTGGCCCTAGCCTATGTCTTTAAGTCTAATGGCCAATTCTGGCCATGGCTAGTTTCTGTGCAACTTCTCTAAATGCAACTTTGTAAATTCACCAATCTGAATTAGACCAGAATTGAGCCAAACGGGAGCAGAAGGTTACTGCTAAAATCTATCAATTATCTCCTTTTTCCATGTATTTTCAAAGAACTTTTACAAACCATAATTTTATGATCACATATATTGCTTCCTTAGCCCTAAAACTGATTCACTAACCCCAGACCCTTACACCCAGTAGCAAACTATTTATCTCTTCCACCCCATTTACCCATCTGATTTTCTCCACAGTTCAACCTCTAAACATCAAAAACTTCCTCTAAGTGCACACAACCACCTCAACCTCTTATCCTATTCACACCTACTATCCCCATTTCTGCTTCTCCTTTCTGTTGGTGACTTATCTCCTAATCCTGACCCCCTCCCCCAGCAAATCTACACTATCATATCTCCCTCTCATCAATGAATAAATTCCTGTGACTCCTTAGAATCCTTAGATTCCCACCCCATCTTCCTGACTTCTGCTTTCCCACTGAATACTGCCAAATCCTTCTCTGCAACACTCTTACTTCCCTTCAATGATTCCTCAGCTCGGTTGCCCGGGTAATCCAACTCTCTATGACTATTATAAGTTATATATCCTTTCTTCATACCTCCCAACCATTCTAAATGCAGTGGGGCAGTCCCGGATTTCGGGTGCTGTCCCACTGTCCCAGATAATGAGTGGGGGGGGGAGGTATGTCCCAGCTTCAACCCTATCTGCGTTGGGAGGATTTAGATAGAGTTGAGTACAATAGTGAAGCAGGAAGCTGTCTGCTCCCTACATCACCATTTAGTCCCGTTTCTGCTCCTGTCAGCTTGGAAACAGGCAGGGGCAATCTAATGACACCACTATATTGTGCCTGCTGTTTCCAAACCACCAGACGCACCGCAGTAGACTCCAGGGGTAAGGGGGCAAGGTAAGTAAGTATACTTTTTATTTGTTTGTTTGTGCATTTTTCTATGGGGGCCATAAGGAGGGGTCATTATTTACACTGTGGATGCCATAAGAGGGATATTATACTGTGTTAAGGTCACTAAAGGGACATTATACTGTGTGGAAGCACAAAGGGGCATGCTTGGGAATGAGCAGGGTTGTAGCCATGGCTTATAATACCCAAGTTTGCAGATTTTTTGATACTTAAAATCACAGATTTTGTCGCTCTTCCAACCTTTTATATTCTTTTATTCATGTAAATTTATAGTTTGTGACCTGTTCACCATTGTTTTCCACACCATGACCTCTCAGTATTAGCCAATAATTCACCACCTAGAACTTGTAAATCACATATTTAAACTATATTACAGGTACAGTAAAATTTTGCAAGCAAACTTGGACATACTTGTGGTGCGTCTCACAGAGGATGTGCTGGTGGACAAAGAGTTCTCTTCTTTATCTATAGGGACAATTTTCCTAGTTGGGTGGATTGAGGAAGGTCTAGGCAGAGAGGAACGTTTCTCTGGACTCTTGGACACTCCATCCTAGAAGACAGCAATATTGAAAGTAAGCACTGAGATTACTGACGTATACTCTTAGCTAAGGTGGATCAGTCACTATACAATGCTGCCTTGTTGGAGAGTAACTTAATTGGGGGACAGATCCTCTCTCCAGTTAACCCAAAGAGGCCCTCTCCCCATGCCCTTGTGGGTTGCATATATACACAGCAGCCTGTCAGTCACTGTCAACTAGGGTGGGGAGCATTACCCTCACACATAGCAAGCTTATAACTCAT
The DNA here is from genome assembly GCA_947044405.1 of Leptodactylus fallax. Classification (NCBI taxonomy): domain Eukaryota; kingdom Metazoa; phylum Chordata; class Amphibia; order Anura; family Leptodactylidae; genus Leptodactylus; species Leptodactylus fallax. The sequence goes on along the minus strand of CAMRHE010000077.1, from coordinate 5,668,048 downwards.
AACTGCTGACAGACCCACTTTACATACTGAGGCACATTTACTAATGAAAATATGCCATAAATCTGGAGTAATTTGCATTAAAAACCTAGCATACAAGTGATTATCACAAATATCCTCTTTAGGCTAAGGTCCCACATGTCTGTGTGTCCGCACCGCGTATTTTCCCACAAAGTGGAGATGGGGTTCACTAGAATCCCATCGACTTTGTTATGACTGTAAAACACCCTGTTTTTTTCTGCAGCATCTCCACTGCGGGCAAACAGCGGCATTTATGCCACGTGGGGCCCTGGCCTTAATAACATAACCAAATCCTTTACTGATGTGCCAATTTTTCTGTTATGTTGTAATCTACCAGCAATTGTGAACCTACAGAATCTACTGTGGCGTTGTTTCAAGAAGAAAAACCCTTTTTTATTAGAAGCTGGCATAATGTAGCTTTTCAAACCTTGCTATTGGCTGGTATAAGATGGGGAAACCATATTTACTTTTCCCTGCTTCCACACATCCCAAAACACATTCCAAAAACATTGGGGGGGGGGGGGAATTTATCACTTAATCCCATGCCTGCTCCTAGATATGTGTTTCTGGCACATGGAAGGCAGAAGACGCAGCTAATTTATTAAGAGGCATGTGCCACTCCAACACACAGGGGAACGAGACTGACGTAGGAAACTTTCCCCATGGTGTTATTCTATATATTAGCATAGTTTTTTAATGTACAACATTTTGGTTCCTTTCCTTTGGATTGTTGACTGGTGGTATTCTGTGTATGTACATATATTGACTGATGCGATATAACTATACCTATATATGACTTTTTACCCAATTCTCGCAATGTTAATGGAGTATTCTGGTCACAACAAGTTACCCCCTATCTCCTATGTCCTAGCTCAAGTACAGTGCTTGGCTTTCTACAGCTGCTCACACTCAAATGAATGGGAATTTTGTGCCCTGTGGTTCCAGCGGTTCCCATCAATCAGTAACCTACTTCCTATCATGTGGATAGGGGACAGCCAGTGGATCAACTAGAGGGTTCGCAGTGGTAGAAGCTGCGACACAGTCCCTGAAGCCAGGGGGACCATAGGTCACTCTTACCATACTATGGATGCTTAAACTTATTTGATCTCCTTTTTAATAGATTTGATGACTAGCAGTTTGTGCATCATAAATTTATTACCCCTGCCCTCTAGAGTGAGACAGTTAAAGATTTATAATGCACAGCCTTCCGCTGTCAGAAAGGAGACAGTTAACCCTTTAATGGCAGAAGTAGCAGTTGGTCTGCAGCATACAATCATAGAGGAATTCTGTAGGGGATGCCATGAGTGCATGATTAATGTGTAGGGGGCACTAACAGTGGATAGAAATGAGAAATAATGGGAAGCTTGTGTGCACAGACATGTTGTGAACAAGTCTTCATGGTGGTCTAGGAAAATGTACGGATGGGACACAGCTGGCAGTCATGAGGGGAAGTTGTGCAGGGGGCCCAAGATGAGTTTTTGTACTTTTGCATCAGAGCCAGAGAACCTTTGGTTATGCCTCTAGGGGTAACTTGAGACCAGAATATCCCTTTTAAATACTGTCTCTAATACAGTCACATAAAAGTACAGAGAAAAAATTATTTTACTCACGGTAATTCTGTCCCTGGACTGCCGGAGCGCACTAGGAGTTTGTTGAGAATCACCCCCTGTTGGCATCATCACAGAGAAAAAAAAGAAAAAAGAAACACTTAATGGTTATGAGCAGAATATTTAGCTATCATGGGACCACCAGGAGGAGGGCCGTGTAGATCATTTTGCTTACTGTTCACATTATCGATAGCTGTACATGCTACCTCTCACTTTAGTATGTACATACAATATTTCATGTATTACATAGTTTACTGAAGCTACATTTAATATTTTCCTAAACATATTTAGGGATGGAAAAGTGTACTAAAAGGAACTATAATACAATTTGCTAGTGAAAACCTTACAGTTAGTATAGCAACTTGTAGAAAGGAGCAGAATAAGGATTCTGGGTAAACGGCTTTTGTCTCCGTGTTTTTGTGTGTTCTGTAAAAAAATCTTTAAGCCAATTTTCAAACAAATGTCCTCTGTTTTTAACACTCACCGGTGAGAATAACCACGCCATTATCTGAACAATATATTTTGACCATTATTGAATCTGTTGTCTACTTCTTGGTGTCCACTAAAATTGCGATAGTAACTAATCTTTTCTTCAATTCTGAGCTATAACCCATAAATGTAAACGGTCTATAAAGGACATGTAGAGCTCACAACAGCCTGGAACTATTGTGGTTACCTTAAGCAGTCAACTCCTGATGTCACAATGATGTTTAGGTGACCTAACAATGACGACTGGTCAGCAGTGCTCAGTGTCTGTATACTCCATAGCATACTGCAGAGCTCCAGTAAACACACAATGTTACTATAGCCACAAACTAGACAAGCAACACAAGCCAGACTGTGTGTATAGCCAGATAGCCAACCATACCAGCTAATGTTTAGAATATCTACAAGATCTACACTTTGAGTGTTATCAGATATTATATAGTGAATTGTACTTCTTAAGGCTCTTTTACATGGACTGATGATCAGGAGGTCAAACATTTGTATGAATTTTTGTTCCCGATCATTGGTCGGCAGCGCATTTCCTTGTGTAACCAGGAGTGGGCTGTAGACAACAATGTGGCCGTTCATCACCAATAATTGTCTAGTGTAACATGGTCCCTTAGCAAGCAAGAACTGACTTGTTACATCATTGATCAGTGATTGTTTAGAGCAGAAGATGCACGTTAGGATCCTTAAAGGTGGCCATATACGTTTACTAGCTCTTGGCCAAATGCTTATTCAGTAGACAGCTGTTTCTTGTGGCCCCACATACAGGAGGCTTGGCTCTACCAAACATGGATATGTTTTCAATAGGGAGGGGGAGGATAAGCTGTATCCAGGTCCACTTGGCTACGGACTACCTCTCTTTTAGGCATGTTGAAATCCAAAATCTCTAACCCTGTTTTCCCCTTGACATCTGTAGAAGGCTTCAGGGTCTCTTTTCCTTTTGGAAGAGATATTCTGGTTTGGCTTTAATCCCAAAGTCTCTGGGTTTCACAGAAAACCAGATATTGATCTATGAGGCGCTACCTTTCAAAAGATGGCGCTATAGTGAGTTGTCCTTTATGCATCAGTGACAACTTATTTGCAGATTTCTTTCCCAGAATTTTTAGTAGAGCATGCATGGCCTTTACACACCATGGCCTGCAAAAGGAGAAATAATACCTCTTCTGACCCTCATTTTCTCATGCAGAAAAGGATAACTACTAATGTCTTTATTACTGAATATATCAAACACTGTCGGTACAAAATATAAAATGAGATGTATGTTATTAACATCTGATCCAGGTTTCTTCCAACCTGCTTTGTTGCATGACTTTCAGAATGTTCATAGGTAAAAATGACCCATTGGGTTACAAAGCTCCCCTAGGCTATATTGGAAAATCTCATATACATACACTGGCCCAGATTTACTATTGTGGTTACAACTAGATACTGACATAAACATGGCACATCCTAGTTTGTGCTAAGTAAGTCACCAAAAAGTTGATATATACCTATACGTCATCATCAGCCACTGTGATACATCTACCAAACTGTCCACCTATAACAAAATCTGAGCCATTGTATTTACAAAAATGAGAATTATTTTCTACTTTTGATAACTTTTAGATCGACAGTAAACTTTAGATTAAAAAATTATAAATTTGATTCAAAAAGTGAAATCTGAAAATCGTGTTATGTACAGTATGTGAAAATTTAAACTTTCACCCACAACAGTCAATTATAATAATAGAGGAGATGACTGTTGTCAAGGAAACCAATCGGACCCTCAGATGTATAAAACTGCAAGGGTGCAAGTAATGTATAGGAGCAATGCATGACTTCTGCCTTTGGTGTTCTTTGTATCTCTTTAGGCCATCCTTGGCCTGAACATGCCCAAAATAATGGGCATAGCCTACCTGCTTAGTGGCCAGCTTTGGTCAAGCGACAGCTGAATAACTGCATTCACTACCTAATGAATCCATCATTTAAGGAGAAGTAATAAAAATGCCCTTAAATAAATCCTTTTTCTTGACTGTTTTACCAGTCTTATCCTGAAAGTAGGAAGAATAAACATAAACATGCATCTAGAAGATATTTAAGCTGAAGACACCAACAGTTTCACCGATCTCTACAGTAGTGTTGAAAAGATTTGATGTAGTTAATGTATGAGACGGAGGCAAATCAATGGAAATGTGTACCATGGTTGCAATCGATCATGAAGTTTCCACCAGAACAGAGACATGGATATACAAACTTCTAAGAAAGCACTAAGTCACTATGCCAAGATACAACCAATGCACGCTTATGGCTCTCGCAAGCGAATGTGATCATGAGTTCTGCAAAGAAATGAACAAGAATCCATAAATAAACAAATAGAAATAGGAAAATAAATAAGAAGCAACGTAAAATAAAATGTTTGCAAGCCTCTAACATGAGATTTCATTAACATGGAATTCTGGAATTTCTTAAATGGGATAAAAAAAAGAGAAGAAAGTCTGCAGGGATGAAATCTGCAAGCCACATAACATGAAACCAACCAAAAGAATGTTTGCCAGCCACATTTGCAAAAAACTGAACAAAGCAGTCACCTGCCGGCTTCCTCCTGACGCAGACCTGATGGGCCGGTCTAGACTGCTTGACCGCAGGTTTTAAAATTACTTTCCTGGAGGGAGAGTGGGGCTGAGCGTCTGATTTTTTACCAATTTCTGCTTTCTTAAGAACAGCTATAGACAGAGAAAATAAGAAGAAAAGAAAGAAGCACATAGTCAGGGGAGTTAACACATTGCTAGTTATCATTAGATTGCATGGTGTACAATATTTTGGCTCCCTGGCTGTTTCGCCAAACTGTACTTGGATGTAAAAGATGATAAGTGATGGACCTTTTTTTCCTTCTCGCTTCGTCTCTGGAGGTTGCGCTAGGCTCCCTTTTACTTATTTTCCTTTCAGGAGTAGAAATGCGACCTCGGCCACTCTTGAAAGGCTTGTCTTTCCTGTGTCTTTCAACAGGAATCTTCTGTATGTCTCGCTCTACTTTCTCCTCCTTAGGAATGGGTTCTATTGCTTCAGTCATAATGCTCCTGTCATCATCTGTACACATGAGAAGAGTTAGGATATGCGAGTGGTCATAGAGAAAGCAATCTACATGTCTGTGAAAAGTGACACTGCATCAAACACCACACAGTCTATTGGAGTCTATTAGTGTATAAAGTACCTGGCATGTGTTTTCAGGAATTTTCTTAAAGGATTTTTCTGTGAATTTACATAAACGTATTTTTGGCCAAAATTTAAAATCAATAAACTTTCCAATACACTTACAAAATATATATTTTCCCCCCTTCTACCTGCCCCTTGCATATCTCATCACGATCACTCCTTGTTTATGATGCTCTATGATGACACGTCATCTATCATTACGAGACCTCATGCGAATGCAAATGCCAATCGTTGCCAGAAACAGTGATGTTTTGTCACCATAATGCACCAATGGAAACAAGGATTTGTGGGGGAGGCAGTAGACCAGCAAAGTCCCACAGAGAAAGGTTAGGAAGGTAATTATATTGAAAAATAACATTATATGAATTCTCAAAAAAACCCTTTAATTCAGTGATTTATATTGGTATACAACTTTAGTCTAAGGCCCCATGTTGCGGAAATACAGCGTTTTATGTTGCAGATTTTGCTGTGGTTTTTTGAGCCAAAGTCAGGAGTGGCTACAAAAGGAATGGGAAATATAAAGAAAGTTCTTAGTCGTTTCCATTCTGTTAATTCCACTCCTGGCTTTGGTTCAACAAACCGCAGCAAAATCTGCAACAAAAAATGCTGCGTTTCCGCAACGTGGGGACTCAGCCTTAAAGATTTTTTTTTTAGAAAAGAAGCAGAATGCTTTTAAAAAAACAAAAGCATTGCTCGCCTCACCAATTCCCTGCCACTTCCATTCGCTGCTTCCAGGATACCGTGCTGTTGTTTACTTCCCGATCCCTCTCGACAAACACGAAATACCACTCACAGTTGGAGAAGCAATGGTTGGGGAGTGGTACGGTGAGTAATGCATCTTTTACTTTTTAATCCATTTTGCCCCTATTCTAAAATTTTCTTAACCCTGCTGGACAACACCTTTAATACGCCAACATCTTGAATAGCCAATCACTGATATATCTGGTGATTTGCATCTTCCATTTGCATTTTAGCTAATTTAAGATTCTACATTTGAATTTAGTGATTCACTGAAATTAAAATAGCAAAGTACAAATTATTCTGTAGAAACAGAAGCAGTGGATGTGTCTGCTGGGTAGCCTACTACGCCCCTTCTCCCTAATAAACTAGTAATTATGCAGTTGTCGTTTCTGAGCGTTGACAGAGCTGTTTATTATGCTAAAATGGTTGCATTGCAACAAGGGCAACACAGAATATTTTTATGGAGGGGGGTTTCAAAAGGACAAGCTGCTCCTTTGTGATGTACAGTAGTTATTAACACAGAAGACTGAAGCGTCCAATCAATTTTAGTCTCCAAATTTACACCTGCCATTTTGCATCTCGCTTTTACATTTTACAGGCTAAGGCTAGGTTCACACCTGTGCCTGGTCTACGTTCAAGGTTTCCGCCCCGAATCCACTTAAAAAATTCGGAGAGAAAAGTCCTGCAAGCAGAGTTTTTATCTTTGCATTTTCCGCCATTTTTGGGTGGAAACCAGGTGTAAACCCAGCGTAACCCATTATATTCTTTTTCCATATAGTCTAGTTTCCACGGGTAACCGTTTTTTTAAGCGGATTAGATTTGAACCTAGCGTTATCTGTCCACAGTCAGTTTTGCTGCATTAAAATGCTCAAGTGCAAATTTGTATTGCACAAGTCAGCAGTTTGCAGGATATGTGAAAACGTGTTGCTAGAAACAGCACCATTTCTTATTCATGGGCAGTGTCTGATATTGCAGCTCAGCTCCAGCCACTTGTATAGGGCTGATCTACAATACCAGACACTGCATAAGAGTGACATTGTAAGAGTGACACTGTGTCTGAAAAACATAAGGGTAACACCACATATGGGTAACACCAAAACATTCAAAAGCACTGGTAATAAAAGTAATGTGCACAAAATATGTGCACATACCATATAGGTATACTGTACACAGAGATTTGATTGCTATATTAGCCAAATAAGGTTATAAATGTACATAGAAGATGCCAATAAAACCAAACTTCTGGGATCTAGTGGCTTCATTATATAGCACGCTTAATGAAAAAAAGACAGAAAGGTTACCCACCTTGTGTATCCACCCAGATGCTGTCTGTATCCAAAACTGAATCATCTATGGTTGTCTCATCTTTGTAATCATCCTGTGTTTCTGTCTTGTATTCTGTTTCTTTTTCTGGGGAGGCAGGCATACAAGGTGATCCTTCTCTGGGTCCTTCTTGTGACTCTTCTTCTATTATTTCCTCTTCCTCTTCTTCTTCTTCTTCTTCTTCTTCCTCCTCCTCTTCTGTCAAAAGCTTGTCTTCTGTTTCAGGAGGTTCAGATGCTGCAAAGCGGACATTGTGAGCCACAGTTTCACCTTCCTCTGTAGCAGTCTGTACCACCTTAATAAAGTCATCTTCAACTGTGACTACAGACTCAATAATACCTGCCGCTTCCTCCAAATATTCTGCAGATGGTTCTTGGACAAGTTCTTCTTCTCCAGTATGCTGTGGTGTTTCTTGTGTTATATCTTTGCTGCATTCTTCTATGACTTCTACCTCAAGGTCTTCCTTATCATCTACAATCACCTCTTGGTCACTCAGAGCCTGAATCTCCTGGCTTATTTCATCCTTTGTAATAACAGCCTCAACTGTTTGTTCTTCTTGAGGTTCACTCACTTTTTCAATTTGTTCTTCCTCTGCTTCCTTTTCCTCAATTTCATGTGTTGAAGTAACAATACTTTCGGATGGCTCACTTGTGATGTTTGTAGTGGTTTCCTCGCTGTCAGGTTTCTGAACATCAGTGGTGACACCATCTTTGGATGCATCTTGTGATGAATCTGGAGTCTGTTCTGGCTCTCCACTTGATTCATAAGATTCTTCTTTGTCAACAGCTTCTTGATGCACTAAGTCAGGTTTTGCACCTTTCTCCTTCAAGTCCATTTCAGAAATCTTGGAGACTTCTTTAACCTGGGAAACATTTTCTTCAGCTTCTACTTCCCCAATAGTAGAATCAGATTCCTTAGTTTCTTCAGTTTTAGTTTCTTCAGTTTTAGTTATAGTTTCTGGCTGAGATTCCTTTTCTGCCTCTGGCTCAACTTTTGTTGATTCAGTCACTTGTTGGTGACTAAATGTTTCCTCTGTAGACAACTTTGTTTGTTCCATTTCTGATATGTCTGACACAGTTATAGGACATGTGTCAACTTCAGGAAGTTTAGTTGTAGATTCTTCCTTTGAGACACTTACAGTTATCTTATCTTCTGTAACTACTTTTTCAGTATCTTTTTCAATTGACTCTTCCGTGACTGAATCTTTTCTCCCTGTTGGAACTTCTTCAATATTTTCCAGTTGTGTTGTTTGCTCTGTAGTAACTTTACTTTCCTTCAAATCAATCTGTTCCTCAACTTTTTCTACCACTGTGTCAAGCTTACTTTCGCAAACTTTTTTCTCAGACTCTGACTCCCAAGCCATAGCAACAGTTTCACTGGTGGATTCCAGTCTTTCTTTACCAAGCTTCTCTGCAGCAGCTAGTTTTACCTCAATGATGGATGGATCTACGCCAAGACCTTCATAAAGAGTAGTCATACCACCACTCAGATTTTCACTGTCTTGTACAGGGGATGGCAGAGGAACTGTGTATTTATTGAAAACACAGTAGCCTAGCTCTTCTTGCTGGCTGTCTGTCTTTACAAGAAGGTTGCCACCTTCTATCACAGATGTTTGTTGGATTACATTACTGTCATCTATAATGATTTCAGAGCTTGCAGACTTTCTTCTAGCAGCATCAGATTCTGCACTACCTGAATCTAATCTGGATCGTGGGCCTGTTAAATCTAACATTTCTGGCAAGTCAGGTGCCATAATTGTGCCATTTTTATAGTACTCTTTTGTTGGATACTGGGACTCACATAAAGGCTCTAGCTCAAATCGTTCCTTCCCTGCGTCTTTCTCTGTTTCTTTATCTTCCTCCTCTTCCTCCTGTTCGAGTTCTTCTGGGAATGAAGGTGCTTTTTCTAATGCGGGAGTGGTTGCTGGTAAATCAGCTTCATCTCCTTCATCTAAGCTTCCACTTGTATTAGACAGAATATCAGTGGCTAGCGGGGAAAGATCATGGGCACGAGCATAAGTGAAGCCTAGAGCGATGGAGTCAAGACAAGACATAGGGAGATTTATGGACATACTTCTCTGCTCAATGGCCGATCTACCACCAAGTCCTAAACTGCGGCTCAGAGTCAGATCATCTTTATTTTTACTAAGGAATTCTGATTTGTCTGAATAAATATTTGGATCAATAGTAAACAGACGATCTCCTGATGATAAACCTGACTGAGGTTTTGTAGATGTAAGTGTGCTATAGCCAACATCTTTAGCAGCGACACTGCTTTTTTCATCAGGAATTGGGGCTAAATCTTCATCTTCCTCATCTTCTTCTTCTTCTTCTTCTTCTCCCTTGGCTATATGTGGTATTGAACAGGCTTCATATGGAGGTTCTTTGACGTCAGTCAGCTCATAGTAATCTCCACTCTTCTGAACATTGCTCTCTAATGTTTCCTCTTTCAATGCAGATGTTTCAAAATATGTAGACATTCCAGATTTATCTTCATCCAGTTTCATTTTATGATCATCTGAAGCTTTGCTGTCAGTCTGAACATCTAGTAAAACATTGTCTTTTTGGGATTCCTGCACTGTTTCTTTTGGGTCATGCACAAATGTGTCTGTACTACTCAACAGTGACTTGTCTGATTTCTCTACATCATGCGTCTCAAGGTGCCCCGTAGCTTTTGAGCTTATCAACTCATCTTCACTGCTAGTTATATCTTTTATGCTGGATTCTTTATTAGCAATGTCTTTCAGTTGCTGTGTGCTATCATCAGACTTGCTAGGAATAATCTCATCTTGCTTTGTTGGAATGTCTGGTTGACCTAGAATATCTGAACTTGGGATGTCCTCTTGTCTTTGTACACTAATGGAGTCTGCCTCTGGATGGCCAAACTCTCCCTGGTAGCTATCACCCACACTATCTTTTGTGGTATCTGAAATATCTGGCTTAGCTGAACTGATAATATCTTTTTCAATTGGTTCTGTAACAGGCAATGAAGTTTGTGAGAAAAGTTCATCTTTCACAGTCTGTTCTTTGTCCAGTACTGGGGAATGTTGCAAAGGAGCTTCAGTTTGAAAACTAGAAAAAATATTCTCATTCTCATTGGTTGGGTGGTCTGTTGAAAGGTTGTCTTTGCTTTCAACCTCAGCCGTGCTAAAGTCAAGCTGTTCAGCTTCAGGAGATGTTGGCGTACAAGGCTCTACAGAAAATGAATAAACATGTGGAGTTGAAAATGTTACCGGTGCATCAGTACCAGACATTTGTAATGCTGAAGGTATTTTCTCATCTTCTTTCTCGGATTTCTTTCCATCCTGTTCTGTAAGTCCTGGTTCCTTGACATCTTGCTTAGTTTTCTCCTCAGTCTTAGTTTTTGCTAATGGAACATCTTCAACAGTGTCTACAGCTTCCACAGAGTAAGGCAGAGAATCCAGCTGTCCTTGTGCCCCCGTCTTCGAGGCTGAAAGTACATCTTAAGCAGTTTGATTTTTTTCACAACATATTAATCAGAAATATAAGGATCGGCACCATAGCAAACAGAAGCATAGCCAACAGATGCAAAAAAAGGATAAATACAAACTTATTTAAAATAGGATAGCTTTACTATAGAAGCATATCCCCGTACAATGTAACCTGATTACATAATGTTATATTACAGATATTATATCTAATGTATGGTAGTATTAGAACAAAGGCTCTATTCATAATGTAGATAGATAGATAGATAGATAGATAGATAGATAGATAGTATAACTCTGAGCACCCTGATGCAAAAACTGTGTTTAAGACTATTTGCAAGTTAGTTGCTTCGTTTTTTCACTTTAGATGCATTGGAGCAGCACAATTCACTACTATTTGTTACAACACTTTGACTGGTCTAAACTTAGTGGAAGACATTACAATGTTTACATAGAAATAATAAATTATGGAATTCACTAAAATGCCTATGAGGCCTGAGTGACCAATAGCAACTAAATAGATTCTAGCTTTACTTTTCTAAGGTCAGGTAAAATAAAACTTTTTGTTAAAAGATTTTTATCCACGAGACCCATTCTGTTAACCCAGTGTAAGAGATCATTTTCTTTACAAATGCTAGAGTTTGCTAAATTTAAGAATTAATCAAGTTACATTGTATCAGGTTAAAAAAAAAAAAAAAAAAAAAAGCAAATACAGACACATCATAAAATGACTGAGTAACTTACTGAATTAAAAAAGCCTTCAACACAGACAAAGATCTAAGGCTTATAGGATGTAGCCCTGTAACGGAATTTACTGTCTTTGCTGAGGCAATAAAATAGGTCTGTCACTTTAAGAACACTGCTTTATCTACAGGCAGCAGCATGTTATAGAGCAGGTTAATGTATAGTTTTGTAGGGATTTAGCTTAACTTTAATGATGAAAATCTCTGCTCGCTCTGAGCATATGAGTCTGGGATTGGTATGATTGACAGTTGTCTCTGTTTCACCGCTCATACAGGGAAGAATGTCAATGATTGAGTGAGCCGGCCCCCCAGACTCATTAGTCCAGACCGCAGGAATTTCAAGTTATCAATCTGCTCATCTATAAGACTGTAGATATTGTAGGGCAGCTTCTTCATTCTGACAGATCCAGCTCACTTGCATAACTCTGTTCTATATATAACGACATTGTGCCTAAGAGGGTGGAATCAGGAACAAATGTATAATATAAACCTGCATGCAGTACATGGCTCTGGATAGACACTGTTATGAGCAAGAAGTCTGAATAGGACACTACCGGTTAGAATCACTCATGCCATGCACTGTGTGCAGGTTTAGCATTAAAACTAGAGTTGGAAATTTGCAGATTTACACTTGGAAAGAGGAGAGGAAAGTTTTTATACTGATCCCTCTCTAGAGTTAAATGTAGGAATTTGGTACTGATTTTGAGGCAGATTCCACCTCAAAATCAACACCACATTATGCCTTCATTGTTTTCAATGGGAGGCAGAGACTGAAGCAGGACACTGAAAAAATAAGTGTCCTGTCTTGTGCAGCTTCTGTCGCTGGTCAGCCACAGAACCCGTGGGGCGAGACAGCTGATCAGCATCATCCGTCTGGTGATGATCAGTGCGTGAAAACCACGCCAGAAAGTTTCCTGCAGAAAGCCGGAGGGCAGGAAAATGAAGAGGAATCCAAGGCGGAAGTCCACCTCAATTCCTCTTCATTTCCCGCCATTTGAATGGGCCCTTAAAGGATCACTGTGCATTGTGTCCCATATTTCTGAATAGAGCATCGCTCATATATTTCCATTTCTTATACAGTTCAGCATGAGAGATCCTCCTGAAGTATCTGCCAGTGACTTTATACTACTTGACTGTCTTAGGCTTCCCATTCACATTAGATAGTTGTTGGCCAAGTGTGCATGTGTTCTATCTTCTTAATAGGGAGAGTAAAGTAAGTCAGATATCTCTTGTAGTGGTTTATCTCACTTATAAACATAAGGACAGAACAAACTGAATTGTCCGATCCTTCTCTCCTCCAACGTTTGCCATGAGGAGGCCCCTATACACATTACATGGTTGGCTGGTCCCACTGAAATAGCTGGGGTCGGCCAACATTAATCTAGTATGTATGGCCAGCTTAAGTCTATCCTTACTGCAATGACATAAAAGGCCGTATGCATAAGACAGAAGTTTGCTGACAGCTGCAGTATTTTTAGAAACTACAATAAAATGTCTGGTTTGGCTTGGCTGAATCTTACTTGTTATTTCTATAGATATAGGGCAATAAGCAACCATCACTTTTATCTAGCACTGTTTCTACCATGATCAGAAAAAATGGGATGGGGCAGATTAAAATCCGAACTGCCCAATTACTTTTTCTCCCATGGCAGATGTTAGCAGGAAGTTTGGTTGTTTCCCTTGTCGTCAGTTGTCTCTGGACAACTTCATTCTGACTTCCTAGAGATGTCTCCCTTATGTATAAAGTCTCTATATCCATTACTTGCCTTATTTAACATACTCTTAGATATACATCATATATTCACACAAATCTATAAATACAACACACATAGAAACAGAAAAAGAAATAACAAGAGATACATAATTTAACTTATAGCTTTCTAATGGGCAGCCGCAGACTGCAATGAATGGAAAAGGACATGCTATAAAGAGGTAGGAAATAGCAGTTGCTGAAAAAAAAAATAAAGTTAACAAAGCAATACAAAAAACACATAAACAAAATGAGAGAAAACAAATTTTAGAGACTGAGCATATATATATGAAAATAGTTAGAATCATTCGAAATAGTAACGTAAAAAAAAAATAAAATAAAACAGCGCTGTACAGTTATCAGCAATGTGACTGGCAAACACGTCTAACATGGCAGAGGAAGACTAACATGAAGCAACAGCTTAGCAGCAAAGCATATTTGTATCATGGCAAAGTAACTTGCAGCCAGCTACGGAGGAAGGACAAGGTATCATCAATGCTCTCTTTGTAGCATATAACAGATTGCAGTCAGCTTAGCGGAGAGACAAAGCCAATAATAATGAGGACATGAATGGAACAGCCTTGGATATGCACTTAAGAGCTTGGATTGGGGGGCAGCTACATGCAGATATTACAAAGGACACACCTTCCTCTGGTAAGGAAGGCAACAGAACAGCAGAGGATTCACTTTCATGTTTTGTAATATTTTTGTCATCGCTTATTTCGCATACAACATTTTCTTCGTGGTGTTGTGTCACATCAGAACCTGAATCTGATTGGACCTGGCTTAGCACCACGACGGAGGACTCAGTAGGTTTGCTTTCTCCCCCCTGTGTTTTCTCCTCTTCTTTTTCAGGCAGAGGACCCTTAACTCTCTCTTCTTTAGGGGTTGGAAAACAAGATGACACAGAGAGAACAGACAAGACATTCACAGGAAAAGTACCAAATGTATGCAAGTAACGACACACTTCATAGGTAAAGAGTTCAAATGTGGGCATACTGTATACTGTAGCGGGGGTCATCTAGGTAGCTACACTTCTCATTTACAACATCCAACTTTATAATATATGCACGTAAAAAATATATGGTACAACTGGACCAATGAAACATTTACTTCATTAATAACAATATTCTTTCTAATTCAACATGTTTATTGACATAAAGAAGACCTTCCACCACCTCTACCAATTCCAATTCTATGCATCAATAGGCCCCGCTTCACTGATTTCAGTGCAGTTGAATTTTTTTCTCTAGCCCCTACCATTCCTGAGCTATCCTTTCTGTTAGTTTCAGCACTCAATATGCTAATTAGATACCCTACTGTCAGGTGGGCAGTTTCAGACCCCAGCCAAGGACTGCCCATCTGACAGTAGAGATACTAATTAGCACATTGGGTACCAAAGCTAACAGCACTGATTCTTCAGGTAGGGGCTAGAGGAAAAATTCCAACTGCACTGGTATCAGAGGAGCGGTGCCTTTTTTACAGAATGCAGTGAGTTGGTGAAGGTGGTGAAAGATCATCTTTAAATTAGAAACCTCTGGCTTATGCTTTAGAAATATCTGAATACAAACTATATGCTGAGAAGACTACATACTACAGAATCTTTTCTAAACTAAGTTTGTTTCCATTTTGCTGAATGTATGGAAGGAGATAATGCAGATTGAAGTGGACTAAAAGTTTCTGCATATGCGCTATAGAGCCTACTTCTACAGAGTTTGCCATTACTCATAAGACGTAGCAGACCCTATTCAATTTACTTGTATTTATAAACAAAGATGTTCAAGATATATATATTCAAGATGTTTCAACACTACTCATGCTCTATGCTACAGCTCACCCCTTCCTTCTTTAGATGAGCCATGGTTCTGTAGCACTTCAATAGCATGCTGAGTCTACAAATAGTCCAGTTCTATCTGATCAACCTCAGTGGTTGAGTAAGTTAATATCTGATTTGGTCACCTACTGTATATGTTTAAAGTAGCATCCCTCAGGCTGAGGCCCCATGTTGTGGAAACGTGGCATTTTCTGTTGCAGATTTTGTTACAGTCTTTTGAGCCAAAACTAAGAATGGCTACAAAAAGAATGGAAAAAATAGAGGAATCTCTTATACTTCTCCCTTTTGCGCAATCCACTTTTGTCTTTGGCTCAAGAAACCGCAACAAAATATGCAACTGTGTTTTAGTAACGTGGGGCCTCAGCCTTAAGTGGTCTTAAAATGGCCATACACCTTCAATAGCTGTTCGAAGACATCTGGTTTGACCAACAGAACAAAAAAGATTGGATTTGCGAAATTTTCTCAATTCTTTTTTCCCCCAACATTATCTATCAGGGAAGAGCTGGAGCACCCCCTACACATCAGACAGTGATCTCACCCTGCCAAAATTGGCAGGTTTGACTGCTGTTAATCTAATGTGTATGGGCAATGTTATTTCTGTAGCCAAATGATTGCCACAACTAATGCTGTGTCCAATTGTCAATTTAGAAGAATAGCATTGGGGTTACATTTGTGGGTTCTATCCCATATCATAAGAATTGTTGTACAGCTCTGCTTCCTACACTTTTCACCATTTCTTGAGGATATTGGGGACATTTTCACTGAGTACATGCTGTGATCTATATAAAGTCTAAACCTTAGCTAAATAGAGATTATATGAATAAAATTTAGGCTTCCGAAATGCTATTTTAACTCAGAATAAGAACTGAATCAGAAAGATTCATCATTTCTTTTCTCTAAGGCGTATGCTTATATGCACAAGCACCTTATCTTTATTGTTTCATTGTTTTAGTCTAATACATTGAGATTTATGACTTGCAACCTGTACAGCAATAAACACCCATCGAGTTGAGAGAGCAAGCCTGGATGATAATATACATAAATAAATGACACTGACATAAATGGCCATATGCTGGTATGATTTAGCTTGCCTGGGTATCAATTTAATTTGACAGCACTCTTTTTAGCCTATAAAGTGTTCATAAACCTGGCAGGAATAAAAGCACATTATCATGTCATGTCATAGCAACCAGAACATTTGTTTTCTTCCAGTAAGAATTAGTTTGTGTGTTATTCTACCTTTACTGCTGGAAGTCTTTAAAGCTGGCCATACCGTTTAGATAGATGTCAAATGAAGACTCCTTCAGCTGACAGCAATCTCTCCCGACACTCCCATGCACATGTAAACTTCACTTACCCAAGTGTGCATATATTCTGAATGGGGTGAGGGGTAAAAGCTCTGCCAGACAGCTCTAGTGGTGGCTTATCTCCTCTTAGAACAAAAGGGCCAGGCTTGCTGAAATCCAACTGACCAACTGTTGTAGGGGAGTCAGGAAACCCCTATACGTAGAGAAGGATGACTGGTCCTGCTGAAATTGGTGGGTTCACCCAACATTAAGATAATAGGAGATTCATCAAGAACAGTGTATTTTATGCTAGTCTAGATGTGCCCTGTGGCAGTGCAGGGAATGCTTATCATGAATTAGGTAATTCTCTCCAATGCCATTGCGCCTAGACGCAAATCTATGCCAGCATTTACACCTCTTTTGTGGCATAAATGTTGATGAATACGGCACAGGCGGATGAAGAAAAATCCAGCCAAGTTCAGGTGTCTGGTTTAGAAAAACCACACCATATTAGGGTATTTTGACTTACTTAGGGGAAGGTGGTCCATTCAGGACCCTTATTTATTAATAGAAAAGGGTACAAACGCAGTTCCTCTCTCTACAGGACTCTACATCTCATACATTACACGGGCAACCCATTAATCTTAAGAGGAGCTGTGTAGTAAGTCTATTGAACACTTGTTGCCAAGTCCAACAATAGATTACAGCTGATCACAGGGGGTATCCATAGTAGGACACCCTAGGATCAACTTTACATTGGGGGACCCTCCTTAGAAAAAGTAACTGTCAAATGCAGACAACTCCTTCATATCTTCTTGCTCAGAAAAAATGTTTTTTTTACTGATCTATTACTTTAGAAGACTTTTGCTTTCAATACTATGTATGGAAAAACTTACATTTTTCTTTGCTCCTCAGTCTGGATAGTAAGAATATGTACTACTTCAGACTGAAATACACATTATATGTCTTTAACAGACAGTCAATACTGTCTTGCGATTTTTTTTTTCTGTTAATTTGGGTGGTCGCTATTAGTATCACACTTACTTAATATTTCTGATGGCAAAAGTGGAAACTGTCGCTCCAGTTCAGCTGAACACACAACATATTTAACCACAGGGCAAAAAAATTAAGATTGACAACTGATGTGGGGTTGAGGAACCCTTACGCTGACATTTTTGGGGAGACTTTACCCACCAAAATAAAACTGAGCAGAAAAAACTGCTCCCATGCTTATTGACTGCCAATAACATAATAAGATCTGGTTTCTCAGTCCAAATGTCCAGATCGTGTTCGACTTGCGCAATCTGTTAATTTGGCTGGATGGTGACTGCATTGACTCCTATGCCAAACCCTTCTAATATAACTGTTAATGGTTAGGATGTTACTAGAGGTCATGTTGTAATAATGAACTCATTGACTACTGAATTCTGTGCACTGTATAGGTGTATGGACATGTAAAGTATCCAGAACCATAAGTTCTATTTTCCGTTTTGTTGAGTTTTAATGTGATCAAATATTTTAACTTTCTTGGGGAGAAAAATTGTGAAATTGAAGTAAAAGGAAACTTAGTTACATTTTTCATGCTTATTTTCCTGTATGACTTTTAGTGATGTTACATCTGTGTTTATGGATATAGTGAATATTAATATTGAGGGCCAGATTAAAGAAAACAAAAACAAATAAAGCACCACAAGAAGAGTGTCAGGTTCTCTTCTTATACCTTGTATTATCCATTATACTTCCACATTGATATGTTACTAATCTTACGATATGGCCTTACCTTCCTCCACTGTTCCCATCTGCTCTGAAGCTGGTGAAGGAGGAGGAGAAGGAGGAAGATTGGTTGTGTCCTCCACAGCTAGAATAGAAAGTAAATGAATATTGGTCAATGAAATGAAAAGAAAGTCACTAAAATAAAAACCTATAGGAGAGAAGTATCATCAATATGTAACATCAAAAAGGTTAGAATTAAAGCCTGATTGTAACTTAAAAAACAGTTCCTCTCAAAGTGTCGTCTTCTGTAATGATATTGAAAATTATTATGAATGGAGGATAAACTCAGGAAAGCTGGATAGCTCATTCTTTCAACTGCAGTCCAGCATATGTTGTCAAAGGCTCTCCCCAACAGCTCAGTATATGTCAAACAGCAGTAATAAAGCAATGCATGCAGCAGTATTTTAGTTTTCAGATATAACACTTTTATCTCTGTTTATGTAAATGTATGAGTTATCATCTTGATACATTGTATCACTTTGAAAAAATAAAGGGTCTTTCCAAGTCTTGAAGAGCTGCCACAATGTTTCAGGTTACTCCGGCTTCCTCAGTAAGAGGACCCTCTAGACTTTCCAGAATAAGAAGTCATGAAGGAACACTGAGGGGAGATAGCCTCATCATTTCAGGACTTGTAAGAGACTTCATTCTTCAAAGTGATACACTGTATAAAGCACTTGTACAGTCATGGCCAAAAGTTTTGAGAATGATACAAATATAAATTTTTACAAAGTCTACTGCTTCAGTTTTTCTAATGGCAATTTGCATATACTCCAGAATGTTATAAAGAGTGATCAGCTTAACAGCAATTACTTGCAAAGTCAATATTTGCCTAGAAAATGAACTTTATCCCCCAAAACACATTTCAACATCATTGCAGCCCTGCCTTAAAAGGACCACCTAACATCGTTTCAGTGATTGCTCCATTAACACAGGTGTGGGTGTTGATGAGGACAGGGCTGGAGATCAATCTGTCATGATTAAGTAAGAATGACACCACTGGACACTTTAAAAGGAGGCTGGTGCTTGCCATCATTGTTTCTCTTCTGTTAACCATGGTTATCTCTAAAGAAACACGTGCAGTCATCATTGCACTGCACAAAAATGGCCTAACTGGGAAGAGTATTGCAGCTAGAAAGATTGCACCTCAGTCAACAATCTATCGCATCATCAAGAACTTCAAGGAGAGAGGTTCCATTGGTGCCAAAAAGGCTCCAGGGCGCCCAAGAAAGACCAGCAAGCGGCAGGACCGTCTCTTAAAAGTGTTTCAGCTGCGGGATCGGGCTACCAGCAGTGCAGAGCTTGCTGAGGAATGGCAGCAGGCAGGTGTGAGTGCATCTGCACGCACTGTGAGGCGGAGACTCTTGGAGCAAGGCCTGGTCTCAAGGAGGGCAGCAAAGAAGCCACTTCTCTCCAGAAAAAACATCAGGGACAGACTGATATTCTGCAAAAGGTACAGGGAGTGGACTGCTGAGGACTGGGGTAAAGTCATTTTCTCTGATGAATCCCCTTTTCGATTGTTTGGAACATCTGGAAAACAGCTTATTCGGAGAAGAAGAGGTGAGCGCTACCACCAGTCTTGCCTCATGCCAACTGTAAAGCATCCTGAAACCATTCATGTGTGGGGTTGCTTCTCAGCCAAGGGAATCGGCTCTCTCACAGTCTTGCCTAAAAACACAGCCATGAATAAAGAATGGTACCAGAATGTCCTCCAAGAGCAACTTCTCCCAACCGTCCAAGAGCAGTTTGGCGCTCAACAATGCCTTTTCCAGCATGATGGAGCACCTTGCCATAAAGCAAAGGTGATAACTAAATGGCTCAGGGAACAAAACATAGAGATTTTGGGTCCATGGCCTGGAAACTCCCCAGATCTTAATCCCATTGAGAACTTGTGGTCAATCATCAAGAGACGGGTGGACAAACAAAAACCAACAAATTCAGACAAAATTAAAGCATTGATTCTGCAAGAATGGACTGCTATCAGTCAGGATTTGGTCCAGAAGTTGATTGAGAGCATGCCAGGGAGAATTGCAGAGGTCCTGAAGAAGAAGGGTCAACACTGCAAATATTGACTTGCTGCATTAACTCATTCTAACTGTCAATATAAGCTTCTGTTACTCATAATATGAATGCAATTATATTTCTGTATGTGATAAAAATATCTGACAAACACACATAAAAACCAGAGGGCAGCAGATCATGTGAAAATATAATATTTGTGTCATTCTCAAAACTTTTGGCCATGACTGTACAAAAAGATGATAACAATGGCAAAACTGAAAACTAAAATATCGCTGCATGTGTTCTTTATTAATGGTGACAATAGAGGATGTCAAAAAAACCTAATGATTTTTTTTTAAATCTTGGGAATAATTACAGCATTGATTCCCAGTTGACTACAGAATTGTTTAATCCAGCCATTTGACTAGTCTGGTGGTGCCATGCCCTGCTTAGAGATGATGCTGGGTGCAATGCATATATCTTCTAGTATCTAGGGTTCTCATCTGGGTTGGTTCTGGATTGCCGTATATATGTGAACGTGTGCTCAATATTGTTAAGAAATGTTTGTCAAGTGACACCAAAGTTGTTTCCTATTTTCTAAGCTGTCATGTCAACTTCAATACAGAAAACAATTGAGCCAGCACAATGAACAATGCAGTAGCTATTGTCACTGTCAAATCCATGAGATCTGAACTGAAGATTCTGGGTTCCCTCATACAGCTCTCCATAATAGAACATTTGAAAATAAATTATAGAGCAGAATGGGATCCATCTGTTTGTCTGTAAGTACTTAACTTAGTAAGCCCTGAATATTGAAATATAGTGGGACACACATATGGATCTGTCAACAGCAATAGGTGGTGCTTGCTAGCAAAACAACTTAAAAATGCAAAAATAGATTAACAAAACTGTATCTGGTAGAAACACTGTCGATTTGTTAGAAACGATCCCTAAAATAATAGAGACACTCTAAATGATTTCTCATTTTATACAGCTTTCCATACTAATACTAATACAATCCAATATCATATAATGTATAGTAATATAATTAACATTTCATTATTAAATATATTAAGAAAAACGAAAAAAGTCCAAATGATTACAAAATAATTACCAGTTTTTATATTTGGCAAATACATCTAAGCACAGACACAACACCCTTTTTGGGGTGTCCAGTTTAGAAAACCCATTAGTATACATTCTAATATGTAATTCAGAGTCAACAGAGGGAGCTCCTCTGTTCAAGATGGTCTTCTCTTCGTCATCTTCTCCACAGCAGAGAAGGTTGTCAAGAGCATTTTCATGTCACATTACATGGATATCCCATTAATCTCCATAAGCCATGTGTAATACTTCATTTACCCTGTGGAGGCGCTGTAGGGAAACTAAATACGTACTGCCAAGTTTACCCAAAGATTACAGTGGTCCCAACAGAAGGATATTTTCTAATTTTCTTATTGTCTAAGGACCCTTCTAAAAAGTAGTGCTTGTTCAAAGTAGAGGAGCCCTTTAAATGGGTTATCAAGACAGACTTGTCTATATGCCTTATATCCAGAGCAAGGTACTACATGGCCCAGTCCCCAAGAGATCACCTGATTACCAGGGTAGATATTTTAGAGATAAGGTTGACTTGAGCAAACAACTCCTTTAATAGCAAAATGTAACACTTGGCAGGATGAAGAAAAGGTGCCGTTCATTTGCACTTATTGCTTGGAGGACTGCATGACCAGCAATATATTACACTGCTTCTTTTAAATGACCCGAATCATCTAGCTATGACTCACAACCAAGGTAAAATTATATGTTTATGATAATATTCAGACATAAGAATGATGAAATCCTTAGCTGTTGTACTGACAGACTAAATCTATTAACAATGGTAATGTCACCTTATGCTGGATAATGTAAGTAATAAAAACGGAGAAGTCGGCTTATGCTCAGGATAATGCGGCAATGTTTTCATACCATCTTCATGGTCCACATCTATAAATATTACTGTTTCTCTGATTCTGCCCCACAGGCGATCACATAACAAGCTAATACTATTCACTCAATGGTCTTACAAGATACACAGCCTTACTATTATCATTTTTCAGCTTTTCCTCCTATAGAGAAAAAATACTTAAAAAGCCATTTTCTCTGTGTGTGCCACTCCACGATCACTTGCTTTCAATGCCAGCTAATTTTGCCATTGAGTGGCAGTAAAGCTACCCTTCAAAGGATTTCTAATAAAATCTGCTTAAACAAATTCCCAATAGTAACACCGCTATTGAACGCAATCCGGTGACAAACATTTAAGCACTCGAAGAAACAAGGCACAACAAGCTCATGAATACCAGTTGTGACAGTCAAGTGTAGTTGGCCTGGGGGTACGAAATTTAGCCTAGCCTTCACTGAATCTATTTATGTAATATACAGGACCATCGACCACCATTTGTGTTCCAATCTCTAAGGCAAATTATTTTATTTCTATTGAAAGTTCCCCATGAAATAAAATAGAATAACGTGTAAAAAATGACAACATGTGGACAGTATGTAAGAACAATTATATTTATAGGCAGAGGATAGCCACATGGACCTCTTTTGTGTGGCTGCCCTCACAGAGCAACCTGGACCCTCACAATAAATTCTGAGCACCTAAAGCTCCAGACTCGAGACATATAGTAGTCCCACAGATAGCCTCCCATTGCTTAAGGATGAAAATTCTCTTTGCATCTGAATGCCAAGATGCTTGTTCAAACCCAACTACTATTCCGAGTTCCTCCTAGTCTTCCTACCTTGAATTTTCTCCCCCTGACCATACCTGATATCTGCAAAGTAGTAACTTCCTACAACTGATGACAGATTATCTCAAAGTATTAAAAGGAAGAGACAAAGGTGGAAAATATAGAACGATGGACAATAGAGTATGAAGAAGGCTTTAAAGAGGTGTTCTCATCTTTATGGCATGTTCACAGGATGTACCATGATTGTGCTATAGATGTCTTTTCCAGCCATGGAATCTGCACCTTTCTCTAGAACAGGTATATCTTGTTTTGGGTCTGTGTCCACCGCTTAAATGAATAGAGGTGGTCAGGATTAAAGAAACAGACAATTCACTGCTCAGATTCACATTCACTGAATACTCACAGACAGGTCAAGGTCTATAGAAATCTATGCAGAGTAGAGTGAGAAGGAAGAGGAAAGAGTCCAGTGAGTGAGAAGCAGACAGGAATGTGTTGCTACAGGAAACAGTAAAAATTTCTGTCACTTTTATAGCAGTTTTCCAGCACGTTTAAGCAGTACTGAGCCATATAGATATGACTAAAACTCTAGTTAGTTACAAAATGTACTGTTATCTGCTCTAGGATATCAGATTCTCTTTGCTTCTCATTCATGCCTCTGCCTCTTCCCCCCTGCCCTCTCCATAGACTTTTATGAATTGCAGTCGATCTCAGTGAAGATGGGACAGAGCAGTGAATTGTGAAGAATTGTGTAGCAAGCAAAACAGCTGGTACGAGATAGAAACCTTTTCCCCTGATAAAATGGATTACAAAGTTTAATATATTCATCTGAACTATTAATTTACGGAAAAACATATAACAACAGGCACTCTCTATATTGAATTTTAAAGTGGCCAACCAATGCAGTGACTTGTACAGGCTAGAGGCATTGGTGAAGGGTTTGGACAGACAGATGAGCCTAGTTGCTGTATTCAGGATACATAAGAGAGGGTAGAGTTTGGCAAGAGGCAGCCTAAAAGGATTACATAACCAATGCAGAAAAAAGCATCAATTATGCAATCCTAATCCCATAGAGATTAATTAAGAAGAGAATAAATAACTAATGTTATCTATTCCATGAATGATAAGTAGGAAACAATTTATAGTCATTGGTGTACATTTACGTTCCCAGGCCCTGCATTGGCTGTAGCCTTTCTTGTTGCTGCCATGATCAGATTAGTCTTTAAGCTTTAAGCTTTTTTATGATTGTGAAACAATTCCAAATTTGAAAAATGATGTTCAACTACATAGAATATTAAAAGAAATACGCCTATTAAATATATGGCCAATATGATATGCCTTTTACCCTGGTGTGAGCTGCCAGTGATATGTTTTGGTCACAAATACCAGGTTCTAGAAATATGGCTTCTCTGAGTCAGTAGTGTACAATAGTATTTGCAGCAGCCAACAGCTGGGGATAGTCAAGTAGGGAGCCTGAAAGCTATATGTGGCTCCTGAGCCAATGGCTGGGGTGCACTGCTTTAGGACAAGCAGCAGGAAAAGCTATCATGTATCCAAATATGAACTTTACATATATTATGGATAATGTATAAAATGTGAAAAGTGCTCATTTTCTGAAAACCCGTCCTGGCATTTCAACAAAGTACTCCACCATTAAACAGCAGAAAAACTATCTAGAATTAGGAAATCTGGAATAGAAGATAATAAAATTAGATCAATCCCATTTTGTGTTAATCAGGGTTATTATACTCTTGTCATTTCTTGTGGAGAGAAGTCCGCCATTCACCCTGGGGGGAACTCAATTGTTTCATTGTACATGAAGGAGCCAGAAAATACTCAGCATGTAAAATTGGAAGGAGTTCTGGTGGCTTCAGGGTGTGAGATATGAACAGCAAGCACCTTCAGCCATGAGTGATTACCTGGCCAGTATCTTACGGGGCTGGCAGCAGGCTATTCGCATGGCTGAGACTTGGGGCTGAGACTTTTATATGCTAAAATGCTTCTATGTAATCCTAAAAATATGGCAACTATGACCACATTATCCACATATTAATATCTCAGGGAGGCACAAACAAATATATGAAGGAAAAGGAAAGCCTGCTGTAATCGCTCAGCAGAATTGCAGACTGCAGGTACAATTAAAATTGTAGGCAATTGCAGATTTTACTACTTTTTATTGCTTGGCACTACATAAAAAGGGCATGACTGAAATGTGATACATGGTGCCAAAATTTTGCCTTAAAAATCTAGACCAAAAGTAAGCTGAGTATTACGAAGGAATAATCTAAAAATGCAACATATTTATCATCCAACATCAAATACTTTTAAATTATACTTTTATACTTATAAATCTGGTGCTTTTTTAGGGTCCCTAAGTTTATATTGTGATATTGTGTATTAGGAAATACAAGCCAATGTGTTATCTTCAGTACAAGACTTGAGGAGGTGATTTATGATACAGGGATTCAAAGAACAACAAAGAATTTGCATCTCACCCCTCAGGCCCAGCATTAAGCATAACAGTCATTAAATTCTTTAATTTAGGGACATTCTGGAGGGGAAAACTTTTTGATATAGGGCTTAGAGTTGGCAAAAAACATAAAAGAAACAATACTCAGCTCACCAATCCCCTTCGGCCTAGCCAGTCTCCATTTCCTGGTCCTTCTCAACACATAGGAAAAGACCACTCAATCACTGGCTGCAGCGCTGATGCCCCTCAGCAAGTAGTTGGCTAAGTGGCATTTCCTATGTGTTGAGAGGAAGTAGGAAGTACAGGTCAAAGACCCAAGCAGCATCATAATGGGAGCAGCAGGGGATTGGCGAGGGAAGCATTGCTTCTTTTATGTTTTTAACTCAAGCTGAGCTCTTTATCCAAAAACTTTCTCTATGGACAATCCATTTAATTAATATGACAGAAGCAAAACTGCAAGATTTGCTGATACATTCACAGGTAGGAAGGCAGGAAAGAGGGCAAGTGTTAAGGCAGTGGGGAGATGTAGCAAGTTTATGTCATAATCTCTCTTAAAAACCGTGTGACAAACGCAAAGGGCACTGCAATGGTTTAGGTGTATATGGTCATAGGGTGTATCACCTATGCAACTGTACCAACTGTATAACCAATAATGTTAAACCAATAGAACCAATAGAACCTATAGAACCAAAACAACAGCATCCATTTCTAGTGGTGAAGCTCTGAAAAAGAAAACTTCACTTAACTTCATGATATTTCAATTCTACTGTCTCAATAAGGCTATTGCATTAGTTTTCTTTTCAGCAACTAAAGTTTGGATAAAAATTCCCAAAAAAGGATTTATGGTATCATACTGTACAGTATAATGTATGGGTGACATAAGGTATGGTTACACACACACAGTGATGCCAATACAATGATATATCATGATGGGATCTAAAACTAAGGAGGAAGCAGGGATGGTTCACAGAATGGCTCATGGTGCAGAAGAAATCTTACACCATGTCCATTGCTGGACAGGACTCTGCAAGACAGTACAAACCGCACTCACATCCCAATACACCCTGATTTACCTAATGGCAGATCTCCTGGAGGGCCCTTGAGTTGGACTTCCTTCTCCTGTTCACCTCTCAGGACCGCTACAGCATCAGCAGTTACTACTTGGACTATGCGTGCAGATACTTCCTCTGCCGAAGCACCAAATGGGCAAAACAAGACAAGCAAACAATACAAACATTGTTAATATAAATGGGCAGGGAGGTTACAAAGTCATAATAAGTGTGGAAAGTACTATACTAGGAGATACTGACAATAAGTAGTAATAGTAATGTTTGCTAACACGTTAACTCTGTATGTACTGGACCTAAGGTTTTGCTAAATGAAAATGGAGATGAACAATTCAGATGTTATGAATATGAAACAAGAATCCAGATACATGAAACAATGGTATCGAGAAGGTTCAGGACTGGAAGTGTTATCATGAGAACACTGGAAGATGAATGCTCTTCAAGGGGTTGTCTCACTACTGACACAGTATAGGGGATATGTGTCACATTTCTGGGGGTCCGACCACTGGGACACCAGCCATCAGGAGAATGAAGGACTGCAAGTCCCCCTGCATCCTTCCTGTGAATGGAGCGCCAGTGCACTTGCATGAATGGTGTTAATTAACTTCTATGGGGCTGCCCGAGACTGAAGTCGTGGCAGTCAAATAGCACTGAATGGAGCACGGTCAAGCAAGCGCACTGTCGCTTTATTCACAGGGAGGATGCAGGGGACTTTCAGTCCCCCCCGTCTCCTGATTGCTGTGGGACCCATTGGTCGGACCAACGGTGATATGACACTTATCCCCTATCCTATTAAAAAAAACGTTGTATAAACATTTGTCGAATTAGTAAAAGACTGAATCTTGATAATTAAAAATTATGTAAATGAGACATTGCTATTATTATGTGAAGCAGGCAGCAAAGAAAAGTTAATAAAATGTTCAGAAGATTATTAAAGTATTAGATTTATTTATTCACAAAGGGGTCTAATTTTTTTCATACAAAATATACGCCTCTAAGAATACAGCCACAGAACCACAATCACAGCCGGACAGAAGGCAAACAGCATAAGGATCGTAAATACGTCTTGCTTTTTTCATAAGGCAGCACAGTTATCCATATAATAGCTCACAGCATGAATCTTTTAATCCATAGCACAACTCATCTGTGACATAGGAAATGTGCTACATCAGGAATATTATGCAGGTGGTAAGAACACTATTAGGTTATACATTCTGTAGATTTATGAACTGTGACCATAATTCTATCTGGATACGCTCCCATTTTTTTTCCAATATTGGTCTTCAAGTATATGCAGTCTTTTATATATCAATATATTATATCTGTCATTTTTTTCTATAACCATAGGAAATGAACAAAGGAAAAATATACAAAGCTAAAATTGGGCATAGACCAGTGGGGTATCTGTAGAGGTTGCAGAAGTAGCAACCACACTTGCATCTGATGTCACAAGGTTGATAGTCTGACTTGGCACAGTGGCTCACACTGGCTTGGTTGGCTTATTTTACACCAATTTTGAACCAAGCTTGGGTACATTTTAAAGAGGACCTGTGACCAAGTAGAAAATACTAAATAACATATATCATTTGATTCTTGGTGTTGCCCTGAACAGTTTGGTGTTTTTCTTTTTAAAATCCGCCCACCCATTCAAAAGATACGGCCCCTGGAAGATTATATATGAACTAGCTCTGATTCTTATTTAGTATTTTCTACTTGTTGAAAGGTCCTCTTTAAAGCTACGTCCCTTTTCGCTAAACCCTGCCCCTTTTCTAAACACTTTTCAAAACTGTATATAGCAAAGCATAAAAAGTCTAGCTATCACAAGTAAATAGTCACTGTAGTTGTCAGTACTGTATTAGTAGTGCAAATGGCAGCTGTATGAGCACCAGGTGTTTACTTGTTTGAGCACTGATGTGGTTGGTTCTGTTACATGAGCACCAACATGGTTCAATCCATTTTTTGGCACTGTATGGTGGAATCTTGATGTACTATATGAATTGTAAACTGAAAGATACTATATTAGGATACTTCCACATTGGATGTATAATTTACAAAACAGTATGTTATTTTATAATTTGGGCAAAAATTAATAATAATATGGGGGTACTATGTAATGTAATTATTAGGGCAAAGTACAAAACTATGATGCGGATGGTGTAAATGACAATTACAGTGAAATCTCTTTGAGACAACAACCCAACATTGTACTGAAAAGAGGTCTTCTACATGGCTGATCTTTTCTCGGTATGCATAATATATGGTGGAATCACCAGTGGATGTCTCTCACTGGAAATTTGGTCTGCTTAAGGGGGAGTCTTCTGAAAGAGATGGTTCATTGAAGGTAAGAGGATTCACTGTATTTGGGCACTGTTTGGAAGCATTATCCAGACACTGGGAGTCAACCTAATATACAGTACAGACCAAAAGTTTGGACACATCTTCTCATTCCAAGAGTTTTCTGTATTTTCATGACTATAAAAATTGTAGATTCACACTGAAGGCATCAAAACTATGAATTAACACATGTGGAATTATATACTTAACAAAAAAGTGTGAAACAACTGAAAATATGTCTTATATTCTAGGTTCTTCAAAGTAGCCACCTTTTGCTTTGATTACTGCTTTGCATACTCTTGGCATTCTTTTGATGAGCTTCAAGAGGTAGTCACCTGAAATGGTCTTCCAACAGTCTTGAAGGAGTTCCCAGAGATGCTTAGCACTTGTTGGCCCTTTTGCCTTCACTCTGCGGTCCAGCTCACCCCAAACCATCTCGATTGGGTTCAAGTCTGGTGACTGTGGAAGCCAGGTCATCTGGCATAGCACCCCATCACTCTCCTTCTTGGTCAAATAGCCCTTACACAGTCTGGAGGTGTGTTTGGGGTCATTGTCCTGTTGAAAAATAAATGATGGTCCAACTAAACGCAAACCGGATGGAATAGCATGCCGCTGCAAGATGCTGTGGTAACCATGCTGGTTCAGTATTCCTTCAATTTTGAATAAATCCCCAACAATGTCACCAGCAAAGCACCCCCACACCATCACACCTGCTCCTCCATGCTTCACGGTGGGAACCAGGCATGTAGAGTCCATTCGTTCACCTTTTCTGCGTCGCACAAAGACACGGTGGTTGGAACCAAAGATCTCAAATTTGGACTCATCAGACCAACGCACAGATTTCCACAGGTCTAATGTCCATTCCTTGTGTTCTTTAGCCCAAACAAGTCTCTTCTGCTTGTTGCCTGTCCTTAGCAGTGGTTTCCTAGCAGCTATTTTACCATGAAGGCCTGCTGCACACAGTCTCCTCTTAACAGTTGTTGTAGAGATGTGTCTGCTGCTAGAACTCTGTGTGGCATTGACCTGGTCTCTAATCTGAGCTGCTGTTAACCTGCGATTTCTGAGGCTGGTGACTCGGATGAACTTATCCTCTGCAGCAGAGGTGACTCTTGGTCTTCCTTTCCTGGGGCGGTCCTCATGTGAGCCAGTTTCTTTGTAGCACTTGATGGTTTTGGCCACTGCACTTGGGGACACTTTCAAAGTTTTCCCAATTTTTCAGACTGACTGACCTTCATTTCTTAAAGTAATGATGGCCACTCGTTTTTCTTTACTTAGCTGCTTTTTTCTTGCCATAATACAAATTCTAACACTCCATTCAGTAGGACTATCAGCTGTGTATCCACCTGACTTCTGAACAACACAACTGATGGTCTCAACCAGATTTATAAGGCAAGAAATCCCACTTATTAAACCTGACAGGGCACACCTATGAAGTGAAAACCATTTCAGGTGACTACCTCTTGAAGCGCATCAAAAGAATGCCAAGAGTATGCAAAGCAGTAATCAAAGCAAAAGGTGGCTACTTTGAAGAACCTAGAATATAAGACATATTTTCAGTTGTTTCACACTTTTTTGTTAAGTATATAATTCCACATGTGTTAATTCATAGTTTTGATGCCTTCAGTGTGAATCTACAATTTTTATAGTCATGAAAATACAGAAAACTCTTGGAATGAGAAGGTGTGTCCAAACTTTTGGTCTATACTGTATATCCTGGGTTTTGAAGGTAAACATGACACTGTAGTGCTATACAAGCAAATACAAGTTCAAATATAAATGTATATTAAAATAAACTAATTTCAACCAAAGATGATGATGATGATTATTAATATTATTATTAGCTGCTGGTATGGCCATATTGATAGAAGGCACTTGGTCAGTTAAGTGGATATTGTGTCCAAATGAAAAGAACACTAACTATATTAGAAAGTCTATGAAAGAGATTAGAGTTAAATGTAGGCACATTTTTCCTGATTTCTTGAAGGTATTCAACTGCACAACAATATAGAGTCATCCCAGTAAATCCTGTATATCAGAAAATCAAAACAGATAATCGCCCAAATTTACAAAGTGGGCAGCGCCTAGAAAGTGCCCATCAATGCACCTCAACATGACTCTTTTTTGATGCACGATGGCGCTTCCCAGTTCCTGAGCCTTGCTCACCAGCTTTTTTAGACAGTGGGCAGACCAGGCTGGGAATGTATGTGAGCTGGGGATGCCCAAGTCTGTCAGAAAACTGGCCTGAGGTATACCTGAAATCTATGCCAGTCATTGACTAGTGTACATTTGAGTTCAGGCACAGTTACATGCACAAGAATCATTAAGACGCCGGAAACCTCTTAGTAATTCTGCTGCGTCTAGTGCCTGTTGGGGAATAAGTTAAGACTGGAGTAAGAAACGCTGGTTTTAATAAATTCCACCCCAATCTGCTTAAGGATGTTTTGCTTTTTTTCATAGACAATATCTAAGACAAGACAAGACTAATGTTCTACCAGAAAATTTGGAGGAGTGCGAAGACACTGAAGCACACAAGGCCTTTAAGTACACGTGAAAACAATACTTTGAGCCGACCTGTTCTACCCTCAAAAGACTATTATATTTCTATAAACTCAACTATAACAATAGGAAGCATGTAACTTTATGAGATTACACAGATTTTCGCAGTGGCTAAAAGTAACCAGACTGCCTCAAGGGACTTCCTCAAGAGCAACATTGCTTCATATCTTCCACTTTGATGCTTATTTCAAGAGACAAGAGAAAGGAGCACTGCGGCGGAAATTGTGTTTTTACTATTAATGATGCTGAAAAAGGGACAGACACTTCTGAACTAATGGACGTCCTCTATAAATAGCAGAGCCAGCCGCTTCAATTTACCCTTGAAGGCTTCTTACAGAGATTCCCCTAACTGTACTTTCTAAGGGTTCACTTAGAGTTCAAGGAATCGGAAGGGTACAGATGGCTAAAACACACAGTCTCATATCTAAAGTATTCTGCACACTTATGTGCTTTTTCGTGGCCTTTTTCAACTCATTCTTTCGTATTTTATTACTTCCAGCTGAGGATCAATATTAGCGATAATTCTGGTATGGGCACACAAAGGGGCTGCCAGGCAGCAAAGAAGCAGGGCTAGGCAGCCATGCTTTAAAACTGCAGATTTGTCGCAAAACTGATCAGCCATTAAAAATTATTATACATGGTAAAACGGTATTTCAGAGTCATTACTAGTCAACTACCAATCAAAATCTCTATTGAAACCCAAACATGAGAAGCCAGCATGGTTACTGTATAAGGCTCATCTATGTCCCTCTCATGTGTCAGACCATCTCCCATATTACAGTGGTTATTTCAACATCTATGTTGGTGCCAGAGTACAGCCTTATTCACACATCTGCATTTCGTGTAGTATGGGATCCGCATTTTTCGGTGATACCATAACTACCCATACAATGTGTTTACAGTATTCAGACGTCAGTATTTGTTTTTGCGGAAAAAAATATTGATCTGCTTTTCACAGACATAAAAAGTGGATCAATCATGGACAGCATATCATCTGTGAAAGCAGGGTGGTGTGGTGGCCATCAAAAGCATGGACTGCAGATTCAGACATCTGAAAAAGGCCTAAGTCAGTGTTCAAAAGAACCACAAAGAAGCATAATTTTATACAATATATGTATAGAAAAGTTCCTTAAAGGGGGTTTACAGGCAAATAAAATTGATGGCACATCCTCATGTTGGTAGGAGTCCAACTCTTGGCCCCCCGATCAGCTGTGCCATAAGTCAAACTCCCAGTGATCTAATATTTATGGCCTATCCTGAGGATAGACCATAATTTGTATTTGGCTGTAATCCTTTAACTGGTTTGTGGCTTCTTCAATAAAGATGACTAAGTCAACTTAGGCTTCTGGTATAAGCACCAGTGGTAGACAGGTCTCTTAAATTGACCCAACAGCTGGTGGTAATAAAGGGCTGCAGTGGGATATGGATTTCTCTTTTTGGAGTGGGTTCCATGAATCCAATGGAGTGCAAGAGAAACAAAGATGTATACCATTCATAACCATTTCCCATAGGTTTGGAATCCAGTGCCTGGTTCCCAAAGGAGGTTACACCTGGTTCAGATCTTTATTTTCTTTCCACTGCATTCATTGAGATGCCATACACCAAAATCTAAAGTCTCCTGCAATGCATTATTCCTATATCAATACAAACTGTAATTTTACACAAAGTATTGGGAACATCACTCTATATGAGAATTTAGCAATATGCCCAAACCTATATTTTTTTACTGATATTTCTTGAAGCGTCATACACTGATCCATGGAGCTGCATAGATCATAATTTCTATCATAAGGATTGCATGTTCACATTGAAGCACTGTCTCTGCAGAAAACCATAGCTTGGATCAACACAATTTGTCCTTCCTGTAATGCATCTCCAGATTTACTACATGAACGGAATGGAAATAAATGAAATTCAATCCAAGAACATCAGTATGGCTAAAGCTTTACAAGAACGTGTAAGGAATAAGCAATGATCATGATGCTGAAGCAAATGTCCACTCTAAAGCTGCCTGCTCAGATATTTCCAAAACCTTTCACAGCCAGACTATTGTCACACTGTGTTTTGCAGCGTCCATTTGCTGTATGTGTTTAGAAAGCTTGACAAAAGTATCTACAGGCCTCTGTCAGGCTGGTATATGGCAGTATGTAATAGTGCAGCCATTCCGTAAAGAATCGTATATCACACAGTATATGGTTTTGAAGTATATCCACAGACCTCCATCGGGCTTGTATGTGGCAGAATACCTTTTTCTGCTGTATGGAGTAGTGTGGCTTGCTAAGAGTCATTTAGCTAAGAATCCTATACTGTATAGTATATGGTTATCTAACACAGAAGCCTATGGGTGATGAATGCCACTGTATGGCTATAAAGTGGCACTTGTTGGAGCTATATGATGGGTAAATTATAACCCATTGTTTAAAGCAGCCTTGTGCATATTTAACATGTGCAACAACAAAAAACTGGGCAATACTGAATATTATGCAACATTTTCAATAAACAAAGTTATATGCATTCATAGAAAACAATAGACAAGCAAGACCATACAAATAGCCAGTAAGGTTTATCACAAGCATAATAATACACATCTATGCAGTCATATGTAAATGCCTCAAAATGTGGCAGTAAATATATTGTATTTTCTGGTTATTAGGGTATCCTCAATGTATTATCAGGAGGTAATAATGAAGGGCATGTTTATTTCTGTACAATGTCACTCACAGTAGGGCAGCAACAGAGGTTGTCTGCTTAACTGAGTCCCTAGCACTCAAGGTATATTATAAGTAGGGGGCATGATGAGAATCAGATTGTACAGCCATGTAATGACGCATGATGGAGTAATCTCCATATACTAATGGATTCTTTTTTTTTTTCAATTCAAATATTTTATTGAATTTTTACAAATAAACAACATAAAACAACAGACCAGAAATACAAACAATGCGGACTGGAGCCACCAAAGGGGACCCCAAGACGGCCACAGTCAGCAAGGCAACATAAACATTAATTATAAGAAGATGAAAAAAGAGTGGGGAGGGGAGGGAAGGGGAGCAGAGAGAGAAGAGAGAGGAAAAAAAAAAGGGGAGGGGGGCATTCGTCAGGCAGAGAGGGTAACGGGCGAGTGAACAGGGTAACATACCATGTGTGGGCCTTGAGGGAGGCCTGGAGGACAACACTGGAGACTATGGAGACTATGCTCAGAGCTCAGAGACCAGCGTTCAAGCGTGGGAGGGGGGCCCAGAGCCCAGAAGCACTAATGGATTCTTTATCTTTTATGTACATTGTCATCATGGTACTACCTGACATCATTGGATTTTAGTTGGAGTACCATGTATACAGTGTTTACATCCTGTCTGAGGAGATCAAGTGACACCACCCATTACTGAATATGGTCTAAACCCAACATGACACTAAAACACAAGCCAATTAGGGTCCCTCTAAGAGAGAAGTCATACAACTAATAGTAAAAGATGCCATTAGCAGATTAAGGTGGGCAGGCAAGCTGCCATGACAGCATCACCCTGAGCTCTATGAACTACTGAACCTGGAGAGACGAGATGATTGGATTTCCAGGGGAAATAAAAAACTGCAGGATGGAAAGCCACATCTTACTTCAGAGGTTCGTATTGTGAACAAATTGTGGAACAGATATCCAGTCAACCTATCAGATTATTTCCTATCATTTTCTAGTCTGCACTTGAAAAAGCAGCAATTTTATATTATTATATACCATAAAGCCTTGAATAATAAAGAATATGGGTTGTATGCTGGTTTCTTTTGTGCAGAGCACCAAGGAGTCATAAGGAGTCTTATAGGTTTACATCCTTTGTCATACTGCAAGCAAGGCCTGTTATAGGGTCAGACGTTGACTTATTGAGTAGCTACCTTCCAATAGGCGGCACTAGATACATAGCTTTACAGTCTTTTTGTGAAAGAGAGTTTGCTTTCATACATATGTTTCAATAAATAAAAGGTTTCCTCCATTGCTTTACATGGTGGCATTAATATTGTGGAACAAATTAGTGATTATAATAATGTTATCTATTAATTTGAGTACCAATAAATGAAAGGAAATCTGTCATATGGACCCCTTCACATTATCAAATTGTTAACATGTCCTAATAAATATGACCTCACCTATTTGTGGCTACCAAAAGTTTGTGCCCATTATATGTGTTTTCCAGATTTTTAGGTAACATCTTTGGGTGTGACTTTTACAGCAGCATGAGACCATTCAGGCCAGGGCCCCACACTGTGAACACACAGTGTTTTGGCCACGGTGGAAACGCCGCGGCAAAAAACACTGCGTTTTACAGTACCTGCAAAGTGGATGGGATTTTGGAAATCGCAGCATGTCAATTATACCTACAGAAACGCCGGCAGTTTCCCTATAAGTATAATGGAAGCAGGAAACCTCTGTGGAGTTTCTGTGAAAAGCAATGTGGGAAAAAAACCTCAATGTGTTGCCGCTGCGGTTTTTCCTGCAGTGTTTTTTTTTTTTGCTGTGGGACACCACATGGGGCCTTAGCCTTAGGGAAGCTTTTTTATCTAGAAACAACACTCCATCTGTCCATAGGTTTTGTCTAGTATTAAAGCTCAACGCCATTCAAATGAGGGAGACTGATATGCAATGGCAGACACAACCCAATTGTACCCAGATAATAAATGCTACATAAAAAGCATCTGTCCTGCTAACATATTTACTTTGAGGCTGAAGCCCTACACTGTGGAATTGCAGGATTTTTTGTTGCAGATTTTGCTGCTTTTTTGAGTTAAAGCCCGACAGAGCAGAAGGTGGAAGTATAGAGGCTGGGTTTCCGCAAGTGGGGCCTCAGCCTCATTGCCTCAACTCCACATTAAGGTTTTTTTTTATGCAGTTTTTGAAATCAAACTCAGAAGTGGATTGAAAAAAAAGAAGCCCCATCTGTCCTTTAGGTTAGGGCTACACAGCGACACCTAACACATGATCAACGATTGTTAGGTTGCCTTGTGACTCTTTCACTCATGTTAGTGAATGGAGTCAAACATGAGAGTGCCGCAAATGTGATTTTAAGTCAGGTATTGCTCTACTTTTTTGCGACTTGGACTTGCTGTACCCTTGGGGTTGCAGTGTGACTCAGCAATCTTTGGTTATGCAACGGTACTAGAGGTCGAAATTGCCATATAACCATGGCTGTATACATACTTTACCAATTTTTTGGGATGTCTGGGAGGTTTCTGAAATAAGGGGAGACTTCCCGGAGTCCCAGAAGAGCTGACAAGTCCAGGCTCTCTATTATTCTCTATGTGACGTGTGCTCAGTATGTGTCAGAGCACGAGAAGGGGAAAGGCCAGAACAATTTAGTTCCCACATTACATAGAGAATAATAGAGAGCTGCCTGGGCCCATGAGATTTGCCAGCTCTCCATTACAAAATGGGTGCCTGGAATGTCCCCAAAATGGGCCTGAAGAACGCATGGCTGTCCCCAACATGCTGTCTCTCCCACATACCTGCATGTATACCTTCATAGGTTCTCACCCTTTATGATCCAAACCTGGTTCAAAATTTGCATCCAAAAACTTGAGCATGGAAACGCAGTCTTACAAGGGCTCATAACTAATATGATAATTCACATTTCTCTTAATAATAATCACAATGTACAATGACTGGTCCACTTCTGTTGTCACTGACTCACCGTTCCAGCACAGATACGGTTAATTATCTGTCTGTCTCTAGGGATACCGAATGCTGAGTCTTTGTGGACACTATTGGGCTGGCTGAAGGGTTGCCATGACAACAGTGGTGGGAAGCAGCTGGTTTCAGGCCTGTACCAGGAACAGAGACAACTGATTCATTATAACTAATTATCTTCCTGACTCCGGAGCTTTTATGCTCAAATAGAAACATCCTTATAATAAACATTTAGCTGTAGAACAGTACAATATTTCCCTTTTACTGCCCTATATTATATGACTCCTATCTATGCAATAGTATACAGACTGGGGGTGGGAAGATTTTAGGGTTAAACTCCCCCTCCACCTTCCCCCATCATCTCCATTTCTGGGCACTTGAGACCTGTACACAAAAATCCAAGCTTCATACCCCAGTCAATGATAGCAGTCAGGAAAAGCAGCACGCCCCAGGGTGATATTATTAGTAATAAAATCAGACAGCAGGGGGTGCGCTTTTCCCTGTTGCTTGCAAGCTCTGTCTTTTGATATGTGTGCATGCACCTGTGTGGGAGGGCAAGCGGGTGAGCTGGTGAGCTGATGGTACTACTGTATATGTGTGTATGTGTGTGACCATGAGTATCTTGTATAAGAGTTACTTTCCATAAGCTCAATTTACTGGCAAGGTTATAGGGGCTGGGGAATTATAGAAATATATTTGTGTATCTAAATAGCTCAATAAATGCATGATCTTAATCCATAATAATTTTTCCCTAGAATTATCTGACAAAAATCTAGGAAAACTGAACTTTATTAAAGATAAAGTGATGATACCTTTTATGCAAAATCCATTTCTACAAGTCATGGTGGTCAAACTTCACTTATTAAGTCTTCCCATGGCTCTGAATGAAAACATTCATCATGAATATTGGACGTCTGAACCATTTCTTTATAGTAGGCAAAACTTTTATTAAAATGGGTGTTCAGCAGAGAACAACATTTTGACAATAGGCTCATAATGGGTTAAAAAAAATAATAAAAGGAATGATACTTCACCAATCCTCCATCATTCCCCTTTCAATATTGCGCAGGTACCCTGCCTATATCTGATTCCTGGTCCCTGTTGATGCACAATGGTCACAGCAGTGGTCAGTCATAGCCAGTGATCGGCTGAGCAGAATTTCTAGTACTGTATGTCAAGAAGAACCAAGATGCATAGACCAGTGAGGGACCCGCGCATCATTGGAATAGGAGCATTGGAGGATTGGTGAGGAGAGCATCATTTCTTTTATTTTTCAACCTATTATCAGTCTGATGTTGGTTTTTTTACTTTCCAGACAACTCCTTCAAAGTAAGACTACCACCTCCCCCAGTCATATTCAGCTATGACCACCATGTTACAGAGCACATTACAGTGATAAACAACGTACTATTGTTATGTATGTCACGTTAGTAGATTTGGAGTAAAACAACTGTGAAGTCTTAAGCAAATGAGGCAGTTGATGCACTGGGGAGGACCTTCAGCTCCCTGGTGCACTACTCTTGCCACTCAGACCCCTACCATCTCCTGCCTGTGCCACCCCATGAAGTAGGAGTTTATCCTCCCCATCACTAATCCTACTGAAGCAACAAGAACATTGTTGAAGGCCGGCCTCCAGTGCAACAACTGCTTAATTCGCATATGATTCAAGATAGTTTTTCTCCAAATCTGCAAAGTGACATTTATAACAAAGGTATGGTGTTTATCACTGTACGGTAACAATCTTACACTAGGTTCATAAAACTGACATGCTGGGATTTTCAATAACATGCAGCTTTTTACCCTGCAATGTTTGGATGAGAGTAGATGAAATCTTATTCAGTTTGCTAGCACTGTGAAATGCAGTGTTCTTTGTGTTGCATTATTGTAGCACAGGGTCTTAGCCTAAAGGGGTCTTTAGTTATGCCCTATCCACATAAGGCGTAACTTGTGGATTGGTGGGAAAACATTAGATATCCTGCGGCAGGCCCAGCTAGAGCAAAATCAACTCTTGTTTCCGTGGCTGACAAAGATTGAAAACCACGGCCCAACTTACAACAATAATTGACATGCTGCGGGTTCAAAATCTGCAGCGCTAAATATTCTTGGTTTCGGCTCAAAAAAACACAGCAAAATCTGCAACAAAAAAAGCTGTGTTTCTGCAATGTGAGGCCTCAGCCTTAATGTTGCTGTGCCTGTAACATGTGCAAAAAATTACCTTTAAATAAAGCTCTTATTTACTATCCTGGGTGATGCAAAATTATGACAACAATGTTACACTAGGTTCATGTTAGCGCTAGGTGTTCGTTCTTCTGGTCTGTCTGAGGAAGCCAAGAATGGACAGACAACCAGCTAAAATAGTGAATACTAGCAGATCCCGAGGGACCGCATTAACTATAATGGGTTCCATTGGGTGTAGGTTCTTTTTAATTGAATTGGGCTTACAGGACTTTTTCATCTGGTGATTTTGGATGGGCAAGGGGTTGTCTAGATTTAGTATTGCATGGAGAATTGGGGCATCATTTTTTTACTACTAGGGCATCTAGAGAATTGACCCCCATTTGGGACCTCCATCAATTAACCAGAGCAGAGAGCAGATATCAAGAGCAACTGGAGGACCTAAAATGTATAATATGGACAGCCCATTGATTTCATAGTAAACTGTAATACTTCATTTGTGGTGGTGCTGAAGGAGAATTGAACACTTGTTGCAAGGTTCCCCAGCTGATGGCTGGGTTTGTTAGTAACAGATCACTTACTTTGGCAACCCTTCCAAAAAAGGGATTGCACAAAATGAATGACCTTTCCTATAAATCATACTAGTAATATGTAAGTATTCTACTTAGAGGTCTTCCTCTAAATATCTTAATCTGCACCATATATACACCAGATTAATAAAAATAGTGTTGGCAAATTTTTATAATTTCCAAAATAAATTAATTTTGCATAATGCAGTGTAAAATCTCGGAGAAATATTGCTAGATACTTGAGTATAAATGATAGAATAAGTTGTGCCATGTCATCCTCTTTCATGATTTGTTACCCCAGTGTCACATTGCCTCAGAGTATGTGAACAAACCCATAGAGTCACAATTTTGCAGCCCATGCCTCAATGATTTATTGTGCAGGCATCCGTGATGAGCGCCACCAACTCATTTATGATAACCAAATGGCAAAAAGAACATATTTGCACCTAGAATAGCACATTCCCTCCAGCCAAACATCATAACAAAATCTAAATGGCACCAGGTCTGACCTTTTCATACTTCAAAGAATTTCAACAATGTAATTTCATGCCTCCAGCATAGGATTCAATGTAACACAGCAAACTACACGTGGAGCTTCAGAAAATGCTCAGCTTCATAAGAATAATTTGACCCTAAGAAGCCGAATCCTTCAGTTAAAATAAATTCTAAAAAGGACAACCACATATTATTATATATTGTATGTAAGCAATTCAGTTACAGTTCTGTCCACTAAATGATAAACAGATTGTCCCATAAGGATTTTGAAAAATCTTTAGTCATTAAGTCAACAGGGAGTCAAGTGTCACACTTTCCAGTAGACACAGAACAGGAAGCCCTTCTAAGTACTAAGGGTTGGTAGTGAGGACTTCATCTGGCCTATATGTTTGACAGTGGTCCATGTCATTGGCACTGTTAGTTAAGATTTTCCTTACCACTTGTAAACTACCAGTTGTAACTACCTAGTTACCTGAAACCTTAACAAGATTGTTCTATAATCAAACACAATGGGGAAGATTTATCAAAACTAGTACAACCCAAAAATGGAAGTCTTACCCATTGCTACCGATATTTCCCAAAGAGCCACTGAGAAATGAAGGTGGTTGTTTTCAGCAATCTAACCACTCTTCCCTTAAAGTAGTCTTAATATATATTCCCCAAATTCTCACAAAAAATGACTTAAAGGGAACCTGTCAGGTATTTTTCCACCCTAAACTGACCAGCGTCAATTACTGTCCTTTCCTATGGTTCCCCTTACTAGGATTTTTGCTGAAAAATCCCATTAAAACCTTATGTATATTTACCTTACCTAGTCATGGGGGCTTTATCTAGTCCCTAGAGGCCGGAAGTTAGGTAGGGTACCAGGCTGACATCAGTGAGGGACATGTGAATCACGTTGCCTAGAGTATGACTCAGTACAATAACTGTATGACTAGATGAAGCTTCTCCCCGTTCCACCATGACTAGTTTAGGTGAATTTGCATATGACAATGTAAAGTTTTAAAATCAACAGAAAGCTTAGTGAGGGGTATCATAAAAAAGATCATTACTTGATGCTTGGGTCAGTTTAGAGTGGAAAAGTACTTGACAGGTTCCCTTTAAGTTTATGTTCACAGAATTTTCATTTTATGTTTGGCA
Organism: Leptodactylus fallax; assembly: GCA_947044405.1. Classification (NCBI taxonomy): domain Eukaryota; kingdom Metazoa; phylum Chordata; class Amphibia; order Anura; family Leptodactylidae; genus Leptodactylus; species Leptodactylus fallax. The sequence continues at coordinate 5,626,643 of CAMRHE010000077.1, read as the reverse complement.
TATATGGACAGAATGAACTATGCATTCTCCACCTAATGTCTCCCCTGTATCTTATACATATACAAAAAAGTTTTATTTTGATATGTATTCAGGAAATATGTTCCTACATACCTTTGTTCTTCTGTAATAAAAAGCATACATGTTTTAGTCAGGGCTGTGGAGTCGGTAGGCCGAACCATCTCCATTGACTGCTTTATTTTTCCACAGCCTGATTCTGACTCCAACTCCAATAAACTATACATCTAATTAATTATACAATACCAATAATTGTATAATATAATGAAATAATGAATCATATTATTTTAAAGGTGGAGTCTGTAACTTTTTTCTGACTCCATTGTTAACTCCATCCAAAACTGGCCCTGACTCCAACTCCTCTGCCTTGGATTTAGTGGGCAGAGGTTTAACACAAAGATATGTTTGAATCCTATGGATAAGGTGTGCAATTGTATAAATTTTCCTAGTGTTGTGCCAAACGTTAATGAATGCAATGTGAACACAGCCTATAACATACAACATTATATAGAGAATTGTCTTGCTTGAATGCACATCCTTACCAGCAGTCTCTGAATCTCCAGATGGCATCTCTCCATTGATGCCATTCTCCTTGCTTGTAGGATGCGATTCTTGGTGAGCCCTCTCTCCATACGCTCTTTCCTCTGTCTCTCTGAAAGGAATGCCATTGGAGCTGTGGACCATTCCATCTCCTGCTCCACCTTGTTCTTTCATATCTGTTGTGTGAGGGAGAGGTGAGGCCTCACTGAGCTGTCCTGGTGCCCAGTGGGATGATTTGGGCTCATCCTGCCTGTTATCCGTCATACTTCCTCCAGCCAGAAACCTGGAAACAAAAAATTAAATTCTATAAATAATATGACCTACAACACTGTCATTTCATCTAACTTGTGCCCATATGATGAGTCCAAAGTGCTGTCCACCAGTTTTCTCCTTTTCCTCTAAGTGGCTATTCACTGCCTGTTATATGAAGTTCGTCTCTAGCAGCACAAATACTGATATGGATTACAGGAAGTGGAAATCCTTTCACCACAAGAACTGTTCTCCTTTCCTGTCCAAGCCTTCCCTCTTCAAATGATGAGAATTGCCTTTAAAATGAAGTATTTCCAAAATTATTTATACTATGCTTGTTCTGTCTGTAGCCGTAACTATCCTGTGTGACCTAGATATGCAGAACATCTTACTCTGGCATTTCAGACACTTCATCAAAGCTGTGTATTCCTAGGCTGCATGTCTAGGACACACAGGATAGTTGTGGCTTCAGATAGAACCATAATATTGTAGCTGGCTTTGAATGGAGGGCAGGGAAGGATTAATATTAGAGGCAATAATGTGCTTCCCATTGCCCAAAGCATGATGGGACATGGGAGGTCAGCGACAGGAACTTCTAGCACCTACATTGATGCCAGAGAGGACAGCTAGAAGAGATGCAACAAGAGTGTGACTCTGGTATGAACACGAAGAGACTATGAATACAATGAGTACCATGTAAGCAATAAGGCCATACATTTATTTAAGATTTTAATAATAATAATAGTCCTTTAATAGTCCCACAATGGGGAAATTCAGTGTGTTACAGCAGCAAAGATAAGATAAGATAAGATAAGCAGATACAAACACAAATACAACATGTACAGGAATGTTCCAAGGTGAGAGGCATTACATTAATAGCAGACAGACAGATAGGACGTAGCAGAGGGGGGGGGGGGATTTAACAGGCAGAGAGATATTTCAGTTCTCTGTATGTAATGATCTCCGCTTAGGTCGGTGTTGGTTGTACAGCCTAACAGTGGTGGGGAGGAAAGACTTCCCCAATGAAATGACAGATACGCTTTAAAGAGCATTTTTCTGTACACTGATTTTTTTCAGTGATCCAAAAGTCTATTTAGCTGTTTCTCTGTTATATCAGCTTCCTGGAAAGCTGGGCAACAATCAAAATAATTGCTGTGATAGTTTCCATATTGTTTGCTCTTGGATAACATATGTGCATAGTTATAAAGGAATACAGTGCCCACTTTTAGTGCCTGTTTAAACAGATTCAATGCTCTCCATAAGCTGAAGACAACTCCCAGACACAGATGTATAACTAAGAAATGTCATAGTCAACTCATAAAGTATCTGGGGATACCTGAGGAAGGGAAAGGAGGAAAACTGGTAATACTACATAGTATTCCTAATAGTTAATAAGAAATCTCAGAGTTGCTCATTGGTTACACAAGAACTCGAAGATAAACAGCAATGGCGTTATGTTTCTTCCGACTGATTTGTGATTTATCAGCTTTGTTCTGCTCCTTTATTGAACCACATGACTATAAATCACATGTGGACTGTATGTGGACTGTATGTGGACCAGAAATCATTGAGAGACTGACTTCTGGTCCAGATGTAACAGTGTGTATATGATTTAGAGACATAGACGCACGTGGTACAATGAAGGAAAAGAATGGAGCTGATAAATCACTTATAAAGTGCTCAGTGAGAAAACTGACAGCACTACTTTTTATATCATATATAGAGATGAGCGAATCGAAACTGCAGAAGTGGAATTCGATCCGAATTTCAGGAAATCTTCGATTCGCAAGGAATCCGGATTTCTTGATGCTTCGTGGTAACGAATATTTAGTAAGGACCTTTGTGACATCAGATGGTCACATGATGTTCTCTAGTGATGTGATTGGGTAGGCGTGTCTTTGCTTGTTAGCAGATCCTTCCACATGAATAAAAGTTGTCCGTGCTGGAGAGAGAGAGAGAGAGAGAGAGCGACACGACTGTGGCATCCAAGGGCTTCGGCCATTTTGCCGCCCACCTGCCCACCCCGGCTCTCTGCAGACAGAAAATAGCTGTTTATTCGCCGCAAATTAATTCGGATCGAAGAGAATCGTATCGGAAAATTCCGCGAAGTTGCCAAATCGAATTTTTTAAAACTTCGCTCATCTCTAATCATATACATTAGAAACGTGAAAAAAGTGGGCTACTTTATCACTGGTTTCTTGTAGAGATGGGGCCCCAAGATCAAATCTGAGGACAACATCTCCATAGAGTTTTCATGTCTTTTCAATGCATATTTCCTTCCACAGTCCAAAAACATACTGGTCGACTAAGGCTACATTCACTTATACTTTGCAGTCATCGATTATAGGATGACAGCAACAGACATTAACTGTTGCAGAGTAATGGACAAAGATGGTGTCCTCTCTGTTCGTGTTCATTCCCATTGACTCTAATGTAAACAACATGAAGGACACTGCCTTCCATCATGTTTGTTTACTTTTGTAACACTAGAAAAAGCCCCCTATAAGGCTTGGCCCCACAAGGCATAAACGCAGCGGCATTTTAAAGTCCCTGCATAGTAGGAATTCCATCCACACATTGCAGAAAAATACGCTTGGCAGACATGCTACGATTTCTAAAACCGTTGTGGTTTTGGAAATCGCAGCATGTCTATTATACCTACGGAAATGCTGGCGGTTTCCCTAAAGGTATGATGGAAGCAGAAAGTCTGCAGAAGAAAGCTCTGTGGACTTTCTGTGAAAAGTCCTGCAGGAAAAACTGCGATGCGTTGCCGCAACCTTTTTTCCTGCAGCGCTGTTTTGCTGCGGCCTGCTACGTGGGGCCTTAGCCTAAAAGTATAAATACGGCAGAAGATAGGTCCCATCATGTTTTTTACATTGGAGCAAATGCAGATGGACACCCAATGAAGGGGGCTCTTCATCTATCATTTAATGATCATTGCTCTCATCCTGTGATGGATGAGAGCAACGGACATTAAAAAACGGTAGTGTGACCCTACCCTAATTCAGGTTGAAAGGCCAAAATGTAATTTTAAACATTTGCTAATAAAATTTATATTTTGTTTTTGAGATTGATACAAAATTACACATTTATGAGACAGAGACCCACAGTAGGTATGCATTATAATGATTTCCAAAGATAACACAATAAATTGTGGTATTTAACTTGGAAAAACACTGTATCGCATAAAACTACCATAGAAACCAGTAAAACCCCCTTTACCGTAAAGCTGCAGGCTCTAGCTTGACAAACAGAAGTGTAACTGTGATCTACAACAGACTATCATTGTTCCAGTTATATTCACATAAATCTTTCCAATTGCTTCTTACAGGGTTCTAACAAATGCTCCTTTTCTTGTCTAAAAAGCGAGTTGCAATGAGAAAAGAAGTCGTGGACTAGTGAAAGGGCAGCATTGTGTAACAAGAAAGAAAAAGGCCAGACACCACTACTCTATCTAAAGTCAATGAATGTTGGTTAAACTGATTCCTTTAATCTTTTCTGGGCACAGCCCTTCATTCAGTAAGTTAATAAAATATTAATTTCCTCTTTACACAATGCTTAACATACATTGACTGACCATTGAATTATAGGAGGAAGCAATGCATGTCACAGTACAGAATACACAGTATGGCTGAAACATGGAACACTACAGTCTTATTGAAATGGAACGAGACTTTGGAGAAATTAGAAACGTTAAGAGAATTCCATTTAACCAAATAAAGGTTATTCGTTGTATACTGAAAATGTATAAAATTTTCCAATGATCTTCATGGTCTGCTTCCTGTCATTCAGTGGGAGCTTTCATTGTATAAATCTCTGTCCGGCTTGTCACATGATCCCCACGCAGGTGCACGGCTCGTCACATAAGAGAGATCTGATTCCCATGATGTAACTGTAACGAGCCGTGCACCTGTAATACAGCAGAGCAGAGACTGTGTGGCACCTCTAGTGTCTGGGAAAGTAATTTTGGAATTAAATAGGAGTGAGGAAGTTGTGTGTATTATTCTTTCAGTGTCGCATGTGTGTGTTGTGAGGAGCAGTACAGCCCTGTCTCCGCTCAGACACAGGAGGAGCAATCTGAGTTATCTCTTCCAAGTGTTATATGTATTCAGGATGCCTACAACTTTTAAGTTAAAGAAGGGTTAATTGCACACATGGAGCAGAATGAGACAGCTTTGCTTTTAATCTAACGCTCCAGGTTTCAGAAACGCAGCGTTTTTTGATGCAGATTTTGCTGCGTTTTTTTTTTAGCCAAAGTCAGGAGTGGCTTAAAAAGGAATAAGAAATATATAGGAAGCTCTTAGACGTTTCCCTTCTGTTAAATCTACTCGTGACTTGGGCTCAAAAAAATTCAGCAAAATCTTCAACAAAAAAACGCTGCGATTTCGCAACGTGGGACCTTAGCCTTGGGCTAAGGCTCCACGTAGCAAGCAGCAGCCAAAAAGCATTGTGGAAAAGACTGGGGACAGAAACGCATGCCATTTTTTCCAGCAGCGCTTTTCACAGAAAATTCGTAGAGTTTTCCTCTGCAGACTTTCTGTCCCTATTATACCTATGCAGAAAACACCAGCATTTCCGTAGGTGTAATTGACATGGTGCGATTTACAAAAACACAACTTTTTTTAAATTGCAGCATTTATGCTGCAGATATTTTTCTGCAGTGTGTGGTTGGGATTAGCCAGAATCCCTTCCACTATGCAGGGACTGTAAAACGCTGTAGCTAAATCGCTGCATTTTCGCAATGTGGAAACGCTGCGGAAAAAAAACGCGGTGTTTTACAGTCAGAGCAAAGTGGATGGGATTCTAGCGAATCCCATGCCCACTTTGTGTGAAAAACCACGCTGCGGACATGCTGCGATTTCCAAAACCGGCATGGATTTGGAAATTGCAGCATGTCAATTATACCTATGGAAACTCCGGCAGTTTCCCCAAAGGTATAATTGAAACAGAAAGTCCGCAGAGGAAACTCTGCCGTTCCTGCCGCGGTTTTTCCCGCAGCGCTTTTTTGCTGCAGGACGCCACGTGGGGCCTTAGCCTTAGATAGTTTTAATACATCTGCCATCGCCCCCAGTCTTTTTCTGCACATACACATTTGTGATCATGATAAGACCAGAGCATATTTTGATCCCCTGGAAGCAACTGAAAAGACACCTATTGGATGACTGCAAACAGAGATTGTGAAATAAGTCAGCTAGAATCCCATCCACTACACAGTGACTGTAAAACACTGCGTTTTTTTCCGTGGCGTTTCCACCGCAGGCAAACAGTGGCGTTTATGCCACGTGGGGCCCCAGCCTAAAGAGTTATTTCCATCTTAGTAAATTGCAGCCATGATATGAAAAACTGCTTGTAAGTCCCAACCACCAGGGCTGCTCTGTGTGGTTTCCGTAATGGAATGGAAGTACAGAAACAGTTCAGCTGTGATAGATTGTGTTTCCATAGCGCCCATTCACCTCTACGGGAGTTATGGAAACAGCATAGAGCAGCACTTTACTTAAAAACCATCTTTACTTAAAAATCAAGAATTCTACAAAAATAAATGCTACTTTAGGCTAAGGCCCCATGTAGCGGAGGAAAGTTAATGCAACATTAATGCAAGTGTGAACCTAGCCCAATACTGTAGATGGTATAAACTGAGCATATACAGACTAAAAATGCATCGGATATATCATTTAGATGATTCTGATAAATTTTTAGGCTCTATTTAGATCGCATTTTTTTACATCTAATTAACGGAAAAACGAATGCAAAAAACGGTCACAAGCAGATGGCAATCCATTTACATAGCCATAAAAAAATGGATCAATTTCTGTCCGTTTTTTTGGAGGGAGACAAAAGTATGGTACTACGTTTTGTGTCCTTAAAAAAAAAAAAAACAGACAGAAACAAATCTGTTCTTTTTAACATTGTAAACAGCCATCTGTTTGCATCCATCTTTTGCATCCTTTAAACAGTGTTCGAAACCATGGTAAAAAATATGATCTGAATGGAGCCTGAGGCGCCCCATGTTGTGCAAACGCAGCGATTTTCCTGCTACGGAAACGTACCAGAAAAAAAAACGCTACACTTTACAGTACCAGCAAAGTGAATGAGATTCTGGTTAATCCCAATCACACATTGCGGGGAAAAAAAACACTGCAGAAAAAATACGTTTTCAAAAAGCAATGTGTTTTTGAAAAACGTAGCATGTCAATTTTACCTTCAGAAACGCTCACGTTTTCTCCATACATTTAATAATGGAAGAAAAAACACAGAGTAAAACACAGCAAAAACCCAATGAAAAACACTGCGGTGAAAAACGTGATGCGTTTCTGCTGCGTTTTTTTCTGCATTTTTTCCGTTTTTAGCGCGGAGCCTTAGCCTTACACTGTCTAGTCTGATTTTGTGCTGTTTAATCCTTAGACAGTATTTATAAATCTGCAGCAATGTCTATTATATAAAACTACATTCAATACTTTTTGTTACATAAGTTGCGACATTATAGATCTTCTCCCCTGTTGTAGTTGGTTATATAAGCCTTGGGCCCTCTGTGTCCAGACAGGTCCAGGTCACTAGCTATCGGCTGTGCCTTCTACCTCAAGGCCTGGCGTTACAGTTGAATGAGTCTAAAGAAATCAGGTCAATTTTTACATCTTGTTAATCACTGCCACTGACTACTGGCTTGTGCTGAACATATGACACCTGCAGGAATGATATCTACGAGCTGATATGCTAGGCTGCACATGGTTAGATGCATTCCCACTGTTCAGCCAAAGCGGCTCCTTGGCTTCTTTACACATCCTTAAAGCAAATACCCACTTGCTCTTCATATCATTAAAACCCCATTTGGCTGAAATTATGTAAATGTAATTCCCAGATTTCATGTAACAAGTCTATCTTATCATATAACACAGCTTCCTAGTAACATATCACACAAAACTCTGAGCAATGTCCATGTGATTATGCACAACGGATCATTAATCTGCTATGTATCAAGTATACATTGCGGCAAAAAATTGCTGCGGAAATGTTGCGATTCCAAAAATACTGCGTTTTTGCACATCGCAGCATGTCAATTAAACCTAAGGAAACGTTAGTGTATAAAACGCAGTCTTAGCCTTATAAACATGCTTTATACCACATTAATTGTTTTAGGCTAAGGCTCCGGAAATGCTGCATTTTTGGCTGCTGCAGAAAAATAACAGAAAAAAATGCTGCGTTTTACAGTACCAGCAAAATATATGAGATTCTGTTTAATGTCATCCACACATTGTAGAAAAAAAGAGCTGTGGAAAATCTGAGTTTCCAAAAATGTGAAAAACAAAGCATGTTAATTTTAACTGTGGAATCGCAAGTGTTTTTCCTATTGAATAGGGGAAGAAAAATGCAGAGAAAAGTGCAGCAAAAACTGAAAAAAATGTAGCACATTTTCACTGTGGTTTTTTTTTTTGCAACATTTTTTAGCTGTAATTTGCTATGTTGGGCATTAGCCTTAGGCCAAGGTCCCACGTGACATAAACGCCATTTGTTTACAAAGGATCTTTCTCTTTATTTAGGTCACACACAGGAGTCTATGGAGAGGGGAGGGGAGAGGAGGAGGCTGATGCAGGCTAGTCAATTGATGTATTGCCTCAAGTGTCACTCACAAAGTAGCAGAGAGTAGTAGCTGCAGTAATTTATGTTTCTTTTCCAGCAGTCTCCTCCTCCCCTCCCCTCTCCATAGACTAATATGAAAAAAGTAACCCAGCCTGGTAAGTGGAGAAGGAAACATATTTCTTTAATAATATATATTACAAAGTTTGTTATATTTACCTGCACTATTCATGAAATTTTGTTTTAGAATTATAATAATCTGCAGCAAGTTATTAGTGTCAAGTGAAAGTTTGCTACATCTGTACCTTGGATGCTCTCTCTTAACTTCAGACCAGTCTGCAAGAGGGTGGTAAATGTAACTTTATTTGCAGGAGCTCAAAACTCCAGTATAATGTTTTGTGCGTGGTACCCAAATTTGTTATTTTTTCGCTGATTTGGGACCAGTTTATATCCAACCATAGCTGCAAACTGCATATTCATGAAGCAAAAACATCTGTACACAGCTGGCAAACAAGCAAGAAGTCTTAGCGTCAACAGGCACCAGAATGTGGTCCTTTGTAACTAGGGGTGTGGAATTTTGTCAGTCGGCACCAGAATGTTGTCTATGGTATTTAGGGGTGTGTTAGTGTCAACAAGCATCAGATTGTGGTCCCTAGCAGCTAAGGTTATAGTAGTTCCAACCAACATAGAAGGTGGCCCCTGCTAGTTAAGGGTGTGATTAGGATTAACCAGCACCAGAAGGTGGCACCATTCATCTTTGCCATGTGATCTTCTTAGCTCCAGTATTGGCAAATATTAAAAAAAATCTTGTTTTATTGGCTGCTTCTTTGGTTTCATCTGCTCCAAAAACAACTATTCTAAGAACGTACACAAATAGAGAGAGGAACTCTATCCATGGTCATTCGGCACAGGACCATGACACAGTTTTCCTGAAGATATATCACTTTTTGTCACATTTCCTGATTCCCTAAACTATTTATCCCCACTAGATGATCAATCTGTAATTTTTTTATTTTTAATTTTTGATAAAACAGCCACTATATGACTTCTATCATACATATATATATATATATAACATGTAGGCAGATTGAAGGCAGACATTTCAATTAGTATGTAAAATAGGAAGATATTTCATTACTCATGTATAGGCACAAGCATCAACAGATCCAAAATACATCTCTTGAAATAATATAATGATATTGAAAAACAAATTATATATATATATATTTTTTTTTTGTTTGTTTTTTTTGTGTTTTTGTTTTTAAATAATCCTTATTTTTCATGAAAAGATGAAAGATGATTAAATGATGCAAGAAATATTTGACAAAGAAGATAAGAAAAGATGACAACAGACTCAGCTTCGCAATTACATCCAAATCCTTATCTCATGAATAATACTATAGGAAAAATGACCAGATACATCCAGCCCTGAATGCAGATTCACAGTAGAAGATATACCCGGGGAGAGGAGATTCTCATCACTGCTTTACTAGCCAGCAATTAAATAGTTAGGGCTTAGCAAAGTGACTGCAATGCAGTATTTTAGCTTACTTGGGCTCTGCAGTGAGACCTCTCGCTTGGTGAATGCTGCAATTGAAGACAACATAGGGGACTATTAATAAATTGAGGTTATTTACTCACCCAGGGCAAAGAAGGTGCATATATTACTCTTAAAATAATTAGGCTCTCTGTCCAGAAAGAGTCCACTCAGCAGATGTGTGGTTGAGCTTTCAGCAGAATACCTGCAGTCAGGCACCAGGTGTAACCTGAGTCTTATGTGTCATGAAATACAGCATGGGGCAGGAGGTTAGGATATAGCAAGCTTCAGCAATGTACCACCACTATCCTATCCTACATATCTCTATGGATGCAGTCATTATCATAACTATATGACGTCACTTCATGGATGTCACATGGATGGACACTGCAGCCACCGAATGTGCCATTTAGGCAGAATATACAGTAGGAAATATCCTTTAATATTAATTCATATGTAACCCATCTTCTTTTGTCTTGTAACTATACAGAGCTGAATCATCTGGGCATTGGAAAAAAATGGAGTCCTAAGTGAGACCTCACATTGGGGTATTATGATCTGCAGAGGGGAGATACATATGCGCAACCTGTGCAGCTAAACAGGGGCCCACTACTCCTCTATTACATTCTACATAAGGGACTGAGCTAATGAATGTCATGGTTCACAATTACTGAGGGATTGTTACATAAGGAGGTCCTTTATGGTGAGCTACTGCATTGGAGAGTAAAGGGTTCATATACAGTATTTGCAGAGGGGCCTTCTGTTGTCTGTGTCAGCCCCTAATGACATGTGCATACCCTGCTTGCAGTGACTGGTATAGGTTATGATGTATGGATAGACATGGTCTGGAAGTTACTCAGTATACAGTAAGTTGTTAGACAATTCATTGGCTTACCCCTTGTGGTAGTCAGGGTCCTTCTTTTTCTCGAAGAGCAAAGATCTATCAGACTGAAGACCAGTAATGTGTCACCTAGCAAAATCAGAATAAGAAATAACTTTTATTAATTCTGTTTAGGAAGTATAGGCTTTCATCCTAAAAGCAGTATATGCAGAAATCACTTCAAGGGGTTGTAGTTTAAAGGAATTATCTTATGAAGATGCTTTTTATATTGAAGTATCAGAAATACCCCATGGCTTCAGATTGTCTCAGCAAGGTCAGCTGCAGCTAGTCATACACTTCCCTTACAGCAGCTATTGCAAGGGAAAGGTTGAAGGTTGCCTTACAGTACATGCTGATCATTCAGAACAATGGGTGAGCATATAAAACATGAGTGGGTTGGACCTGCCAGAGTAAGACTTTAGCTTCGCCCTTGCTTCACTTCTAAGCAGAACATCCTCTATATCCTAAAAATTTTCTGCAGATTGTGATAGTCTCATCACCCTTCCATAGTGTGAAGAACTCAAGACCCAACCAGACATCACTATCTGGATACCACCAAAAATAACATTTCATTACAAATGGTTGAGCAGATCATAATAGTATATGTAAGTGTTAGAGGTATCCAAAGAAACAGACAAAGAAAAGCCACTGGACCACTCGTTACATTTTGTGGACAGAAGATAAGTCCTGCAGTCAGTATACCTAACGCTACTGAAACACAAGATACCTTTGGTTGACAGCTATCTCTCCCAATTTCTCATACATCCCTGCTCAGTCAAGCATGCATAAATTCTGAGTACGGAAAGGAGAGAAAGCTGCTGCCAGACACCACTGGTTTTATATCTCCTGGAAAGAAAAGGATTACGCATTTGAAATGTTAGGAACCTATGCATATTAGGTTGGCTGGTCCCGTAAATATCACTGGGTGCAGCTAACATGCATCAAATGTGTTTGGCCACCATAACCACCACTGCTTAATGAACGTTATGATTACGAACGTTACGATTTCTTATTCCATTTGCAGCTGAATTGAGACCTTTTAGGCTAAGATCCCACATTGTGGAAACGCAGCATTTTTAGCTGCTACACAAACGCAACAGGGAAAAACACTGAGTTTTACAGTACCAGCAAAGTGAATGAAAATCTGGTTAATGTCATCCACATATTGCGGAAAATAAGAGCTGCGGAAAAGTTGAGTTTTGGAAAAAAAAAATGGATTTTTGAAAAATGCAGCATTTCAATTTTAGCTGTAGAAATGCAAGAATTTAATAAGGCAAAAATTTTATGAATAATGGTGCAATGCGATTTTTTCACAGTATTTTTTTTTTAGCTGCGGTTCGCTACGTGGGGCCTTAGCCTTAGGGTTTGTTACAACTTTTCTCTTTATTGCGCCAAGTTTATCATAGCTGTGTCCCATTTTTATAGTGCCTTTTTAAAGCTGTCTTACAATGTGGATGTGGTTTAGATGGTGCACAGGTCTAGTTTATTAACATTTTTGCACACACACTCTAATTCTAACTTAGTTTAGAAAATGCACCACAAAAAAAATCCCTTGCGAAAAATTTATGAATTAGTATGTGACATTTTGATAAATTTGTTGCAAACAAACAAAAATAAGCTAAGTTAGAAAAGTGGCATAGTGGTCTCTAGATGCACCACTTGACAAGTGGGTGTTACCAATTACAGATGCATCCCTGCACACTCTCACACTGTCCAAACACTATAAATTATTGAATGGACTTTAGATACAGTTTGAGGTATTCAGTTGACATACCGCAACGCCACAATCCTGCGTATCAATTTAGGAACTTAAAATGTTAGAAAAAGAAATGTAGAAAAGAAAGCATGGTGGACAGATCTTGTAAAATGTAAAACTTACTGTTAAGCTAGCCATGTACACACAGCTATGTTGCTCAACTAACCCATTCACATTAATATTCAGTTTGTCTAAATGGTGTATGTGCCCTGAACTGGGAGAGGGGCTTATCTTCCCGTGGTTAAGAGGATTAGGCAGTTGAAATCCCATTGCCTGATCTTTATTTTCCCCAACATCTACTGTGGAGCAGATTCAGGAGGCTTCCATACATATTAGATCATTGGATGGTCCTCCCAAAATCGTCATTTGATGCATCTTTTAACAACCCAAGCTTGTTCCACTAATTGTAGCAGACAAAGTGCTCAGACCTCAGACATCAGCAAGTTATGGTATATTATTGTCCTTGGTGGAGACATTGGGGCAGATTTATTAAGAGTGGCGTTTCGTATGCCAGTTTTAAATGATCTAACTTTTTAGACAACTTAGTCTTATTTCATAGATCATGTGATTCTGGGCCAAAATGTAATTCACTTTAAATAAAAATATGGCTGCTTTCTGTCTGAAAAACCTCTCTATGGTTCCTGCCACTAGGTGTCTCCCTTCTGGCTAATTTACAGTTCACTTCCTGTTGTTAGGCAAGATTCATCCCGTAGGTGCAAGATGGAACCACAGTAAGTGGAAGAGGGAGGTTCTGTTCTGTTTTCACACAAAGAATGCAGAAGGGAGGGGTTGATTCTCCTCACAGTCTGCACCCACACCTCTGCAAACTTCTCTGTGCACTGGACTGAATATTCTGGACATCTAACTGCTTACACTAACAAAAAGTCTTATATCTACTTCTGGCTGTTTGTGTGATTACAAATGGGATATTATATATAGACAAGCAGCTTTCCTGACTGTGCTCATAGATTGCTATTTTCCTGTGTCATGCCTGCATGGTAGATGCCAGGATGGAATGGGTATCCGCATATATCTGCCCTATATTTGCAGTTCAGTGTTCCTGGATCTCCTGGACACTTTAGTTTTTCACATATATTTGTTTGTTCTTGTACAGTTTCTAATGGCAGAATTACAAGTAAACAAACCAGTAGCAGTTATAATGGATAGGGGAGGGGGGCAGACTTTTCTTTATTGCACATGCCCACATACTGAGAGATTAATGTGAAATGTGCTGCAGCCATAACGGGAATATTAGCAGTATAAAAACTGGTAGGACACCTTGCATAAAGGCTTCTACATCCAGAGAACTGACTGCCTAACTAGACACTGCAGATATTTCAACTTTTCAGGAAAACTCAGGTACCCTTTAATAAAGGCCCTTACTGGGGCAAGGCACACCTGAATTATCAAGAGGTTCCAGCCTCTTAATAAGTCAGGCCCACACCTGTGTACCAGAATAAAAGTCTACACCATCCAGAAACTGGCATATAATTTCTGTATAATTTATGCCAGAAAACTGGTGTGGGTTAAATTAATATTTCTGGCCAAGATGTCCCATTTGAGGAAAGTGGCAAGTGGGGCGCAGAACAGGCACCAAAGATAGGCAACATTATTACCCATGTACACCAAAACACTAGCATAGAATAGATTAATTGATAAATTATGTAGATTTACTACTATTGTCTAATACTTAAACAGCACAAACTTGGACCAGGCAGTCTACAGATACACTAGATTTATCACAGTGACTCACACTAGATTGTCTAAGCTTTACCCCACCTATTGGTTAGCTTACTTAGTGCCACAATTCTGGCACAAAGGAGAACTCCCCTTAAGACACTTAACCTTGTTGAGCCCAGAGCAAAAAGTGTCTAAAACACATAATACAATGTAGTGCACACACAAAAGGTCTTGGGTGCAAATTAAGAGAATTCTGGCACATTTATCTCCTATTGTGTAGAGAGATGCATTCATGTTTACAGCCATGCCATTTGAAGAAACCTAAATGAAGGGGATTGGGATTTATTTTAATTTACTACAATTATTTTCTTCGCCCATTATGTTCACTTGCTGCTGGTGTTTTGCCAATACAAGGAGAACTCTCTGTTTTTGTATGAAGCATGGAATGGATATTTTTATCTTTACCGTACAGGGAACAATTTCAGATATATATTAAAAAAAAAAATCCATGAATCTGTTCTTAATTATTTTAAGTTCGTGCAAATACATTTATTAAAATCTAATTAGTTGTGTCTCTTGGTAATAAGGATAGTACAAGTGTGATGTGCATACAGTTCTACACAATAAGATTTCATATCTTACCTATTAGATTATTATTAAAGATAAATTATGCAATGCTGGTCGATAAAATATGACGTCTCTTTTGAGAAATGATTATGGACATGTATGGTTCTGGTAAATGTAACACTGCTGCTTCAGCCTTATGTCTGGATGGGGAATAATTGGACACTAGCAATTAAGCGAGAGGCTAATAAAATGAACTACATAGTGGAAGTTATTCCAGCCTTTGGCCAAACATTGTTTTTTTTAACTACTGCTAATGATTTAATTAATACTAGCGGATTATTCGTTCCCTGGAAATAAAATAATTTCCTTTTCGTTATTACACAGCTGCATACCGGGCCGTGGTTTTAGATTACACTTATTGATTATTGCCTGTTAACTTGGTCCCCGGTCACACGATTTTGCAGGTAATCCTGACAAACTGCTGGAATTGTGTCTGAAATGAAATACCTTTCTGGCAGCAGTTTATCCTGCAAAGTTAGCTGCCAGGGTTGACAAGAGTGGGACCCAGGGCGATCAGTTAACCACATTGGGAGCTACATTCTGAAGGGGGTTTTCTAAGATGTCTTAACTCCTTTATAGGGGATATGCTAGCCATGCATGGCAGATTTTTATACAATCTATGGGCAGTTTATGTTTTTGAGTGGAACCCCTCTGTCAGTTGGAGGAAACAATCTGGCAGGTTGGATGTTGACATGCAAAATCCTTTGATGTCCTGATAGATAAGACATGTTAGATGAGTTTGGCAGCTCCTCTCTATGATAACAGACGTATGAGTTATGGTCTCGGCCAATCTGGGCATGTACATGTATGTGCATGTTGAGTAGCAGTTAGCCGAACATTCAGATAATAGAGGTTTTATGTGTATGGCTGACCTTAGACCTGATGAGTAGAGTAGAAGGGGTAAATGGATGAATGGACCATAATTATAGAAACCATTGTTATTACCTGGACACAATCTATAACCATCTACTGTAGCATAAGAGTTATTGTCAACAAAATTGATGTTCAAGAGTTCTTGCCTTCAAGATAATAAGATGATGTAACCAAGCATCAAAACATTATGTATCTATATAAAATCCTATAGTTCAGCCCAAGATGCATTGGATGGGATGTACTATGCATTTGCCCAACAGTCAACAAATCTGCTGTTATTGGGTTATTTCTTTTTGCTGTTTTTATACTTTATTTTTGAATATTCAAATGAATTTTATTTTCCATATAGTAATATTAGGTGGGTATCCACTTAGAGGTGTTTCATGGGCTAAACTCTTCCCTGGTATCTATGTAGTTAAGCTTCTAAATGTAATGCTGGCACCAATTACCATCTCTGGATTTTGCCTTCATTTGCATAGTATTACCCATAATTCCTATTACATTTAGCTAATCTCTTCCAAATTGAATCTCAGCTCAGCAGACATACTCTGAGCTGTGGCCTTTGTGTAAGGTAAGGAGCGATGTGTGGAAAGGTCATAAAATCACACTGCACAACCCTCCTACCTTAAGCCTACTTAAGGCAGATTTTTAGTCATTAATGTTATCACATAATTTTACCCATTTGCAAAAAAAAGCTAAGAGTTGATTCCATAAATATTGATACACAGCAGTTCTCACACCGAGAATGTGTTATCACTTCCAGTGCCAAAACTGCCTGCTATGAATTGCAGAGTATCCAATACATATAGCTTCAGGCTTTTAGAAAATTAGGAACCCGACACAATATTTAGGAATTTAACCAAAACAAAGAAATATCTGTAATTTATACCCTTATCTGGGGTTTACATGCTTAGTATTGTACGAACAGGCCTGCTGTCTGAGCTTGTTCAGAACTAGATATCTATGAAATAAAGGACACTTTACTAAACTGTATCATAGGACGTAACTTTACCCTTCTCCAAATCCTGAACACAAGTGCTACCTGTCCATTTAGAATACAATTAAAGAGGTTCTCCCATCTTGGACTTCATAGGTTATTCTATATAAGTATGATAGATGTGGTACCCACACTATTCTTGAAAATGGAGGTCCTCAAGCTGAAACCTATCTGAAATTGTTGCATATGGTGTGGGTATGTCATAAATATCCCAGACGTGAATATTCCTTTGACATATTGCTGGGCTCAGTGGAATGGACCCTCCCTCCTTACCTGTATAGTCATACCACTTAAACTTAAAGCTGTGCTTATCTTCACATGGTGCAAAATATACTTCAGATGCCCCCAAGAGTTATGGCAAAAAATACCCCTAGTACTGTCTGAAATGTCCCCTATGGTGTTTGCCACAAATGCCCCAGTCATAGCCTCAGATGCCCCAACCTCCCCAGAGTTCCAGCACAGATGCTCCTGGGCGGAACTTGATTTCTTTGCTATGTCTGATACTTTGTGGTTAAATAGTCCCTGAATATTCCAGTCAAATACTATATAACTATTTGGGAGTTGTTAGGTGGTATGCTTATGCTAATAAAAAAAAACAAAAACCATGACAGATTAATAGACAGATTCTGTTTATCCCTATGTTGATACCAGTCGTGAGTCTTGTCTTAGTTCCATCATAACCAGTACAGATATGATCTATTTAACACCACAATCTCCTATGCCTCAAATTAAATTTGTTTGGGATCCAATGTATTGGCCATGGAAGGAGTGCTGCTATGGTCCTATTATTTGTCAGAGTTAGCTTTATGTTTTTTTTTTTTAAATTAAATTAAATATGAACTATTTTTGTATTAAGCAGGATTTACATCAAGTGACAATATCCTGCTTAAGTGTACAAGTACGCTACTACACTGAACACTGCCAGTGCACATCTCAATGCTTTGTACATTGCCGTTAGGTGTCATATTAAAACTATACCTACTTTATGTAGCAGCTGAAAATTATGCTAAAAATGCTTGCAAATGCTTTTAGGAAAGATTAGAGGAGTCTTTATTCCTACAAAACAGTTGTTAAAATGTTCTGGCTCAGAGTTAAAAAAAAAAAAAAAAGATGTAACAGAAGCAAAAATGAAGTCAGTGGCACTTTATCGAGCCCGAGGGAGACCAACTGGGGTCAGACGTGCTGTTAACTCATACAGAGATTTATTAATGTGAACATACATTATAGTAGGATATGTTACCAAAAGTGCTAACTTATAGTTTACAAGAAATCTGAGAAATGCTCTATAAAAGGGTCATCCATCAGTAAAAGTGTGACTATGAACACGGTACAACATTATACTACTATGAATTACAGTGACTCTGACAAAAACAGCAATATCTCAGCAACAAAGGCAGCAATGTATGATTCAGGTGACCCTAACCTATCTATCTGTGGGGCTAGGTTGATATGCTGGATTCTGCTGACAGACTCACTTTAACTGCTTCCAGGACTCATAGAGAATGACTGTGAGTCCTTCATTTCCCTGCAGACTCTATGTGTGTGGGGGTCAGCAGACTTTCTCTAGTCCCAGCAGAAATTTAACAGCATGAAAATAGTGAATCAGATCATACAAAACCGTATAACCCTGACCTCACAACACTATACTAATTTCTAAGCCGAGTATTCCTCCCTCTATCACATGCTGTCCTCAGACTGAGTGCCATTGGGACATGACAGATCCACATTATTTATTCATCTTGCCTTCAAAGCAGCAAATTTGTGCTTTAGCCTTCTGAGAACACACACCTAGAACTTAACTTTGAATAGTCCATCTTACCAGGAGCTGTTTTCAAGGGCCTGGGGCAATGAATACATTTTCCTACCTAGCCTAAGCCACACAGTTATCCATGACCACAGCATATACTGTATGTTTGCATCACCATTGTGCGTTTTACAGAGATGCACAGACAGAGCGACCTGTGAGTGTAACCCCACATTGACATGGCCGAGTTTCATCCATCTGTGTGATCGCTGGATTTACCAGCCTGAACAGGTTAAACTCGGTTGTGTGAATGCAGGGTTACCCAGTATTCTCACAACAGTGAATATTTTTTTTTTAACAGGCATTACACGGCTGCATTAATTTCATCTGTGAATGGGGGATATTCATATGACCGATATTTTGATAGTCCATTGTCATGGATCATCAAAATATAGGTCAAGGTCTACTTTTGTCCATTTTCACGGATCCCTCCATACACTGCTATGTATGAGGGATCCGTGAAAACAGGCTCCCCTTCGGGTGCAAAACAGCCATGAAAAATGGATGTTTTTCATGGCCGTTTTTTACCACAGTCATGTGAAAGTAGACTTAGTCAACTATTACACGGGAGGACCAAAATAGAGTCAACATTTCAAATATAAAGCCCTATGTATATTTTTTACATGCACAAGTGACATGCTCATATGTGCAGAGGTGTAACTTGAAACTCCTCGGTCCCAATGCAAAATCTGTAATGGGGTTCCTACTTTGTGCTATTTATATATTTTAGGTGGAAGGGGTTCCTATGGGGCCCCCACAGAGTCCAGGGCCCAGTAGAGATTGCAAGCGCTGCACCCCCTATAGCTACATCCATGCATACATGTTCAAATGGCTAGAAAGCCAAAAGGGAAATGTGTCTTTAAATATCTCTCACTGAATATCCCACTTTTTAACTAATTTTGCATTTATAAACATTGTGTCTTGCTCCAGAAAATGTCTATGTGCTTTGTAACTCTATATTGCACCCCACAGTATGTATTATAATCAAGCTCTAACCTTAGACGTTCCTATAATCAGTTGATTTTTGTAGTAATTTGTAAATTAAGAAATATTGTAAAAAGTGTAAAGACATGAATGAAAAAGTAAGTTTTCACACAGTAAGGGTGAGAAACAGAAAGGGTAGGATATATCACACCAGTCATAAAGGGGCTGTCCAGGGATGAGCTTTTTATGGCTGTCCTGATGATATGCCATAAATACCTGATAGATGGGGGCCCGACAGCTGGCCCCGGATTGATCAGCTGTACAGAGCTGCTCTCAGCGATCGTCCTATATACCCTATAGGATAGGATAACATCTGTCCCCTGTATAGTGACTTGGTGCTGTCACTGCAGCTCTGTACCTACAGACTTCACGCTGCAGCTCTAGTGGCTCAGTACAGCCTGATCGGTCTGATGGCCGACTATCGGCCCCCACCAATTAGGTATTTATGGTCTATGCTGAGGATAGGCCATAAAAACCTTAAGCCCGGACAACCCTTTTTATATCCTTGGTGAAGTGGAGTCCGTGTCTAGTTTGTAGTAGCCCGCTGTTAAGCAAGTGGCAATGGTGGTGTAAAATTGGCGCTAGTGGCAAACCTTGTTGCAAGTGGTGTTAAAAAAAAGTCACAAACCCCAGTTCGCAACTTTTTTAAGCCAGAAAACTGAAGTAAGGGGATAATAAATCCCCCTCAATGTCCTTCACTGATCATCTAAAAAGTTGGGTACAAACTGCTTCCACCTTCATTCATGAAGAGCTGGAAAGAGGTCAGAAAATGGTACCAAGCTACTCGATCCCCAAGTCACAAGGAAAATACGTAAATTATCCTGCAGAATATCCAAGAAGGCTCATGGAGGAAAGTAGAGCCATGACAGGGGATTATTAGCCGGTAGGATTGTATGTAAATTATCATATGAGTAGGCCGGATCTGCAGCCTGTGGCGCATCATAGTTACAAGCAACATAATCCTGGAGGTGTGAAACTGCTGGGCAACCCAACATCTGTCTAATGGGTTGGAAACTATTTAGCTTTTTTCCCTTATTCCTGTACCCGGCACAATGACATGCACAATTACACCATTTAGTTATATCTGCTTGCAGCTACGCGTTATCTGGGAACATGGAAATAATCCTGCAATTGCTTTACTATATGTGAAATGCCTAGTCTATAACATTGGCAATTCTACACACAAGGAGCACTCCCTACTAGTAATATACCGCACAGAAGTGTCCAACCTTACCTTAGCAAATTTGGTTAAAGGGTTTCTCTGGGTATAGGCCAAAAAATACAAACTAAAAAAAATGTCAGGGCCTTACTACCTACTTGAATCCTCTTAGTAAGATGCAGGAGCTTGTTTTGCTCTAGGGGTAGGATTGTGAAAGAAAAATGGCTCTTCTCTATGTAAAACCTGTTCTGATTGGGTTCCCTGAAGCTGGAGGTATCTGACATTTTTTTGGGCCTTTTCCTGGATAACCCCTTTAAGGACTCCAGTTTCTGTAGAAACCAATTCAGTATGTTACTGTGCCATGTGATAACACCACCCCTGACAGACTGGAATCCACAATACAACCACTGGGTATAGATACATATAGGATAGATTTCTTGTGACATAGAATATTGGGAAATCATGTTATTGTGAAAAACTGATCATCTTGTCACATGGATGTCTGGACATATCAGACCAAAAGGAAAGATAAAGAAGGAAAAATAAATAAATAAATAAATAAATATATATATATATATATAATACATGGTGGAGATGCAACTGTCCTTACTACCGCCAATGTGTAGAATCAACCTTAAAAGTATAATGGTATTCAGACTTATCTTACACTACATTCACATCTGCGCTGGGAAGTCCGTCTGAGGACCAGAAGAATGGAAAAATGGATTTGTGGACACAAATGGAGCCCAAAAGACCCTACTGACTATAATGGGTGCGGGATCCATCGGGTGTCCTATTTTTTTCACTGAAATTGCCAGACAAAAAAGTACTTTTTCATCCAGTGATTTCTGACGGATCTGCACCAAAGAGAAACCCGGTGGAAATGTCAATGTAGCCTTGGCATAACATGTCCAAAAGATAATCATTAACCCATTTCTGACATGCATTGTACACGTACAGTGAATGTCAGCTCTTCAAAGATGGAACCCGTCCAGAAGATATGTGGGCACCATAGCCGCTAAGTCTCTGCTCTTTTACACAAAAGGGACCTGCCAGCAATGTCTATGCCTGTAGAAAACTTCTATCATGTACAATTAACCTTTTACATGCTGTGGTTAGATGTGACCATGGCATCTGAGAGGTTACTCTCACTTTCATCACTGTTTCTGGCACCTGAACAGCTCCCCTGCGGCGAGATTGAGGGAACTGTTCAGTTGCCATGGCAGCTGGAAGCCGGAACGCTCCCCGGCCTGCTAGTATTGAGCCCTGCTTCAGGCTACAAATTGTGTTCATATCTGGTCATGCTCTTTAAGTGTGGATTAAATAAATAAACAAGTGGCGGAGAAATGGGCATGCAACATGTAGCTTTGGCTTTAAATGGACCTACAAAAATTTCTTACAAGATTCTGACGTTGCAATGTGACTCACAGTAATATAATTGTCAGTGTAATGTCTGCACTGCGCCCAGCACAGCTTCTTCTCCAACAAGCAGCGTGACTCAGGAGCTGCTGCTCATTTAGACTGAGCTTCACAGTATAGGCAGCGCTCATAAATCACATTGTGTGACCTGCCACAATGACTTGGAAGCAAAGTTCCTTGCGAGAATAGGATTTAGAAGTTTCTTTGTTCTTAAAGTGACTTTGTTTACACAAGGAACTTAAGAATAGGTAATTTGGAATCACTACCTATCATATACATATTTTAGGTTCAGGTTCCTGAATTAATTCATCTGCTACATCTCTAATTTTTATCTTGCAACCTACTGATAACTTCTGTAGCCTCTTGTTCCTCAAAGACTTCTCCCGTGCTGCACTTATTCTTTTGCATGCTTTACCCTCTTATACCAGCTCTTAATATTTGGAGGTATCAGTATGCATTCAAAACTTATCTTTGATGTGATTTTTCACTTAAATAAGAGTCAGTGGGTCTCTCCGAAACTATGCTGCCCAACCATACTGACTCTTAAACTGGCCATATACCTAGGGGAGAAATTGCCAAACCTGTTGATTTTGGTGCGGCTGGCAGACCATCTTACTGTAAATGTATGGGGATATCCAGTCATCTGCCATAGGAGGAGGATAAAGATGAGGCTGTTGGATTTCAACTCCTCAATATTTTTGCTCTTGGGGTGAAAAGCTGGTGTGTGAGGTAACCAATGGCTCTTCCAATTGACAACACATGCATGCTACTAAAGTGACTAGTCCATTTCTCCCTCGCTTATTTCTCTTGCTTGTATAGTGCAAACATATCCTGCAGCACTTTACAGACTTTGCCATCACTTAATGTCCCCATTGGGGCTCATAAGCTATATTCCCTATGAACATAGTTAATGGTAAGTATAGCACATCTGGACAAAATGCACAGCCTTTACATCTATAGTTATGCAGCGTGGCTCCTATTATACTGTTTGCAAGCTCCTATGGGGAGGGGAATCTCAATAATGTAATCTAATATGGGTGTATTTATTATTTAAGGACACCAGTTGATAGCCCATCAGTAAACAGCAGATAACTTTCTTCTTCTACCAATGATCTGGCCAGTATACAACCACTGTTCTAAGACCGGGAAATAAACATCCCATATCAGTTAACCATTAACTCCGCCAGTGCAGATTAGGCTAGACTATAGTAGACTAGAGCAGCATATAACATAGAATTACTGACTGTACATAGAACATAATTAGAAACTGGTTACATTGTATATTGCTTAAAGTGCAAAAAAAGCAGTGACATAGCACTACTGGCTGCAAAAATCCAGCTGCATCATGGCCTCTATAAATGGGGGAAAGGCACAGCCTCCTCAACTCTGTAAGAGAACAGCATTGCTATAACTCGAGGATGCAGGGTTTTATGCAAATGGCAGAGCCCACTTCCTACAGTATATGGGACCTTGCTCCCCAGTAGCCCATTGTAGAGTATCTCTTCCGCTCAAAAAGTCTCTCTAACTCTCTAAATGTACCAGTACTTGTGAATTATAAGATTCACTCTCTGTTCAGTCCATTTCATGTAATCTGATGGACAGTAGGTAGCAACTTTAAATGTTGCAATAGGTCCCTTTACCTACAGGGTCCCGTGCAGCTATACAAGTTGCACATTTAGAATGTTGCGCAAAAGTTTCAGGCAGGTATTGAAAAAATGCAAAGTAAGAATTCTTTCAAAAATAGAAGTGTTAATAGCTTATTTTTGTCAATTAGCAAAATGAAGTGAGTGAACAAAAGAGAAATATAAATTACATCAATATTTGGTGTGATTGCCGTTTACCTTCCATCAATTCTTCTAGGTACACTTGAACAGTTCGTGAAGGAACTCAACAGGGAGGTTTTCCAAACATCTTGGAGAACTAAGCACAGATCTTCTGTGGATGTAGGCTTGCTCAAATCCTTCTATCTCTTCATGTAATCCCAGACAGACTGGATGATGAGATCAGGGCTCTGTGAGGGATATATCGTCACTTCCAGGACCCCTCACGCCAAATATTGGTTTAATTTGCTTTTCTCCTTTATTCAATCACTTCATTTTTTAATTACCAAAAATAAACTATTAACATTTCTATTTTTGGAAGCATTCTTACTTTGTAACATTTTTTCCACACCGTCCTAAAAATTTTAGTACATAGTACTGCACAGTAATGTGCACACAAACGTCCAGATGTGTAATGTTATGTTAATTATACATTTCATCTAATTACACTATATATATATATCAGCATTCCATAATGGCATTTGTATCTCTATTCAGAATCATCACAATCCATAGTCCAGTGATGGTGAACAGCAGTCATCTTCCCAGAGCACACCACCCCTTACTTTACTGTGTGCCAAGTGACTACCAGCTGTAGCATAGGTGACAATGAGCAATGGCTGCAGTCAGTGTTTTCTATAGACTCTGAATATCCTACAAATCTGCAGTGCTATTCAGAGTTACATTTCATCATCGCTTGTAATATTCTTGTCTGGGAAAAAGTCAGTCTTCAGTGCACTTGAAGCACATAGCTTTTGTACCAGGAAGATTAGGATGAACAGTCCTTGCTGCCTACTACAAAGGAGATGTTTGAAGCTGTACTGTATTACAAAGAAAAGATTTCTGAGGGAATTATAGGATAAGAGCTCGCATAGATGTGCCTACGAGTGTCCATATAACGGACGAATGTTCTGGCTCAAAAATGGTTCTGCTGACTCAAACTCACAAACAAATTTCAATGCGAAAAAGGAGTGATCAAAGATAGTGAATGAACACTCCTAGCAAGTTATGCTCCTAACCACTACCTGCTGGGTCAACCCATATAAAAAGGCCTTTAGAAATTTTGTAGCAGCTGGAATGAGCTATTGAGAAAAAAGAACTATATTCTAATGGCCAAAAACATACAGAAATCAATAACTTCTTATGTTTTAGTGCCAAAAAAAGCTAAAAAGCAAATCAATTTAGCTGGAGATTTAGGTGATGTGTATCTTAAGGGTGAACTCTACCTTCTAGCGAGATTCATTCTGCATTCATTATGCTATGTTTGTGCTGACCACACAGTAGAAATACTCAGCATATAACTGATTTTTCCCCTAAAATAAAAATCTAATAAAAAACTGTCCATCTGTCAAGATTTCTAAAAATGCTGCTGAGCAATGTCTTGGGTATATTTGTTTATGGGAAATCTGGGTTACAACAACAAAGGTCCCATACCATATTTTCTATCAGGTGCTGTATATATGTAGTTCTTCATACATAGAAATATAGCTGCATATATACTGTACATCATGTGACAGAACCTGCAAGGGAGCAAAATATGGGGGGAATTTATCAAGGGTGTTGCCCCAGTAAAAAGTCACAAGTTTTGCTGCACACCATTATTGCACAAAACATTGTAACTCTGTGGCCTTTTGCATTTTGTGAGCTAGGTTTAGTGGGAGGAAGAAATGCAAATGTAAATCCCTTCAAATCTACAGCAGCCTTAAAGGGAGTCTGTCAGCAGGAAGATCAATATGGAACCAGTCACAGTGCATTGCAAGGGTCAATGAGCGCCATCATACCTTTGGGCAGTCTAATAGATGCACCACCAGAGCCTCCAATGGCTTCACATGGGGAACAACAGGCTTGTGGAGAATTTAAAAAGCAGAGTCATAGCTGTTGGAAGACGCTGTCAATCAAGTCTGCAGGGCCGGCGACTCAATCCTGGAGATGGAGCCCTTGGAGGCTTTGGCACGCCCACTGCATTCGAGCCTCATTTGCATATTTCTAAAAATAGTTATCTGCAGGCATGATGGTGCTCAGCATAATGTCCAATAAAGTGCACTGTGGTTGGTTTAATATTGAATTTCCTGGTGAGAGACCCCCTTTAATAAATTCTCCTCTATGGCTCTACATTATGTTATGTGGACGCCATGCATAAGAGTTGTTAATACAGCATTTAATGGGCAGGTCACTTTTTTCTAGTAGATTCACTTGGAATCTGCCAGTAAAAACTCTATGTACCTAGGTATGAAACACAGAAAGGCCCCATGTACTAGAATAGGAGCCCTATTACGGCTGCATAATAGTAATGCGCAATCCTTATCAAGGTGTTATATCTTATCTGCTGCTGAGTCCTTGAGGTTAGGCACAAATGAGCGATAATTGATTTAGCTGCTGTATCCATAATTCTGCTCATCTCGCCGCTACTTCTACTTCCCTTGACATCTTTATACAACAATTGGTTGCAGCAAGGGACGTAGTCTATTGGCACTACAGTAATTTATGGCCAAGACGCGATGATCTAATGAATACGTCCTGTTATAGCTTAGGCTATGTGAGCATAACCTGCGGTTTTTGTAAATAGTGCTAAATGATGACAGATAGCCACTTATTGTACCCTATAGTGTACCTATAGTTTCAGGAGCTGTGTACAACTCCTTCCAATGTATCATCGATCATGCCTCCACATAGACTGCTCTAAAGGTATACAGGCTGTCCCATTTTATGTGGAACTCTATCTCAGGTTGGCCTCACCTCTCTATACTGCACTTCACTTGTACTGCAGTAATGGAAAACAGGTAAAAGAGTCATGCAACTCTTCTCTCTTGCGCAGGTTGGTAAGAGGTGCCACCAAGAAGTGGCTGGTTTACCGTTAAACCTGGTATTAAGCACCAGCACTAGAAGGAAGGTATTTTAACTTTTGGGGACTTATGTCTTTTAAGTTGTGGAGACTTAAGGGACACATCTCATCTCAGTGTGCCCCCAGTTGCCTTTGAATGAAAACTATTGACTGTACCTTGAGGGATACAAAAAAATCAACTTTGGACAAAAAAAAGTGCTGGGTGTGCACATGGGCTGCTACTCCATTTAGTCTTGATAGGACAATTATCACTCTATCTTATGGATAGGTAATAAGTTGTGATTATAGAACAACCCCTGTAAAATTGTGTCTCATATTGTAATCATAAAACATAAGGAATTTTATAAAGAATTATATTCGTCTGTGTCCAAGACATCAGCCATAACCCATCCTATCTTCCCATAGTCCTGACAACTGGCTGCAGAGGGGGTTCATCCGTTACTCTTCTTCCTGCACCTGGAATCCATCAATGTTAAACCCTCCCCAAGTATAAGCTCCATCCCACAATTGTCTGCAACAGAACAGAAGGGATGAGGACAACTCCTACATTCTCGGCAAAACTTTTACGAGGCTTTCTGATACAAAATTATGCAGATTGAAACAGCGTGTACAAGTCATTCTTCTGTCTACTGTTACCATTTACTACTAGACAACATCTGAGTTTGATTGAACCCACCGGATCCTATAGGTCCTTGTTACGTCATGAGAATGGAAAAGAAATTATTTTTAAGACCCAGTGGACACAAATGACCAAAATTTGATTTCTATGAAAATTATGCAATGAATTATACAATATCCATGTGATGCGATTGGTAAACACACATAATTTTATCAAAAACATCTTAATATTCTAAAACATTAGTAAGTACTGCTTCATAATGTAAAATTATGTAAATATTACATAGCCATGTACATCTGGGCACTGGCTCCTGCAATTTTGTATTTCTATCCTTGTATACTTTGACAGACATAAGCCTTTTGATAACATGGATTTCCATTGTATATTTCCATTGTTACATAAAGCTGATGTTTCTGTAGGTCTCCAGTCAAACCAGCAGGTTGTCACTAAGCTATCACAAGAGAAAAACAAAGGAACGCATACGAAAGAAAAGGCCATGTCAAGTAGCGGAGGCCAAAAAAGAGGACTGAGGGAAAGATTGAGTAACTAAGCAAAATAATAGGTAACAGACGGTTATACAACACATATAGAGCACAAACAAGATAGGCATGGGTGAGAGACGCAATGGTGAGAGGTGAGAGACAGAGAAAAATAGGTGCGACAAGGAATAATAAATAACAGCCCCCTTCGTGGGTCTCAGAGCAAATGTGGTATCTGTCTTTGTGACAGGTATGCAACTGCTTGCTATTAAGGAAGAAAGATATATAGTATACATGATACTCTATACACCTCACAGCTTTATAATAGTTCTCTCTTAGTATTATAACATGCTCTTAAAAAAGTAATACCAGACAGTGGGGGCTGGTATAAGAGAATGGTCAAGCGACTTACAGAATTTATGGGAAGCCCTATATGTTAAGCTGATCATATACATTCAACTGTCAGTCAACTCCCCCAAATCCCCCCATGGGAGATGCTGGGGTAAAGAAGGGTCAGACATGATGGATTTATTTCAGTCAACAGCTATGCGAAGTGTATGCTTAGCTTTAAAGAGATGGGTCATTGATCCAATGATTTATTCTGATGCCAAATATGAGTAGGCAAGGAATATTATTGCCCTAAAATGAGGCATTCAGGAACTGCCTTCTAGGAGTTTTTGCCTTCTTCTGGATCAACACTGTAGAATTTTAGGTTGCACTTGATGTATTTTTTTACCTTTTCAGGTATGTTCTATGTTAGTACTGTAATACAAGATGAAATTATTTTTTCGATAGGGTTTCGTACATGGACAATAGCAATCCAGAACTGCTTCTACAATCTTTACCGACTGCTAGTGTTGGATATCATTAACACTTGCCTCCTGCTTTCTTCCCACAGTGAATATATTCGCTAAGACACTTTTGGTTGTGTTAAAATTGCCACTAAGAGGTGCTAACTGCAGACTCAAGATAACTAATGTAAATTATGGCGGAATGCAAAGATGAGTATGGCAGCATTGGGTTCAGGGGACATAACCCTATATGTTTCTACTGGACAAAGTATAGAGGAAATCACATAGCATTATATCTGCCTACTAGAGACTACTGTATATTAGCATGGAGTGGCAACAGAAAGCTTTCCATATTTGTCCAGAGTTATGTACTCTGTAGCTAGAGGAGGACTTCCAAAAACATGATATTTGGTGTGTCCTTCAATAGTTATTTCTTTCAAGAGACATAATTTTATCAGATCTCATTTTTCTATGAAGTTGAATACAATCCTTTGTTTCCTATAAAGAGCCATATTGGGTTGGGCAGGAGCTGACTGTTTTGTTCCTCAATGGGACTACTGCCAGACAGTCCAGAAACATGTCTGCTCCTATGATTGCTTCTCTTGTTCTGGGAACCTCCAAAAACATTTTCCTACATGTCAATGAATTATAGCAGCAGCTCTTCTATTTAATTGCTCGCAAGAAAGTCTATTTTGCGTGTGTGAATTGTGTCTATCCTCTTTTTGCTGACAACAGATGCTGAATCTGTACTTGTCAAAATTGTCAAAAAGAATTATATAGATCAAAATCACAGACAACATAGCATCTTTTATCAGGTGGACATTGATGTAAATTGAGATTTTGATTCACATTATATCCTCTCTAGCAATGTGAGCTCCAGAGCAAAAGTAGCATTGAGACTTTTATATTTTGGAAGTTCTCCTTTCTATGGATAACCACATGTCTACTATGAGTTAACTTAGGGCAGAAGATGGGTAATGATAAGGCCGAGTCAACCAAAGTGGTGTGGTGGAAAAACTGAGAACCAAACACCGGAAACTAATTTTTATTAAATACTCACATTTCCCATGAAAACTCTTTTCTGGGACATTTTTTCTTATGTTCTGCCTTTCCTCCTGAATATTTATGAATAACAGATGTTACTATCTCCCTTGCCAAAGGGGTGTGTCCCTACACAATATTGGACAATGTAAGGACACACCTCCAACTGGTAACACCCAGTTGTCAATGTATTCATAAATATCTAGAAGGAGTAACGGAGGAACAATTCTATGTAAATATTCTCTAGAATTCTTATTTCATGGACAATACAAGTATTTAGTAAACCAGACAGGAGAGGCGGCGGATCCTCGTTAAATATCATGGCTTATTGTTTACTGCATCATGGCTATAGCAAAGTCTCCAATTTTATGTTTTGTTGCCCTTGAGCTACATGTGCCTCAACAATGGTACTTTGTTGACCATGACTGGCTCGGAAATGTTCTAGCTTGACCATCCATCAGATGGCTGCCATAAACTTGACTGGGCATGTAATTCTAGCGGTACTTTAGTGACATGACCGTACTGGTCAAATTACCGTAATAATCACATACCGTAAGTGTATGCTCTGATATAAATTTTTTTATGTGCACAATTTAACCGTAATACAGCACATCCAGATCGTCCCAGTCTTTGCGCCTGTAACATTTTATAACAATTGCTGTGTATTTCATGCATGGCAGATGCTTTGTTCATTATTTTCTACAGATCTTGATTTATACTACATTATTAATATTGTATAAGTAACCAGATTCATCCAAGGAGGCCATAAACATTAGGTCTCATAACTGCAAGGAGGAATGAACTACACGTACCTGACCAGCATATTAATTGACTGTATGTTTCATAATGGAACAGCTACATCACCACCATGATCTCATACACCATGCAGGTATCATCTCAAGTAATATTACTATATGCCATTATGACTGGGCAGGATACCAGCAATGGATTAAAACTACAAAGGCAATATTCAATGCCTTTAAATATATGCACCATAAAAATGTAAAATAAGCATATGAAGGATTACAACTCTAGTACATGAATCCATATCTACTATAATGAATACCTAGGCACTATAAGCACTAGCACCATCCAATACAACCTCTGTACAAAAGAGCAGTGCCAGATCTGACATGATATATCAGCTCAGCAAATACAAACCGACATCGACACTATCAAGTAAGCTTTACTAGCAAGAGAAATGGGCATATTGTGCCTTTATAGATAGTCCATTGGAGATAAAGGCCTAGTTCGAGCTGCTGATTCAGCAGCCAGATCTATCTGCACCTTTACTAGTCCTGCAATACACGGATGATGCAGCGAAAAAAAACCAACGAAAAAATCTCTAACAATGGTGACAGAGCAGCTGTCAATTACATCTGGATACGGTAGCATTTAACCTCATGACTGCTGACAGCACACAACTGCTGTAGAAAGGGTTAACAGTGGAAAAATCTATACTTGACTGCACACACATGCAAGGGTTAAGACAATGCAGAATAGTAAATGAGACGTACTAGCCCCTTACAGTATTTACCACTGGCAGCTAAACATGTTAATGCACATGGCTGCGGTATAAACAGGCATTAGATTTTTACAAGGCATTTAAAAGGCCTTAAAGCTGAAAAGCGGCTAATAGCAAATTCTCCCAGTAATAAGTTACCGTAAAGGTGGCGGCAAGGACTGCCTGTTATCTATACAACGACAAGCTACAAAGACGGTATAAATACCTCTTTATCCGGATGGTGAAGCAGGACTGAGAGGCAGGAACAAAAGGATGAATCAGGCAGGAGCTGGAGAAATAAAACAGAGGGGGACAAGAGGACGAGATGTTAGCTTTTGGGTTTTTGTTTCCTTTTTTTCGTACAAAGCACTGGGAAGATGCACCCCCTGTGCTAAGCAAAGCTCTGTAGACAGCAATGATGTGGATTTAACACACCTTCTGTTCCCTGGCACTGCAGCATAATGCTCTTTGTTTTAATTCAGCTGATGCTTAGGAAGAAGGTACTGGGTGAACTGGTTAATAGCCTCATGTGAAATACAGAGGCTACGATACACTTTATTCACTCCCTCCCTTCCTCTCCACCAGCTCTGTGCCCAGGACTGTGTGAGCCACCAGCTTGTCTCTATGAAGCCTGCAGTGGTACTGAAGAGAGGGGGTGAGGGAGGGCGGAAAAGAGGAGGGGGTTGGGGAGAAGAGGAGAAACAGCGGAGGAAAGAGAGGAGAAAAACGTATATTGGTGAAGGGGAGGAGGGACGTAAGAACAAGAGAGAGAGAGAAAGGAGTAAATGATGGGTAAATGAGCAGGTGCTAAGATGGAAGGGAATGATGATGGAAACAAAGAATAGGAAATACATTAAAAAACAAGGTGGCAAGATGATAAAAAAGACAGTCAGGGGATTAAAGGTTAATCGATGCCGAGCGGATAAAATGATGACGGAAATCTAGTAATACAAAGAAGCTCGCCTCTAGATCTGGAATGTTCTAGAAGGAAGAGCAGACAAGAGGCGCGTCATCGCTCACTTTCACTGTGAAGCGGCCCCGGTGTCTACATAGAGCGGCTTGTCACAAGATTCCAGCATCAACTACCTGACAGGCATTTTAATTGCATCAAGCCAGTCATGTCTCAGGAGCAAGGCGTCTTGGTGCCCTCTCTTCCGAAACAAAGTCATAAGACAAAGGGTTCCATATACCACATAAATAAGCTCCAATAGCTGGTGCTCAGCAACTCTGCAAGCCTGTACAGTCTATTACTATTAGCTTTTAACATAACTGATTATTACCGAATAGCCAAGGGATGGAAAGGAGTCAATGATCAAAAAGATCACTTACGATTCTAGGGATGTGACACTGCTGGAAAGTTGGCTATGCTGAAATGTTAACAATTTTATGGGACCAGCTACTGTAGGCATCCAGTCCTTGGTGGTAACGTGTCTTACTGCTGGTGTGGACACATTTCTGTTGCCTTTAGGGGCTAGTTAGACCACCATAGGATCAGTAAGATTTTATTAATTTGCCAGACATTAAGAATTTCCATAGACATTCAATAGAATAAAATCACAACTTCAGTGATTTTTGGGGGTGCATTGGCTACCTGGCTCCTGCCCAGTTCTATAAATATTACTACCAGATTACTGAAATGGAGCAATGCTTTAAATTACAACTTTTCTAGTCTTCATCAATAGTAATAGGAACTGTAGCTTAGAGGTGGAGCAACAGTGCTTAGGCCCACCACCCAACGTCCTATACTATATGGACAAAAGTATTTGGACACACCTCATAGTCAGGTGTTACATTCAGTCCCATTGCCATAGGTGTATAATATCCAGCACCTAGCCATGCAGTCTGCCTTTATAAGCATTTGTGAAAGAATGCGTCGTACTACAGAGCTCATTGAATTCCAGTGTAGTACTGTAATAGGATGCTTCCGGTGTAACAAGTTAGTTTGTGAAATTTCTTCCCTTCTAGATAAGTGCAGACAGACCATGTAAAGTTACAGAGCAGGGTTGCTGAATACTGAGGGACATGGTACATAAAAGTCACCAACGCTCTGGTGCCTCAATAACTGCAGAATTCCCAATCTCAATTAACATCAGCACAAAAACTGTGCACCGGGAGCTTCATGGCATGGGTTTCCATGGCCGAGCAGCTGCATGAAAGCCTGAGCACAATGCCAAGCGTTGGATGGAGTGTTGTAAATCACACCACTAGACTCTGGAGCAGTGGAAATGTGTAATGTAGAATAACAAACCACACTTCTCTATCTGGCTGTCTGGTGGATGAGTCTGGGTTTCATGAATGTGTCAACTGTAAAGATTGGCAGAGGAGGGATTATGCTATGGGGTTGTTTTCAGGAGTTGACCTAGGCCCCTTTGTTTCAGTGAAGGGAAATTTTATGGCTTCAGCATAGCAAGACATTTTGAACAATTTTATGATTCTAACTTTGTGGCAACAGTTTAGGGAAGACCCTTTTCTGTTCCACCATGACTGTGCCCCAGTACCCAAAGAAAGGTCCATGAATGCATGGTTGGATAAGTTAGACTGGCCCACACAGATCTCTGATCTCTACCCCATCAAACCAATTTGGGTTGAAGTAGAACGGAGATTGGAAGCCAATCATCAGTGTCTGACACCAGAAAGGCTCTCCTGGAAAAATGGGCAAAAATTCCTACAGGCATACTATAAAATCTTGTAGAAAGAAGTTCCAGAAGAGTGGGAGCTGTTTTGTCATATTATTGCCTATGGATTTAGAAAGGGATGTCCTAAAAACCCCTTATTTGTATCTACAGTGGGGAAAAAAAGTATTTAGTCAGCCACCAATTGTGCAAGTTCTCCCACTTAAAAAGATGAGGCCGGCCTGTAATTGACATCATAGGTAGACCTCAACTATGAGAGACAAAATGAGAAAACAAATCCAGAAAATCACATTGTCTGATTTTTTAAGAATTTATTTGCAAATTATGAAGGAAAATAAGTACCTTCTTCTTTAAGAGGCTCCTCTGTCCTCCACTCATTACCTGTAGTAATGGCTCCTGTTTGACATTGTTATCAGTATAAAAGACAAACCTCAAACAGTCACACTCCAAACTCCACTATGGTGAAGACCAAAGCGCTATGGAAGGACACCAGAGACAAAATTGTAGACCTGCACCAGGCTGGGAAGACTGCATCTGCAATAGGCAAGCAGCTTGGTGTGAGGAAATCAACTATGGGAGCAATAATTAGAAAATGGAAGACATACAAGACCACTGATAATCTCCCTAAATCAGGGGCTCCACGCAAGATCTCACCCCGTGGGGTCAAAATGATCACAAGAACGGTGAGCATAAATCCCAGAACCACACGGGGGGACCTAGTGAATGACATGCAGAAAGCTGGGACTAACGTAACAAAGGCTACCGTCAGTAACACACTACGCCGCCAGGGACTCAGATCCTGCAGTGCCAGACGTGTCCCCCTGCTTAAGCCAGTACATATCCGGACCCGTCTGAGTTTGCTGGAGAGCATTTGGATGTTCCAGAAGAGTATTGGGAGAATGTCATATGGTCAGATGAAACCAAAGAAGAACTGTTTGGTAGAAACACAACTCGTCGTGTTTGGAGGAGAGTGAATGCTGAATTGCATCCAAAGAACACCATACCTACTGTGAAGCATGGGAGTGGCAACATCATGCTTTGGTACTGTTTCTCTGCACAGGGACCAGGTCGACTGATCCGTGTACATGAAAGAATGAATGGGGCCATGTATCGTGAGATTTTGAGTGTAAACCTCCTTCCATCAGCAAGGGCATTGAAGATGAAACGTGGCTGGGTCTTTCAGAAAGACAATGATCCCAAGCACACCGCCAGGGCAACGAAGGAGTGGCTTCGTAAGAAGCATTTCAAGGTCCTGGAATGGCCTAGCCAGTCTCCAGATCTCAACCCCATAGAAAACCTTTGGAGGGAGTTGAAAGTCCGTGTTGCCCAGCGACAGCCCCAAAACATCACTGCTCTAGAGGAGATCTGCATGGAGGAATGGGCCAACATACCAGCAACAGTGTGTGCCAACCTTGTGAAGACTTACAGAAAACGTTTGACCTCTGTCATTGCCAACAAAGGATATATAACAAAGTATTGAGATGAACTTTTGTTATTGATCAAATACTTATTTTCCACCATAATTTGCAAATAAATTCTTTAAAAAATCAGACAATGTGATTTTCTAGATATGTTTTCTCATTTTGTCTTTCATAGTTGAGGTCTACCTATGATGTCAATTACAAGCCTCTCATCTTTTTAAGTGGGAGAACTTGTACAATTGGTGGCTGACTAAATACTTTTTTCCCCCAATGTATATAGTGAGATAGATCATAGTACGATTACTATGTATGTCAGCTACATAGAGGACAATGAATGAATGAATGTATGAATGAATAAATGAATGAATGAAAGTCCCTGAGCCACTGTACTACCTACATAATAGGCTAATAATTCCCTTTTTATTTGGCTGGATAAAATATAGGTATCCAAAGAGGTGAAACATGGTGGTGAGAACTATCTGTGGAACCCTTTCAGCAGTGTCACTGAGTGTGAGGGATCTTGGAGGAGGCAAAGCTAAGCCTCATATGGGTATAATATGGGCTGTTGTATCTGTAGGTACTGTTGGAAGGGACGTGGCCCTGTGTGTTCTGGCAGTAATAAAGTATTTCGGTGCCATTTTTAGGTTTCCTTTGCAGTCCATGATGTCTTCTTTTAATTCTCTGTATTCTGAAAGCATTTCTCAGGACCTAATTTCAAGCTGTGCTCACAGATGAAGTTATTGGAGTGAACTGAAGTGGCAGAGACAATCACCAATGATTATATTGTGTGGAGTTTGTGATTTTAGCTTGTGTGCTTAGAGTACTGATAAACAGTGATTAGACCAAATGATTCAAGCACCTAACAACACATAAATAGTTAGTGTGCAAGTACTCATTCACAGTTCCCTTCCTATCTATACACTTTAGATAGCTGTTGCCTAGATAGTTGGCTGGTCCCACCAATATTGCAGAGTCAGCCAAACTTAATATTATATATATATGGCCAAACTTGTCATATTGTATGTCTGTGATATGTTCAATAAGAAAATACTCTATTTAAGAGTCAGTAGAGCTAGACCCTACTTCATATAGCATTTGTGGCAAGTGTTCTGCTAAAAGGCTATTAAATTACCAAAAATCATTACATTAAAACCAGCTACACCTAAAGATGGCTCTCCATGCTGTCATACATCCACCACTATCTATAATGTCTGGCAACAAAGATGTGCTGTAGACAAACTTTGACTTTCTCAAAATGTTTTCTGCCATGCAATTGGACAACATATTGGGCAAAATTTTACAGTTTACGTAAAGCTGTGCAACATGTTAAAGGGGTGTTCCACTTCATTTTTAATCCCTAGGGAAGCTTAAAATAACAAACACTATGCACTCACCTCTCCTTTCACCCGGGATCCAGCAGAGAGTCTCCGTTTGGGTCCCCAGGCTTTATGGAACATCTCTTTAACACAAGCTTGTCAACCCCATGTTATAGTTGATACATGCCATTCATCTGCATTCATCTTAATATGACCTATCTCACCCAACTCCCCAGGAGCGTAACTTAAGGGGGTGCAGAGGGTGCAATAGCCTTAGGGGGGCCATAACCACTGGCATAACTTAAAGGGTTCACATTGTTCCTATCTGCCACCTGGTCCATAACCCTGAGGGTCTATAGGTCACCCTCACCACATGAAAGCTGAATACATTTCTTTGATCACCTTTCTGAATCCCTTTGAAAGAAAATTTATTTAACTTAGTCCTTCTCAAAAAAGAGAAAATTAACCTTTTCATGCCAAATGAAGATATTGTACTGAACTTCAATCTGTACTTCAGATTGGTAATTTCATTAAAAATCCATGAATTTGCCACCCTAACCTATCTTGGACTCAAGACTCACAATGCATCATATGAAGCTTTCCCGGTTTATTATTGTTTATAATTCATGCACCTTCCAATCAAAAAACAAAAACATCTTATTTCTAGGGTCTAGGCCTAAAGCTGACCCGATGATGAAATAAAGTTTGCATTAATATTTAACACTCTGGACCACCAGTCTGATGGTGTTTTGGGCTACTTTAACAGAATTCTGCTGAGCAGACTTACAGTCAAGTCTCCTTTTTATGGAACCTCAGTCTGCCAATGCACTCCAGGCATCTCTGGGAGCGGAAGGTTTAGTTTTTAACTGTGCACAGCCTTACCATCTGT
The DNA here is from genome assembly GCA_947044405.1 of Leptodactylus fallax. Lineage (NCBI taxonomy): Eukaryota > Metazoa > Chordata > Amphibia > Anura > Leptodactylidae > Leptodactylus > Leptodactylus fallax. Next base: position 5,589,196 of record CAMRHE010000077.1, on the reverse strand, counting down.
GAACAAGGAGCTAATGTCCTCTGTGTAATGAGGGAAAACACTGCAGAGAAATGAACCTGTCGCAGCAGAAGTACAGCACATAGCTTGGAAATTGTAGGACAAGGAAAATGAGGTAGAATACTTTTAGGGATCACACTATAAGATAACCCTGATGACAACATGTAACCAAAGCAAGTAAGTAGTAACGCTTTTCATTATTGGTGCTTGTTACAATTTCTATTCAAAAGCTAGATCTGCAGCAATGCCAATATATAAATTACCTGTATTATTTTATACTTTATACCATACCTCCCAACTATCCCAGATTCAGTGGGGCAGCCCCAGATTTTGGGTGCTATCCCACTGTCGGCATTTTGTACTAACTTCAATTCTATCTGCATTTGTTTGTATTTTACTGTATGGAGGCTACAAGAGGGAATTATACTGTATAAGGGCCACAAGGAGGGAGCTTTAGAATTGCAGCCACAAGGGGGCATTTTATTGTAAGGGGGCCAGAAAGATGGAGCATTATACTGTGGTGGCCACAAGGGAGCATTATACTATGTGGGGGAACCAATATATCAAACTACCGGTATATAATGGTGCTATGAGTCCATATTCCTACACCCTTTGACTAGAGTTCCTTAGCTTCCTGTGGGGCACAGGGTAGGGTAGGAGATGGACTGGTCAAGAAGCAGAGTAAATCAACATTGTTGTCTGGGTTTCATCTGCAGTATCTTAGCAAAATCTGTGAAAGAAGTAGTGTATGACCCTCGTTTGCCACCTGTCTATATATACACAGAACTGCATATGCACAATTTGGGCATTAAATTGTCTCCCTCCTTACGTTAAGACTTTGACTCCCTCAAAACCTAAAGTTTTGCCACTGTCCCCAACTACAGTGCAATGTGGTTGATTTACTTACTATATCCCATAGAGACAGTACATTAAGTAAAATGGCAACCCTTATAAAATCAAGACTAATTAGATTGTAGAATGTTTAACTGAATTAACTGGTGTCTCCTTGGAGAATTAATAATCTGGCAGTAAAGGTAAGGATGCTTTTACATAAAGTTTTCTAATATACTTGCATTAGCAAATATGCTCCATTTCAGAAATTAACTGATCTTACAACAGCAAAATTTCAATATCACTTTAGGAGCTCAGCTCCTACCAAATAGAGACGGCAAGCATCAGCTAATGGACTTTACACTATAGACTAGTCCTAAATCTGCCATACTTGGAGTATGTGACAATGAAAGAAAATGCAGCTTACTTCAAATGATTCCAAAATTGGTGTGGACAAAAACCCAATAATCTGTAAATAGGATTTTAGAAAGCGCAGTCATTAAAATTGCATGTCTGACAACTGTGCACAATACGCAATGTTCTCTCTGTATTACTTGAGCTTCCCTTGCGGCTCATGATCACAGCAGGACCACAGGGCAACATCTGCAGCATCTTTAAAACCAAGAGCCCAATTCCCATACAGGATGCACTTGTTCAGGAAGCGTGCAACACAGCACCCACTGACTTTTATTATTCCTGTACTGCAACATTCACAATGGTGATACAAATTGTGATATAATATGGACTACTTAATACTCTGTGATGGCATACTGTACTGTACATTACTGCTATACACTATTTACAGTCTCATTTCACTTTAAAACCCACTTTTTTTGTAACGTTTCTACACAATGAATATGTATTGTTCACTATGAATGTTCCCCATTTTTCATCTTTAAATGATGTCCTGTATCAGTGATCATGCTGCCATGAAATAGATATAATGGAGGTGGTCACCAGTAATAGTTCTATGCAGCACAGGGGAACAGTCCATGACACAGAAAGGACAAATGGTGCTTAGTTCTTGCTTTAAAGAGGACCTGTCATCAAGTCTGAAAAGCCCAATGACATACATCATATGATCGGTGCTGTCACCATGAGCATTTTGGTACTTTATTTATCCAAATCCATTCAGCCATTCCAAAGATATAGGCCCTTCTATAGCTGATGCAAATTAGGGTATACTAGCCAAGTGGGAAGTAACATGTTGGTTTATCTGGGGGCGGGGTCTCTGCTTGTTGTATGTCATGCAGTGCTACCACTAGTTGTTGGTTCGCAACAAACTAGATTCGACCCGAATATTTCAAATTGTTTAGTTTTTAATGAAACCGGAAAATATGGGATTCATCTGGGATGAACTAAAATAGTCATCACAACATGATTTGCAGTAAATTATTATACTCTGGGGACTCTTCAGACCTCAGAGTATAATAGATGAAGGCCCAGGGGAGGTGTAAAAAATAAAAAACATTTATACTCACCTTCCCTCACCTCTTTTGGGCCTCCTTGCAGCGTCTGGTGATCTGTGTCTTCCTACTCTGGGCCTCAGCGGTGACCACAAATGCATAAAGTCACAGAAAAGTGACAGATGCCAGCTCTTCTGTGACATCACGTGCCCAGAGAAAGAAGGCACAGATCACTGGAAGCCACGAGGAGGCCCAAAAGAGGTGATGGAAGGTGAATATAACTGTTTTTTTTATTTTTTACATCTCCCTTGAGCCTACTCATATTATACTCCGGGGTCTGAAGAGTCCACCTCAATTTCACCTCAATTTCTCTTCATTTTCCGTGTTGGCCCTAACAGTGCTTATATCTTTGGAAAGGCTGAACAGATTTAGATAAATTTAAAAAAAAAAACTAAATTCTCAGGGTGACAGTGTCTATCAGATGAGTTATGTCATTGGGCATTTCAGACCTGGTGACAGGTCCTCTTCAACTAAGAGAAGAAGGCTAAGATAGAAAAGGTAATGCAGGGTTAGTAGTTCTACACTATTGAGAAAAATTAATGTCTGAAGGCCTTTTTACATGGACTGATTATTGGCCCAGTTGTTGGGATCTACTGTTTCTAGGTCTAGGAGAGAATAAGGGCCCTTTTACAAAGATCGAAAAGCAAGGTAATGATCGGGAATGGACATTCTTAAGAAAAAAATGTTCCTGATCGTTGCCCACGTATCTGCATTTACATGCACCAATCATTGGTGTGAACTATTTATTCCTATACAGTTTACATTTGTCAGCAGGACATTGTCCTGGTTACACAGGGCAGTGTGCTGCTGACAAGTCATGATGTTATGTGTCCATAAAAGATGTGGTCATGTGACAAATGACATTTTTTGCTCAATTGTTGACTGATCACTGACACTAGATAAGTGTCCAGTCACTTGGGTCCTAACCACCAGGTCCCTCAGTGATCAGGAGAACGGGGGACCTGAAAGTCCCCCTAAAACCTCCTTGTGAAAGGAGCACCAGTGCACTTGCATGACCAGTGCTCTATTCACTTCTATGGGGCCTGCGGGAGATTACAGTCCTGACTGCCCCACAGCAGTGAATGAAGTGCTTGAGCCCCCAGCGATCAGAAACTTATCCCCAGTCCGACACAACCCCTTTAAGGCTTGAAGAAGAGTCTTCCCATGACACTGAGTCTATACCCTTGCAGTGAATAAGCAGAAAATGAAGAAGTAGTCAATAGATTAAAATGGCAGACACAATAAGTATAATAGGTCATTATTCTGGCTCAGATTCTTTCTTTATTCATCTTTCTAAACACAGGTGTCTATATACACGTTCATGGACTGGATCTTCCCTTTGTCCTAACAAGAATGTAACTTTTCAGCCGTGATACCTTCAAAGCCGGAGTGTTAGGCTTTCCCTCCCCGCCCTGCCCTGCTTGGCTCCCTCTGAGATACACCCACACTTCATTTCAGCACAACCTGCCAGTCTGTGGTTTTCATGGTTTTATTTTGACTATGTTTCAATTTTTAACTACATTTTTCCTCTACCAACAAATGAATGCAGAAAAATCCAATACCTAAACCATAGCAATAAGAAGAAAGCGTTAACCACAAAGAAACTATTACTGAAACTTTCATCCTCTCAGTGCAACCCACACATTGGATTTAATCGCTCCAAATAAAGCTCTATTGCTAGTACTATGATCAAAGATAGAGTTGAGATGGTGAATTTTCCCCAACCCCAGCTTCTAGCAATCTACAAAAATGTTATATAATCCTCTTTCAAGTCTGGCCCTATTACTAAGCTGAGAGGCTGCCCCACATCATCTCCCAATATTGCTCCATCTACCCCTTTTCCCATAGCAGCTTCTGTAATGTTAATAATTGAACTATGTATCCTACATAACCATCACTATCAACCATAGCCATCACTCTCAGATCAATGGATTTACCTACGGAAAATTGTAAATCATCAATGTGTCTGGATCTTTTATAGAATCCCACAAAACACCATATGATATAAACAACCTCATCAATACTACAAATCTTTTCTACTGTTTCATATACTAATGCACTAAACATTCAGTTTGGGGTAGATTTCGGGGTAGGAGTATTCCTATCATATCATGTTATACATATCATGGAGAACAAAGCCGTAGAAGCCAACTCCATTCAATCATGTGATCTAACTAGTGTTACAGGCCGTTCAATCTGAGGATCGTGGGGGACCAAGCAATAAGATCCAAATGAATGGGGTCACATATCCTAACAATATTACCATTTTAGTGAGAAAATATCATAAGGCGTGGGGGTTTTTCCCACAGTGCTTTTCACAGAAAGTGATCAGAGGTTTCCTCTGCGGTCTTTCTGCTTCCATTATACCTAAAGGGAAACTGTCAGTATTTCCATAGGTATAATTGACATGCTGAGATATCCAAAACAACAATGGTTTTGGAAATTGCAGCATTTCCGCTGCGCATATTTTTCTGCAATGTGTGGATGGGATTTACTAGATCTTTAAAAATACAAGGGTTTTTGAAAACGCAGCTTTTCTGCTGCAGAATTTTTTATGCAATGTGTAGATGGTATCAAGCAGAATCCCATCCACGTTGCAGATACTGTAAAACGCGGTATTTTTTGCCACGACCAAAACACTGCGTTTTCGCAACGTGGGGCTTCAGCTTTAAGATCTTTCAACCTCAGTATTATACTTACTTGGAGTATCACCAACAGCAAAATTCTCTTTCTAAGACTGAAAGAGTTTCCTTTATAGGGGAAATCTCCAGAGTAACCAGCTGATCACAGTAAATGGCAGCTTCCCAGACCCATGCCTTCACCATACTCTGATTCTCAAAGACGAAATCTGGTTTTGGTAGAACAGGGATGTATCACTTCAGAAAGACCTCTTCTCTGTGTCATGATCTGTAGTGTTTATTGGCTTTGTAACTGCTTAAGAGTCTGAGGAGCTATCATTCTGAGGAGGTGGTCTATAAGAGACCTCTCTCCTTAAAGTTACATTAAATCTAGAAATGAATGGTAAAAGGAAACAGAAGACAACTCTACCCAGACTGGACGTAACGCCTCAGGATTTCTGCAGCTACATAAATGCTTTTAGAGAAATTTAGTTAATTTCCTCTTGGGTCCTTCCATTATTGTCTGGCAGATGACTTATTAGGGTGGAGCTTTACTAAGGGGGTACACTTGTCATGTCTGGTCTCCTATGGCAAAGAGAAAAATGGGGAAGTTCTGCTGCTGCAGACTGGCTACCTTACAGCCATACACAGGTTGGGTAAAAGGTTTGCAAGAAGAAAAAAATGCCTGATCTCTTGTGCCAAATCTAGGAGGAATCTTAACAGATTTCTCACAGTTCTGATTGCAATACAAGGCAAGACAGTATCAAAGAGAGGGTTTAGAATAAAACAGTAGGATTATTTGTGTGTATTTATTACATGTAATGTGTACATTGTGTCTATTCATTGTGTATCTTCTATTGTTTTGTTTTTTTAGTTGATATACTTACTATACAAGAGTATAGCTTGCAGCACACATATGCCAGCTAACAGGGTGTGTATGTACTTAGAATTGCACAACAGCTGGAGAGCCAAAGCATTTTCATGTCTGGTTTAATAATTAATCATAAGAATAAGGTCACAGGAATGTAAACCTGCAGAGCTGGGCATCTTAAAAGTTACTACTTGAAATCTATGACCATTATCTCAAATACTATACTCAAAGTGTGACATGACCACCCTACACCTTGCACCATTACCAACTATCTGTATGAAGAATCTCACCTGAATGCTGTAGATTCTTCCCTGTATATAAAGCACAGCGCCATACATTGTAGAGAGGCTGTGCTTGGTAATACAGCTTATCCCTATTTGCTTGAATGGACTGAGCTTAACACAGGCCATGTCACAGATGAATATGATGTCACATGGTTTGTAAAATCAAAACTCTGATCGGTGGGGATGACAGGTGTCAGACCCCCACCAATCTGATACTGATGCTAAGGATAGGTCATCAATATTTGAGTCATAAAATCCTTTTAAGACTAAGGCCCCACGTAGCCAAACACAGTGTATTTCAGTGTGTTTTTGCAGAGTTTTCCTCTGCGGACTTTCTGCCCGTATTATACCTATACAGAAAATGCCAGCGTTTCCACAAGCATAATTGACATGTTGCGATTTTCAAAAACGCAGGCGTTTTTGAAACGAAACCACAGCTTTTCCATTGAGATATTATTCTGCAATGTGTGGATGGGATTATCCAAAATCCCAATCACTTTGCAGGTAATGTAAAATGCTGCGTTTTTGTAACGTGGGGCTTCAGCTTAACCCGCTAGAAATCCTAACAAACCATAGAATTAAATAACTGATGCCTTACATGATGAATGAAATATATTTGTAATTGCACAGTTACCACTATAGCTACCTAAATACAGTGACACCTCTCCAAAAGACCACATCTGTGAGAAGATTACTCTATTAGCTGGACCAGATTTCCTATGACAGATGTTCAGTTCCACCAGGTATTAACCATAATGGACATCTTTTTTGACATCACTTTCCAATACAACTTCAGATAGTCATCTCAAAAAGGTGTCACCTTATCTACAGAATGAATTTAAAAGTAAAGGAATAGCCATACAAGCCGAGTCCACTGCACAACAGTATGTTCCAACAGATCAGTGCAATGGCCACCATTTTCAAAGCTATTCATATAATATGTTACAAAAGGGGTTTACCTATAGGGGGCACAAAGCACTGAGGCTACACAATCCCTAGTTTTCTTCTGGTAATAGATATATAAAGACCAAGAATTAATGCCATATAAGAGGTTGGCTTAAAATGATCAAAAAACTGTTAACACAGAGTGAATGTATACTATTAGCACATCAGTGGTCATAGGATGATGTTACAAGTTATAGCTTAAAGCCAATAACCATGTGAACTGATTTGCAGCTCTGTTACCAGTCAATGGTATTATGCCTTGTAGGGTTTCCTGTATTAGAGTGTAAAACTATAGTTACTGTATCCTTCCCACTGAAGCGACATAAAGACAATGGCTGCCAGCATAGTGTTAGTAACCTACTACAGTGTTAATCATTGACTAATTGAGCGGTCAGCTTGTTTTTCCAGCCTCCGGGACAGTAACCTCCTTCTTACATCCTGGAATGTCCCCAGAGTCTTTCTTTATCTACCTTCTGCTGATACGACTCTGGAAAGTTTTTTTTTTTCTTTCAGGTTTTAATTAAATGTAATAACTCCCTAAAGCCTGTGAGCGATCTGCGACTGGAGCCTGACATACTTTACTGCAGTATATTCCTGCTTAGTGTACACACCAAAAAGATGGTTATCTATTAGAATCAGAAATGTATCATTTATTCTACATTTTTCCCATTATCCATGTAGTAACAACATAAAAATAGAAAATCAACATATTATGATCAAAGGAGTAGCTCGCAGGGTGGCAGGGGTTGCAGTGGCCCAGGGCCCACTGACTTTGTGGGGCCCACTTTAAAGCCACCGCAAGTACACACAAAAATTTCAACTGCTCCCTGCTCTGCCATTCTATAACCTGTAGGCCTCGGGCTTGTAGTGGCTTGCTGCCTAGAGATTCTCTAGCAACAACTAAGACGTCAGCGTCCCGGCTCAGGAGGGCGTGATGACGTCACTACATAGCGCTGCCTGAGCTGGGACATAGACGTCCTGTGGTGATGGCACCTTGTAGGCTGCAGGGAGGATGGGGGGCAATAAACATAAGGGGACACTACGGCAAGCAGGGGCATTATTAATATAAGGGAGCTATTGAGAGGCAGTATTTATGTAAGGGTGTAAGAGGGCTATACTAATTCAAGGTGGGCATTAATGATTTAAAGGGGTTGTCCAGGAATTACAGTACAGTACTTGGGCAGAAGTCCAGGGAAGGTGAAACATAAAAAAAAAAACATACTCATCTGTCTCTGGTACCCTGGTGTCGCCCATTGCTGTCCAGTCCAGCGTCGCCCGGGGCCTTGTTCTGGCAGAAGTCCTGGCCACACATGACTGTTGAGGCCAAACAGTGGTTTTAACAGTCACAGAAAAGGACCTGGGATGTCACTGGTGACATATGCAAGTGACGTTCCAGTTCCAGAACAAGACCCTGGACGACGCTGGACCGGACAGCAATGGAGGACACCAGAGCGCTGGGGAAAGGTATGTTTTTTTTTTATATATGTTTCACCTTACCCAGCCTCCTGCTCCAGTTCTGTATTTCCTGAACAACCCTTTTAAGGAGGCATACAGGAGTATTATCAATTAGGGGGGCACAGAGGCATTATTTATTGAGGGGCACTATTAATTTAAAGGGGTTGTCCTATCATAAATTTTAAGCAGGCAGATGTTATACTGTACATTCCCCCTTTACCTGCACTGGGCTGTCTATCACCTTTACTTTCATACAGAGCGGCTGCAGTCAGATGTCACAACAGTCGAACCGCAGCAGCCCAACACTGTATACTGCTGTACTGTAGAGAGCAGTGGGTGGCTGCAGCGGTCCCGTCAACTTGACATCAGTGCTGCAGCCGCTCCATATACAATTAGTGCAGTGAAGGTGATGGCTGGCCCAGAGCAGGGACAGAGGGGAGGATGCAGGTAAGTGTCAGTGCATTTTTATTCATAACCCTAGCCTGCTGCCTGCATTAATATTTCTGATCCTGAACAAACCCTTTAAGGGGACACAGAGGAGGAATTAATTAAGGGTTATTGATTGTTAATTTAAGATACATATGCTGGTGTCATTTGTTTACAGGGGATTTTTATATCATATATATAATAATTGGGATAGCAGCAGAATGGGGACTTTGTATATGCAGGAAAATGTGGATCAGGTGTCTGGAAAAGTGAAGAGCCAAAGATGTCTGTGTTGCAAGACAAGTTCCAGGTGGAAGAATAAATGGTCATAGCAGTCCAGATCGGAAGAGAAGAGAAATGTGAACAATTACAGGCTGCCATGTTCCGGTCCTGTCGACTAGACGTCATTATGCAATGAGAAATAATGTCTAATTCAAAGCATCTGGATGGTCAGTGGTCATGGGTAAAAACCACTTTGAGTTTAACCAAAAATCTAGACCTCCAAAAAACTGATCCAGCCGTGTATGTACAAGCTTTAGTATAAAATTATACCTGGCTTAGATGAACAAGGTAAAACAAGGAAATAACAGATGATTTTATATCACTATTGAATCAGTTTTTCTCTTGTCCAAATGTCATCAGCTTTTATCGATTGTTCAATTCAGTCAAAAAAACTGATGTTTTTTTTCAACATTTCTTGGTAACCATCAGTGAAAAACAGACTGCACACAGATGGCGTCCATGTGCTGTAGGTTTTTGTAATTTTTTTACCCACTGACTTTTTAGCCACTGAATGAAGGAGAAAACTAGGACTGTGTGGAAATTCAGACCTATGGATATGTCCATAGACTAATATGTGTCAGTGGTCAGTCTGAGTGCTGTCTGGTTTAGGCCCCTTGTTCAGGCTGCCGGTCGTGATTGAACGGCACGGCCGTTACATGGGCGGCACATGGATGTCATCCGCGTGCTGCCCGTGCACAGGCCATGCTTCCGCAGCCCCATTCATTCAATAGGAATAGGACCTGTCCTGAGTTTTGCAGCCCGGACTATAATACACGGTCATGTGCATGGGTCGACAGAAATGTATGGGTCAGTGTGCTAACCGGGAAAACCCGGACAGCAAACGGACCTTGCACACAGTCGTGTGCATGGGCCCTTGCAGTCAGATGTGAAAATTGTTTGTGTGAATGAGCCCTAAGCCAATTATCCTAAGATAATTATATACTAATTGATAAAATCATTGCTAATCATTTGTAAAATCAGAAAAATGGGGCAGATTTGTAATAATATCCTAAATGTGGGCTGCATAAAACTAGACAGGCTAAATTTATTATAGTGGTACATGCTGTATGATAAATTCAGCATATCCTGCTAGATACCTGTATGTCAGACAATTTTCTGCTCCTTTTGCATGGCCTACACCACACCATCAAGGCAATTCATACATACTGTATATAAAGTGTGAGTCATAATAAATTAAATTAAGTAGGGAAAAAAAAATCTCAAAATGAATTCCATGCATCTATACAGGAGTACAGTAGTGGCAAACTACTAAACATACACACTAATGGGATCAACTCATTTCACTGATCCAATAAGGTAATGGTGACAACTACGGGTGAATAACTGAAGGACAAGGTTTTAAATGGAATGACAAAACCACGTTTCTACTTAAAAGGTGTTGTTATTGGCAAGAAATTTCAAACTAAAGTTTATTCAGAATACTATGTTATCTATCACTGTGTATTCCTGCCATGTCATATATGTTTACTGACTACTCTCCTTGATCTTTTCTAAGAACTGATATTTGCAACAGTTCCAGTTAATATTGCCCCCTGTGGGTAGGTGGGGATATTGTGTGTGTTCGGCACATGGAGGTTATGTGTGATACCAACAAAATGCTATATAATTGCATAAGACATTATAGTCACCTTACTAATCCAAAATATGTTATTACCCCCTGCCGTTGTGCGTATCATGTGTTACTGGACTGTAGATCAGTGCATTCAACTATTAGCATCATGTTCATCAAACATAAACTGACTTATTACTGCTCACTATTACTTACACTTACTGTATCACCATCATTTTCCATGGTGCTGTACAGTATGTTAGGAAATGAATGTCAATATAATACTACCAGTGAAACTGACCAAGCAAAACCCCAATTTAAAGTGAGTCTGTCACCTCCCGCAAACATATTCAGCTGTCACTACCGTGTTACAGAGCACATTAAAGTGATAATCACCATAGCTTTGTTATGTAGGTCACTTTTGTAGTTTTGGGGGAAAAACAACTTTGAAATCTAATACAAATGAGACAGTTGGTGCACTGGGGGCGGACTGATCAAGTAGTATGGATGATGGGGAGACTCAGCTCTCCCTGCACTGTATGGCACAAGTAGGAGAGGATAGGGGTCTGAGTGGCAAGAGCAATGCTCCAAGGAGCTGGAGACCCACCCCCCAGTGCACCAACTGCCTCATTTCCATAAAACGTCAACGTTCTTTTTATCCAAATACATAACAAAAGTATGATGTTTTATCACTGTAAGGTGCTCTGTAGCACAGTGGTGACACCTGGGTGTGCTTGGGTGAGGTGGTAAACTCTCTCTAAAGCAAAATTACAGAAGAAACCATAGAAAGATGATCACGTTGTTGCACCATGCTGCAGACTGACTGCAGTGATCTCTACTAGAGGACTGAAACACAACAGGTAATGCAGAGATGTCAGTCCCACCCACTCCCAGCTGCTTAGCAGTGTAAATTATGGGAACAATACAGTTGTGTCCAAACAGTAGACACTGTTATGTGTTTGTTTTATAACTTCATGTTCCCAAGGATCTTTATTTCGTAATTAGCATTATATATATATATATATCTCCCTATAAGCTCTTGAGCCACTTTATGACTACTATTGCAAAATGTGGCTGTGTGTCATTGTTCTCATACATTGTATGCCAACTATAAGGCAACTGCACAACAAACCATACCGGTCAAAGGGTGTGTTGTGAAGGAGGGTGAGAGTAAAGTGGAGCAGATGCTGCTCTGTCTGTGTGACACTGTGGCTGAGCTGATGAAAAGCTCACAATTATATTAATTGATGTCACATGGCCCAGTGCACAGTCATGCTAAAGAAGCAGATGGCTGTGTATTAGCATTTAAATGAGCTTGGGCAGCCTCTCTAATATAAGGAAGAAAGCAGGGATCTAAGATGGTCCATTTAGGTCTGCTGTCCATAGGAGTTCATATCAGACAGCTGTAATCTCATAACACAGCCTGGCAGGGGAGGACAACTAATGTGACACGGGCTGCAAGCTCTATGGACACTCAACTAGACAATGTTTTGCTGCTTAGTCATGGACAAATTCTGCATCTCAGCATCAGATATTATACAATGTTCTAGATAGTAAGGCCTCACGTACATGGCCATATTATTTTCTCAGTTGTACAGAGCTGTAATATAGGAAGCTTAGAACTCTATGGCCCATGGCTTTGGTTTGATACAGAGGTTTTCTAAACTGTTGCATTCTACCATAAAATTAATCACCGACTAAGATGGCAAAAGATATTTAAAATAAAATATATTTTGCCATCTTAGTCGGTGATTAGTTTTAGTGGATCTTTAACATTGTTCCTCAGTTAAAGTATTCTACCATAAAATGACATATCAGAAGATATTCTTCCATAGACGTATCACTTCAAAAGGGAGAATACTTCTATAGTATAATGCCTCATATTGGGCAGCATAAAGAGGGAAAGATTTACTAATACTAGTTAGACAGGGTAAACATAGATTAGACAGTCTAAGGCCAAGGCACCATGTAGCGAAAAAGCAACAAAAAAACACTGCAGAATAAAATGCAGCAAAAACCATATTATGCATATTTTTTTGATGCATTTTTCTCAGCATTTGTTCTTCCCCTATTAAATATATAGGGAAAACACTTACGATTCCACAGCTAAAATTAAAATTTTTTTTTTAAAACGTAGCTTTTCGGCTGAAACCTCAAATTCTGAATATGCAGTGTTTTTGCCGCGGCAATACATGCTGTGCTTTACAGTACCTGCAAAGTTAATGGGATTCTGGCTAATCCCATCCGCACACTGCAGAAAAAAAAATCAGCAGCGGAAAAGCTGTTTTCAAAAATGGCTGCGTTTTGAAGTCAATTATACCTGTGGAAATGCTGGCGTTTTCTGCATAGGTATAATAGGGGTAGAAAGATTGCAGAGAAAAACGCTGCGAAAACACAATGAAAAATGCTGTGGAAAAAAAATGTGTTGCGTTTCTGCCACATTTTTTCCGCAGCTTTTTTTTTTTCTGCATTTCATTACATGGAATCTTAGTCTTCGACAGTTCTTTTCCTCCCCTATGTGCGGATGAGATTAAACAGTATCTCATTGACTTTGATGGTCCTGTACTGCCTGCCCCTCTCACTTTGCTTCGCACGCAATGTGACGAGCGAGGTGCAGAACAGGGGTTGTGGTGCATGCTTGGTGCAAGAAAGGGCCTTGCGCCAAATGTGTGTAAAATATGATCCCTCTACGCCTTTTCTGGCATTTTCTGCATTGTTTTATTCTGCAATCTGGGGATGAGATTAAAAAAACAATCTCATTCACTTTGCTGGGACTGTAAAACTCAGCATTTTCTTCCACGTCGTTTCTGCAACATTGGTCCTTAGCCTAAGACACCAAGCACACAACTGTCATTGCGGATGAAAGGGCGGACCCATACATTTCTATGGGCCCATACACTGGTCCGCAATTTTTGAAGATGTGTGTCCATCCATAGAAGGGGTCCACAAATTATGAAGCATGTCCTATATTTGTCCGCATTAACGGCACAGACAAATGTAGTGTATCTATACAAGTCATTTTGCATATCCATGATAGCATACTGTTTTTTGCAGATTTCTGATCAGTAATATGCGGACAGCAAGACCACTATGGTCATGTGCATATAGCCTATGGCTAGGTTCACACCTGCGCCCGGTCTACGTTCAGGGATTCTATCCCCGAATCCACTTGAAAAATGCCTAGAGAAAAGTCCCGCAAGCAGGACTTTTCTCACTGCATTTTTTGGGCGGAAACCCAGCTGACCCTATTATAGTCTATGGGTCCGCAGATTGGGATTCCGTTTTTCAGGTCCCCAAATGGACCCGAAGAATGGAAACCTGAATGTAGGTGTGAACCTAGAGTAAGTTTGTAAAGGTGGAGTGAAAAATGGTCATAGCTTGTTGCTTGACCAGAACTTAGTTGCTTTTATGAAATTCAACTTTTTGTTTAGAAGTCAACAGTCACGTCTTTACTCTGCACATGTCCTGGCATAGAAAAAGAGGCATTATTTTAGCCAGTGTGAAAGTGTGGTTTATATTGAGACAGATTTATCAAAGAGCAGAACGTGCTGTCATAAACATGTTACGAGATACAGCAAGTCAATAATGTTGTCTAGCCTTAACTCAGAAATTGGCTAAAATGACGCCACTTTGATAAATGTAGGCCAAAGTGTTCTGTCCCAATTCTATCAAATATATTCACTAAAGCACTGCAAAAATAACAGTGGGGTAAGCTTACCTGTATTTAGATTCATGAATAAATAACAGGGAGTATATAGTGTTTCCAAGAATCTGTGTCAGCGGGGTATAGCCTATTGTGGTGGTCTAGTTACATTGCCTTACACAATGTCTATTCAAATCGATAAGTGGCCAAAGAGTTTAATGGATGTCCAATGTCCTCTAAGATGAAGAGCTATGGATAATACAGTGGTCTAGGACAGATGAAACCCCAACATGTCTAGTTCTTGTTTGTCTATAGACAAAATCTGAAGTGATACATTGGCAAAAACAGGTAATACAGTCCTTGTGTTGATCTTGACATCTAGGATGTATGCATCACTACTATATTACTGTACTACTCTGGCCATGGAAAAAACATAGGGATCATGTCCCTGTTTCAGGAAACATTGAACACCCTAGCCCTGCTCTCATATTCCTCAAAATCAGGTCTATGTTAGTGAATTAGACCATACTTCTCATTTACTAAACTTATCGATCATTATGGAAGCTTAGTAAGATCAAGAAAAGCCCCGAAACCATGTGTATAAACTGTAAAAGACAAAGTTAGTACCTCCTAACAAAGTGAAATAAAGGAGCAGATATGCTAATGTTGACTCATGCTTGTACATGTGTGGGTGGTTACTACCACCATCTTGGTTACGCACTCCTTACTAGAACCAAGGCTATTTTTAATAGGTATAGAATAAAGTTGGTTTATATATTCACCTTGGAGACCCAAGAGATAGTGAGGTAGGTTTCCTACTGTAGAGGTACACTCAGGGCCGTTTTAACACATTATTGGGCCCACACATAATGTCTCCTCAAATGACCCACATAATATACTGTACCCTTAAGTAGACTGGGCTATTTTCTTGGTTCAGGACGGGACATATTTTCAGTTTTTTTTGTACATGCAGTTTTGAGGGCTATAACATTTTTGTTCTATTGGGTTATTTAGTTTGGTTTGCCCCGTGACACATAGGGCTTTATTTTTCAGTTGTTTTTATTTTTCCATCTTTTTCCTTTGTAAATATAGCAGTAATGCAATGTAAAATAATTAGAATATAAAATGCCTGCACATGTCATAGCGCCTGCAGGGTTGCTGTAGCATCTTTGTGTCTCCAGTAGTATAAATTGTGACTAAGGATAACATTTGACTTATTCTATGTCTTAATTTCATTTGCAGAAAATAGACTTGTATTTCTAAAGGGAATGTATCCCCAGAAAATGACCTATTTTTTAAACCAACTTTTTATCTTAAACATATTTTTTAAGAATTTTTGATAATTAAAAAAAAACAATTCCATCACTCTGTCACTATCTATATTTTTAAATAAGTACAAAATCTTGCAATTTTTACTTTGGCCACTAAGCCTAATAGTAGACTGACATTTGACAATTCTGTAGGGGCTGTCCCATGAACCTCAATGACTTGGCTCCAGGTTATTACTGCCTGTGGCCATGACACTTCTGAAAGAATATCACTAAATGCTGTTAACAGAGCAGAGAAGAAGCTCAGGCAAGATGACAGCTTCATAATCATGTACAAAAAAAAAAAACAATAAAAAATACAATTAGAAAAAAAAAACAGAATAGAAAAAAGTGATATATCTGGTTTTAATAAATACATTTTAAGAATGGTGATACATTCCTTTTAGTTTTTAAGAGCTCGGATTAACATGACCACATCAGACCTGAAGGACGTAACTGGTATAGAAAACAGAAAACCAATGATTACAGATGTTATATATGTTTGATACTATTCGGGGAGTAGGATTTTGCACCGGGTGCCACCACCCCAACTAATTATTCTAATAACTACCTGCCAAAAGCATCACCAGGCATCAACCCTCTGACACACACGACATAAGTATTCTGCAAGCAAACACAGTAAAACAGCTTTCTCAGATGATTCATGCAGAAGTTGTAAATGGCAACACTTACCTAAACAGTCCTCTATTTAAGTGCAGGTTTTACTCACTGTACTGATCAGAAAATATTCTAGAGCTGCTAATACAGTAATTCCCTAAGATAATGGTAATATCATTACCTGCAGGATCATCCCAAGAATTAGATGCTGAGCTTTAAGGAATGTTAAATTCCCTTCTCTTTCTATGTAAACCCAATCGATCATTCTTATACTTGGTGATCTGATGCTCCAGATATAGCTCTAGAGTAACTGATACAAAGCTTTATTTAATGTACCATTTGCAATAGGACATGTTTCTTGGCAGAATCAGACTTATTGATGTGATATGACAGAGTTAATGTCTTACTGGTCAGTCTGTATGTATTCCTTGCTGTCCATCTATTGATATCTTATCGATGTACTTCTGTAATCGATCTGTTATCTGTTACACTATACTTCATTTCAGGGCTGTCCTGCACACCTACATATATGCTATATATTTCCCTGTTAGGGTATATAAGTTTCTTGCTTTGGTTGTACACCTTCCTGTACCATAAATGGTCATGACCAGACACACATAGTCCAGGAAGCCCTTCAGCCCCCTCAATGGGTACTATAAAATTCTATGGTCTATCGTGCTAGTTGGCTTCAGATGGGATCATAAGGATGCCCAGCAACCTTTGGATGCCATTGAACGAGATGGTTATATATTAGAGCATAATATGCAACAGAGTCCACCATTTCAGCATGTGAAGAACTATTCAATATTTGTACAAACCTTTTATGTTATTATATTCCGGTGTGGCTATAATCATTCTTTGACCATCTTTGACTTAACCAGTTATAAAAACTCATTTCCCTACACCATTGTCATGAGATGGCTTGCTGTACAGTCCCTCTTGAACTGGAAATAGGGGGCATTGTTAGATGCTTCCGGAGTCCCTGTGAAAAGTCTTTTTAGTGAATCTCTTTCTCTCAGCGGTTCGAAGTGTTCTAGTGAGCCAGTGCAAACTTGTATATTTATTTATATGTTGGTAAACCATGCCCTTCCTACTTATGGCTGTATAGCTGTCTATAAGTGTACAACAGAGACTATTTCTGCAGTGGCAGTACCACCGTCTGTGTTTGGTTGCTGGGGCTAAGCCTAATGTTGCAGCATCCTGGCACCGCAGCAGAGGCAGTTTTGGAGAAGTTTCTGTGGTGCTCAGGCGATTTGATAACTCTTTCAGGAGTTTGGGAGATCACTCCTTTTTCTAGTAGACCTCTCTGAACATTCTGGGACAGCGGGAAGTATACTGTTGTTTTAATTACCCATAGACATCTTGTAGGTAAAGGGATTGTCCAGTTTCAGCAAATACAGTAAATGTTTTAGTGTTTAATGAAAAGTTATACAATTTTCCAATATAACATTTATTAAATGAAACTGGACAGCCCTTTTGAAGGGATTTTCTAGCCCCAAATGGATTTTGATATTGGTTTATGTTTAGAATTTTTTTTTTTCTCTGATGGGACAATTGCCGTCAGCCTCATGGGTTTTTTTTTTTCCCTTCCTCTGGATCAACTATTAGATTATGTAGAGAGTAAATTCCAACTGCATCTGAATCTGTGGAGCACATACTGCAGCATGCAAAGAGTCGGTGGAGGTATTGAAAGGTCCTCAGGATCGCCTGTTATCACACAGTTTGGGTGGGGATGCTATAAACTAGGGGCTGAGTTACTGGACATGCCCAATTTGCTGGAATTCTTTCTGAAAATTTGGAACTATCCAAGAAATTTGGGGCATTTGGTATGTATGTATTACTTGTCCTGGTAGACCCAGCATGGATGACTATTTGTTAGAAGGGCTGACATGTAACATTACATTACTCCTGCAGCCTCTCAAAGGTAAATATATGGCTTGCTTGAGTGTCTTCTGGCAATAATAGCTGATGGCAAGAAGTTTCTGAACTGGGCACAGTGTTTATCAGCCAAGAACTCTCTCTGCAATGACCTACACAAGCATGGAAGACTGCCATTGTGCTAAGAGAGATATCATAAAAGCTGTTGATCAAGAAGTCAAATCTGAACACAGCTGATGTCCCTGCGAAGCAGCAAAATGGAAATAAATTTAATAATATAAGTAATAATTGGTATGATTAAAATAGAATGTGCCTGTGGTAGTGATCTCACCACATTGTATATCAGTAAAAGAGAAGAACAATGCAAGAACATTTAACAATATAAATGTCTGCCTCAATTTCCGAAGTGTGAACAGTCTCTCATAGAAGAACTATAAAACAGTTCAGTCGCCAACCACCTACTGTTAGTACTAATTGTATTAAAGTCTACCTCCAGTTATAAACAACCTTTCATAAATTTGTAATTAATTATTTATTAATTTTTCTTGTTAAAGAAATATTTTTTCGTCTCACTTTTCAGGCAGTTACTTTCTTCATATTAGTCTATGAAGAGAGGAGGGGGATTAGAAAAGACACTGAAATAATTGCTGCTGTTACATTCTGCTACTCCTTGCTTTTTTAACACTGCTAAGTTATAGATAAGAAGCTGATAATACTCAGAATAAGGCAATAAAAAAAATTAACTAGCCAGCAGGAGAATTCTGCTCAGCCCCTCCCTGCTCCATAGAGTTGTATGTCTGAGGCTGAATATAATGTAAGCAAAGCAGTCACAGATAAGGAAACAGAAATCCTTAATATGATATATTACAAAGTTTTTTTTTAAATACACTATTCATTTATAAAAAGTTAATTAGAATTGGATATACACTTTAGGCTAAGGCCCCACGTAGCGAGCTGCAGCAAAAAAGTGCTGCGTGAAAAACTGCGGCAGCAACGCATTGCGGTTTTTCCAGCAGCGCTTTTCACAGAAAGTCTGACTTTCCGTTTCAATTATACCTATAGGGAAACTGCTGGCGTTTCCATAGGTATAACTGACATGCTGCGATTTCCAAAACTGCAAAGGTTTTAGAAATCGCAGCGTGTCCACAGTACTTTTTTTTTTTTGCAAAGTGTGGATGGGATTGCAGTGACTGTATAACACCGCGTTTTTTTCCAGCCTTAATGTTGCTTTTCCGAGCCTTGAAATGCTACCTCCTCATGACGGCCTTTATTGGTAGAGATGCCAATATTAAAAGCCTATTAATATCAATAGGACAATGGCAGTATTTGAGCGTTTTGCCTTAGGTTTGTTTTGCATTCCATACACATACACAAGGCTATTGTGTAAAAAGTCAAAATTCTATTGTTCATAGGTTTCCAGACAACAGCACCCATGCAAATAGCAACGAATAAAGGATTAATATAGTAATGACAAACAGAGCAGTTTCCAGCTAGACAATATAGGAGTCTACCAAAGCACAGCTGCTCTGGCTTCTATCAGAACATATTACCATGTGATCAGGTGGAATCATTTTATTACTTGTCACAGTGATATATTTATTTAGGCACTTCTGAGGGGGAAATGCTGACAATACGGTTATGATGCTCTCAGCCTTTCACACTCTTCAGGCTCAGTGTATTAATCCTAAGAATCACTTGTACAGTATCTTGTAGAGAAAAGGATGGAACAGGCAAGGTTGAAAGAAGCCCTGAGGATTTCAGACTTTCTAATTACAGTAAGCAAAAACCAAGGCTTCTATAGCATCTTCCAGCAGATGTGATGAAATCAACAGAACGGCAAGTAAGTCTGAATTGCAGCTCACTCATGGCTTACTGAAGTAGACACCCGGGACATCTATCTGCCTCTACTTGTCACCAAAATTGAATTAATATAATGCCGGGCTATGCAGTTACAGTAATGTTATGAATCCAGTAGTGTGTGGCGGAACAGTCTTTGGAACAGAGTTCTAAATCCCCTGTTTCCCTTCACATAGCCATAGAGATAACTTAAGTGATGAAACTGTCTCTTCTTGTAGCCAATTCTAGGAAGACCTTAAGGCTAAGGACACATGGGATGATTCCAGTGCAGGATTTCAGTAGTGGACATCCCACAGCGAACATGACTGCAACAAAATCCAGCAGAAATTGTCTGTTTTTTGCTGTGACTTTCAGCTGCAATAGTTAAACATTAGTTAACTTTAATATTTTTGCATTAATATTTAAACATTTTTGCAAATATAAATAAATAATTTGTTTGCATAGTTTTAAAGATTTTTTCTAACTATCTTAGTGGTGACAGTCCACTGTCTTGATCGGTTGCCAATGGATACGACCATGAATACAGGAACTTTGTATGGTCTGGGACATGTTAGAAACCCAATCATGACTTTCTTATTGTGGTCGGGTTATCTTCTTGTCCATGCAGTGTCCCTGCCTGATAGTTCCTCTGGACTCAGCTGATCAGGGGTTTGCCATCTATTTTGACCCCACCTCTACTCCACCCATAATTACCACCAAACAAATAAAAACCATCTTTACATGAGTCAATAGATAGTCAAAAATAATGTTAGAGAAGAGCATAGTATACAGAAGATGACTTCCTTTAATCGTGAACTCTGTCATCAACTATGGTAAAGACATTGGTGGAGAGGAATGATTTGTTTTAAAGGTTGGTCAGCACTCCAGGTAGTTGAACTTGCTTGTAAGCTTTATTTTATTCCATGTTAGAGCAATGGATCATAAGGGAGATGTATGTCTTCCTTTAGCAAGCTCTGGATATCTCCCCAATCCTTGGGTTCCTTACCAGGATCATTTCTCCTGGGCCCCACAAGAAATATATTTTTGCTAGATATGTGGCAGCCATCACGCCTTCATATTCAAATTCTAATTGCCTGAGGAAGGGCTATCGCAGCCCAAAACGTTGCTCTCGGCTCTTAAAATATCTACACCCTGTATGATATGATATATTGCTCTAACATGGAATAAAACTTACAAGCAAGCTTAACTACCTGCAGTGCTGTCCATCCTTTAATACAAGCTTCTATTAAAATTGGTGAGTTCCGGTCAGCCACTGGTGGAATAAGTGCACCCATATACAAGCTAAGGAGAGTGATGCTCACATTAATATTGTATGAAGAATGATTTGTTATTCCATATGAAATACGGGGTTTGCATCCCCAAATCCGCTTAAAAAATGCGGAGAGGAAAGTCTTGAAAGCAGGACTTTTGCTCCGCATCTTTCTGGCGGAAACCTGGCGGACCCCATTATAGTCTTTTTAAGCGGATTAGGTTTCCGTTTTTCGGGTCCCCGAAGAACAGAAGCCCAGGCGCAGGTGTGAACCTAGCGTAAGAAAAAGAAGATAAACTGGGATGACATTGATATATTGTTATGGAAATAAAGTGTGTCCTAATATAATCCTATGTTGATAATAAAAAACTTTCTTTAATTGTTCTTCTATTCTGCTGACAGGCATGTGTTGATATCACTGCCACAGATGTATACTGTTTTAATACCAATTATTACTTATGTCATTAAAATGATCTCCATTTTGCATCAGCCATATTTAGGTTTGCCTTCTTGATCAGTAGCCTTCACAATAGCTGTCTTAGCACCTTGTAATGGTAGGTACCTTGTCTAGTGAGGCTATACCCTCGTCTTCCTTCTTGCAGAAAGTCACTACTGTACTCTATATATTCACCTAAAATGACATTTATGCTTTAATTAGAGGCAGCTAAGTCTTTTTACCGTTTAGGGTTTTACAGTTAGGCTGCATACTTATAGATAATGCTTCACAATAGCCTTTTTATTCCTATTTTATACTATTATGACCTTCCAATTAGACAGATAAAATTATGAGAAGATAGAAGTCTGAACTTGGGGATCCCGACCACTATCAATAATGAGATCCATTCTCCTTAGACAATAATGATACTATCAGAAACAGCTGAACGTGTGGAAGTACAGTAACTCTTTCTGATGGTGCACTTCCGTTGTCACTTAGGCTGGGTTCACATCTGCGTTTGTCAATCCGCTCAAAATCACAGGGAAATACTGATTTTGAACGGAATGGCCAAACGCAGATGTGAACCGGGCCTTAGAGCAGTTGTTCAGCTTGGTTCAAGTGGAATTGTTTCTTAAAGTAGCACTTTTACAAATTTACTATTTTCTGTCCCACTAGAAAGATACATGATGTAAATTGTTGTGAAGATAATATTGTCATAGGTGGCTGTATATTCTTGAGTTATAAAGTCCCTTCTGGTCCTGTGTCATGTCATGTGACCAACACTCTGAGTCTCCAACTGACTAGAGATGAGAAAACCAGTTCAGATCAAACTGGATTTTACCAGATGTTTCCAAACATTTTGGGCTCAACCCAAATGCAAGGATTTTGGAATTCATCACACATGGATCACTATTATACTCTGGAGTCTGAAGAGGAGGCCCAGATTAGGTGGGGTAAAATAATAAACATGTCACCTCTACTGTACTCTCTTGCTGTGGCCAGGTACTCCCTCAACATCGCTTCTGGCCTCCTGCCTGGCGTCATGTGCCCCAGCAGTCACAGGCCTCAGTGACTTAGTGACGCTTGCGATAAAGCGTCATGATATTGGTGCACCCAATGTGACTGCTGAGGGCCAATCATAGGCCTCAGTGGATTCCTGGGGCACATGGCATGCCAACCAGGAGGCCAGAAGAAGATAGCGAAGGAACGCCCAACGCCATGAGGGAGCACAAGGGTGGTGAGGAAAGGTAAGTATAAATGTTTATTATTTTACACTACCTTACCTGGGCTTTCATTTATTATACTCTGGGATCTGAAGATACTCCCGAAGTATAATAATAGCATTTCCGGTTCAGACCAAACATGTCTGGCTTAAAAACTAAACAGGTGGGCGAATCTTGTGAGGTTCACCCATCTCTACAACTGACAGAGAATCTTATATGTAGACGAGAACTCAGTTTGTCTATTTATTCCTATTAGAGGCACAGCGTGAGTCTTGTAGGAATGATCAGACAACTGACCTCCTGTCCATACATAAAATGCTGTGTCAACTGGAGATAATGCTAACGCCTGTCAGTCACATGACAGATTTGAGGACCAGAAGGGAGTGGAAAACTCACAAATTTAATCACCAATTACCTTCTCTACCATTTACTTATGGACCAGAGAACATACATTGTTGTGGGAGTGCTACTTTAAGTCTATTTCTTGGTCATAACACTTCAAGGTTTTTTGATCATTTACTGCATAGAACATATTCAGGTTCTGTATTATTGCAAAAACTGCACACTGTTTGCTTAAATCCAATCACTCAGGATACCTTTTTTCCCCATTTATAGCCACAGTACAGTACACATTGCAATGATGTCTAATTCCTGAAACCACTCGCCTCCCGCTTATTTACTTGTGTGTGCTGGGACGACATGCTGCTGTCTAAGAATTAACAACAAAGCAGAATAATATTATTACCAAACTAATCCTATGTCACTGTAAGACTGTGGTCTAATGCATTATTCCATAATCCCCAAGACCCAGTGGTTCCCTCCACTAACATTTGTTATGTGTAATTAAAAGGTTTATCTCAATATCCTTATCTGAAAGTATAGAATACTAGTGTAGCGAAATATGGAAGGGGTTACACGGCTGCCCCTGTATAACCTATGTACATTGTAAGTAACAGATTGTCCTTAGAAATGTACACGCTAAAGTCACTAAAGATTCAGCTGGCCCAGAATACATAGCAATCCATTGTGTGCAGGACGGATACAAAAACGTCAAAAACAACAGCGAAAATAATATGACCTGGACTACACAGCCCCACTGGGCTTGAGGACAGTCCTTACTTTATGCCCATGATACAATATATCTTATTACATAGGGTTGATTGACTTTTATTGTCCCTCTAACGCATAAGAAACCTCTATTTATGATCCATTACATCTATACGGTATGGTTTGTGATGATTTTCCTTTGGAATGCTCCCCCATTTTTTTCCTATTTGTTTTTGACTGTACCTCTCATTCCCCATCACTCCTCCCAGCTTTATTTGTTATGTTGTACCTTGGTTTTTGTTGCCTTATTAATGGCCCACTGCGTGAGGATCCTGCACTGTTCTTATAATAGTATGGCACATTGTGTTTTTTTTTTTTTTTATAAAATCCTTTTTTACACCAAAAATAATATAGTTGCACTCTTGTATTCAGTTCTGCTTAGGCTTCATGCACATGACAAGTGTGAAATCCAAGTGTCTTCTGCTGTTCTGTTCTGATATTGTTAGAGCAGGTCCTATTCAGATTCATCAGAACAGACACATGGACCCATAAGACACTAAGATTACAATCAGCTTGCAAAAGGGCCGTGTACATGAAGCCTTAGGGTTCATGCACAAAGCAATGTCATGTATATGGATCCTATATGGCCACAAATGGTAGCCCTATTATGGACCAGTAAATTATCCATTTGCCTGAATGGTGCCTCCACATGGCAAAGCTTCTAGAAACTTCTGTAATATGACATAAAATGTATAAAATCAGATGCATACTGAGCAACAGTATCAGTCTATTTCTGGCCATGGGCACCATAATATGGATCTGTGGTTCAATGCTACATGTACAATCCAAATTTCAGCAATGTTTAAGCCTGAAAAATAGGCAACTTTCTATTGTTTTATGTCTCAGACACTTGCCCTGCTAATCCAAAAAAAGACTGAATGAGTTGCAAACATAAAAGAAGCAATGCTCACTCAATGACCCCTACCACTTCTATTCCAAAGCTTACCGAGTCCCAGCTGATCTTTTCTTCCTGATCCCATCTCAACACACAGGAAATACCACTCACTCATTCCAATCACTGGCCAAGAACATGGGATCAGTAAGTAGAGATCAGCAAGGACCCAGAAAGCATAGGAATGGCAGTGGCAGGGGATTCACACTTGCGCCATGCTCTCCATCGTTCGTATCCACTGTGGGACCCGAATGACAGTAGAGCTCAGCCGCTAAAACATTAGTAACCCGCGGACACCCACGGACCCCATAGACTATAATTGGGTCCGCCGGGTGTCCAGCGAGTTTCTACTGAAACCAACGGTGAGAAAAGTCCTCTCTGCCAATTTTCAGCATAATCTGCAATGGAGTCTCTTACGGAGACTCTGAAGCAGATGTGAACAAAGCCTTAGTTGAGTAAATGCTTCTTTTATCTATGTATCCCATTTGGAATGTTTTGTAAAAAAAATCGTACCAACTGGAACATTCATTGAGTACTCAAACTCTTCAACCTACATGGAATATCACTCATCAATATTACTGCTGAAAAACTATGAGACTGTGCTTCATAATAAAGAATATGTGTATTTCTGTATATAGATTATATATATATATTTTTTTGCTTTTAAGAAATACTATATGATGAGAACCAGCCTCAGTGCAAACAATATCAACTTGAACAACCCTAAGATTCTGCAAATGTATTAATCAGTGTATTCAGGGCCTAGTCATGGATTTTCATGAAAAAGTGTTAGGCCCCACTGTCACAAACCTAAAAATCTATATTTAACTGCAGTTACCATAGTGATGTATAGTCCTCTGCCAACTAGAATTCTGACATATCTGCAGTCATAGGGCCATTATTATGCTCTTGTTACTGACTTAAAAAGTAATCTACGGTAAAATACTTAAATGCTTCATAGACTTAGTGGTGGTGACTATTTTTAGTACCAGGTACTGTCATTTTTTATCTTTTTTTGCAAAGTTGTGCACAACAATTTGTAGTGCATCGCAATTACTTTCAATTTAGTTTTTAGATGGAGTTGCCCGGTAGATGAAATGGATATGTGTTGACCAAGGATGTAACATTCTGTGTGCCCCTAAGCTACCAGCAATTCTTACAAGAAGAAGTTGGGAATTTTTCCCCCCCAAAAAAGTTTATATCACTATGGAAACTGCAGTTAATAATAGATTTTTAGGTTTGTGAAAGTGAGGCCTAAGAATTTTTCATGAAAATCGACGACTAACACGGTACAACATTATACTACTAGACCTTGAATACACTGACTAGTACATCTGGCGGAAGAGTGAAGAAATCAGGCGATAACTTTTAGAGGCTAACTGAGTATATTTGATAGTCAGCTTTCGAGAGTACTAGCTCTCTTCTTCAGACAGAAGAGAGCTAGTACTCGCGAAAGCTGACTATCAAATATACTCAGTTAGCCTCTAAAAGGTATCGCCTGATTTCTTCACTCTTCCACTACTTTCTATGGCTAACACGGTACAACATTATACTACTAGTACATTTGGAAGAACTCTAAGGTTGTTCCAGTTGATGTTGCTTGGGCTGAGACTGGTTATCATGATCTATTATTTCTTCAAAAAAAATTATATCCAAATTTTATACAGAAATACACATACTCTACTTTGAATAGGGATATTTTTATATATATTTTTTTTTGCAAAGTTGGGCACAAGAATTTGTATGTTATTACAATCACTTTCAACTTAGTTTTCATATGGAGTTGCCAGGTAGATAAAATGGATATCTTTGGCTGAAGGGTGTAGCATTCTATTCACTTGTATGGCAGAGTTTTTTAGACGTGCTCTGTGACCTGGTGGATTCTGTGACTTCTCTACATATATATGATAGCTGTGATCATCAGAGTGCTGTAAGTGAGGTGACTGCTGCAAAGAAATCTACAGAAAACAGGACTCAGTGTATTATATGGCTTAGTGGACAGAGTGAGAACTGCAGGATTTTTTTTTAAATATAGATAATAACATAAATATGTTTAACATAAAATTTAATGGAAAAAATAAGTCATTTTCTGGCGACACATAGTCAGATTTCTTACATGCCAACACTTTTGAAAAGATCATTAACCATTTCTTATGTAGAGTAAAAACATTACTTTCACAGTTTACATGATTACATTTTGCACCTAAAATAAAAAAAAACCCTACTATTACCAACCACGACAATAACAGTACCTGTAAACTGCTTTCCATGTTTAATCATCTATATTACCAGAATGCTCCGGCGCATACAATGGGATCCAATCTAGTCTTGCAGAAGTGGGTGTTTAACCTCATGCAGAATCGATACAATTTCCTATTCAGATGCTTAGGTAGTGTTTAACTACACTGAATAAATAATAGGAGCATATGGCACAACAGCAACACGTGGTAGAGAACAAGTACATATGTTCATGGGATGTGTGCCAAAATTCACCACTTATACAGATACTGGCTCATACAAAATATGTTGCTTGAGCTCTTCTCTCAGCAGCAGACGCAGATCAAATATTCTATTGCTCTCCCACATATATGGGTACTGAGTTTATATAGGAATTGACATTCTGAGTCGCTGTTCTTTAGAATTTTATTAAGGCTCCTGCCGAAAGAGCATAAAATGGCTCTGGAAATCAAAAGCGAGCTGCTGTTTACACTCAATAGAACAGAATATTATATTTGTAGCCCAGCATTATTACACATTATTCTTCATAAAACCACCGAAAATTTAAATTAATCATAAGAGTGATGGGGCTGGTAGGTCCCATGAGGGACCTCATAAAGAGGTCAATAATATGCAGGATTCCAGAGTTTGGACGCTCACTAATCGGGATGTGCCATAAAATACAATGATGGGAATGCCCTTGTGGTGTATTGAGATTTCAAGGTGTGCAAAAATGGTGGTGCCTGCAATAACCTTCTGTCATGTCTATACACACCATGGTAGAGCCACAATTATCAATCACCCATCAACAACATATTATTCTTACAGTATAAAAAAATGCATTGATCTGGAAGTATGGGAACAAAAAGCAAACCATCACGATATGATCTCTGTCAAGGCTGTATTTTTCCGACAGCACTTTTTCCATACCCAGTTTATGCTTTTGGACTTATGATATCCTGATCTATGCAAGACAAATATATGGTATGCCAACCAAAAGGACACACAGAAATGAGTCTATGGGTCCATTGGCGTATATACAGTATAATGTGAAATTTTTCTTTCAACAGTGCCTAAACTTGGCCGTGTGAAGCTGACCTAACTTATATCTTATTGACTGAGATCTGTATAGGGGTGGCCATACACCTTCAATAGCTGTCTTCTGGACACGTGTTTGGCTAACTGCTATGCCTTCAGACACTGCCATACAAATGCATTCTCAGTTTAGTCACTCATTCTGTGATTTCAATGGGGACAGGAGAGTAAGCCTCTATCAGACACTTTTAGCAATGACTTATCTTCCATGAGTACAAAGATTTGGCACTGAAATTCTTTCTCTGTTTGCATACTTCCATATGCATAAGATAGTCATCCAGTCCTTCCAGAATCAGCGGATTTGGCCGACTTTACTCTTATGTGTATTGGCACCTTTAAGCAGACATTGCCTTTATATAGATATGGGAGAAGCAGGAGTTTTGTGTCAGAAAAGCATAATTCTGACTCCTATAAAGAAATATTATAAAATTTATCATCACAAAAACTGATCATCTTTGGTATGGTGGTTGCTTTCTGTATATTTTCACTACTGAGGTAATAGAAAATGAAATTAATTCTGCATTAACTAGACATGACAATGGGCTGTCGTCCAATGAACTGAAAGATGGATATTTTTGCTTCTTGAAGCATAATTTTATATGCTGAATCAAACAATATCACAAAATAGCTGCAAAGTAGAGTCTAAGCTGCAAAATTGCAAACCCAAGTACAATGTAGAATCAAACAGTATCATACAGTAGTGGCAAAATAGAGTGAAGAAATTTTACTAAAGGGGTAGTGCGTATCCCCCATTCTGAATGGAACAGGGGTAATATGCATTGCTCCATTTATATGAAAGTGACAGAGATAGAAGTTGGATTAAGACTGGCGCATGAAACACAGTCTTAATAAATTGGCCCATGTATGTATGTACAAAAAAGAAAGAGTCATGGAACTTGAATAGAAGCTGAGCTGTAGTAACTTGGCTCGGCCACTACACAGTATACTGAGCTGTTTGCTGACAGCTGATCAGTGGTGGTGCTGGGTTTTGGACCTCCACCAGTCTGATACTGAAATGTTCGTTTTATTAAGGTTTTTGTAAAACATGGTTACAGGGTAAAGAGATGGGACATGTACATAAGGCAGTAAGGCATTACATTCCACTTTATCAAACTTTTTCTATGAAACAGTACAACTAATACAATAAAGGATAAACAATGTAGCCAGGTACAAAAGAAGGTAAGCCTTTGTTGCAAGAACTAAATGATGAATTAG
This sequence comes from Leptodactylus fallax, assembly GCA_947044405.1. Lineage (NCBI taxonomy): Eukaryota > Metazoa > Chordata > Amphibia > Anura > Leptodactylidae > Leptodactylus > Leptodactylus fallax. The sequence continues at coordinate 5,559,714 of CAMRHE010000077.1, read as the reverse complement.
GTGTTGGGGAAATAATGAGGTGGGGAATGACATGCAATAGTGTTATATGGTCCTGCTGTATTAGTATTACCAGTTAGATGTGATACTTTGGTCATGTACGATGGTGGTTCTGTGTTCACTATTTGTTAGGGAGAGGAAGGTCTCAGTAGAGCAGAAGGATTGCTAAGGTCCCATATTTATTTGAAATTGGTGATATGTGTGGGGGCGGCAGTGGCTGGTACCTCTTCAATCCTGTAGAGTTGGTCAACTTTGCTCATCCACTGCCCTACTGGATGAGGACTTTAGTGGAGGGATCAGAAGTTTTGCTCCTGTTAGCGATAAGGGTAAGAGCTTATTTGTGGGTTTGTTGACTCCTTCCAGGGGGAGGTTAATAAAAATAGTTTGTGGTAGCATTTTGGCAAATTTCCAATGAGGCTTTAATGACCTCATTCAAGAAGGGTTACATTACTTTGCAATGCCACCAACTATGTGCATAGGTCTCTTTATCCACATGGCATCTCCAGCACACATCAGGTGTAGAGGGGTAGTAAATGTGTACCTGTTAGCACTGTATGCCACCTGGACAACTATTTATATGAATTTTTCTCTGAACTCGAGTACATTTGATGGGATGTGTGATAGATGGTAAATATTCTCAATGTGATTTGGTTCTTCATCAGATTTTCTGGTGCAGCTTTGAACCTAAAACCAGGAGTGGATTAATAAATGAAGAAGAGTATCACCTGTCCTAATCTTTTCTTTCCCTTTATGATCCATATCTGGTTTTGCTTTTAAAGCTGAGGCCCCATGTTACAGAAATGCAGCCTTTTTTGTTGCAGATTTTGCTACGTTTTTTTGAGCTAAAGTCAGGAGTCGATTTAACAGAAGGGAAACGTCTAAGAGCTTCCTATATATTTTCCATTCCTTTTCAAGCCACTCCATACTTTGGCTCAAAAAACTGCAGCAAAATCTGCAACACAAAATGCCGTGTTTCCACAACTTGCGGCTCAGCCTAAAACTGCATCAGAAAACCTGATGCAGAAACTGATCATGTAAGAGCAGCCTTAGATGTACCCCATCATTTACTAATGAAGTAACTTGTGACAACTGAATTATGATGTTTGTAATGAGTTATTATAATGATACAACGAAGGGGGTATTTCTAGATAAGGTCATTGCAGTAATTATGTTGAAGGATCTGGAAATATTGATTATTCCAATAAAAGCTGAAATGTTCTTCAAAAATATATTAATTTCGAGTGATTAAATTCTAAAGAGATAGAGATTATTGTATACTCTCTACTTTGTATAATTGCAGTAATAATATTATCAGCTGCTATTTACAGTGAATAATACTTCTTTCACTACTCAGAGTACAAACTAATCACAGTCTCGGGAATACAGAGTGAGAACACAAAGATTCACCATTCCCTATGATAACTGCAATTAAAGGGAACCTGTACATGATATAAAGGCAATATAAACTGACACAAATGAGCTGTTCATGATAGAAAATTTAGCACAAGGTTTGGCTGTAAAAAATGTTGGCACCACATATAGCTCATGGCATCCCATGTGTTTCAGCTCACAGATCCTACAGAAAAATAGCTCTTTAACCACTTCATCACCGAATCATTTTCCCTGGTTCATGAGCAGACACATTTTCAGGTTTTTTAGTACATAGGTTTTGAAGACTATAATATTTTTTTCTATTGGGTTATTTTTAAAAAAAAGTACATTTTTTTTGGTATACGTTAGGCTTTATCTTTTTTATATCACGGAAAATGATATCACAAAATGCTACAGTATTAAAATATTTTTTAAAATACTTTCCCAGGGCTAAGCTGCATCATTGAATGCTGAATATACAGTGATTCGGAAGACAGGGACAGCAATAAACCATTACTGCCTTCTCTTGGAGGACTCCAGCTGCCACTGACAGCCAGCTTCCTACTCCTGCAGCTACACGATCTTGCAGAGCTAAATAGCCACTGCCCAGATGTATAAAGTCAATAGGCGGTCATAAAGCAGTTAGGCTAAGGCCCCACATAGCGGGCTACAGTAAAAACGCGCAGTGGGAAAATCTGCGGCAGCAACGCACCACGGTTTTTCCCACAGTGCTTTTCACAGAAAGACTTTCTGCTTCCATTATGCCTATAGGGAAACCGCCAGTGTTTCCGTAGGTATAATTGACATGCTGTGATTTCCGAAACCGCAATGGTTTTAGAAATCACAGCGTTTCTGCTGTGCGTATTTTTCTGCAATGTGTGGATGGGATTCTCTAGAATCCCATCAACGTTGCAGTGACTGTAAAACACCACGGTTTATGCCACATGGAGCCCCGGCCTTAAAGAGGACCTGTCACCACTCCTGACATGTCTATTTTAGTAAATACTTGTATTCCCCATGAATTAAGAATTTTGTAACATCTTTTTTTTTTTTTTTTTTAGAAATCTCTGTTATGCTGTCCCTCTGTTATTCTTCCTAGAAATATAAGAATAAATTGATGAGTTGGTTACTATTCTACTTCTTAAAGAGGTGTGTCCATACACAGTCTGATGCACTCAACATTGGCAATGTAAGGGTGTGTAGAGACATGGTACCTACTGGTAACAACCAGCTGTCAATTTATTCATAAATTTCTAGAGAAGATAACAAAGAAACAGAAAAATGCAGAGTTCTAAGAAAATATGTTCTAAAATTATTATAGGAAATGATAAAACAGACATGTCAGGTGAGATGCCAGACTTCAAAATAAAGTATGAATACTGGCAAATCATGTCCAAAGAAAACCTTGTATTTAACAGCAGAGCAGAAAACACTAGACAGAGCCCAAGACCTTCACTAAAACAATAAAGCAAGCTCTCATTACAAAACATCAATATGTCAATTCTGAATTAGTTCAACACAAAGCAATTCATTACCCCAAGTCAAGGCAAATTACAGAGTAAGGCTGTGCATCCTCATGTGTCGGAAGACTGTAGTTATAGCCCTGATTCCATCCTGAGATTTCCTTATTGCTGTGGTTTTGATCAGCTGTTTGATACTTTGAAGTATAATATTGCTTCTTTGATCTGGATATTTATCATGGAATATCATGGACTTTTTTGTTTCATCCCATTAGTGGTGTCCGACAGTGAACAATAGACACCATGCTTGAACTGTCTAGTGGTATAGATGCACTAATACATGACCTTGGAGAAATGGAAGTATCATACCACCCAAGGAACCAGATCGCACAGAATTTAATCTCTAGCTCCCACCATTCCTGGACCATGCAGTGTGATAGTTTCAGCACTCAAATGTTAATTCAGCTCTCTCTGTCACGTGGATCGTCCTTGGCTGCAGCAGACACACAGGGAATTGTGTGAGCTAAAGAAAAACATCCAACTGCACCTGTATCAGTGGAGCGACAGCCATTTAAGGATACAGAGAACCGGAGTTGGTGGAAGTGGTAAAAGGTTCTCTTTAAGACTGATGACAAAGAATCCAGGAGTCAGCCACTATGTGAAGCTACAACCTTACCTAGCATTAGAGTAATGAATTGCTTTGTGCTGACCTAATTTGGGATTGACATAGAAATGACACCAAAATGTTTTATGAGAAGAAACCTTTAAGGCTGAAACCCCATGTAGTGTAACACAGCAAAAAAACGATGCAGACAAAAACTTGTCAGAAACGCATCACATTTTTTTCCAAGGCATTTTTTATTACGATTTTGCAGAGTTTTCCTCTGTGGACTTTCTGCCCCTATTATGCCTATACGGTTTCCGCAGGTATAATTGACATGCAGCGATTTTCAAAAACGCAAGTGTTTTTGAATACGCAGCTGTTCCACTGCAGACTTTTTTCTGCAATGTGTGGATGGGATTAGACAGAATTCCATCCAAATTGCAAGTACTGTTAAATGCGACATTTTTTGCTGAGGTGTTTCTGCGATGGCCAAAATGCTGCGCTTTCATAACATGGGTCTTCAGCCTTAAGCAAACTTTTCCATTGTCCTCTGAATAATTTTGTCCTACTACAACTATATCAAAGGGTAATTGGTTTAAAAAAGATGCAGGTCCATCATGTTCAACCCACTATCCTACAGGAAGACCCAAAACCCCTATAAACAACACTTCAATGACTCATATGGAAATTTACAGACAGATTGCTATTCATGTTAGGTAATATCAAATCTGTTCCTAAATATGCTCAAACATGGCCAGCTCTCCTCCATCAGTGGATAGGCTCATCTTCTGATCCCAATGAAAACATAAATCCTAATTATGGCTAGCTTTCCATAAGTATAGGTGCCTAAGGCTGGACATAAATATTAGATACCTGTTGGCCAAATTCTCATTCAAGCATGAATGTATTCTCAGTAGGAAGAGGAAAGTAAGATCTCCTTTGACAACAAAAGGATGACACATGTTGAAATCCAACTGTCCAATCCTTATCTCCCGACAAAGAAGAGTTGGGAGACACCTATACACATTAGATGATCTCACAGACATTTATCTAATGTGTAAAATAGATACTAATAGCTAATATTGTTCCTGGGCTCTAGTGCCATGTAGGATAAGAACATGTGGATATTCTGTGTTAAATTATTCAAAATGGTTATATGAGTTTTAAAAAAGACATAGAATAGGACATGAAAGGGTAAAATAGGCTTAACTTGCTTGCATCCAAATTACCTCCCTTCCAGTTGCCATGGAACCGGTTACCGTGCCTTAGCTGACTCGCAGAACCTAAAAGCTCCCTAGGAAAAAAAGAGGCAGGGGGTGGGGGCGTTGTGCAAGGAGTCCCAAGAAGCGGAGTGAAAACATCTTTGTAAAAACATGATTTTTAACAAGAGACAAGTTAACCAATTTCCTTACACAAATAAAAGCAACTCTACAAGGAAGAACTCCAGACTACAGATATTTCTTGCCAGGGCTTGCTTTTATAATTGTCTTATAATGGAATCTCAGTTATTACATATGAGTATGTGGCCATGACATTAACCTAGTAAATCCTTTATATGGATATTTTTATATTGAAGCATCAACTATTCTTTGCAGGTCTGGCTTTTTCCTTGGATATCTCTTATTATATTCACCTGTTATTCCTCCTGGGAATGTAAGATTGACAATAGGTTATACCATTATTCTTGAGGAAGAGGCGAGCCCCTACACACTCTGATGTTCTCTAGTCTAGTGGCAACATTTGGTGTGAGAGTTGAGGGAACGCGACACGTGAAATTTGTTCGAGGCTGGCCATGCCCCCTTTTAATGAAATCCAACATGCCATGCCCCTTTGTGTCATATGGGTATGAAAGTGTGCCAGCCATGTCCTTTTTTGTGACATGATCAACACACAACATGCCCAGAGAGCATGTGCATGCAGGAGCATTTTGCCGGGCCCGGGAGAATTGACAACTCTTGACTTTGGGAGGTTACTCCTTATTTCAGGAGCCTACCAGAAGTTATGTGACAGTGGGAAAGTATGGGTAAAAACTATGTGTTAATTTATTTACAGGGAGAATAAGAGAGGAATGACACAACACAGAATTCTAAGACATTCGCTACAACATGGTTACATTATGGGGAATGTAAGATTTCCGAAAACAAACATGTCAGAAGAACTGACAGGTCCTCCAAAAAGCTGCAAGCTGAAGAGCTAAGAAACAGAAATCCCTTAAGCCCTATAGTTTGTTCCAGATCTGTGAACCATGGGTGATCGATTACACAGAGACCAAGCTGAGGGCTGTTGGCGTCTTCAGGAGATAACCACACAGTCAGCCTTATCATATCATGATAGAGGATTATCATGATTAGGATTATGAGATATATCATACGGTTTGTAGATGCCTGCAGGGTTGTAATCTCATGTCATTAAGTTTTTTTTTTTTTTTTAAATATGGTACCTTTGCATAAAAGTGCGTAGACAATAGGTTGGGAATTACCCTGCAATTGCCCATAAAAGGCCAATTTTGGGGTAAATGTTCACAAACCTCTCCCTATTCCTACCCACATTGTGGTTGACCCCATTCACTTCCCACCCATTTTCTGGGACTGTTGGCAACTATATCCTAGAAACATTGCTACTAGTAGAGAATACCGTGCCTCTTGGATGATAAAATATACATACTATATCAAAGTGTCTAAAAATCTCTATACAAAAACCACTAGTCATTTATGCTTTTTATTCTATTATAGTTGTTTATAGCAGTTTTCTCCAACGCATGACTTGGACTACAACAACTGACAGAAATATAAAGCACCCAGACAAATTCCTGCGATTATCTAGATGTACCTGTTCAGAAAAAAATAGGTTACATACAGCCATACATTTTTGGCAGGTGTTGTTAAGTGCAAATAACCCTGAGGTGTGTCTGGCAAAAAATATTTACAGAATGAAGGAGTGGGTTTTACAAGGTGTATACAAACTGTACATACACTACAAAAGCTAAGGTGACATATCTGTCTGCAATGCTCCATTAAAGAGAGCCTCGCCCCATTTCTTGGCTTTCTCAAAAACAGCTCCACCCTCTGGCTGATGACATAACCATGCTTTATGACATAATAAATGGTTGGTGCAATGTGTCACAGAAAATGAACCCTGTTATAAATGCAAACACTTATAAAATAAAATAGAAGCTATGATAAAATATGGGGTGGGGGTTGATTTATCAGTCTAGAATTTGTGAAAAAAATTTTGCAACATTTTACATTTTTACAGCACTCACTCCTAAGTAGACATGATTGGCAGTCTAGCTGCCAAATTTATCAAGTATTGTGCGACATTTAAAGAGAACCTTTCATGTCCTCAAGCACCTGCGGTTTTATATACCGCTAGAAAACCTACAGAGCTCTGAATTCAGCGCACTGTCGGTTTTCTCGTTAAGTGCCGCAGGGCTGGGGATATCGGTGCCGTTAGTTTCGGCACCGATCTCTGCCCACTGTCAGAAGGGCGTTCCTGACAGTCTAGCTGGGCTGTGAGCAATGCCCGCCCGACAGTACTTGTCCATAGGTTTGTACTGGTGGGGGGTGGCGGAGTTCCTCACAGCTCAGCGTCATCGCCCCCTCTGACAGTACAGGGTTATGGACGAGTACAGTCAGGGGGGCGTTCCTTATAGCCCAGCTAGACTGTCAGGAACGCCCTTCTGACAGTGGGCAGAGATCGGTGCCAAAACTAATGGCACCGATATCTCCAGCCCTGGGGCACATAACGGAAAAGCTGAATTCAGCGCTCTGTCGGCTTTCTAGCGGTATATAAAACCGCATGTGCATGAGGACATGAAAGGTCTTCTTTAATAAATTTAGCATCATTGCTGGCTTTTGTACGACATTTATAAAAACTAAACATAACAAAAAGATTATTTTTTTTAATTCCCCCAAATATGATTTATCTATTTTTGCTGTTTTTTTTATTTCTTAACTACAATAAATGAACTTTAAAGCCACAAAATAGTGTTTAAAGTTTGGAAAAGAAATAATGAGCACAAAAGATGATCTTTCCACTAGACTAATGATTTGCTGCTTTTACCTTTTTTCTGTTAATAAATATGTTTGCATCCTCATTAATTGCATTCCAGCAAGCCCCTAGGTACCTGCATTTTCAGCACAGCCGGCGAGATATTTACGGGAGCACAGTAGGAAAACCGACTCAGCAAGATTCACATCATCTTTCAAGTATTGCATACTGTCTCTGATGAGAGCTCAAACAAGGTTTAGTTCAGAATTAGAGTGCTGTGTATATTATAGAGTGCCAAAAAGATGCCACCCTATGCTTATTTATTAATTTCCCATTTCTGGCAGTCTTATAGGCATTGGTATAATGTACATTTTGCAGGCACGTTGCATAGAACATTAGGACTGAGGGTTGTATTTTTATCCAGGACAAGGTCCATGGATAGATTTTAGAATGTCTGAAAACTTGCATAAAAGAAATGAAATTTCAGCCATATAAAATATAAAATCTCTCTATTTGTAACTTATAATATATTATGGATTTGTTATGAATATTGTTCTCTAATTTATCAAGCAAAAACCTCACGTTGATGATATAATCTGAAGCAGTAGACAAGCGATATGAGACAGAGCTCTCCATATTGTACAAGGTCTGGACCATTGATATTAATTAGATTTGGATCACTGATCCCAGTGTATGAATAACTCTGCTATATAGATAAACTGCTGTTCAGGCATTGGCTCCTGCACTAATGTTCTCCTTAAACACAATTTACAATATACATGTATATATTATCTACATAAAAAGTTGATTAATATAAATACATTACTCTTATCTTCTACAGATTTTAGTTGCAGACTGTGTTACAGCCTGAAGATGCATTCACAATTCTGCTGGTTGTTATTGGAAACAGTCAACAAATGTGCAGACAGATACATCTTAACAGCTTTAGGCCCATGCACATGATGCAATTTGGACTGGAAAATCTGATCTGTTCATCAACCGGATTTCCCAATCCAAACCCAGTCAGAAGATGGCACTCTTTGCATCATAGTAATCTATGATGGTGGGAGTCCCTGTCTACTCGCTACTGCAATGTCCGCACTATTTACAGTACAGGACAGTAGAATTGCGGGCAGGAAGGGACCCCTTGCATCATCGATCATTACAAATTAAAGAGTCCCGTCTACTGACTGGGTTCAGACTGGGGATGCCAGCCAATGTACGGGACACATTTTCCAGTTCAGATTGCCCCGTGTGCATGGGGCAATTCTTCCTGTAGTTTATTGGAAATGATCAACAAATGTGTTCAAAGATACATCTTAACATCTTTAGACCCCATGCACATGGAGCAATCCAGACTAGAAAATCCGGTCTTAACCCAGTCAGGAGACAGGACTTGCATTATAAAGATCACAGTGATGCAAGGAGGCCCATCTCCTGACTGACTTCGGACTGAGAAATCTGGCTGATGGACTAATTGCATGGAACCTTAATAGGATCCTGTAATCTTTACTGCACAGTACCAAGCGGAACTTTAGCTCTGAATCCTGCTTAATTATGAAAGCAACTCTGCTTGTCTTCCATCCTGACCTAGAAGCCAGGCTGCAGGTATGTACTGACCCCCACCAAATATTTAAACATTCTTATAAAGCTATATCAGTAAATGAAGTCTGATCAAGTAAAGAGTCCTCCAAGTTGTCAACTAGAAGGTCCAAATGAAACGTGTTAGAAAATGGGGCAGTTATCTTTGTGGCATGCCATCTCTCACGTCTACCATTTGGTCCTTGAGAACCAATGAGTGCTGCAGTATCTACTTATATTGCTGTTTTGCCAATGAAGTGCTGTATCACTCCAACATATTCCAAAGCGCTTTACAGATATTGTCATCACTCACAATAGGGCTCACAATCTAAATTACCTATCAGTATGCCTTTGGAGTATGGGAGGAAACCGATGCAAACATGGGGAGAATATACCAACTCCGTATAGGACCCCAATATTGCAAGGCAACAGTACTAACCACTGAGCCATCTTGCTGCCCAGTTTAGCTGGATGCTGCTTTTAGTTCTTCAGGGGCCTTTTTGTTCTTTAGTGGGTAAAATTGTACCCATTAATACTATTGTATTAAGGCTTCTTATAGATGAGTTCTACTGGTTAGCATAACATTGCTAGGCTTTACGGAGGAATATCTACCCACATCACTTAACCAATTGTCTAAATTGTTACTAAAATATGTGAATTTGCTTCCAACTCCATGCCTGAGGTGCTGTAAGAACCTTTACTTAAGTCCCATATTATAGAGAAGCTGTCCTTATATATAACTTTTCACATGTCATAGTGACATGTCAGCATTTTGACTGGTGAGGTTCTGGGTGCTGAGACCCACATTGATAATAATAAAAGGGAGGCAGAAACAAACAGCTTTGCCCTATTGGAAATGCTTGACTCTGTGAGTTAATGGGGTACAAGCTCACAGAAATCTATACATAGTCTGTACATATCCCAACTCAGTGAGAAGAGCAAATTACAATCAGAGAGATACAATGCTCAGTTAAGCAGTTAAGCATTGTTAAGCTTTTTAGCTACTGGTTGGGGTTTTAGCACCCAGACCCAAAGCAATCTAAACTTCTGACATGCAAATATAAATCAGTCGCAAGCATTAAAAAGGTCACAATGCCACAAAATATGTAATTACCAAGTAACTGAAATTCTCAATTGCATAATAAAAGATAAAAATACATTTAACTATGGGTTTATATATATGTATACAGTAGGCTGTGAGAAGATGACAGGCAGAGTGCTGGAATCACGGTATATCTCCCCCAGATTTCTGACATAAGTGTGGTCCAGGGCGGGTCTTGAGTAGGCCTCAGCCCCAGGTCCTAAGGCTCGTTACTGGGACATAAAAGGCCTCAGAGTCTGCACTTTAGGGCAGATCCTGGGAGTGAGAGGAGGTGTCTGGGTCTGTCCTGACACTGAGTCTGCTGAGAAGATATTGTGCTAAGTTGCTTGTTCGTGTGGCTGGTAGCAAGCCCCACATACAGTTAGTATTTACTGTTTAGTTAGTGCTCGGATGTGCAGGGTTTTGTTTTACATTTTGCCTGAAGTTAAGGCTGTATTTTATTTTGCTTACTCTGTGCCTGATGTAAGGTTTATTTATTTTTGCTGTTTTTTCAAATAAACCTGTTTTGCACCAGACTTCGTGTCCCTGTCTCTGACTGGTTGGGTCCACACCATTGCTGCTACCAAGCTACCTTCCCCACTATATATATATATATATATATATATATATATATATATATACTGTATTTATATGTCACTGCAGACTAGAATCCTTGTCATTTGCTTGGTATGAAATTACAGTGACTCTACAGCCATCAGATTACTCACCTTGCCATAGAAAAGCATGTAAATGCTCATATCATTAAAATATCTATAAACAACCAATATAATAGTCTAACATCAGGTATAATGTGAAACAGAATTACATACAGGTTCAGTCCTCGCTAGGAAATGTATTATAGTGATAGAAGGTGAGTGAATAACATTAATCTCTTCACGAAATCAGATGACAGAATCAAGTTCCACACACTGCTGGACGCTCTATAGGTACAAGACTGGGATCAAAGTGAATTCACTGTCTGAGACAAGTAATCAATTCTGGCAGCAAGTTGCCACAAAGGCACTTCACTCTCATCAGGACAAGCGGTAGACAGCACAGTAATGAGATCATATCGGAAAGTCACAGATATACATCAGCTCAGCACAATGTTTGCTACTATTTACTGGCAGAACAGATACAGACTGCGGATGCAATAAATGGTTTGGAAAAAACCTGTTACATAGAATATACCTGTTCAATGAGCATTTTCTTCTAAACCTTTATACATACATGTACATACTGTCTGTACTGTAGCTACATGTCAAATTGTCATGTCCCATCATCCGAATTATTTACAAACATAAGAATCTTGAAAGTTCTTCCTGCCTAATTTATTCAACATCATGGAGTACCCAATTACCTGGGTAAGGAAATACTCCGTCTCTTGGGTCCATTGTTCATACAGATGACATATTATGACATCATGGTGGCTTTATAGTATGGAGAAAGTAGGAAGGAAAAAAAGCCTGCAACATCCTCATCAGAAATCCCAGGTAAGGCTTTGGTTGGAAATGATGGGTAGGAGATCCATTGTAAGTTAGGCCAGATATACTATATAATGAAGCTTTTTACTATATGTGGTGGTTTATTTTTTCACATTCAATATAGAACTTTTCCTTTCAGACTGTATTCACAGAAAACCTGAGGCATATTTTGCCGTAGCTTCCGTTGCAGGTGTGCACGGCTCTGATCAGCCTACTCAATGGGGTTGATCAATGCATGGTCACACTCTGCACCTTCAGGGGAGATTCCGATCATGAAGCCAATGGATGGTGCATTAGGGGCGTTTTGTGGAGCAGACTTTGAGGGGAAAACCACCTCAAAATCAGCTCGAAAAAATGCAGTGTGATCTTACTATTGGTTTCTTCAAGACTATTTGTGAAGAATATCGCCTTGCCAAGCCTCTTGGCCTACCTGTGATCACCCTTCTCAACCTTCCACTCACAACCCGTGAGCAGACCGAGTTCGTAGGATAGAATGAAACGAGCTGTATAAATTTTATGTATTTACTAACCCAAGTCGGTCGGTACTAATTAATAGCATATACAGAAATATACAATATTAATATGATCAAGCATAAATATACGAGCAAAAGTGCGATGATACAGCACATAAAACAAAAATGGAAATAAAGTATAGAGTAATACCTGAGCCCAGCTTGCTCTTAGCTGTGTCTCTTTCAGGCTCCACACAAAGACAAAAGAAACCTCACCCCACCTCAATGTGAGACCCTCCCCAGCTACACCCTTCACCTCCCCAGCCAGCCCTCCTTCTCCCTCCTTTTCAGAATCCTCGGAGAGATGGGTACCTTCCTAGGTGCTGGGAGGGATGGGTCAAGTTAAGGTCACTGGCCTACTATCCCCCATCGCCATCTGACCAGGGATAAAAACCAGTGAAGCTTATCGTCCAGCAGTGTAAACCCAACTTAAGCACAATATTCCAACAAGTAGGGGGAGGACTGACATGAACAAGTAAATAGTAGTATAATGTTGTACCGTGTTAGCCATTGAAAGTAGTGGAAGAGTGAAGAAATCAGGCGATACCTTTTAGAGGCTAACTGAGTATATTTATAAGTAAGCTTTCAGGAGTACTCGCTCCCTTCATCAGACATGGTGTGATACAAGAACTGAAAATTAACAGATTTTTATATGAACAAGTAAAAACACACTTCCAAGAAAGATATAAAACTGAGGGTCGGTTCATCACACTATTAAGTTAGTGTTACTGTGACCCAGCGATTCTCAACCTTATTACTGGATAGGAACCCCTTAAATATGTTTCCACTCCTGGCTAACCTCTAATACCATCACTGGCTCAAAGAACCTTGGTGTTGGGACAGGTAAACCATTCTATGATTCTTGCCCAGTGTTATAATTGGGCTCAGATATGGTCACTGCTTTGCAAAGCATCTTGGAGCACAGAGAAATGAGTTTTCCTTCCTCACTGTAAAAGTCATAGGTCTTGTTGTTGTGTTCTGGGGAATCTCTGATCAGTGTTTAAGGGACCCCTGGGAATCCTGCTTGGGAAACACCCACAGTAATGACTTATATACTTGTCACGACTGACTTTGCTGAGATCGATAAGGAAGGTTACTGCACATGTGGAATGTATAATTCAGATAGCTGAGGTTTATTTTACAAGGTTTATGAGGTTATTATATAGCACAGCTTTATTAGGTTGTCCTAAGGATAGATCATCAGTATAAGATCCTACACCTGGAACCTCCGCAAATTTGCTGATCGGAGTGCCGGGAGTCGCACTGCTAGACTTCAGTGGGACATTGCTGCAGTACCTAAAGCCACCACTACGGTTTGTATGGTAAGGGAGCAATGCGGCTTTCAGCATGTAAACATTATCGGGAGCAGTGCTATCCCCAAACACCAGATCTGTGGGGATCCTGGGTGTTGGACCCTCAAATATCTAATATTGATAACCTATCCTAAGGCTTGGCCATCAATATTAGAAACTGGATAGCCCCTTTAAGATTTATCAATCCAAACCCCACCAAACACTAAAGCAAAGTGGTAGAATCGCTCAGCTGAGTGCTGTGCCCCTTTGGCTGTGTTTAGATTCCAAAATTTTCTATTGGGTCTGAAACCTGAACAAAGACTATGGGATACAGAACTTGGTGCTCTTGCTCTTATTTTAGCAATCAGTAGGGTTCTCAGCACCCGGACCCTCACCGATCAAAACTTCTGATGGGTCACCATGAAGTGGCAAGAAGTTTTTTGAAAGTTTGGTTACAATTTAACTTTACAGTCTTAGCGCAAACATTTTTCGAATACTACTATACAGTAAGTCAATGCATATTTCATATTTATTTTTTTCTGGTAGGGCAAGCCCAACCATGATGGTTGAAGTTGTTATACCAGCCTGTATAACAGAGAAGAACAACTCCAACGTACATTGTGGATAATTTTAGATGGTAAAATGAGTGAGCAGCAGAAATATGCACATGGGCATGCCATCACCCAGTTATTGTGCCCTTCAAAAACAAACACAGACTTAATAATTGTTTTTAGGACCAGGGTGCAGCTGGAATTGACACAGTGCTAATCGTTTCATCTGCATGATTTTCACCTAATGAATGCATTAAATTGACCTAATTTTTCTTGGTGTCCCTCTGTATATGTAATATAACAATAGAAACATTCTCAGAGAGCTTACCAGTGTTCAGTCAGGCATCCAGCACTGAGACCAGCGGGAGAGTTATCTGAAACCAGAGAGTAAACAATGCATTCATTATTCACACATCAGATACACAGAACAATTTCTCCTTTTGTATTTAGGGAAGCGATTGATACCTCTGGGACATAAAGGGTACAAAACCATAATGATGCGAATGAACAAATTCAACACAGTACTAATCTCAGTAAGCTCCAATTAAAAATGATTAGATGAAAACAATCCATGGCCAAGTCCATAGAAATATTTTCTAGTTGTCGGCTATTTTGTAATGAGATGTAACCTTGACATAGACAGTGTCTTCGGTCTGACGCTCCAGTAGGAAGATGCAGATGACATCATAAATCAGGAAGTTCCTAAAATATGCAGGTTATTTGTGGTCCTTCTGAATTGTTCATTGAAAGCTCTTCCATTAAAGCTGGCCATACACATTAGATTTTGGGTGGCTGTGATGTGGCCTTTCTGTTGATGGTGGTCTCATTGTATGAATGATCCCACCATCAACATTAACAACTTAACTAAACTGCAGTGAGTCTGCACAAATGGGCTGTTGATCGGCCAAAAGCATGTGATCATGCCAAATAGTCTTATTTTCTGCCACTCATTGGCCAAAAAGTTCCAACATGGTTGTTCTTGGTATTATTGGCCAAATTTGTCTACTTTGTTTGACTAATATGTATGGCCAGATGAGTCTAATATGTAATATGAGTCTAATACGTATGGCCATCTTAGGGCCTGTTTCAGACAGCCATGTTAAGTTAGTGAAATAAAATTCATGTGACAGTCACATTACCTGGACCAGCCATGGCTCTGTTGTATCAGACTCACAGATCATAGTAATCTATGAAGCTATGAGATCCAGTAGGGCCATTGCTCTACTGTCCTGTACCGAAATAATGCTACACACAAGAACAAGACAGTAGATCCACTATCAGGGGGATAGCAATAGGGGATGGAGAGTGAGCAGTGGCTACTGGGCCCTAGACCCCTTGGTGCCAAAAAGGTCCCTATCCCAAATAAAATGTACCACTATTCTAAATGGCACAAGGTAGGTAGGTGCCATTAAAGATTTTGTATTGGTGTTCAGGAACTTCAAGTTCACAGGTATCATCAGACACGTGGACTTTAACTATGCTCTTTGAAAAGATCAACACCACTATAGATGATAATCGGACCCAGTGATAAGGTGTGGTCTCCTTGGGTCAACAATGCTAACGGGACAATTATAATACTTGGACAAAAAATTCTGAGGTTGACATCCTTCCCTGGGGTTGAGGCCCTTACCCCTACTCGCACTTCTGTTCTTGTTTTTTCTTATGTTGCAAACATTTCTATTCTTTTGGCTTACTTTATCAGTGTTGCATTTACTGCTATCATTTTCTCTTTCAATTTTTCATTTCTATGATCTACATAATTCCCGTCACCTATACCTCTTGACAGTGACTGCAGATGTATTCCTTATTTCTATAGCTATTTTGTTCACTGTTGTATTGCATATTTACTATCACTCCTGTTTCATCCAATAAATACCTTTGAAACTAAAATCACTGGTGATGGATCATATATAGTACCATCTTGTGAGCAGGTGCCATCATGTCCTCTGTTCTTTTTCCCCTTAAACATCTACTTAAAATGTCCCTTACTTAGTCATGATGACCGATTTATGCAACATTTAATCCCTTGTGTCATTTTACGTTAGATTTACTTTGTTTTGTTACAGTACTCACTACTGTAGGAGTTTATTATTTCTTGTCTATACAAGCCATGTCTGTTATTTAGTCTGAAAGCTGGAACAATACCATGCATGCTGTAAGCGTTGCCGCTGATCCTGCCAACCACAATGCAGCTGCTAGCTGCAGGGATTTATGAAAAAGGACCAGAAATGGTGAGCGGGCCAAGAAAAAAATGACATTCTACATTAGGAAAACAAACACATAATGAATGTAGAAAGATAACACAGAGAAGCCTCAGTTAATAATAATACATTCAATAAAAAGGCTACTGGAAATGTTCTAGAAGATGTTCCAAATACTGCACAGTCACAGGATTCATTAGTAGTCATATATGGTACTTCTTAGATATTTTATAAAGAAGAGTTTAATATCATATTCTGCTTTCAGTCTTTCACTCCCAGCTTGTTAAGCTGATCATACACATTACATTAATGTCATTCATACTGGCAATTTTGGTCCATCCATCCATCTAATGTGTTTGGGGGTGTTCCAACAGATCTTGAATGAAAGAAGGATCTATTGGATTTCAACATGCCAATTCTTTTATCCTTAGGTGAGATAAGCTGCAGCCAAAAGTGTCTGACAACAGCTGACTCCATGTTCCCCATTCATAACACTTGCAGGCTAGGCCTAGTCAAGTGTGCGTGTATATGGAGGAGTTGTGAGAAATGGCTATACAACTATACAAGTCTTATATTATATTACATTATATAAGTATAATTCTAGTTGTACACTCAGTTGTAACTAAATCCATGTAAGTAATATTTACTTCTCACTACTGCGCAAACGTTTTAGGCAAATAGAAAAATGCTGCAAAGTAAGAAAATTTTCAAAAATAGAAGTGATTATTATTTATTTTTTGGCAATTAACAAAATGAAGTGAATGAACAAAAGAGAAAACTAAATCACATCAATATTTTTTGTCACTGCTGTTTAGAGGAGGAGTCCTGGAAGTGATGATATGGATCTCAACATCATCCAGTCTGTCTGGGATTATATGAAGAGACAGAAGGATTGGAGCAAGCCTACATCTACAGAAGATCTGTGCTTAGTTCTCCAAGATGTTTGGAACAACCTCCCTATTGAGTTCCTTCAAGAACCGTGTACAAGTCTACCTAGAGGAATTGATAGAAAAGATGGTCACACCAAACATTGATGTGATTTAGATTTCTCATAAGAGCAGGGCTTTAGCTGGCCATAAATCTTATATATGGCTCCTGGCAGCTGCATCATCTGATTGGTTTGGGGTCCAGGTGTTGGACTCCAACCGATCTGATACTGATCAATTATCTTCCGATCCTGAACAACCCAGGAAAAGTATTACATTTATTGAAGCATGGTAGCCCAGTCAGTAGGGTTGCAAAAAAATGCTGGTTCAGCAAATTCAAGCAATAATCTGACAATATTAATCCAGAAACTCCTATGAGACAATTGCAGATTACTTGAACAGAATGAGACAAAGCTGCACTGCCAATAGTAAGTAGACTTAGAGAGGACCTTTCACCACCTCCACCAATTCAAGTTCTTATTATCTGTTAATAGGCTCCACTCCACTGATTCCAGGGCAGTTGTCATTTTTTCTCTAGCCCTCATGTTCCTGAGAAACAAGCGCAAGTAGTTTTGGTGCCTGATGTGCTATTTATGCTCTGTAATGTGATAAGGTCAGTGTCAGGCAGGGGGCGTGATTCAGAGCTCCAATCAGAGCTCATAATCACACCCCTTGTCTGCTCCTGCCTGACACTGCCCTCCTAACAGTACAGAGCCTAAATAACATAGGCACCAAAACAGCACTGATAGCTTAGGAATGGCGGAGGCTAGAGAAAAAAAATTCTTACTGTTCCAGAATCAATGGAGCAGAAGCTAATAAATATTGTAGAGATCTGGACTTGTTGGAGGTGGTGAAAGGTCCTCTTTAAGAAAACTCACAGCACTCTTCCATTTACCTGCTTCTTAAAGGGAATCGGCAGGAAAATCAGTATCAGACTAATAATAGTATCTTCTAAAGATGCCTTTTGTTATCCTGCATTACAGCTCCATTTTCATGAAAATCAGTGTATTATTCTGATACAAAATAGATAAAAAAGGGCTTTAGGGGTGTGTCTTCTCCCACCAGGACTTCACTCTTTGCTCTAGATAATCGCCTCTAACTGCTGTCCAGCTCTGCCCCCATTGCTTGAGCGACATTTCCAACTTTGTTACACTTTTTCTGCAGTGAGGGGCAGTTAACTTAAGTGGAGAGCAAAACCTCAGCAGTAGAAGACATGGCCCTAAAGCCCTTTTCAGCCAATTTTCTTGCCGACAGACTCCCTTTAAGTAAAAATCTGTATTGTTCCAATGCTCAACAAAATTTTTCAGCCATGAAATGGATTCAGTGAAGATGTGACACGGTATATTTATGATGTTTTACATCTGCCAGACCTTATTCTTAATATCATAGTGTTACAATGCAAGAAGCATTTGTATGCGTTGCTTTTAGCAATGACACTATAAATTCTCTATACAAATGCTGCTGTGCTCAGTTGAGAGCCAAAACCCCTTCAAATCCCCTCTAACATTGATGACCTACCCTACATATATAGAATTAAATCACCACTTATATTGCTCTGAGGACCTGCAGACCATTTTGTGTTCAACAGGTAACAATTTTTTTTTTACTGACTACTAAACTGAATACACAGTATACGCTTAGTGAATTATTAAAAAACTACAACTTATGGAGTTATAATAATTTTGGCAGCTACACTGGCTTGCACAGTTGTCTACAGGTCCTGAGAACATACATGGTCTCAGCTAACCCCAAACCACACTGGGAATTACAGGGCATTTCAGAGAAATTCCTGGATTTATCTTCCCACTTGGTTTATATTTAGCCTACATGTCCCCATGCTGCAGAATCTCTGTCATTCTTGTAGATAGCTATTACTGGGCAAAAAGTGCAGTACATGTTTTCCTAGAAATTACCAGTACTACGTAGCAGTAATGACCCCTTTTACATTATATCCCATCCAGATTCATGAATATTTTGTAGCCATTTTAACAATACTGCTTGCTTAAAATTTCCTTATGTGAATATGAGCATATAAACAAGCATATCCTTCCATACAGCAAAGAAATGTTGGGTCTACGGAGAGAAATGGGACAACAGCAAAGGTATCTAAGGTGTAACTGACACAATAAATAGGAATACACACAACAGAGTAGATTTACAAAGCTAAATGATATAGAATTAGGCTTCATGCACATGACCGAGTTCCGTCCTTGAAACTCAGGCCGTGCGTGTGCCAGATTTACACGCGTTTTTCATCCTGGTCAGTTTGTATAGGGGCTATATATATTTCCCCTTATGTCTGTCTCTTTCTGCCGTCCACTATATATGTATTCATCTGCACTATTTTAGTGTGCTTGTTGCACACTGTGCATTTTCATACTATTACATTTCACGCTTATGGCAGACAAGTTAAGCTCTTTTTGACCCTCTGATATGATTTGCTCACCCTGTACAACCTTCCTGGATGTTTCTTCTATGTGGTATCTTACTTGTTCCCGTTGAATTTTTTGTCTTTATTTTTGTATTTAGTTCATAAACATGAATTGTCTTTTTAATGTTTTTGCTGTGGGTTTTTGTTTTTGGTTCTGTCGAAATATTAGACAGAATTAGTAAACCTGCTCCAATGTATAAAATACATAACAATCATGAGTCGTAATACGCTGGGATCCTCCCATGAAACTTAGATTTTAAACAACTTTTATATGCCCACATTTTAGCCTCTGTACTGCAGTCGCAACGCCCATATCCCTCACCTTTACTGAGAGAAATTCTGGTCACCACAGATCCCTATAAGGATCCAGAAACCCTGTAAGCTTGTTCCAGCAGGATCACAGGAGGGGAGGGGGTCCATATGTTATAGAGACATCAACAAGGGTGATTTGTAAGTGGCAGGTCGTGACAAAAGTAGGAGTGGCCTTTTAAGGGGCGTGGCCTTTATAAAAGGGCACAGTAACATATATTCAGATCCACATAATAATATTAGACCCCAGATTGTTACTGGTTGAATAAAATAAACCATCATGCCATTTTTATTTATGCATTTAGTGACATTATATATATATATATATATATATATATATATATATATATATATTAAATAGCCTTATTTTATTAATTTTTACAATTTGGGACCCAAGAAGTAGAAATATGTAGAGATATCTAGAGATATCTTTATATACCAATACATTATGTAGGCACAGTAGAAAACTACTGAAGCTTGATATAAGAAAAAAAAACCTACTATTGAAACTAATAATGTAGGGTAACAGCATACTCTGTCTCTTGTGTTCAATCCCCATCTCATACCTAATGAAAAAATAAATAAAGTTAAACATTAAAGTGATGGAGAATCTTCCAGCAACCTTCTCATTAATATTCACTGTACTGAGGTGACGTCAGTCGGGTGAAAGTGACTATCCATTGGTAGACCAGGTGACTGTATGTGAAAATTGGGAGACTCCTGGGAAAGCCAGCTGAGTTGACTTGTCTGATGTCACACATGTGCTACAATGTAGCCATTCTACAGCTTTGTAACATAGTTTCAGTTTAATTATTATAATCACTTTTATTTGGATAGAATTATCATGAGGCATGTGATATTGGAGAATATTCTACATTATGCATGCATAAAGTTTCCAATTTGTGAAAGTCAGGCCAGGTTGCTAAGAAAACAATGGGTGCTGCCTAAACATTTGCGGTGTTGTCTGGCAATTTGGGCTATTGGCTAGGAAAATCATGTTAAAGTGTTCTGATCTGATATTTAGCATGGTGCACACACTAATGAACTAAAGTGCAATTTCAGCACTGCTACACATACAGTGTTGGATTGGGATGCCTAGAGGTCACCAGTAAAATTCATTCTGGGGGCCCACTATATAGCTACATGCAAATATTACCTGAAACTTGTTCGCAGATTCCTAATATGCCCCTAACACAATTTTTTCCAGTAGTATATCTTGCTGCCTAGCCCTTGTTTCTGACTGTTCCTGTCCTGGGGTCCTGGCAGTAGTCTGCTGCCTGGCTCTTGTATGGAACTAGGACCCTCTTAGCTCTATGATCCAGGGATATATTCCCACACAGCAGAAGATGTCAGGCAACAGCAAAATTCTGCAAAATTAGATTTTTGGGGTCCGTGCAGTGTGATAGCGAAGATGAAGCCCAGGTGGGAAGGATACTGGTTGGCCTGACTCTGCACCTAGATGTCAACATGTGCCTACAGTATATACAAAATAACTGAGTAGTTTCCTAAATAACCTATCCAATATATTATGCTGACATATTGCCTACGTAGAGATACTGTACAATGAGTATCTGTATGAAGTATATGGAATGTACTGTGCCATGCCAAGGTGAGTAGTACAATCTTAGGGCTGGTATCACAATTGCTAGTAAATTACCCAGCTTTCCCAGAAGCAAATAATATAGCTGAAGAATATTAAAAGAATGTAACATATAAAGTTACATTTACAGCAGACTCTTTTTAATAACTCATGGGGCATGCTTTTAATGTGAGAAATAGATGGGAAGAAATAGGGCAATGTATAATTGATAATCATTACATAGTGTACTGTTAGCTTTTTAATAGGATCCTACATTCAGGGGATATATTAGGCTGAGCAGCGCACTCAGATCTAGGAGCTCATATACAAGTCATAAGCCTCCACTCAAACCCCCGAGGACAAGGGATGATTCAGAGGTGTGAATCACACTGTTCACAGCATCCACCCTGAGAGAGACGCTTTAACCTACACAGCCTGCACCGAGCAGTGACATACGCAGAACAGGACGGAGCTGTTTATTGGACAGCACTGAAGAAATGATTTCTATATAGCACTGCTAATTAAAGATGAGCCGGCTCTGGGAAGTGTCATGGCTAACTGCAATGCAGTCTGCATTATTGATCTCCCTCTGATGGGATTAGACTTTATAAGGAAAATGGTGAAAAAATATCATTAATCAGATTGAAAAAAGGACTGGCTAAGAACAGGCCCAAGTGTCAAAGGATGACAAGGACAAATCTCCATGATCCGCCAAAATATTAAAGCAGAAGGCCTGGTGACAGCAATTGATATGCACCTCTAGTGCACCATACTATACATACCTTAGGACAAAAGGTCTGTCACATAATCACTGATGACGTGACCACAGTTTAGCCCATCGGTCTATAGGTCAACTTGGTGTCACCTGAAAAATGCTCTGAAAAAAAATTGACACTGTCTTCAATACCAGTGGAAAATAGTTGGAGGGATGATCAGAAGCAATGTCAAGAAATATTATGTCACTGAAAGAGTAGCTGAGGTTTGGAACAAACTTCAAGCAGATGTAGTTGGGAAATCTACAGTAAATTAATCTAAGGATATCTGGGATAAACACATGTCTATCCTAAGACAAAGTGGAAATAATATAAGGTCAGACTACATGGACCCAGATAAATGGGTTTAATCAGCCACGGAATCAGTCTCAGCATCCGCAGCAAGATCAAGCAGGACGCTTATTTTTTCAGCATTCTGCTGCGATCTCTGTCTCCCATTAAAAACAATGAGAGGCAGAATCTGCTGCTGACTCAGGGGCAGAATCCGCCCCCAAATCAGCTTCAAATTCCTAAGTGAGAATGGCCCCTAAGATTGAGGCCACATGTTGCAGTGAAGCTCCACTTTTTGTTGCAGATTTTGCTGCGTTTTTTGAGCCAAAGCCAAGGGTGCCTTCAAAGGAATGGGAAAAACACAGGAAACACTTATACTTCTCTCGTCTACAATATCCACTTCTGGCTTTGGCTAAAAAAAAAAAACACAGCAAAATCTGCAACAAAAAAAAGGTTTTCTGGAACTTATATATTGCTGACCTATCCTTAGGATAAGTGAGTAATATGTGATCGGTGGAGATCTGACATTTGGGACCCCTACACACCAGGTGGTTGAAGAGGCCACAGTATTCAGGTGGGTGCTGAAATCACTTCCCCTAATACCAGGCACAGCACCCACACTGCATAGGGGCTGTACTTGGTATTGCAGATCAGCTGCATTCACTTCAATGATACTGAGCTGCTGGTGTACCATGTGAGTGATGAACTAGGCGTCATTGGCACTGCAAAGAGGCAGCAGCGTTTATGAGTGCTGCGGCCTCTTCTAACTGCTGTTCGATGGGGTCCAAGATGTCTAACCCCCAAAAGTCACATATTAATGACCTAACCTAAGGACAGGCTATCAGTATGTACTGTATGTCCTGGAAAACCCCATTAAGTACTGTATTTTTTATATAATGATGCATCTCGACCATCCATTTTTTCACTTATATGAATTGTACTTGCAGATTGTTTGTCTGGTTTTACGGGATCTGTAGCTGAAATTGATTATAAATCTGCGGTATGTCAATCTATGCAGAAGATTTTTACTGCACATTTCACCCTTCACAATGCACAGTGTGAATTCTGAAGTGAATCTGCAGCAAAATCTGTGACAAATCTGCATGTAGTACGTGTGGCTTCCACCACAGATTTATTGAGGATTTTGCTGGCAGAAAATGTATACATGTGAACATACCCTAATGCTGACATATAAATTTTCTTTACGTCAATCCCTATTACCTTACACTAATTCTGCAGAGAAACAAACATGACACAGTTACATGAGTCTGAGTTTCTGGGTGTGTAAACCTACTGCATATGTGTGCAAGGTACTGGATAATCCTAGGTAGAGGTACAACAGAAAAGTATCAGTAGATGTGGATACAAAAGTCTAAAAATCTGCTCCAACATATTGTATATTGTCAATGATCACGATAATGGGCAAGGAGGGAAAATTAATCCTAATAATCTAAACTTTGTAAAAGGGCTATTGACCCACTAGTTGTGGCTGCGCAATGCAGCTAATATATTCAATTGAGGGCAGGAGTGAGGAGTGATGTGCCAGTCATATGATTTTGGTGTGACATCTCACATTAGGGGACAGCCCATGAAACTGAGCCATGTCTAATATCACAGCAGGGCTTAGATAGAAAGATTACGTCACTAATGCTTGCCTAGCAGTGTAATGATGACAGGAGAGGCTTTTATGTAGTAGCTGCATGGCTTTGTTGCCATTCACACCTGTGTCCCATAGCCCTGATGACACACTATGGCACTTTTATAGTACATTAAGGCTATACAGTATTCACACAACTGTGTCTGATTCTTCATTATCCACCCCGTGTGGCATCCACTTTTTTCACTAACCCATTGATATCTATGGATGAGTCACACGTGTGTAATCTGTGAAAAATAAGAACACGTTCATTTTTTCACCAACCATGGACAGCTCCTGGCCAAGAAAGATTGTTGTGTGAATAAAACCTAAATATGTCATCATCCACTATACAGACAGGGGAATAGTAAATATATTCTATTTACACAAGAAAACTTGTATAGAAGTGGTGCATCTTTAGTGCCATACTTTAGTGCTATACTTGTACAAAAGATGTACGACTTTGTTGTTTTTGAACCCTTCTCACTATTTTTTAAGACTGTTTGGAGTGGAGAAATGATCCTGGTGGGGCTGGAGAGGAGATGCCTTGGCCTGGTCAGATTTCAATGCTGCTGAATGAGACCACCTGAGAGGTCATAGCCCCTAAAAAATTATGGTGCATCTTGCACCAGCAGGGTAATGTATCAAGATTGACATAGATTCTCCCCACAAAGTACAATATCAGACATTACATTGCTTTTAATCCACATTACTTATCCCTTCACATCTTCTTCGCATCACCTTTTATTTATTATGCTTACTTGTAGAGCGCCATCATATTCCGCAGCGCTTTACAGACATTGACAGTCACTGTCCCATATAGGGCTCACAATCTACATTCCCTATCAGTATGTCTTTGGAGTGTGGAAGGAAACCGGACTGCCCGGAAGAAACCCACGCAAACACGGGGAGAACATATAAACTCCTTGCAGATGTTGTCCTCGGCAGGATCCGAACCCAGGACTCCAAGGCTGCAAGGCTAACCACTGAGCCACAGTGTCGCCCCTTTTACGTTATTGCTTTAAAATGAACTTATGAAATATGGGTTTTAGGTCTGTTGGCACTGGGATACTAGGGGGACAATTGTTTTTTCATGAAGTATTGATTTGCTGGAACGGTTTCTCGACTAAATTAAGTCTGTATACATATAGTATAAAGGGTTATGAATAGATGTTGGACATATTCATAAGGATCAGTATTATGCACAGTTCATAAAGTTCAAACAAACCATGCCCTTTCCCAAAATCTTCACTGCAGCCACAGGATCATTAGTAATGCCAAGGGAAAATAAAGATGCCTTGGTATTTAAAGTCAATGAGAACGTTTGTACATAAAAGTGTATCTGCTCATAGAGACATGTTAGAAGATGGAATCGATAGGGATTCTGCTGCAGAGACCTCTATTGATTACTGGGATGAAAGGACTAAACTATAATTGGCTTCGCAGCTCTCTATAGTGAGCAAAGAGTAAGTTACTCTGAAGGATACCATAGACTTTCATTCTAACAGTTGGTTGGGTTGTCCCTCACAAATCAATTCTTGTATAACTAAACAATCCCTAAAATATCAAAGAGGGGTGTCAAACGATTACAACATTTGATTTAACTATGGAGCCCCCTTGACTGTATATACCCTATAGAAACTGGATTTCAGAGGGATCTGGCAACGGCTTGTCTGCCTCTCCCCATTAAAAAACATGCATACTCTGCCAACAAGTACAGTATGTGCATGTTTACGGGAGAAATAGCTGTTAGCCTCACTTATCTTGTGAATTAGATGATTCCTAATATTAACGCGATGTAATGCAATTCTAGTCTAAATTTCTAACAGATTCTTAAAGGGGTCGAGATGACATAAGTTATATATTATTACCTAATCATATTAGTCATATATATATATATATATATATATATATATATATATATATATAACAGTACAGACCAAAAGTTTGGACACACCTTCTCATTCCAAGAGTTTTCTGTATTTTCATGACTATAAAAATTGTAGATTCACACTGAAGGCATCAAAACTATGAATTAACACATGTGGAATTATATACTTAACAAAAAAGTGTGAAACAACTGAAAATATGTCTTATATTCTAGGTTCTTCAAAGTAGCCACCTTTTGCTTTGATTACTGCTTTGCACACTCTTGGCATTCTCTTGATGAGCTTCAAGAGGAAGTCACCTGAAATGGTTTTCACTTCACAGGTGTGCCCTGTCAGGTTTAATAAGTGGGATTTCTTGTCTTATAAATGGGGTTGGGACCATCAGTTGTGTTGTTCAGAAGTCAGGTGGATACACAGCTGATAGTCCTACTGAATGGAGTGTTAGAGTTTGTATTATGGCAAGAAAAAAGCAGCTAAGTAAAGAAAATCGAGTGGCCATCATTACTTTAAGAAATGAAGGTCAGCCAGTCCGAAAAATTGGGAAAACTTTGAAAGTGTCCCCAAGTGCAGTGGCCAAAACCATCAAGCACTACAAAGAAACTGGCTCACATGAGGACCGCCCCAGGAAAGGAAGACCAAGAGACACCTCTGCTGCGGAGGATAAGTTCATCCGAGTCACCAGCCTCAGAAATCGCAGGTTAACAGCTGCTCAGATTAGAGACCAGGTCAATGCCACACAGAGTTCTAGCAGCAGACACATCTCTACAACTGTTAAGAGGAGACTGTGTGCAGCAGGCCTTCATGGTAAAATAGCTGCTAGGAAACCACTGCTAAGGACAGGCAACAAGCAGAAGAAACTTGTTTGGGCTAAAGAACACAAGGAATGGACATTAGACCTGTGGAAATCTGTGCTTTGGTCTGATGAGTCAAAATTTGAGATCTTTGGTTCCAACCACCGTGTCTTTGTGCGACGCAGAAAAGGTGAACGAATGGACTCTACATGCCTGGTTCCCACCGTGAAGCATGGAGGAGGAGGTGTGATGGTGTGGGGGTGCTTTGCTGGTGACACTGTTGGGGATTTATTCAAAATTGAAGGAATACTGAACCAGCATGGTTACCACAGCATCTTGCAGCGGCATGCTATTCCATCCGATTTGCGTTTAGTTGGACCATCATTTATTTTTCAACAGGACAATGACCCCAAATACACCTCCAGACTGTGTAAGGGCTATTTGACCAAGAAGGAGAGTGATGGGGTGCTACGCCAGATGACCTGGCCTCCACAGTCACCAGACCTGAACCCAATCGAGATGGTTTGGGGTGAGCTGGACCGCAGAGTGAAGGCAAAAGGGCCAACAAGTGCTAAGCATCTCTGGGAACTCCTTCAAGACTGTTGGAAGACCATTTCAGGTGACTACCTCTTGAAGCTCATCAAGAGAATGCCAAGAGTGTGCTAAGCAGTAATCAAAGAAAAAGGTGGCTACTTTGAAGAACCTAGAATATAAGACATATTTTCAGTTGTTTCACACTTTTTTGTTAAGTATATAATTCCACATGTGTTAATTCATAGTTTTGATGCCTTCAGTGTGAATCTACAATTTTTATAGTCATGAAAATACAGAAAACTCTTGGAATGAGAAGGTGTGTCCAAACTTTTGGTCTGTACTGTATATATATATATATATATATATCTTTAGTGAATGTTTAGTTTATGTTTGTGTTATAAATCCACCTCAGTGGTTTGTGTATATATAAAGGGGGGGGGGGGGGTCAGAGGGAAAATTTGGCTGTACACAACCAAATGAACCAGATGTTGTATTATTGCTTAATGATGTTTGGTTTAGTGACCCTGAGAGAGGAAGGGGGTGCCCCTGGACTCCAGAGCCAGCAGAGACACACAGCTATTCTAGATAATGATGAGTTGTTCACCCCATACCTCAGGCAGTAAGAGGAGGGGGGGCACCCTGGCAAGGAAGTGTGGTTGGACACTAGCCTTAACAGAGATTGAGACCTTAGAACTGTTGCCACATCTGTGGAGCTATCTGTGTCCATTTCCAGCTGAAGATTTCCTAAGCTCCTGGGAAAAGGGCTTTTAAGTATTATTTTGTTTTTATCCAATTTATTTTAAAAGCTGTTTGCATTATGTGTCTTTTGTTATTGTTTCTTGTATATACATAGCACTGAACCATTTGGGTATTAAATTGTTAAATTTAAGGTTACTTTGTGTTGCTCTATGAACCCATTACCTTTTTGAGGTGTGTTTGTTGGAGAGATGCCTGTACAGTCATGGCCAAAAGTTTTGAGAATGACACAAATATTATATTTTCACATGATCTGCAGCCCTCTGGTTTTTATGTGTGTTTGTCAGATGTTTTTATCACATACAGAAATAGAATTGCATTCATATTATGAGTAACAGAAGCTTATATTGACAGTTAGAATGAGTTAATGCAGCAAGTCAATATTTGCAGTGTTGACCCTTCTTCTTCAGGACCTCTGCAATTCTCCCTGGCATGCTCTCAATCAACTTCTGGACCAAATCCTGACTGATAGCAGTCCATTCTTGCAGAATCAATGCTTTAATTTTGTCTGAATTTGTTGGTTTTTGTTTGTCCACCCGTCTCTTGATGATTGACCACAAGTTCTCAATGGGATTAAGATCTGGGGAGTTTCCAGGCCATGGACCCAAAATCTCTATGTTTTGTTCCCTGAGCCATTTAGTTATCACCTTTGCTTTATGGCAAGGTGCTCCATCATGCTGGAAAAGGCATTGTTGAGCGCCAAACTGCTCTTGGACGGTTGGGAGAAGTTGCTCTTGGAGGACATTCTGGTACCATTCTTTATTCATGGCTGTATTTTTAGGCAAGACTGTGAGAGAGCCGATTCCCTTGGCTGAGAAGCAACCCCACACATGAATGGTTTCAGGATGCTTTACAGTAGGAATGAGACAAGACTGGTGGTAGCGCTCACCTCTTCTTCTCCGAATAAGCTGTTTTCCAGATGTTCCAAACAATCGAAAAGGGGATTCATCAGAGAAAATGACTTTACCCCAGTCCTCAGCAGTCCACTCCCTGTACCTTTTGCAGAATATCAGTCTGTCCCTGCTGTTTTTTCTGGAGAGAAGTGGCTTCTTTGCTGCCCTCCTTGAGACCAGGCCTTGCTCCAAGAGTCTCCGCCTCACAGTGCGTGCAGATGCACTCACACCTGCCTGCTGCCATTCCTCAGCAAGCTCTGCACTGCTGGTAGCCCGATCCCGCAGCTGAAACACTTTTAAAAGACGGTCCTGCCGCTTGCTGGTCTTTCTTGGGCGCCCTGGAGCCTTTTTGGCACCAATGGAACCTCTCTCCTTGAAGTTCTTGATGATGCGATAGATTGTTGACTGAGGTGCAATCTTTCTAGCTGCAATACTCTTCCCAGTTAGGCCATTTTTGTGCAGTGCAATGATGATTGCACGTGTTTCTTTACAGATAACCATGGTTAACAGAAGAGAAACAATGATGGCAAGCACCAGCCTCCTTTTAAAGTGTCCAGTGGTGTCATTCTTACTTAATCATGACAGATTGATCTCCAGCCCTGTCCTCATCAACACCCACACCTGTGTTAATGGAGCAATCACTGAAACGATGTTAGGTGGTCCTTTTAAGGCAGGGCTGCAATGATGTTGAAATGTGTTTTGGGGGATCAAGTTCATTTTCTAGGCAAATATTGACTTTGCAAGTAATTGCTGTTAAGCTGATCACTCTTTATAACATTCTGGAGTATATGCAAATTGCCATTAGAAAAACTGAAGCAGTAGACTTTGTAAAAATTAATATTTGTATCATTTTCAAAACTTTTGGCCATGACTGTATATGTGAGTGAGGTTTCTCTGCTGAGCCCAAAGTCAGTAGTGGTGGCGGAGTGTAGTTGGGGTGTGTGGGCTGTGTTGGGGTGCAATTCACACTCAATTTGCAGCCTGAGTGAAGGGTGAGTGCAAGATTGAGTGAGTGGAGTGAGTTGACCCCTGACTGACACTTCCCGTCATCAGTATGAAAACTCAGTTTGGGGCTTGACAACCCCTTTAAACTTCTGGTAACAAGCAATGTATCAGTGAGATAAAGGTACATGGTATGTAGAACAAGTACCTACAGCAGTCACAATGAATTACATAATAGAAGAGTATTGCAGCTAAACACACTAAACGGTGATGATTAAAATGATTAAGCTTTCATACTGACTTACATTAGTAACATCAAAGGGGCTAATCATTTTGGTCTAAGTGGCAGGAGGGTGTCGGCAAACTATGCCAACCGTTCAGTTTTTAGCTCTTCATTTGTACTGTGTAATTAGTAATGTACTATGTAAGTCACTCCCATACCGACCAAACATGTTTTATATCACGGCATAGGTGTTAACTTCATTCAATAGGAAGGGTCCAGCACATAGTACAAGTGTAAGGATACAGACTTTTCATAATTATGTAACTCTCTACAGTCAGTGGGACCTGCGGAAAGTCACCTGTACCTACCCAGCTATTGCAGTCTAATTACTTTTTTTTCTTTGGTTTTGTGTATAACATACAGTATAATATGATACAAATTGAGAAATTCTGAAAATATGCAGTATAAATAAAAAAAGAAAGAGTAACCTCACTTATGAGCCTTCACTCCAGGGCTTTCCTGCTGTTCCTCATAAGTCAATGGTATTATTTTATGAAGACAATCCCTGTTTCTATGACCTGTTAGCAGGCACGTGACAAGTAACCATGGGGCCAAATAGCAAAACCTGTAATGAGGCTCCACTTTACCATGACCACCTTAAGCAGTAGCATACCATTACATTACTTTGGTCCTTTACACACAGGGATAAAGCACATTGTGATTTTACAGTACAGATAATAAACACAGTGATGTCACACTACTGGGATAATAAACACAGTAATATCCCAGTACAGGGATAATGAACAAAGTGATATCACAGTACTTGGATAATCCATGCTGTGATGTCACAGTACAGGTGATAATGTGCACAGTGATGTCACAGTACAGGAATAATAAATACAGTGATGTCACAGAATACGTATAATGCGCACAGTTATATCACAGTACAGGGATAATAAACACAGTGATATCACAGTACTTTGATAATCCACACAGTGATGTCACAGTACAGGTGATAATGCACACAGTGATGTCACAGTACAGGGATAATAAACACAGTGATATCACAGTACTTGGATAATTCACACATTTACTTAATTCACACCATTGACTTGTACTGTCACAGGGGACATTCCTTACTGCTCAGTGAGGATGCTGAGCTATAAGGCCCACTCTTCTGACAGTGGGGAGATACCGGTGCTGAAATTGACGGCATCAATATCTCTAGGACCAGGGCACATACCGGGAAAGCCGACATTGATATAATACCGCAAATCTATGAGGACGTGAAAGGTCCTCTTTAAAGAGAAACTCCAAAGTATAATAATAAGAGACCTCTTTTACAAACTAGCTCTTGAGCAATCATGCCTCTGAGGCATTAATAACAATCTAAAGTCAACCCCGAGATCTACAGTCTAAAACATGGCACTACGTTCCTTGGCTGTGATTAAGTTACCAGCACATGGAAATGAGCATTGACAATTTCAGTATTGGGATACATTGCCCGTGTACAGCAGCTCTGACTCAGAACTCAGCTTTGAGAACTGTTGTCAGAGACATCAAACACCCCCTCAATCCAAATCTCATAATCATGGAAATACATATGCACATTTACATAACCATCTAAAGAGATGTGTATGCCTATAGCATGCCCGGTAAATGCCGACTCTAGCAGAAAATCATTGAAACATTATTTTCGTAACCTTGTACTCCTGTCCTAAAATTCATATGTACAAAGCACTAATGGTAGCGTCTGATGATCCTGTCACTCAAAGCTGAAGACTAATCATCGGGATAATTTATTCACCCCACTTACTCATGTATATTGGTTGGATAATAGCCAGCTTTTCCATTCATTGGCCAAGTAGCTAAACCATTGTTGCAGACTGTTACAGTATAAAGATGACTGTAAACAAAGGCAAATAGTGGCAGAGCTGGAAAATTCAGATGATTACTACCAGTCAATGGACTATTTGTGGTGGCCAGTTACATAAGATATACAGAAAGTACATTTGCAGTGGCTTTGTATGGTGGAGCAGGTTGTAGACATGACCAGGGATCTGTTGTTTCTTTTACTCACTTCCATCCTCTATATGACTGTTCTATGCCAACATTTCCTTGTATTGTGGACCTTCCAATCTTATTTCTGGGACTATTACCATTCATATAGTTATTACGAGTATTATAAACTCTGAAGCACAGGGTGATGTACACACGATTGAGAATTGTAGTAATGTAAAAGCATAAATTTACATAATTTGGTGTCTATTATTCTACTGAATATTTATTTTCTTATGCTGGTTATATGTAATTATTCATGCATTACTTATGGGATTGATGCTGATTTTTCTATTAAATCTCATGTTTTCCTCCACAGCAGTAAGGCTAGATAATTATACTGACACATATGACAAAGATGTAGAGTTCACATGAAACAAGTGCTGTACATGACGTTCATCTAGGCTTTCGATCAGGCTGCAGACTGAAGAACCGTCAGGTCAGCCACTAAGTCAGCAATTAAGCTATCCAGCTGGAAGCAGACACTGCAGCTATGGGGTAGTCTTGGAGCTGTGTTGCCAGCAAGCAGCTCTGTCTAGACACTGGCTCTGCCTCCTCTTGCTTACTCAGGAGCCCGCTGCAGCCTACGGACCACATCACAATGGTACACTTGGATGACTATTAATTCTACAAAACATGAGGGCATATGGAAAATTCAGATGCTTCAGAAACTTGGAAGATATTTGTCTGCATTTATGATGAAAAAATATTGTCATGTTTGTAAAGTATATCACATAGAAGAGAAGGGACAGGTTTGTCTAATTGAGGGCCATAGGCCTGGATAGCTGTAAGTCAAACGCCCATTCAGTTGACATCTGTTTCTCCTGAGTTCCCCACACATGTATGCTCAGAAAAGTGTGCCTGTGTTCTGAATGCGGAGAGGGGATTAAGCCACTGTCAGACACCTCTAGCAGAAACTTATCTTCATATGAACAAATGATCGAGCATGCTCAAATCCAACAAACCAATAGTTTTTTCCCCTGACATCTGCCACTGGGGAAGGATCCAAAGACCCAATACACATTAAATGGTTGGCCAAACTCGCCAAAATGGGTGGGCTTGGCTGATGTTAACCTAATGTGTATGGCCAGTTTTATTCTTATGTATACAGCCCACAGTCTCATAGATATACAAGAAAGCACATGACAGGACAGCACTTATTTAGCCCAACAGGCAAGACCAAAACTCAGTGTTATAAGTCATGGTCATTCCACCTGAAATACAGTGTATTTTTTTTCAATAGCGCTCAACATCAAGTGTCATTACATTTTTTTTACTTTTAAGAATGAGAAGTTATAATGAGACACGGGTTGTTAGAAATAAGTGCAGCACAGCAATCCCATGTAAAAAGTATAGTTGTTAGGCATAGCATCTGTAGCAAACAGTTTGTCATTTGGCTGATGGCTGGACTGACATTGTGTTGACAGCAGAGAAGGCGAGCGTAGCTTGGTAGTGGTCAAGAAATAGTACAACTTTGAAATAGAGATGGGCAAAACACTTCAGCACGAGCCAGGTTTGACCTGAATATCCAAAATTGTTTGATTTTTAACAAAACCAAACAATTAAGGATACATCTCAGATTAACTAAAATGGCTGCCACAGTAGTCACATGGGCACGCCAAGTATGATGACAATTGGCTTGACCATGTCACCGCTGAGGCCTGTGATAGAGTGCTTGACATCACCAAGGAGATCGAGGGAGTGCCAAACACCGCAGAAGGCCCAAAAGAAGTGAAGGAAGGTGAGTATAAATGTTTTTTATTTAATACACCTCCCCTGGAAGAGACCCCAGAGTATAATAATTTTACTTCTGGTTCGTACTGAACTGAATGAAAATGAATCGGGGACCCGACCCACCCAAACTGAAATTAAATGATTCTTGGGAGGTTCGCCCATCTCTATTTTGAAACAGAAAGCTAATATGTCAATATCTTAACTTTTAGAGTAAGGAATCTTGATATATAACAGTATATATTGATATATAAATATCTCTATATGGAGTCTGCTGTTTAGTACAGCATTGTGCATTACTAATATGGCAGCACTCTTCTGTGTCTCTTTAATATTATTATTGCACCTCTTTCTCCAGATGTTTCGCTCCTCTGCATTTCCATCTCTTTCCCTCCATCTATAACACCAGTGATATAAAACCTATTCTACTGCTAGAATATGACAAAGCAGAACTCCATGCCAGATGCACAAACCATTTCTCAAACATCCTAACCCTCGGGGACTTCATATCCCTATACTCACATTGCTTCCATTTATCACACATTCTGTTTAATAAATCTGTTTTATCACAAGCAGAAAAGGATATATGACACTTAGTAACCACCATTACAGTCCTACAGCTGTGAAGCAATACAGATCTATAGAATATAGTAACCCCTTCTAGGCCTGACACACTTTTCAATATTGCATGCCTCTAGCAGCAAAGCGTTTAAATACCAGTCCTTTAGAATCTGAATACCCCTTCAAGAAAAGGAAGAGTTAAATTTCATATATTAGAAAAAGCATTGTAGTAATACATAAATGGATTTTTAGCTTATTTTTGTCCAATTAATGGGCATACGTGAATTGTAAGCAACAGAATTTGTGTGTAGAAATAATAGGAACGGCAAAGAATAAATGACTTATCCAGTGAATAAAATGATTGGAAATACAGATTCTACATCTTATATTACTTTTATTACTGGTTATCTTTCCATTGCCACAGCTGAGGTAGTCTTGTGATAACATCACAGTAATAGAGCTAGGTTCACACACTATGGTCATGTAATCAGAATATTGATGAAGATGGATGAGTAAATGCGGTCATTTGTTGATAATATGTAAATGATAACTTTATGACTTTGCTCAGATCCTAACAATGGGGCCTCACTCATTGCTATAGTAAGGATTGAAGACGACTTTTGTTTACAGGGGGAATAAGCAGTGGGAATGAGTCAGATTTATTAATATATATTGCTTTACATTAATTATGATTATAGCAAGTGCCGTCAATTGTAGCCAAACGATTTAGGTCATTTATATACAGTGAGGTTTGAAACTTATTGAACATAACCCTAAATAGTAAACCAACACTAAGGTCATGTATATGAGTATATTGATAAATGACTTCAGATTAGCTTGTACAGAATAATAGATTGAATGGGGAACTATAACAGATTGATGCATAGATAGATAGATAGATAGATGCAAATACAGATAAAAACATAGATATGATATGATATATATATATATATATATATATATATATATATAGGGATAGACAGATAGATAGATAGATAGATAGATAGATAGATAGATAGATAGATAGAGTAGATATAAGATAGATTCATAAATAGATGCAAAGACATACAAACATAGATATGGTACAGATAAATATGAGATACATAGATAGATAGATAGATAGATAGATAGATAGATAGATAGATAGACTAGAGTAGATACAAAATAGATAGATGACAAAGCAAAATGTTTGACAGAGAAGCTCTGCAAAACAACACATGACGTGGACTGTCACAGTGTCATACATGCTGCACATGTAAAACAAGCTCCTTGGGCTGACGCCCCCACACCAGCAGGTGCCATCATAAAGGCAGGGCTGGGCTCTACGCGGGACTAACTAAGGGATTATGAAGCTTCTTTTTTTTTCTGAGCATGCGCCTTTGTTCAAGCATGAGATGATGCTTGCCTTCCTTTGTCTGCTGCTTGTATTTCTCCAAATGGCCTTATCTGGAATAGTCCTTAGCCTTTTTCCAGTATCTCTATTAGATCCCAGACTTGGTTATGAGGAGCCATATTTGCAATAGTATCATTAGCTAATAATTTGGCACATTATTTTTATGGCTTTGGCTAAAAGCATCTCATTGCTTACTATAAGGTACTAAACTGGCACATATTGGTTAACATACAAGCAGGTAACAGAAGCTGGCGCCAGCAGGGTATATTCACAGAACATCTGGGCTGCATTTTATTCTCACTGAAGGGTCAGACCAGAGGAAGTTACATGGATGGCTAGCTTTTATATTCACAGGCCTAATGAAAAGAGATCTGCTTTAAAAATAACCTCTGGCTTTATGCACTAATGGCTATAAATCTAAAAAAAAATGGTCCCTGGGGAACAATTCATCTCTGGTTTTTTGGCACTTACACACAGTGTGGCTGATATTTAGCAGGACCAAGGATCTCAATTCTGAACATTTAATACTAGAGTCCTGCAATAGGGGCCTGCAGATCAAAGGAATGCTGGCAGAACCAGAGTTTAACCCTCATATGTGCCAAGATGGGTGAGATCAGAAATACATCTTGCCATCTACAGAGTTCTTGGCAACCTATCTTCTATAGTTCTATCATGCCCCTTGCCACAGGTGCCATTTAGTACTATGCCAGCAATGGCATTTCATATATCTAATACACAAACTTGTTCCCTAGAGCCCATATTACCTTCCTCTGCACAATGTAGTGTGACTATTCCTCAAGTCTGTCAGTGTGTAGCACTGGTGCACTGCAGGCATAATGCGCCCCGGGCTGGGGTGGATATGTAGATGCATTGCAGGGATGCTAGACACAAAAAGTATGTGTATGTGCAGTATAACAATTACAGCTGCCCACACCACACATACACTCATACATGATGACAGGTTTTAGTGATACCCATTTATGATGGCCAAGGAATGTTAGGCACTGCAATGCAGACAGACAGTGCCCAGGGATTAGGATAGAGGATGTATTTAGTGTACTCAGAGATCTTATAGTACAAAAGGGTAATTTGCATGGCACAAAGCCAACTGAGTGCAGTCTTGGCACTAGAAAGGTAGAACACCCAGTAGCTAAGCAGGTAGATCCAGGAGCATGTGGAAATGAGAGTGAAGCTGGCTTATAAATAATTGAAGAGAGGGATTGTGTATAGTATAATGGATATTATCCCATTTACAAGTTGTGAAATAAAGGATGCATAAATTATACAAGCTGGAAAATGAGATATTGCAGGTCAAGAATCTTATATCTTATGTTTGCTT
The DNA here is from genome assembly GCA_947044405.1 of Leptodactylus fallax. Classification (NCBI taxonomy): domain Eukaryota; kingdom Metazoa; phylum Chordata; class Amphibia; order Anura; family Leptodactylidae; genus Leptodactylus; species Leptodactylus fallax. Next base: position 5,522,556 of record CAMRHE010000077.1, on the reverse strand, counting down.
AGACAACATTAGGGTCTCAGTACTGTATGTGATAGATAGATAGATAGATAGATAGATAGATAGATGAATGATAGATACATGGATAGATTTGTGCTAATGTAGATGGATAAAGTGAGGAAATAATTCTGGATACTAATAATGTTGCACAATACCCCAGTGTACACAATACATAACCACCCTATGGTCTTCTAAGTGACCGATGACATTTATCCCCTGTTAGAAGACTTGGTAATAGACAGTACTCACCTGATGGGTTAGTCTCCGGCTGCAGCACTTGTGATGCTCTGATGGCTTTGATCAGCTGCAGCTTTGGAGAAGCTGGGGACAGAGCAGGCACCGCCCACTATTAGCATAACCACACCCTCTGGTGTAAGCTACGGCATGCTACCATCCTGCCTCAGATCAGAACATAAACTCCACCCATGTCAGCGAAGAAAGGAAAAGAGCTGACAAGGAGCAAGCTATCAATCACAAGCAAGAGGGCGTCGTGAAGCTGCATCTCATAGAAATACACTGCACACAGCATCGCAGGACAGGCCGCCGTGTGACTCCGGAGAGCGTTATGACTCTCTAATTATCATAAGGACACAATGTACAGCCATAATAGTGCAGTACCGTGTTAGCCAGTAAAATCTATGTAACACATCAGGGCAATGTTCCAGGCCTGTGTGCAGTCTCCAGTCTATTCAATGAGATGCTGATTCACGCCGCCCTTCTATGCCTCTTGCTTGTGACTGACATGCTTTCCCCTATGTAGCAGAAGGTGGAGGAGGGCGGTGTGGAGCAGCATCTCATTGAATGCACTAGAACCCTGCACACAATATTGTTTGGAGCAGCGGTGTCAGTCAGGAGGTTGGTTTTATTACTACAATTAATTATCAGAGATAGTCAGCAATACAGAAATTAGAATCCAACTTGGTTTTTGTAGTAAGGGACCGAATACTTCAATTCAAGGGCAGATGTACAGTACCACTGGTGCAAACTGTGCAGCTGCACAGGGGCCCAGTAAGTCAGGGGGCCCTGTTACTTTAGCAAAAGCTGTCAGCATGTGAGTACATGCCTAAGCTAATGAACTTCATGCCTAATGGTTACTGGTGTGATTATTAGAGAGACATAATAGGGGGGCTCTATGGTGGTATTGGAAAACAAGGGGCCCATAACTGTTCTTGCACAGGGGCCCTCAGCTATCTGTGTCTGTCCCTGCTTTCATTGCCTAAGGGCCCAGACTTGGCCCTCTCACGAATCTCCTCATACCTCAGTAACTGTACATTTAGTTTCTCCCACTTGGATGCCATTTCCTCCTCTGTTTATTGATGTTTGCTCTGTTCCAGGACTTCTGCCCTTCTACTGTACACCTCAGGAGTGTCAGGAGAACCTCCATCTTTTGCTCTCCTTCCTCCCACTTCCTAAAACTTAATATCTCCATTACTAAGGCTACGTTCACCCTGCCGTCATTCAAATTTGTTGTTCTGAACTTCTGATGTATTTTTAGATCAGAGCAATAAACTGATGCAGCCACAGAATGGAGTGCCCTTTGCCCATATCTGTCTCCACTTTCTGTAATGTTAAAAACAAGACAGAAAAGTAAAGATGGAAGAAAGCTTCTAACAGAAAAAAAAGAGACCTGCAGGTAAGATTTCCTCCTCTGTTAGAAAAGTAAACAAACATGACTGAAGAAAGCTACCGTCTTGTTTTTAACATTACAGTGAATGGAGACGAATGCAGATGAATGATGAAGCATCTGCATCAGTCATTCTGTCAGGGTTTCAGTCCGTTGCTCTGATACTATCATGGAGCAGAACGACGGACTTGAATTCTGCCAGTGTGAGTGCAGCCTTGTTCATTATTTTTTGCCTATCTCATTCAACCCCCCTAGCATAACTATCAATCACAGTGAATGGCTCCATACTTTCTCCAGTCTTGAATGTCCACTGCCATGGGATAACCTTTCCTGTCCTTAAGACCACATCTCTAATCCCTGACCATCTCCTGTCACCTTCAAATCCACTTTTTCCTCCGTCATGGGTAAAAAAAATGCTTGCTCATACCCACATTATGTCCCTCCTAGATTACTGCAAAATCATTCCCTGTGGCCTCTAGCACTCTTGCACTCTAACCCATCCTCACCTCTCCTGTGCAATTAATCCACCTCGCCAGTCTCTTACACACAAAAATACCTGCCCCTCCATATATTTCTGTCTCTCCCAATCACATTGTGCTATTTTCACTTTCCCTGTTACGCTAGGTTCACATTAGCATCACCTCTCTGTCTTTCAGGTCCATTGGGGGGACTTGAACAACAGAGAGGCGGACTGCTAAAACAGTAGTAACACATGGAGCCTGGCAGAACCCCATTGACTATCCCCATTGACTGTCCGTTGCTATAAAACTGAATCTGGCAGAGGGAAAAGTTCTCCATGCAGAACTTTTTCTTCTGCTGATTTTTGTTGGACACAACAAAGACTCCACCACAGATAGCACATAGCATTACATTGTAGATTGCAGGGCCAGATGATCCCCCTCTGGGTTTCATATGTACATCGCTGTAGATGTTAGAGATGTTATATTTTCAAGACTTTTTCAACTGACGCTGACTTGCAGTGATTCTTGGCTTTCACTTGCCACTTTCCTTGCAATAGCCATTGATCACAGGGTTTCCTGTGATCAGCACATTGTTTTTAAAGGTTCTGTTCACACGGGGGCCTTTGTCAAGGGATTCCATTATAATCATCTCTCATACAGAATTTTTCCCCTCAAAATGATGGACATTGTGGTAGAACCCAACAGACCCATTATATCAAGGGGACCATTGGTGTCCATCCTACAATGGATTCAGCTCATGTTTTTGTTTATCTGCTCCTATGACTAAACCGAAAAATTGAAAATCTTATGGAAGTGTGAACAGAGCTGTAAATATTTAGAGCATATTTGCCAACATTCTAAAGGGAGACCAGGACTCTAAGTGTGCCACAACATTTTTTTTTGTAATGTCAATCCCCCTTTGAAGTGATCACGCACCATTTTTATGACATGGACAACCTAATTTGCTGACCACTCTGCTTTTTCAAGACATGATCAATGGATAAAGTACCCAAGTCATATGTAAAATCATAGGAAGCCGGGTGGATCCAGGAGCATTCTGCCGGACCTGGGAAATTTGACCTCTTTTCCAAGACTCCAGGAGATGACCATTCTTTTTGGAAGCCTCCTAGAAGTTTAGTTAGAGTTGGCGAGAATACAAAATACCACCAATAAGTATGTCTTGCAATTGTGCTTTTCCGCGAAAGTTTCAGCTGTTTCCTATTATTAACTGGTCTATTCTGGAGTAACTCAATTCACCTAAAATCCTGAATGTAAAATGTCTCTAGCTATGCAGCAATACAACATTATGATATGTATCTATTCACATCATATCTGAACTTTCTGTTAAAGGTATATAACAAGAGTATTCTCCAACGTATACCACTAACAAAAGACTCTGATGTCCTCCATTATACAGTCATACAGTGGCGTAAATCACCCACAAGGCCCAAATGTTAAGCAACTTAAACTGTGTGCTATTGCTATATGTTTTTATATGGCTGCCCCTGTATTGAATAGTCTAGTTGACTGCCCTTTACTATACAGTAAAAAATAGGTATAAGGATACAAATATTCCCAGTGTATGCCAAAAAGATATATATTATATAAAATATTAATATATAGATATTCTGCTTGGACACACAGGGTCAGTGAGACCCTATATACACCTTAGGCATATTGTGAATAAACTTTACAGTGCCAGAAAATGCATAGAAAGGAAAGACTGTCTTTTAAGGATATTATGAAAGGGTATACTTATTATCTAGCTAATAACCACTGTGTATAAACCTCATTGCAAGCTGTCACACTTAACAAATATTATTGTTGCACGATGTGCGTCATAAGCTGTTGCCTATGCGAGAAGGAGAACAGTCTATTGGCTGATCCTTGACAGTGGATGAGCAGCTGAATTAAGGCATCACCTTCCGATTCCATACATGTCTCTATTCAGGTGACGCCGTTGTATTTACCAAGCTATGTTACCATAGCAACACGTGAGCAGAAATGTTCTTGTGAGCCATACTTCTGTCCATGTGAATAACTCTGACATTTCATGACATGGCTCTCAGTTCAGAAAAAAATGCAGTTGTCCCTTTTAATAACCTCATATTCAGACGCCAGTGATACTGACACATACCTCTTAGGGACAGACTTACACATCCTGAGGCTCTAACAGACTCCATATTAGCTAGACTGTACAACAAGGGAATAAGGAACACCTATGTAAGACTTTATGATACGCTTGCAACATGATTAAAATTATTATAAACGGTATTATTTATTCATGAAGAGTTAACATTCTCGGCTATGATGTAGCTGCAACGTTAGATAGACGCAAACTAATATGAAATCAGATATCACTAGTGAATGTATACATCTTCATAAGTGTCATAATCTGATCCTCCTTGGGGGTATTTTAAAAGGTGGGGGTGAGTTTCAAGTGCCCATGGCAAAGACAGCAAAACTCTCCTCCATCTCCTTTTATACTCACTTTGCTGACATTGCTTAGAATAACCTAGCTTTTAGGACTAATAGCCAGTGGGTTACTCATGGTGCTCTAGGGCAATATTATATAAGTCATGAGAAAAATAAAGTACATCCTCAATCTATGGTTTTATGTATCAAGACTTATAAAAATGATATCTGGTTCTTAGACGTTAAATACAACCTTAGGTGAACAATAACACACAGCAAACTACACTAAGCAGTTGCCCACATTCACTATGGCTGATGTGCCTAGAAAGTAGTTAAAAACTTGTGCCCCGCTCGCCACTTTTTTAGACAGTGGATGGAGCAGGGCAGTAATGTAGGATGCCCCAGTCTGTCAGATTTTCTATAACTCACACCAGAAAACTGTTCTGGGTTATATCACAAAAATCTACGCCAATTCCAAATGACACATCTTGAGCCTGCCAGGGCATCAATTAAGACTGACATAAGAATCACCAGTCTCACCAGTGTGTGAAAAATAGTACACCTTTACTGCTTCTATAGGAATTAAGAAGGTAAGCATCAGACAGGGGTTGCTCATCAAATGCCCTTGATAAACTGATCACCAGCAAGTATGACTACCTCTATAATAGCAGAAGTTTTGGACTGCAGTAGTTTACGTGTCTGGTCAGACATGAGCCAACATAATGCCAACGAGCCATCAGCCATGATCTTAGAGAAGCACTTATTGCTGCCCCTCAATCTGGGAAGGGTTAGGATAAAGTCATCAACATCAACAGGTGCAGTAACACTGCCTGGCCACTGTACAGCCCATCTGCTTCTGGCTCCATACACTGTATAGTACAGAGATCAGATGCAGCCCTGAACAGCTGATCCATGCAGGGGGAGGGGGGCACTGGCTGTCAGCCCCCCTACTAATCAGATATTTATGACCTATCCTGAGGAGAGGCTGAAAAAAAAACTCCAGAGAAAAAAACACCTGTGACATTATAACCCACGTCTGGGCAACCTCTGTGACAGTCATAAAAGCTGCTGTGATATCATAACTGTTCTTTTGTCTGGTAATCTGCTGTGACATCACAAATGTGTTACAACTAGTATCATCCGGGTAATGTAAGGGGTGACATACCCTAAACACCATCAAATTAGCAGCTGGCAGTCAAGGAGCCTACAGACTGTTCTTGTAGGGGGATTTCTGTCTCTGTATCATTAGTTATGTGAGCCAGGACCTCTGGAATAAATAACTAGAATTACACACTCTTTACGCTATTTACTTTACACATATGCTAGCTTCGAAGGATTACGACATAATCTCCTACTGCTGATACTCTTGTCCTATTTCTTCCAGGCAGGAGACAGACACTTTGAAATATAATGAAGGCAGATGATGCGAACCTTATCAGCTGTTTACAGGTGTGAAAACTGCCCTTACTTGAAGGTTATAGAGGCTATAGCAACTTCTGAGACATTACTATGCAGATAGTTTGAGAAGACAGCCTTGATGCCATGGCTGCATCCTGGCTCAATGGCCACCATACATATAACAGAAAAGTTGTCTGAACCCGCAAATTACGGCGGGACTGGCCAGCTATATTATGTATATGGGGGCTTTTTGACTTTGGCCCAACAGACGATTTTGTGAAAATAAAGAATCCTTTGGTCCCCCAGGAGATAAGATCCTAGCAGATGTCTTACTCTTTTAATCCCATTGAAAACACACGCCTTGGCCAAACAAAGTGTACATGTGTCAGGAGGGACAGCCATTTGGGAAAGTGTGTGGGCAATCTCTACTTTCAGCCTCTATATCTGTTTTGTATAACATAAAAATAATAATACATTTTTATTTATATAGCGATAATATATGCTTTGGCACTTTACAAATCATAAGGCTCATGAACAGACAAAATGAGACATAAGAGTAATAAATCAATTCACAGCGAGGGCCCTGCCCTGGAGCGCTTACAATCTATGAAGTAGAAGGGGTGACACAAGAAGTAGAAGTGTTCATGATGTGGTCCAGCCATGGCTATGAGATACAGCTACACAAATAAATAAATCTATATGAGCTGGTCTCCAGCCCCTATCCTTTTACGTACAGATCCAAAGTGCCTGGGCACGCAGGGTAAAACTTAGATAAAGGCATCATGTCCTGTAGGATAATGTGGGGGGATGAAGAATGAACAGGGGAGGGTTAGATTGGGGAGCACAAGTGCAAAAGTGTTATATTAGGAAATGTGATAGGCCTGTCTGAAGAGGAATGTTTTTTGGATGCGCTTCAAGTTGTGAAAATTTAGTGTTAGGCCCGTTGCACACTACTGTGTGCGGGCCACTGAACACAATTGAACGGCACGCCCATGCACGGGCGGTTCACGGATGTCATTCGTGTGCCGCCATTGCATTTGCAGCCCCATTCATTCAATGAATGAGGACCACCGAAGCACGGCTGCAGAACCGGGCAGGAATAGGACCTGTCCTAAGTTTTGCGGCCTAGACTGCATCAGTGTGCTATCCGAGAAACACCCGGATAGCACACTGAACTGGAACACGGTCTTGTGCAAGGTCCGGCGTAGCACATTCCAGAGAACTGGTACAACTTGGGAGAAATCTTGGAGACGGAAGTGGGAGGTTCTAACTAGAGAGAATGTTAGTCTCAGGTCTTTGGCAGAACAAAGAACACAAGTTCTATAGTGAACAGGCAAACCATTGCAGTGACTGGCACAGACCAGAGGCATCGATGTAGCATTTAGGCTGATAGATAAGCCTGACTGCCACATTCAGAATAGATTGTAGAGGGGAGAGTTTAGTGAGGGAAAAATCGATTAGTAGGGATTTACAGTTGACAAGTCGAGAGTGAATTAAGGTGACAATAAGGGTTGATATTTCCATGGTAAGATTCTGGAGATGTTTTTATGGTGCAGGTAACATGAGCATGCAAGCAATAACAGACCGATCCTTCTACAGTTTCTCTGAACTGCCCTTTTTAGAAACTGAATGGATCACTAGATTGTATGCATAGTCCTGGTTGTTAAGCCATGTATCCCTAGCAACTAGACTGTCAGACATGACAGCTGTTCAGCTCAAGGCTAGATTGGCACTGTTAATGCAAATAAGTGGGAATTAAGTGGAAAAGCGACTTTGCAGCAGTAAATCCATCATATTCTCTTTTGACTATGATCTTAAAGTCAGGGTAACATTACTAGCAGTGACAGAATCGGGATTTGAACACTAGAGCGGAACAGAAAGGTTAATATAAAATTTTGTGTTATGTAGAGTAACAAGATTATATTCATGAAGAATAACTCACTATTGTTTGCACCGGTCATGCATCTTTTCCTGGGATCCTGAGACCTCAGGGGGCACCTCTTGGCGTTCTCTGTAGAGTGGTGTCATGACCTCTGTATGACAACACCAGCACCAATACCCCTAATCGCCTAACAAATATTATTTTGTGTATATGGGATATTTTTTTTCTTAATTTGCACATATGTGAATATGTAAAGGATTCTGAAAAGGTAAAAAGTCAGCCGGTCCCCAGGAGCCGCCTTAAATCCCACAGGATCCATACAAATATTATTTGTCAGACACACAAATAGACTCGTTCATTCGTTTGTTCTCCGCTCAGCTGTGACACAGTTTGTTTCTATAGCAACTTGTAGACTGCGCAAGTGCCCAAGGATGTGATTCTCTATTCTCCTTCTGTGAATACCAAGCACTATGGGGACGTCTCTACAATCCGTGCATCTTGAATTTTAGACTCATACAAAACACAGCACAACATCTCAAAACAAGTGTAATGTTGATGTGTCCTTCCAATTTGTCTTGATTATATGTTTCCTCCTTTATCATAAATGATACTAATTCCAAAATCTGAATTACATTTCATGATGAAATCTGGGCACACATAAATAGAATACTTACAAGATGCTGCAATTACCACAATCTGCCGGCAAAATCGGCAATCATGTAACCGATGAAGGGCGAGGTAACAGTAATGTGGCATAGTAATAATACTGAGATTCCTTTATAGGGGTAAAAATATAAGGATAGATAGATAGATAGATAGATGTAACAGAATCCCAGCCTCAGTGTCTATAGTGCTTTCAGTAACTAGTCGGAGGTATGTTCTGCAATGTTCCTCGTGGCCAGTTTATTTGCAAGTGCTTCAGCTTTACAAAATTTCCGATCCCTGGAGGGATAAAGCTTATCTAGTGTGAAATAATAGACATCTGAGCTTAAATAATATACTGTAGTCCCTGATGGTTATGCACACAGTGCCCTTTCCTTGATATCCCTGTGTCCTACTGTCCCTGTAGGTTGTTAGTTTATATAGTGTCCACTGGATGATATACGGTGCTGATGATCAATGGTATGTTAGTCTATAGGTAGTGCCAGCAGAGTAGTCTCTAAACACATGGACTATGCACTTTAAACAATATATTGTATAAAGGGTTGTCCAGGATTTAGATAATGATGACCTATCTGTATCATCAATATTAGACTGACGGGAGTCCACTGCCTAGCACCCCTACCGATTAGCTGTTTGCAGCAGCTGTAGGGACCAGCACTACATAGTGGATGGAGCCAAAAGCAGACATCTCTAGTGAACAGCTGATCAGAGGGAGTGTTGGATGATGGATATTGATGACCTATTCTAAAGAAAATGCTGGACAACCACTTTAAAGGAAACCATACTAGTAAACATAAAAAGCACTTAAAGGTGTTATACTATGATAACAAAAGTCCTGAAATGTGGTGAGAATTGTTTAAAGGTAGTCTGTCACCAGAACCCAGCATATCACACAGAAAGGTTAGGGTCACCTAAAGCAAATGGTGTTTTCCCCTAGTGAATCAGTGCTTCCATGGCCAAAATATCATAGTTTTTGTCAATATGCAAATTAATTCTTTGGAGCAATGGCAACAGCCTTTTTGCTCCAAAGAGCTCATTTGCATATTGACAAAAACAGCAAATTCTCAGCAATGGAGGCATCGATTCAGGGAAAACACCCTACCCTATCTATCTGCGTGGCTGGATTGATAGACTTTGGTGACAGACTGCCTTTAAAGGGAGTCTATCACCTCCCCAAAGCACATTCAGCTGTCGCTACCGCATTGTATAGTTTAGCAAAAGCATCAAGGAGGATATACAGTGGGGAAAAAAAGTATTTAGTCAGCCACCAATTGTACAAGTTCTACCACTTCAAAAGATAAGAGAGGCCTGTAATTGACATCATAGGTAGACTTCAACTATGAGAGACAAAATGAGAAAACAAATCCAGAAAATCACATTGTCTGATTTTTAAAGAATTTATTTGCAAAGTATGGTGGAAAATAAGTATTTGGGCAATAACAAAAGTTCATCTCAATACTTTGTTATATATCCTTTGTTGGCAATGACAGAGGTCAAACGTTTTCTGTAAGTCTTCACAAGGTTGGCAAACACTGTTGCTGGTATGTTGGCCCATTCCTCCATGCAGATCTCCTCTAGAGCAGTGATGTTTTGGGGCGGTCGCTGGGCAACGCGGACTTTCAATTCCCTCCAAAGGTTTTCTATGGGGTTGAGATCTGGAGACTGGCTAGGCCACTCCAGGACCTTGAAATGCTTCTTATGAAGCCGCTCCTTCGTTGCCCTGGCGGTGTGCTTGGGATCATTGTCATGCTGAAAGACCCAGCCACGTTTCATCTTCAATACCCTTGCTGATAGAAGGAGGTTTGCAATAAAAATCTCATGATACATGGCCCCATTCATTCTTTCATGTACACGGATCAGGCTTTCTGCAGGTCATTCACTAGGTCCCCCCGTGTGGCTGTGGGATTTTTTCTCACCGTTCTTGTGATCATTTTGACCCCACGGGGTGAGATCTTGCATGGAGCCCCTGATCGAGGGAGATTATCAGTTGTCTTGTAAGTCTTCCATTTTCTAATTATTGCTCCCACAGATGATTTCTTCACACCAAGCTGCTTGCCTATTGCAGATTCAGTCTTCCCAGCCTGGTGCAGGTCTACAATTTTGTTTCTGGTGTCCTTCCACAGCTCTTTGGTCTTCACCATAGTGGAGTTTGGTGTGTGACTGTTTGAGGTTGTGGACAGATATCTTTTATACTGATAACAATGTCAAACAGGAGCCATTACTACAGGTAATGAGTGGAGGACAGAGGAGCCTCTTAAAGAAGAAGTTACAGGTCTGTGAGAGCCAGAAATCTTGCTTGTTTGTAGGTGACCAATTACTTATTTTTATCTTACATATTATATTTGTGAAAACCCAATCCTGTGATTTGTCCTTTCTACTTTGGAGTTTTTCTGTCACCCACTGTGAATTATACCATTATGTTATATTTGTCACTTCTGTAGGTTTTGAGAAAATCAACTTTAAAGTCTTCTGCAAAAGAGGCAGTTGGTGCACTGGGGGTGGGCCTTCAGCTCCCTGGAGCACTGCTCTTGTCATTTTGACCTCTTCTGCCTGAATCACCCCATACCGTGGGAGTTGATCTTCCCACTGCTATAACATCACCCATTCTACTTGAGCAGCAAGAGTAGTGTTCCTGGAGTTGAACGCAACCCCCAGTACACCAACTGCCTCATTTGCATAAAACTTCAACTCTACAGAATTGACAAACAAAGATATGCTGTTTATCAATGTAATGTGCTCTGCAACACAGTAGTGACAAACACCTGATTATTCATGGGGAAGGTAATAGACTCCCTTTAAATGACAATATTTCTGGTACAATATAAACCCTTCTCATCATGTTTTGCTTCCATGTATACCCCTTGATGCTGCTGCTAAACTATGCTGCTGAAGAGTGCCTCTGGACCAAATCACTCTCCTCTCCCTTCTGGAAGTTAACAGCATACATTTTAGGCAAGTGTGGAAAAATTGCTACAAAATAAGAATACTTCAAAATAGGGTTAATAGTTTAATCAATGAACAAAAGAGAAACTAAATCAAATCAATATTTGGTGTGACCTTTGCCCTTTAGTGGAGAAGCCCTGGAAGTGATGCTATGGCCTACACAGAGCCCTGATCTCATCATCATCCAGTCTGTCTGGGATTACATGATGAGACAGAAGGATTTGACCAAGCCTACATCTACAGAAGATCTGTGCTTAGTTCTCCAAGATGTTTAAAGAAAAAGGACAGTCACATCAAATATTGATCTGATTTAGATTTCTATTTTATTCATTCACTTTACAGTTTGTTAATTGATATAAGTAAACTATTAACACTTCTGGTTCTGAAAGCATGCTTACTTTGCAGCATTATTTCCATACTTTGCATTGTAAGGACCGTACTTAAAGCATACCTAAACTTTAGAACAATTGTAGATTTCCTGGCAGCAATTGTGATATTAATAAATATTGTAATTCATTCATGCATTTTGGCTTTCGTTCATGAAATCCTGTCCCCTATGTATTGTTCCACTGTCTTCTCACTTACAGGGGAGTACAGGCTCTAATAAAACAGGTAACCTGAGTCTAGGGGGGGGGGGGTCACTTTAAACAGTTATAGCTTGGCCTTTTTAGAAAAGTGCTTTTTGTGTCATATGAAAGATGAGTCTTATCTGTATTATTTTTAGAGATATTATCAGTTCAAAACACAGTCAGGATTGGAAGCTGCTGTAGCTGCATATAAATATGTCAATCCCGACCATGTTTTTAACTGATGATATCTGAAAAACTGAAAATAATACAGATAAAACTGCAATCTTGGGGTCATGTGAAAGATGAGAAAACAAAATGGACGAGATACAAATATTTAAAGTGACCCCCACACAGTTTCCCTGCTCTATTAGAACCTGTACTCCCCCGTACTCCAGTGAGAAGCCAGTGAGAGAAACAAGGCAAAGAATACAGAAGGGACAGAAGTGGATTTCAGTGCAGAAGTTCATGGAAAGGAGCCAAAATCCAATAATAAATTATATTACAATATTTATTAATGTCAAAAATGCCACAAAATCAAAAGTTGCTCAAAAGTTTATTTTTTAAATCAAATCGTTTTTATTGAGGCTTTCAAATACAAAACGGGAAACAAAACCAATCCCTTCCGAACCACTTCCCTGTGGCCCCCCATGAAATCCCAGCATCATTCCGCCATTATTATTCCAGAACAATGTGATAAAAGTCATTTCCCAATATAAAGGATCTGGTTACTTCCTGTGTCTTGGTTCCAGCCTGGAGCCCCTGAGGCTTTGTTGAAGTCCAGTAATGGGGAGAGACATCAGAGAGCCGAGAACACAAAAAGATTCAGGTACAGTTGATGCATATCTCTAATATACAGCAAGTATCAGCAGAATGCCATACAGTAAAAATGGTAATAGTCAATCAAAGCATCAAGATGGCCAGCGCTAGGACCATCCAAGTCCCTATAGAGTTATTACAGTCGTATATGATCTCTATCAGAGTTCTAGGTGCCAGGCCTGGAGTATCCTTCTTTAAATATACAAATTTCTTTAGTTATACTGTAGTAATAGTTCTTTAGTAATAGGGATCACTCTGGCTTTAAATTAAATTATTTTGGGGGGGTCGGAATCTCTCTAATGTGCAGGTATTAGTTTACAGGCCTGATTGCTCAAAGGTTTAGGTATGTTTTAGGTCCCTTCTTACTACAGTGTATTGCTAGATTAGTGTAGAGGCTTTTGTCCTTTCTTGACAAACAGGGCAAAAAACTATTGGCTGGTGAACAGAGGATCACTATGCATAAACCAGGATGTAAGTGGAATGACTAAACATGTGTGACTACCAACAATCAGCTCAAGAGGAGGACATGCAAATTGGTATACAATGCGAACACCAGATGTAGCCATACTATATATGTAAATGTAATAATTCTTCCCTGTATCATTTTTTAACAACATGTTAAGGGCAAACATTGTTCATTTAAAGAGAACATTTCAAGTCCTCTAAGGCTAGGTTCACACTAGCGCTCGGACTCCATTTGGGGATTCAATTCCACTTGAAAAATGTAGAGAGAAAAGTTCTAATCTCTGCATTTTTTGGGCGGAAACCTGGGTAACCACTTTTTAAGTGGATTGGGTCTCTGTTCCGTTCAGGAAACCCGAACGCTAGTGTGAACCTTGTGTAACATTGTTCTATATATGGTTATATACCGACATAAAGCTGACAGTGTGCTGAATTCAGGGCACTGTCAGTTTTGCTGGTATCTGTCCTGGTACCTTTAGTTTCAATACTGAAAACACTGCACAGCCAGAGGGGACAGCCCACAGCTCAGCGTCATCACTGGGTGGTGAGGAACACCTCCCTGACTGTACACTTCTATATTCTTGCACTGCCAGGTGTGGTGTTCCTCAGTGCCCGGCGATGATGCTGAGCTGTAAGGCTGACTCCTCTGACAGTGCGGTGATATTGGTACTGAAACTAACGCCACTGATATCTCTGTCAGCTTTGCAGCAGTATGTAATATTCACAATATTAGAGGACATGAAAGGTCCCCTATAACGTGATCTTTCCAATAAATATTACATTTATAGGACATCTTTTCTAGACCTTTAGGTTCTCTTTCACCAACATACTGTAGTTATTTTTCAGTATATTTATCTAAATTCTAAACTAATATCTAAACTGACAATATATGTGTTTCTTATGTTTCCATCTAATTACAGTAGAATGATACTGGCATTTTTATTCCTTAATTCGATGGTCATTTAATATTGCCTCACAGCTGAATGCTAAAATCTCGTATAAAATTCCTGTTGAATTTCAATCACTCTATGACTGCAATTGCTTATTGTCTGACTCTTTGTAGAAGAGCCCAGTGGTATCTCCGGGAGGAGCAGAGATTAATTATGTAGATTGCATATTAACTGACACCCTGTCTGGGCTGCTCCAGCACTTGATATTCACAGTGCTGCAGATTCACTGGAATGCCAGACATGAGCGTCTGTCTCAATGTCACATTTTATCTCAGTTAAACTTGTGGTTCTCCAGCATACAAAGGGTTTACTTTCAAACAATCTCATTCCTTATGACCTATTAGAGTAGAGTGTGGACCCCACCGAAAGATCCCCTCATTTCTGTCCTTTAGACCTGAAGCTTAACCACTTCAGTACCGGCCAATTTCTGGTTCAGGACCAGACACATTTTCGTTTTTTTTTGTATGTGTGGTTTTGAGGGCTGTAACATTTTTATCATTTGGTTTATTCAACTAATTTCTGCGTCTTTTTCGGTGACACATAGGGCTTTATTTTTATGCTGTTTTTATTTCTGCATATGTTTTCTTTTTTTTTTTTATATCCGGGAAAATATAACCAAAGGAGGAGGGAAAATGTGTCTGCTTTTCACTTTTAATTTTTTTTTTTATTTAATAACACAAAGTGCTACTAAAAAACTTTATAAAATAGTTTTTCCTCTACGTTACGGTCATTTTTGTTTTTTATGGTGTCGTCGGGGGTGGGGCTATAATCTGTAATAAGGGTGTTCTATCGGCATATTTTATTTTTTTACATTGTGTCCCCATAAGGTCATAATAGACCTTTGGGGACATCTGATTTCCCCTGTAACTGGGTCTGATACATTTAACCCCAGTTGCAGGAGGAATACAGCCTCCTGCACCTTACTACAGAGCTAATCTGGGTCCTGTAGGTCCCAGCAGCTCTAACAGATGCTGATCCTGGCGGATCATGTGAGCGCCGGATCAGAGGGCAGCAGCAAGATGGCGGCGCCCATAGCGCTGTATACAGCGCTCATTGAGCACTATATACACAGCGATCGGGATGGCAGGGAAGGTAATAAACCTTCCCTGTCTTCTCTCTGGGAGCTCTGGCTGAAGTTACAGCTGGCTCCCTGTTTCAGCAACTGCACGAATTTGTGCAGCTGCTGAGTTCTGCTTGGTCGTACCGGCACGTCCTTGCATAACAAGGCAACCACCTCTAGGACGTATATAGTCTATGGGTGTTACGGAAGTGGTTAAACGCTACGTACAACTTTGAAGCCATTTGTTTCTTTAAAATGTATATTAGGATACAAAAAAAACACTTTTATAATGCGTTCAGTGACAAATGTTGCTTTGTTTAGCTTCTGCAGTTGCAATGTTTTAGGTTGAGGCCCCACGTTGCGGAAACAGCTTTTTTCTGTTGCATATTTTTGCCAAGAGTGGCTACAAAAGGAAAGGGAAATATAAAGGAAGTACTCATACTTCTACCTTCTGCTCAGTTCACTCCTGGCTTTGGCTCAAAAAACTGCAGTGGTGCCTCTGCCTGATACTGCAAAGCAAGCTGCAGAATGTGATTTAGAAGCAGAGCTGTCGGACTTTCTGAGGGCTCATTCTCCAGCCTGTCTTTGACCTCTCTTCTTATAAGCCGATTTATGACCAAATCAAAGTTCCAAGCGGCGTTCTGCAGCTTGCTGAGTAGTATTAATCATAAGCAACTGCAGAACCCAAACAAACAAACATTTTATAAAAAGCCTATTGCAGAACAGTTTTTTTAAGCCAAAATACATGTAAATCAATAATAAGAAAATTTCTTCAAAGGTATTCATAGATTTTAAGGCGAAGGACAGTATATAGTATTGGTATCACTTATATATTCCCAAGCTGTATTACAGAAATATTATTCCCTTCAAGCACTGTTTTTATGGGAAAATACTCACTGAGGCAAGAGATTGGTCTGTCTAACTGGTCTATGAACATGGAATTACTTTATGTATGTGGCCCACATTTTGACTTCAGCTTTGTTTTGTCATAGGCTAAATTCACATCTGCGTCGGAGTCTCCGCAGGTGATTCTATCGCAGATTCCACCAAAAATTGTTGAAGAGAAATATCATGCACAGAGGACATTTGTCTCTGCCGGTTTCAGTATAAAAATGGCGGTAACCTGATGGAAACCCAATGGACCCTATTATAGCCAATGTGGTCCGCGGGTGTCGGTGGGTAACTGCTGTTTTAGAGGATGGGCTCTCTGTCGTTTGGGTAAGTGTAAACCTAGCCAGAGTTGGATTAAAACTTGGGGGAGAATTTCCACGTACACCTTGATAGATATCTGGAAAGAGACAGATAAGTGTTACAATGTAAAAACAGGAGCCGATTTCATAATTATTATAATAATGAAAAATCGATAGCCTGTGCTTAGAAGGTTACCATTAGCACTGTCTATTGCTGCACACACCTACATACAGGGCAGTTCCTGAAATTTCCACTACAGTATACAGAGTTAAGGACGCACCATCTCTACTGTTACTCCTCCCTCTACTCTTTGCTACAGCCATAACTAAAAAACTGAGGACTAGTGGCCATTTTCTTGCTACCATTTCTTCAGTATTTCAGAATGTGGTCCTGACAAGAGTGTAAAGCATCCACTTCAGTCATTGCTTCTATATTTTAGCAAATCTAGCGGTCCATTGTGTCATATATCAAGGAGTGTAAACCTAAAAGTGAACATGTGATATACCCTACCTTACTGTAATATATTACATGCAGCAATACGTCCCAATAACACATCTGTTATATCCAGTCTTGATATCTGAACATTTTTATTTTTTTGTTTTCAGAAATATACTAAAAGGAATCAATATTTTTGACAATTATACTTACAAATTATTCTTCATTTATTTCAGTAGACACATATATAAAATAATAAAATGATACAATGTAGATGTTATAATCCAGGAAGTTATTCTATTCAATATAATACATCCCAACTTGACATATCTGTTAAACACCCAGGTAAATTATAGGACAAGCCTAAGTACAAGGCGTGTCCCTCTCTGTTGTATTTAATCATTTTTATGTAATGTGAGCTGTTAATTCCCCTTGCTCTTCCTCCTGCATATATTACATTGTTACAATTGTTTATAGCTGCCAAAAAGATAGTATCACACAAAACACATTGGTTGGTATTGCCGCATAGGAGTATACGCAACTTTCACCTATGACAAAACAAAGCTGAAGTCAAAATCTGAAAGCAAATTCAGGTTTCACTGTTGTTAACCACAATGTCCGAACCAAACCACAGGACAAGCTGAAGAGAGTAAGTTGCAGGGTGCTCACTGGCATCCATCTGAACTATGAAGAGGCTGGCTGAAATGTCCTAGGGCGGCACAGTGGCTCAATGGTTAGCACTGTTGCCTTGCAGCAAAGGACAGCACCACGCATCTCAGATTCCAGGGTTGGTATAGGATATGGTTGACACAGGTTTCAGATTTTTGGCTAGAATTTTGTCCAGCAGTGATTTTGGATTAGATATCTCTTATCTACGAGGCACCAGTTAGGCTGTTCAGTTTTTATAGTAAAAATACAAGGGCCAATACAAGAACATAACAACACATCAGTTAGTCCAGAGGTATAGATAAAAGTATATGATAATGTTATATACATAGAAACAGCATAACAAGGGCCCAGCTCATGTCATCTGTTGATGAAGCAATAGGAAGGTTTTAGGGTGAAAGAATATATTTGCAGGTCAAAATGGCAAATGACCACAGGTAGACCCAAAGAAAGAAAATGTGTGCCAGATACTATGCATAGAGAATGAAAGCTATTGACCTAGTACATTAAATGGGTTTTTTAGGACTTAGATATTAATGGCCTATTCCTAGGACTAGGTGATCGATATAGATTGGTGGGAGTCTGACAACTCCACCTATCAGTTGACTGAAGGGGCGGCAGCTCCAGGAGTGCTGCAGAAGAACATAGCTCCATACGCTGTGTAGTGGTCATGGCGTGTTACTGCAGCTCAGTTCCCATTTACTTCATTAGTTGTGGAGTTTCAGTTACTGGCAGTAATTTGGAATGCAGTAGGGATCAGCAAAATTTTGCTAAATTGTTCTATGTCATTTAAAGGTGATTTTTTTTTCCCCCCATTCCTCTGGGGTCTGTGGGTATAGGTGGCTGATGTATTCACTAAGGTAGATTGTCAATAGCCATTACAGGAAAATGTAGTATTTTACAGCATTTATTCAATAGAATGAGAAACCATGTTATTCATTGTCTACTGGATCATAGTGACAGGGTTGAATAACTTCTTCAATGAGGTCTTGACAATATTGTAATGGCACACATTTACTAATGCTTTCTACAAGGTGTTCCTAATTCAACACAATGTGATAGATTTGATGTATCTTGCTAGAAGTTAGATACTTTTCTCTTTGTAAGCTAAGTTTACTTAGTCCATTATTTGGTAATAAAAAACTAGCACAACACAGTAGTAAGCCTGGTGCATTTTCAATGTGACCAAACCAAGCCGCCTTTTCTAGTCACTTAGGAAATCAGGCTAGCAAGGGGCAAGTATCTGTTCTTTTTTTAAATAAAATTTAAAAAATATTAAAAAATAAATTAAAATAATTTTGTGTAAATTGCTTTTTGCCAAAAAAAGAAGGTGCAATCACTGCATACACTCAAGAATACTTCTAGAAATCTGTGAACAAAGTTCACTGTGCAATCCACAAATGAAAGTTAAAGCTGTAT
This sequence comes from Leptodactylus fallax, assembly GCA_947044405.1. Lineage (NCBI taxonomy): Eukaryota > Metazoa > Chordata > Amphibia > Anura > Leptodactylidae > Leptodactylus > Leptodactylus fallax. Next base: position 5,503,605 of record CAMRHE010000077.1, on the reverse strand, counting down.
CATGCAAATATATCAACACAATCCGGAAACACTGCCCGATTTTCTGGGCCAAAGCTCATTTAAAATGGACTGAGGCAAAATGGAAATCTGTCCTGTAGTCAGATGAATCCAATTGTGAAATTATTTACAGAAACCACAGACGTTGTGTCCTCCAAACTCAAGAGGAGAGGGACCATCTAAGCATGTTATCAACACAGTTCAAAAGCCTGCATCCTTGATGGTATGGGGATGTATTAGTGCATATGTCATGGGCTGGTTTACACATCTTGTACTATCAATGCTGAGGAGTATATAAAGCAGGGAGACTCAGCAGGCGAACCGCTGGGATTGGTAATCGTATCTGCTGTCTGCACAAGAGTACCATGGCTCTGCTCCTATGCAGGCAGCAGGGACGACTGCTGATCCATGCTGCCACTATTGTAATGTATCAGGACTAAGGGGCCAGTGGTCGTGGTCCCATTCATAGTATAATGCCCTCACACAGTAAAATGCTCCATTAGTGCTCCCCAAACAGTATAATGCCACATCAGTGCCCCCACGCATTACAATGCCAGAAGTAGCGGATAAAATAAAGAGCTGGACTTAGCAGAGGTGGTAAAAGGTCTTCTTTAAGATGCATTTCAGTGGAGAACACACACGACAGCCTACAGATTTAGTTAGGCTTCAGTATTGTACAATTACAATTAGGATCCACGGAAACTGCTCCCAGACAGCATATGTGGCCAACAAATTCACCTCAACAGCTATCACATTGTATCACAATGCTGCAGTAGTAGATTAGAAGTTATTTCATATTGCAAAGTAGAGAATGAGATATCCATAGGATGATTAATGTATTCCCAAATGTACAATAAAAGTGTCAGTCCTGAGTAGACTTCTGTAAATATATTTCTTCACTATGATAAGCTATGAGCTCCTGCAGCTCTCAGTGTACTCTTTGCTCAGTGTTGACTTACTACTCCTGCTCAGCCTATACCAAATTGCCTGTTCTACCCACAGAGGAGCTATTGGTAGAGGTAATAGTCACATCCTGACCCTGGCGACCAACAGAGCCCAAAACTCCCTCTGCCACACAAGACAGCAGTAGTATAAATGACACATGGTAAGTTTTGCTGTGTTACTAAATCTGCATTTGGGCAGAGGAGCTTTATGTTACACCTCTATACCCATGTTATAATAAAATACCCTTTTTAATTTGAGCCCACCTTTTTACAATCCACAATGATCTACAGTGCAGAGGAGTGGTCTGGTGGTCTCCTGCGGATGCTACTAGAAAGATGCAGTTGTATACTATCCATGAAACAATGGGCTCTGCTTAGTACCAAACATATCCTGTGCCAGATAGACGGGAATACTAACTTGGGTTACTAAATGCTGCATCAAAAACACTTTGAAAAAAAAAGCTATTTATCCATACAATGTATTCCAGTATCTTGTTCCAACTATATTATAAATTTATTTACAAATATCTAACAAAATAAGTTAAAGAAATATTTGAACAACCATTAACACCACTGTAGGTATAATATTGGTAATGCCATACAAAGCAGGATAAGGCCTTGTTCACATAGCGGAATCTGCCACTCATTTTGGGGCTGATTCTGCCTTCAAATCGGCAGCAGATGCCACCCTAATTCTGCCTCCCATTGTTTCCAACGAAAGGCAGAGATTATAGCAGGAGGCTGAAAAAATACGCGTCTTCCTAGAACTTGCCGCAGATTCCGCGGCTCAAGATTCCCCACTGATTAAGCCCATTTATCTGGTGGAAAGTTGCGACGGAATGCCGATGCTCTGCGTTGTATTGTGCGGTGGATGTTATCAACTCAACTGTATGTGAAGAGAAAATATTTAGTTTATATTTATAATACTATTTGGTCTTCCAGATGTAATTTAGCACCATGAAAAAGTATTCCAAAAAAAAAGGAAATCTGACATCATAGATAAGTGAATTTCTACCGGTTATAAGGGGGTTAATCACTGAGGCAGACTGGTTAACAGGACAAGCTCCTTCTTCCAAAACCTGATGAGAAAATACTTTGACAAGGGCGCCATCTGCTGTGCTGACAGAGAATGGTATTTGAAAAGCATGGTCAGATCAGAGGGCTCTATCCATGCAGAAGTGATCACCATTTATAGAAGTGCACAATATAGGTTAGGCTCTGTGCACACCAACATGTGCTTTGTCAGTGTGCTAGTGTGTTTTTAAAGGCCATTATTTTCTATAGCCCCATACACATGTCCATGTATTATCATGGGTCTGTTTAGGGGCCCATGGGCTTGGAGTCAGGACAGGGCTCACTGCAGGAAATGACTGGGTCTGTGGAAGGTGTGGATGGCACACATGTGCTGTTTGGGCCATTTTCCCAGGCACCCTATGATGCACATGTTTGCGTGTGCTAAGGCTGGGTTCACACAGTACATTTACACAGTGTAGTCTCCATCTTGGTTTTCATTACAAACACTGAAGCAAATCACAGACGTGTGAATAAAGTCAAATATGATGGCAGATCCAGCATATCCATACATCAAGGTGAATTCAGACAGTTGTGTGCTGTCCAGATGTAGGTGTGACGGCCATATTTCCTGGACAGACTGAAGCTCAGCTGAACCAAACTCCCTGCATCATAGTGATCTATGATGCGAGTACCTGAGGCTGACTTGTCTTGTTATGTATTAGGCTGCGTTCACACCTGAAATAAGCAGATCAAGAAGTCCAGTATGCATGGCTTTTTCGTCCACAGCTCTCAGTTTAAAAACAACTGACACCATTATAGTCAATGGGGTCCGTCACGCTCTGTATTTTAGCAGTCCATCTGTCTGTTCTACCGGTCCTCTGACAGATGAGAACAATGGACAGCCTGGGGCAGATGTAAATGTAGCCCTAAGTTGTCTATTGATACTATGTTCATATTTAGATCGTGGTGTCCGTTTTGGTGGAATCTGCCTGCAGAAAACTCCATGTGGACATTTCCTTATGTATGTAAGTAGATATCAGTACAGAATAGAGTATAATTGTTGGAGGAAAGACATACAGCTCCACGTATCTCAGCTCACCCGTCTCAGCACATTATCACACATATCATCAATGGAAATACTCAGTTGGTGCTCAGATACTCCTCCTGGACCTGCCCAAAGGTTTTCTCTTCTATTACTAATTCTCTCATTTCAAATATCAGCCCCTCATACAGAACTGCCCCCTCCATAGAAACATCAACCCCCTTATACAGAACTGCCCCCTCCATAGAAACATCAGCCCCTCATACAGAACTGCCCCCTCCATAGAAACATCAGCCCCTCATACAGAACTGCCCCCTCCATAGAAACATCAGCCCCTCATACAGAACTGCCCCCTCCATAGAAACATCAGCCCCTCATACAGAACTGCCCCCTCCATAGAAACATTAGCCCCTCATACAGAACTGCCCCCTCCATAGAAACATCAGCCCCTCATACAGAACTGCCCCCTCCATAGAAACATCAGCCCCTCATACAGAACTGCCCCCTCCATAGAAACATCAGTCCCTCATACAGAACTGCCCCCTCCATAGAAACATCAGCCCCTCATACAGAACTGCCCCCTCCATAGAAACATCAACCCCCTCATACAGAACTGCCCCCTCCATAGAAACATCAGCCCCTCATACAGAACTGCCCCCTACACAGAAACATCAGCCCCTCATACAGAACTGCCCCCTACACAGAAACATCAGCCCCTCATACAGAACTGCCCCCTCCATAGAAACATCAACCCCCTTATACAGAACTGCCCCCTCCATAGAAACATCAGTCCCTCATACAGAACTGCCCCCTCCATAGAAACATCAGCCCCTCATACAGAACTGCCCCCTCCATAGAAACATCAGCCCCTGCATACAGAACTGCCCCCTCCACAGAAACATCAACCCCCTTATACAGAACTGCCCCCTCCATAGAAACATCAGTCCCTCATACAGAACTGCCCCCTCCATAGAAACATCAGCCCCTCATACAGAACTGCCCCCTCCATAGAAACATCAGCCCCTGCATACAGAACTGCCCCCTCCATAGAAACATCAGCCCCTGCATACAGAACTGCCCCCTCCACAGAAACATCAACCCCCTTATACAGAACTGCCCCCTCCATAGAAACATCAGTCCCTCATACAGAACTGCCCCCTCCATAGAAACATCAGCCCCTCATACAGAACTGCCCCCTTCATAGAAACATCAGCCCCTCATACAGAACTGCCCCCTACACAGAAACATCAGCCCCTCATACAGAACTGCCCCCTCCATAGAAACATCAGCCCCTCATACAGAACTGCCCCCTACACAGAAACATCAGCCCCTCATACAGAACTGCCCCCTCCATAGAAACATCAACCCCCTTATACAGAACTGCCCCTCCATAGAAACATCAGCCCCTCATACAGAACTGCCCCCTCCATAGAAACATCAGCCCCTGCATACAGAACTGCCCCCTCCATAGAAACATCAGTCCCTCATACAGAACTGCCCCCTCCATAGAAACATCAGTCCCTCATACAGAACTGCCCCCTCCATAGAAACATCAACCCCCTTATACAGAACTGCCCCCTCCATAGAAACATCAGCCCCTCATACAGAACTGCCCCCTCCATAGAAACATCAACCCCCTTATACAGAACTGCCCCCTCCATAGAAACATCAGCCCCTCATACAGAACTGCCCCCTCCGTAGAAACATCAGCCCCTCATACAGAACTGCCCCCTCCATAGAAACATCAGCCCCTCATACAGAACTGCCCCCTCCATAGAAACATCAGCCCCTCATACAGAACTGCCCCCTCCATAGAAACATCAGCCCCTCATACAGAACTGCCCCCTCCATAGAAACATCAGCCCCTCATACAGAACTGCCCCCTCCATAGAAACATCAACCCCCTTATACAGAACTGCCCCCTCCATAGAAACATCAGCCCCTCATACAGAACTGCCCCCTCCATAGAAACATCAGCCCCTCATACAGAACTGCCCCCTCCATAGAAACATCAGCCCCTCATACAGAACTGCCCCCTCCATAGAAACATCAGCCCCTCATACAGAACTGCCCCCTCCATAGAAACATCAGCCCCTCATACAGAACTGCCCCCTCCATAGAAACATCAGCCCCTCATACAGAACTGCCCCCTCCATAGAAACATCAGCCCCTCATACAGAACTGCCCCCTCCATAGAAACATCAGTCCCTCATACAGAACTGCCCCCTCCATAGAAACATCAGCCCCTCATACAGAACTGCCCCCTCCATAGAAACATCAACCCCCTCATACAGAACTGCCCCCTCCATAGAAACATCAGCCCCTCATACAGAACTGCCCCCTACACAGAAACATCAGCCCCTCATACAGAACTGCCCCCTCCATAGAAACATCAACCCCCTTATACAGAACTGCCCCCTCCATAGAAACATCAGTCCCTCATACAGAACTGCCCCCTCCATAGAAACATCAGCCCCTCATACAGAACTGCCCCCTCCATAGAAACATCAGCCCCTGCATACAGAACTGCCCCCTCCACAGAAACATCAACCCCCTTATACAGAACTGCCCCCTCCATAGAAACATCAGTCCCTCATACAGAACTGCCCCCTCCATAGAAACATCAGCCCCTCATACAGAACTGCCCCCTCCATAGAAACATCAGCCCCTGCATACAGAACTGCCCCCTCCACAGAAACATCAACCCCCTTATACAGAACTGCCCCCTCCATAGAAACATCAGTCCCTCATACAGAACTGCCCCCTCCATAGAAACATCAGTCCCTCATACAGAACTGCCCCCTACACAGAAACATCAGCCCCTCATACAGAACTGCCCCCTCCATAGAAACATCAGCCCCTGCATACAGAACTGCCCCCTCCACAGAAACATCAACCCCCTTATACAGAACTGCCCCCTCCATAGAAACATCAGTCCCTCATACAGAACTGCCCCCTCCATAGAAACATCAGCCCCTCATACAGAACTGCCCCCTTCATAGAAACATCAGCCCCTCATACAGAACTGCCCCCTACACAGAAACATCAGCCCCTCATACAGAACTGCCCCCTCCATAGAAACATCAACCCCCTCATACAGAACTGCCCCCTCCATAGAAACATCAGCCCCTCATACAGAACTGCCCCCTACACAGAAACATCAGCCCCTCATACAGAACTGCCCCCTCCATAGAAACATCAACCCCCTTATACAGAACTGCCCCCTCCATAGAAACATCAGTCCCTCATACAGAACTGCCCCCTCCATAGAAACATCAGCCCCTCATACAGAACTGCCCCCTCCATAGAAACATCAGCCCCTGCATACAGAACTGCCCCCTCCACAGAAACATCAACCCCCTTATACAGAACTGCCCCCTCCATAGAAACATCAGTCCCTCATACAGAACTGCCCCCTCCATAGAAACATCAGCCCCTCATACAGAACTGCCCCCTCCATAGAAACATCAGCCCCTGCATACAGAACTGCCCCCTCCACAGAAACATCAACCCCCTTATACAGAACTGCCCCCTCCATAGAAACATCAGTCCCTCATACAGAACTGCCCCCTACACAGAAACATCAGCCCCTCATACAGAACTGCCCCCTCCATAGAAACATCAGCCCCTGCATACAGAACTGCCCCCTCCACAGAAACATCAACCCCCTTATACAGAACTGCCCCCTCCATAGAAACATCAGTCCCTCATACAGAACTGCCCCCTCCATAGAAACATCAGCCCCTCATACAGAACTGCCCCCTTCATAGAAACATCAGCCCCTCATACAGAACTGCCCCCTACACAGAAACATCAGCCCCTCATACAGAACTGCCCCCTCCATAGAAACATCAGCCCCTCATACAGAACTGCCCCCTCCACAGAAACATCAGCCCCTCATACAGAACTGCCCCCTCCATAGAAACATCAGCCCCTCATACAGAACTGCCCCCTCCATAGAAACATCAACCCCCTTATACAGAACTGCCCCTCCATAGAAACATCAGCCCCTCATACAGAACTGCCCCCTCCATAGAAACATCAGCCCCTGCATACAGAACTGCCCCCTCCATAGAAACATCAACCCCCTTATACAGAACTGCCCCCTCCATAGAAACATCAACCCCCTCATACAGAACTGCCCCCTCCATAGAAACATCAGCCCCTCATACAGAACTGCCCCCTCCATAGAAACATCAGCCCCTCATACAGAACTGCCCCCTCCATAGAAACATCAGCCCCTCATACAGAACTGCCCCCTCCATAGAAACATCAGCCCCTCATACAGAACTGCCCCCTCCATAGAAACATCAGCCCCTCATACAGAACTGCCCCCTCCATAGAAACATCAGCCCCTCATACAGAACTGCCCCCTCCATAGAAACATCAGTCCCTCATACAGAACTGCCCCCTCCATAGAAACATCAGCCCCTCATACAGAACTGCCCCCTCCATAGAAACATCAACCCCCTCATACAGAACTGCCCCCTCCATAGAAACATCAGCCCCTCATACAGAACTGCCCCCTACACAGAAACATCAGCCCCTCATACAGAACTGCCCCCTACATAGAAACATCAGCCCCTCATACAGAACTGCCCCCTCCATAGAAACATCAACCCCCTTATACAGAACTGCCCCCTCCATAGAAACATCAGCCCCTGCATACAGAACTGCCCCCTCCACAGAAACATCAACCCCCTGATACAGAACTGCCCCCTCCATAGAAACATCAGTCCCTCATACAGAACTGCCCCCTCCATAGAAACATCAGCCCCTCATACAGAACTGCCCCCTCCATAGAAACATCAGCCCCTCATACAGAACTGCCCCCTACACAGAAACATCAGCCCCTCATACAGAACTGCCCCCTCCATAGAAACATCAGCCCCTGCATACAGAACTGCCCCCTCCACAGAAACATCAACCCCCTTATACAGAACTGCCCCCTCCATAGAAACATCAGTCCCTCATACAGAACTGCCCCCTCCATAGAAACATCAGCCCCTCATACAGAACTGCCCCCTCCATAGAAACATCAGCCCCTCATACAGAACTGCCCCCTACACAGAAACATCAGCCCCTCATACAGAACTGCCCCCTCCATAGAAACATCAGCCCCTCATACAGAACTGCCCCCTACATAGAAACATCAGCCCCTCATACAGAACTGCCCCCTCCATAGAAACATCAGCCCCTCATACAGAACTGCCCCCTCCATAGAAACATCAGCCCCTCATACAGAACTGCCCCCTCCATAGAAACATCAGCCCCTCATACAAAACTGCCCCCTCCATAGAAACATCAGCCCCTCATACAGAACTGCCCCCTACACAGAAACATCAGCCCCTCATACAGAACTGCCCCCTACACAGAAACATCAGCCCCTCATACAGAACTGCCCCCTCATACAGAACTGCCCCCTCCATAGAAACATCAACCTCCTCATACAGAACTGCCCCCTCCATAGAAACATCAGCCCCTCATACAGAACTGCCCCCTCCATAGAAACATCAGCCCCTCATACAGAACTGCCCCCTACACAGAAACATCAGCCCCTCATACAGAACTGCCCCCTCCATAGAAATATCAGCCCCTCATACAGAACTGCCCCCTCCATAGAAATATCAGCCCCTCATACAGAACTGCCCCCTCCATAGAAATATCAGCCCCTCATACAGAACTGCCCCTCCATAGAAATATCAGCCCCTCATACAGAACTGCCCCCTCCACAGAAACATCAACCCCCTCATACAGAACTGCCCCCTCCATAGAAATATCAGCCCCTCATACAGAACTGCCCCCTCCATAGAAATATCAGCCCCTCATACAGAACTGCCCCCTCCATAGAAATATCAGCCCCTCATACAGAACTGCCCCCTCCATAGAAATATGAGCCCTAACATACAAAACTGCTCCCTCATACAAAAGCCTTCACTGACTTCCCGCGCTCACAGCTCCCCCCTCCGGCTACCACTTGTATTATTCCACCAGTAGCACAGCCACAGCTCATCACACGCCATACCCCTGGTCACGTGACCGCCCCCCGCTACCCATCTCCCCCTCCTGCCCGGTCATGTGACCACTTCACGCCTGCAAGTGGAGAGCTCCAGAATTAGGGGTTGTCATAGCAACAAAACGCAAAGGCCCCGGCAGCGGAAATACGGTCTATCTGCATATGGTCGAGTGTAATCACGTGATTGTGACATCATCGAAGGTCCTGTAGCCCCCCCCCCCCCAGGATTTAGCATCTACCGGCGGGATATGGCGGCCGGGCTCCCGGTTATCAGACTCTGGCTCCTCTTCATTCTGGTATCCAAGGTCCGGAGCAACCAAGGGGAGTTCAGCCCGGGACACTCGGTGGGCTCGCTGCCTGTCGGTGTGGCCGCAGCTGAGCGCAGGTATTGGCACTGAGCTAAGACGTGGCACAGACCTGTAACATTACACACCCTTCACTGATACTCTATAGGCAGTGATATGGGAGAGGAGACTGCTTCATGTGGACTAGAAAAGGTCCTGGAAGCTGCTCCTGACATGAGCCTACAGTATGAGACCATGTACCTGAGGTTATTGCTTCAGGGCTTGTCTAACATTAGAACAGATATGCTTTTATCCTAAGAAACAGCGCCACTCCTGTATGTGGTTGCATACGGTATTGCAGCACAGCCCCAGTCTCTTGCACTGGATTCTTTGTATAGTAGACAACCTAGTGGGGTATAAGCAGGTAGAGCAAACTCACAAACGCTGCCAGACTAGTATGACCAAAGATCACCCTGCAGCTCCTTCTCCAATGTTAGTGAATGGAGTCTCGCTGCGACCCTAAGGATGTTGTGACTGCGACTTCTGATCTGAAAAAGTTCAAGTGTTGCAGAATTTTTTTGCAAATCACAGTTGCAGCACCCTCAGTGTAGCCAAGAGACTCCATTCACTTACATTAATGAAGGAGTCACAGGACAAATGGCAGTCTTGGATCACATGACCAAAGTCGCCATGTATCCCTAGCCTACCACGCCAGCCACAGATCCGGATACCACACTGCTGCAGTATTGGACTCCACATCCATTACAAGGATTTTTCCAGGCAATAAAATAATTCTGAGGGTGGATTGTAGTGCAGAATAAAAATAAAATAAGCATTAGTCTCTTCTTTACCCCTCTGTTCTAGCAGGGGGGCACCACGGTCCTCTCTGCTGGTCTCTGATTCCAGCACTCCGGCGATGACCAAAGTGACTGTCCTCAGTGGTCATGTGCAGTAGTCTGTCATTGCTGCAGATATACTTGTTGGCTGAAAGCTATCTCCCCCAGTCTGGCAGTGGCTCTGGGAGGTCCTGAGAGTAAAAGTACTGGGAATGTTGCAATCACTGCAATGGCTGCCGTCCTCCAGAGCCAGCCGGATGGCTTGTGTCAGGTGTAGGGGCTTGAGAGTGATGTAAACTGAAATATCTCTCTGCCTGTTAAATTCCCCCCCTCCTCTGCTACGTCCTATCTGTCTGTCTGCTATTAATGTAATGCCTCTCACCTTGGAACATTCCTGTACATGTTGTATTTGTGTTTGTATCTGCTTATCTTATCTTATCTTATCTTTGCTGCTGTAACACACTGAATTTCCCCATTGTGGGACTATTAAAGGACTATTATTATTATTATTATTATTATTATTATTATTATTAAACCTCTCTGCAGCTATATGTGCCTGAATAGGATGTATATCTATCACAGCCGAAATAAATCTCAGCATTATATATAAGATATACAGTACAGACCAAAAGTTTGGACACACCTTCTCATTCCAAGAGTTTTCTGTATTTTCATGACTATAAAAATTGTAGATTCACACTGAAGGCATCAAAACTATGAATTATCACATGTGGAATTATATACTTAACAAAAAAGTGTGAAACAACTGAAAATATGTCTTATATTCTAGGTTCTTCAAAGTAGCCACCTTTTGCTTTGATTACTGCTTTGCACACTCTTGGCATTCTCTTGATGAGCTTCAAGAGGTTGTCACCTGAAATGGTCTTCCAACAGTCTTGAAGGAGTTCCCAGAGATGCTTAGCACTTGCTGGCCCTTTTGCCTTCACTCTGCGGTCCAGCTCACCCCAAACCATCTCGATTGGGTCATCTGGCGTAGCACCCCATCACTCTCCTTCTTGGTCAAATAGCCCTTACACAGTCTGGAGGTGTGTTTGGGGTCATTGTCCTGTTGAAAAATAAATGATGGTCCAACTAAACGCAAACCGGATGGAATAGCATGCCGCTGCAAGATGCTGTGTTAACCATGCTGGTTCAGTATTCCTTCAATTTTGAATAAATCCCCAACAGTGTCACCAGCAAAGCACCCCCACACCATCACACCTCCTCCTCCATGCTTCACGGTGGGAACCAGGCATGTAGAGTTCATTTGTTCACTTTTTCTGCGTCGCACAAAGACACGGTGGTTGGAACCAAAGATCTCAAATTTGGACTCATCAGACCAAAGCACAGATTTCCACAGGTCTAATGTCCATTCCTTGTGTTCTTTAGCCCAAACAAGTCTCTTCTGCTTGTTACCTGTCCTTAGCAGTGGTTTCCTAGCAGCTACTTTACCATGAAGGCCTGCTGCACACAGTCTCCTCTTAACAGTTGTTGTAGAGATGTGTCTGCTGCTAGAACTCTGTGTGGCATTGACCTGGTCTCTAATCTGAGCTGCTGTTAACCTGCGATTTCTGAGGCTGGTGACTCGGATGAACTTATCCTCCGCAGAAGAAGTGACTCTTGGTCTTCCTTTCCTGGGGCGGTCCTCATGTGAGCCAGTTTCTTTGTAGCGCTTGATGGTTTTGGCCACTGCACTTGGGGACACTTTCAAAGTTTTCCCAATTTTTCGGACTGACTGACCTTCATTTCTTAAAGTAATGATGGCCACTCGTTTTTCTTTACTTAGCTGCTTTTTTCTTGCCATAATACAAATTCTAACACTCCATTCAGTAGGACTATCAGCTGTGTATCCACCTGACTTCTGAACAACACAACTGATGGTCCCAACCCCATTTATAAGGCAAGAAATCCCACTTATTAAACCTGACAGGGCACACCTGTGAAGTGAAAACCATTTCAGGTGACTACCTCTTGAAGCTCATCAAGAGAAAGCCAAGAGTGTGCAAAGCAGTAATCAAAGCAAAAGGTGGCTACTTTGAAGAACCTAGAATAGAAGACATATTTTCAGTTGTTTCACACTTTTTTGTTAAGTATATAATTCCACATGTGTTAATTCATAGTTTTGATGCCTTCAGTGTGAATCTACAATTTTTATAGTCATGAAAATACAGAAAACTCTTGGAATGAGAAGGTGTGTCCAAACTTTTGGTCTGTACTGTATATATACTCCATTAATTTATTTTTATTATTATTAAACCAGAAAAGGGGGGGGGGGAAGTCTTCTCCTCCCCGACAGACACTAATTACACAGAGGGAGCAGAAGGACGGACAGGTCACACAGTTGCACTTGTACTTGTTCATCCCCCACAACAGCCTGTGTCTCCTCCATCCTTCTGCTACCTCCGTGTTAGTGTTCATTGGAAGTACACATGCACAGCTGAGATCTTATTTTGGCTGTGATATATGTACATTATATTCCGGCACACATAGCTGCTGGGAGGATTACATCAGTCTCAAGCCCTCTGACCTGGCACAAGCCATGGAGGACGGCAGCCATTGAAGTTCTGGCAGTGATTGACTCCTGGACAGCACCCTGTAGTCTTAGGCGCTTACAGTCAGAATGGGAAACGTTAATACTAAGTGTATATTAGGGAATTGATATAGAAGTTTTCTGTGAACCTTCATTTTAAAATATATATGTAGCATTAGTAGATGACATTTTGGGGCGAGAGACGTTCCTTCAGTTTTTTTCCCTCAGTATTGTTTATAATTGTAAAGCAATACTATAATTTATGGTTCTTGTATTACGCAGGTACTTGCTGTATGATGTGAACCCTCCAGAAGGATTTAACCTGCGCAGAGATGTATATATTCGCATGGCTTCCCTTCTTAAGACTTTACGGAAGAGTTCAGATTGGGTATTGGTTTTACCCCCATGGGGTCGTCTTTATCACTGGCAGAGTCCTGACATACATCAAGTGCGGATTCCCTGGTCTGAATTCTTTGATGTGGACAGTCTGAGCAGAAATATCCCTTTAATTGAATATGAAGAATTCTTGGCAGGTATTCGGAATTGTCAGATGTATTGTGGTTGTAATGCACTACTATTAGGAGACTGGAAGAATCTGCCTACGTTTGTCTAACACTTAAAGGGATTTTACAACACACAAGACTTATCCACAATCTACAGGAGTGTTGTGCTCAGATGAATGGAGTGGCAGTGTACATGTGTGACTGCTGCACTGTTTCACCGGAGGGACCCCAGGCTCCCACTTTTGTGATTGGTAGGGATCCCAGCATTTAGTTCCACTCTCAGGTGTTGTCCCCTGGCATCTGTGTAATGCCGTCTTTTATTCTTCATGATCCTTTAAGTCAAAGCGGAGGAGAGCTAATGGAAGAGGCCAAGCTCTCCACACCACTACCTGATTCCTTTGCTGTATTTGATGTCCCTGAGCCTTAGTCTAGCAATTGTGGTCATGTTAGCGGGGTAAGGGGCTGTGTTTAGGAGTGGAGAGCTTGACTTTAAGGACCTAATACATTGCATACAGAATAAAGGTTATTTTTGTCTATTGGTGGCAGCGGGCTAGCGTTTTAAAGATACTGGGGGACAACTCATGAGAGACGCTTTGAATTACTAATGGTGGTTTGGGGTTTGAGAAGGAGTTGACTGGTTTCCTTTAACCCCATTCATTTTGGTTGTCATAAAGCACACACACACCCTGTGTACCAGTCATATATACCGTACAAGGAGGAATTGCGTATCTGCAGCATAGCCGAGGGAAGCTTTCAGTTCTTGTGCATAAACTGCTTTATATTAAAGTCTTTATAATTTTTTTTTTTTTTTTTTATTCCTAGAATCCGGGGGACCATTTATTGACCAGGTGTATGTTCTACAAGGTTATGCTGAGGGCTGGAAGGAAGGTACATGGGAAGAGAAAGTGGACCAGAGACCATGTATTGATCAGCTCATGTACTCTGAGGACAAGCATGGATACTACAGGTAATGTATCATATAATTCTATGTTATTAGTGCTGGATACTAGTTTAGTGATAATACACCTTTTTATGCAAAATGATAACACTAGCAATCTTTTTCAGTATGACTTCACAATACTACCATGTAGGAATGCACTTTGAAAAGCATGTTAAATGCTATATTATATATCGCCTAGTCCTAGTCGTGTGTGCAAAAACTTTCAGCATGCCTCATGAACACACAGTGGGAGAGATTTATTATCCCCTGTACCACTTTTCTGGCGTAAAATAAGTCACAAACCAGTTGAACGCAAATCACATTTTTACACTGTCCTCACCACTTTCCAGGGCATAGCTTGCTAACTTTGTAACATCTTCATGGCTAGACCTGAAAGGGCATGTCCACATTTCAGTAGCAATAACTTTGTTACTTATTTTTTTAATGACATGGCATTGTTTCATGCAGGAGAAATTGTATTAATTTTTCACACTCTTCAGGGTACATATAAATTTACTGTGGGCAGCATGGTGGCTCAGTGGTTAGCACTGCAGCCTTGCAGAGCTGGAGTCCTGGATTCGAATCCTGCCAAGGACAACATCTGCAAGGAGTTTGTATGTTCTCCCCGTGTTTGTGTGGGTTTCCTCCGGGTACTCTGGTTTCCTCCTACACTCCAAAGACATACTGATAGGGAATGTAGAGTGTGAGCCCTATATGGGACAGTGACTGTCAATGTCTGTAAAGCGCTGCGAAATATGATGGCGCTATATAAGTAAGCATAATAAATAAATAATAAATAAAAAGGGTTATCTGCTCTTTTTAAATATAATAAGGCATATCCTTAAGATTTAAGTTAGCAATTTTAGATTGGAGGAGGTCTGACTTTCTGCCTTCATGGCATTGTTTGGCAATGCAAGACTACATCAACTATTTCTGGAAGGGATCCAGTTGACATACTTGTGCACAGTGGAAAATGTATTATAAAGTGTTTCTATTTATTATTACAGTTTAATAACATGTATGGTTAGATGGTGCTGTTGTGCATTCTTAAAGGGAACCTTTCAGGGCAGTTTGGGACAATAAACCACCCACAGGTCCTTATGGACCAGGGTTAATCGCACTGTTATAAGCCCATACATGCCAGCAATAAAAATTGAAAAAAAAGCTTCATACCCTGCCGCTGTACTCCCCATGCGAAAGCAGTTTATCACTGAAGTCAGAGGAATACTCCGCAACTTCAGTGCGCATGTCCTATATCTCCGGCACTGGCAGAGTGAAGCTGGGGTGTACATCCTCGGCTTCACTGAAGAAGCAGGCAGGCGCAGGGAGCACCAGAGATGAGTCTGTTTTTTTTTTTTTTTTTTTTTTTTTTAAATGCGGGCACAGATGGTTTTAAAACAGGACGATTTGGGAAACTAAACCACTGGTCCATAAGGACTTTGAGTGTTTAGCGTCCCAAATCAAGTTGACAAGTTCTCTTTGACTACATAATCATATACGGTATTGCTTCCAAGTTTGCAACACATGGCAAGACTGCTAGAATATAATACAACTACTGCATGATAGTGTTTTTATTTGCAGAGGATGGTTTTGGGGCTATGAAGAGACCAGGGGTATAAATGTCAGCTGCCTTTCAGTACAAGGGTCTGCATCTATCATGGCTCCAGTACTATTGAAGAACGCTACTGCCAGGTGAGCAGACAAATTCCCCTTCACATACAGTAGATATTTATCTGATGTCACCAGGGGTCATGTTAACAGCTTTGCTTTTCCATCTTTAGGTCCATCATGTTAGACAGAGCTGAAAATCTTCTACATGATCACTATGCAGGAAGAGATTATTGGAATGTGTGTATATGAACAATTGCCATTCAACCTGGATATCCAATATTTATGTGTGTATATATATCAATATGTATGTTTAGATATAGGTGCTGCCACTTATATGCCCTTATACTATGTTTCCAGTCAGGCAGGAGGTTTATGTGAGAATGTATGAAAGGGACATTGGAGAGGGGAAGGGGTAATGCAGTCATTAAAGGGGTTGTTTGACCATGATATCCTGTATCCATATGGTCATAAAGAACACTGGAGGAGAAATATATAGCTGCAGAAATAAGGGTCAGACAAGCAGCTTATGGCTGCACTACGTTTTTTTTAAAGGTTGTTCTCGCAAAACAACCACTTTCACCCATCACAGTTTGAGGTGTGGATCAACAATATAGTCCATAGACATTAGGTCATGTGGTGGATCTCTACACTTTCAAAGGGGAAGTAATTTTAAACATTTTTGTTATAAAATGTGTTAGGGGATTTTGTCAACTGTTAAAAACTGCCTTTAAAGTATTCCCTCGAACTGGATGTTGTTGAGGAAAATCTGTATTCAGCTCATACATGTTGAATATGACTAATGGTTATATACAAAGGCAGCCTTAGCATGCCCTCTTCTCTCTAAATAACTACATGTGTCCTCTTTACTGTACAAGTGTTACTCCCTGTCTCTTACACAGACTGTCAGCACTAATCACTGACATTCTGACTCTGCTCAATAACTAGCTGCCAGGAAGACAGGGGAGAGTCAGGTTGTCAGCGATCAGCAGTGACATTCAGTGTAAATCTCAAGGAGGGATCTAGTAACATTATTTTTTTCAGTAAAGAGGACACATGTAGTATATATGCATATATATTTTCTTTATCAAGGTTCATTTAGGTTGGAGGCTCCGTAGGGGACTTTGCTCTCCGCTGGTTTCAGTATGAAAACTGCGGACACCCGACTGATCCCATTATAGTCAATGGGGTCCTCTGGTGTCTGCATGTAACCAATGTTTTAGTGGTCCAATTTTTATATGAATAGTCACAAACACACAACCAAAATAAAATGTAAAAAAAAAAAAAAAAAAAAAAAAAGAGTATAATAAACACCTGTGTAAAACAAACTGTCTTTTTTAATTATATATTCCCTTTAAAAGAGGTGGTTAGAATATGTATAAGGATGCTTAAAGGGGTATTCCCATCTCAAGGATCCTATCTATACTGCTAGCTTATGTAAATTGAAGACTTTCTCTAAATATATTGCTTTAGAAATGCTGCTTTGTTTTCCTGCTTTGTGAAATTATATCTCCCATTATTTACACAGCGTTTCCATAACCAAGGACCTGTGTGATAGGACAAGTGACATCACTCACTGTTATCTACAGCTCTGCCTGCAGGACAATCAGTTCAGCTAATTGCAGTTTGCTGATAAAGCCCTGTCTGTTATTTCTCTATGTAAGCACACAGATAACACTGAGTCCCTTCTTTAGAAGCCTGTGCATATTCATAGTGTCCTGTTCAGCAAGCTGGGAGGAAGGAGGGGGTACAGGAAGTGAGAAGAAGAGACATCAGGCAAAGCTGCTGAAACAGGGAGGTGGGAAAACCCCTTTAAAGTAATAAATACTATATACTTACCTGTACATTTTGCCAGGGATCCAGCAGAGAGTCTCGTCCACGGTCTTTGTTTACCTTCTGCCTATTGGCCGATCAGCGGTTCGGCACGGATTCACTGTTTGATCAGAACATCACTGCTCAGCCACTGACTGGCTGATGTCCACCTGTACAAGCCAAAGGTCAGGAAGAACGGAGACTCTCTGCTGGATCCCTGGCCAAATGGACAGGTAAGTATATAGCATCTGTTATTTTAATCCTACCTATATGCCTTAAAAAAAGGGCTGGAACAACCACTTCAGCTAAATACATATTTCTACAGTTTGGCAGACTAGTTAACAAAGTAAATGGTTTTTATAGACTTTTGAGAAGATAAGGTGGTTTTATTGCCACCTCCAAAGTGTGGGATGTGATTCTGTACTATAGGCATTATGTGCACTGCATATGAAAGTAAATGACATGTATACCTTTCTTTAATATGTGTTGCTAAAGTTTCTATAACAGAATATTAATGGCTGAATTTCCTTATATTCTTCTTATTTCTGGCTGCAGACGCGTCGTAGTATGGTGTTTGCTAAGCATCTGCGGGTAGTGGGAGACGAGTTCCGGGCAAACTTTCTTCAGTCTAATGATGAAGCCGACAAAACGATATTCCATGAAGACTGGACAAAAGTGAAGGTAAAGTATTGCTTTGGTGATAGAAAGAAACGGTATGTTCTGATGACGTTTCTTTTCATTATACCTTGTTTGGGGTCATACACTGGTAAATAGGAGGCAAAGTGTTCATATCCAATGTTTCCTATGTAGCAAAAGCCTAGCTCACCACTAGGTGGGCCTTACCTTGGTGTCCACCTTCGAAGAAAAGACTTCATTTGGGGGCACAGAGAAGATGTTCCCAGCCTACCACGAGCAGCGGAAGAAATTCACAGTCTTATGAAGAAACTGAAGCTGAAGAAGGTTTTTATTGCCACAGATGCTGACAGAAAAGGCAGGTCACAGTTTTAATTATTATTTCCAGTTTATTTAAGGGTTATTCGCACCATCTTAAATGCTTTCACTCAGCGCATGCATCTGGAAGATTTGCTGGTGTGTACGCTAAATGTAAACCCTAGTATATGCCACACAGTTGCATACATCATCCATCAAATGCTGACCCTAAAGACAGGCCCAGCATTTGCATCAGGAGTATGTGCTGTGAATAAACCATTAGAAGGAAGCGGGCATCACACCGAAAAATGAATGAACTCGCCGAGCTTTAGGTTTAATCTAGAAGCTGGCTGAGGTTTCCTTGTCTTTCCGATTTCTAGTCAGCTAAGCTTCCTTCTGGATGTTAGTTACTGCTGACACCGAAAGATATCGGGACTTGTATATAGAAATGATTGTCGGCTGAGAAATGTAATTCAGGAGTCCATTTAGAGATATGTGCATAACCTTAGGATATGTGGCTGTGCTATATAGAAATAAAGTGCAATATATACATTCTAATGCCTTGTATCATTCCCTCCATTGAACAGATTTGTATTTGCATGCCATACTAGCTTATACATATTGTGCATTGGGATTGAATCTGACATAACCAGCATTACAACTCCATACACCAACAAGGGCAAAATTCTTTTAACAACTATACAAAGTGTAAAGTTGAAATATTCTCTATCAGTATTTATTAGAAATTTTTTGTAAGAATTTTTCTTATCTAGTAGTGCACAGGTAAACGTAGACCATTGTCTAAGCATATTTAACATAACATGCCTGTTTGATGACTCTTTCTAAAATCATCTTGCTAGATCTGGAAGAGCTGCGAAAGTTGATCCCTGAAATGGTGAGGTTTGATCCCACCTGGGAAGAGCTGGAGATGTACAAGGACGGAGGGGTGGCAATCCTAGATCAGTGGATCTGTGCACATGCCAGGTAACATACACAAGCTGTGTTCATTCTACTGGAACAAGAGTACGTCAATAAGAAACGTTATATTATATCTTATCAGAGAAAAATACCTTTCTCTACTTATCTCTCCTTTCCTCCTTCCTTGCCTCCTAAACTGTTCAGTTCACTGCTCAAATCCATATTCAGTATTGACAGGCTGCAGTTCATATAAGTCTATGTAATGACTGGAATTCCGTCTTCCATGTTGGACACTTATTACAAATTCAGATTATAGTAGAATGAAATGTGTTAGCAGTTTTTGAATTATTTTGCACAAATATATTTCATTAACCCTCTTCTGATACTTTACAGATACTTCATCGGTACCTCCGTCTCCACCTTTTCATTCCGTATTCACGAAGAAAGAGAGATTTTAGGCTTTGACCCTAAAACAACCTACAACCGGTTCTGTGGAGACCAAGAAAAGAACTGTGAGCAGCCCACACACTGGAAAATTGTCTATTGACCTTGATAGACACTTGCCCTGGGAGGCATGTCAAAAGCTTTGACCATGTGACGGAGGCTACAAGGCTGTTACTTGCTACGGTTTTAAGGGAACACCTTTTTGTGCTGTCTAATTCTCACTGGGATATTTTTAAGCGCTCTCCATTAGAGCTTCAGTAGGCATAGACTTGGTGCTGCAGCTCTTGTGAATACACCATTAACACGGGTTACACGAACAGATATTGAGACATTATATAGTTACATGAGAACAAAAATATAAAAGTATTTTAAAAGACTGGTTCCAAGAACAAATCTATGAAATATATGAAGAATATTGTTTTTGAAAGCTGCTCATAGTGATGGGATAGATCTGTATTCTGGACCTTTAGTAAAACCAAATTCAAAATTTATAGGGGTTTTACAGTGTACAGTATTGATGCCCTAGCGTAAGAAACCTGGCACCCCTATTGATCAGCTGTTCTTAGCAGCTGATACACAGAAAATGAAGCAGGAAACAGACAGCTCTGTTCTGTTCCCAGGTCCTCAGTATTTTTATCCCAAAATATACCTTTAAGCCTTTGTTGATGTTATTGCTAAGAGAATACAATATTTCATATAATATTCAAGTAATTATTATAAATTGTCTCTATCCCCATGCCCAACCTGTGCCAACTTTTATCTGTGGAAGTCTTCAGTATTATGATAAAAGTGCCATTTACCATGTTAAAGGGGTTGTCCAGGGAGTGTCATTATACTTATATGCGTCAGGGTTTTCTTGATGCCGGACCTGGGGGTTTGGGGCTTGTTTAGACCTTGGATCACATGATTGGAATCAGACCCTGTCCCCCAGCTTGCTCCGCTTCATCCCTCCTCTCCTATGTAAACAGGTAGTGTATCTGCTATGGGGCTTGGGTGACTATAGTAAAGTCATCTCCCATAGCACAGGTAACTAGGAGTGAAAATGGGAAAGGAGGGAGAAGACAGGGCGACCCAGGGGGAAGTGGCTGTTTCCAATCATGAAGAATCGTCAAGAAAACCCTGTTGCGCATGTAAATACAATTACACTTCCCGGACAACCCCTTTTAAGGGTCCATTCACATCACAATTTTTACATCAGTTTAAGCAGAGTTGTTTAATGACGGATGCAACAAATGTATGGCCATCCATTTACATAGTATCAATATTTGTCCGTTTTTTTTTTGTTTGTTTTTTTGAAGGATGCCAAATGACAAAACTGGATGTAAACACATACACGTAGCCGTCTGTTTGCATCTGTAAATGGATGTGCTAAACAGATGTAAAAAACGTGATGCAACTGGAGCCCAAGTTGCTGGCTACATGGTGGCAATACAGTCTTCTATTTTATACTATTAAATCTGTGCAGTTTTTTAATTCCATTACCATATGTCGCCAGAGTGTGATTTATTTTCTTTCTTGTTATTTCATTGCACCGATGAAGTAAAGATGATGACACTTGTTTTTACACAGGACTCTGAATCAGTAAATCTCTTGTCTATACCTCAACTGTTTTATAGGTGAATAAAAGTCTTCTAATAGCGGTATCTTTTTATTCAATGCAGCACTATGAAGTATAACAATCACTTACATGGCCACTTTAAACAAACAGAAGGGTAACAATATAAGGATGGTCTCATGCACAGTGGGCCAGATTTATGATCATGCATACTGTAACTGGCAGCAGATTGTGAACCCAGTGTGTTACCAAACCTGTTTGGCTTGGGACCACCTTCTAAAGTGTTGCCCAAACAGGATCCCTGGTTTTCCACCTTTAACCCTCAAATGGGGATCTGGACTTTGCTGCAGGGAATCTGCCAGGTCGCTGCCTCCTGAGGTGGTAACTGGGTTGGTAGGAGCTGACCAGGCAGGTCAGGAGTACAGTGCTGTGTGCCATAGAAACAGATAAAACACTATGTTAATACAGGGTAAAAGTAAAAAGACAGAATATATACACAGACTAAAAGCTGACCGGATACAGGCTTGGTAACAGTTACAGCATCATGTTTTTTACATCCATTTATCAGATTTGCTTAATGGATGCAAAAAACAGACACAAGTATGGTTGTCCGTTTCCATAGATAGCAATGTTAAGGGGCTTAAGGCCCCATTTAGATCACATTTTTTACATCCATTTAGCACATTTGTTTAACGGATGCAAAAAATGGACACAAATAGATGGCCATTAGTTTACATAGACATCTATGTACAGACAGCCACAGAGATGCAAACATGGCAGAAGGACATATACAACAGAATGACAATGCCATGTCCACATGAAAACAAATGCATAGATGGGAGTAGCCCAAAGAACTCAATCAACCAGATTGGAAGGGCAAATGTTCAAACATGGCACAGAGAGACTAGGACGTAGTTGAGACACAGCAAAAGGACTTGGATCCAGACAGGGATGGTAGAAACTAGGACATAGTTCAGACATAACTGACGGAAGGACAAGCTACCACATAGGGTAGGCACAGACTTTGGCTTTGTATAAAAGAACAGACAAAATACTTCCCTTCATGATAACACTAAGGGCCCACTAAAAAGAATATTAATAGGGCTGGGCGATTATGACCTGAATTAAAATTAATTGGGCATTTTACCTTGATTACCATTAATAGAGATTATTTAGGACATGTCCATTTAAATCACATCCCTTTTACAGTATGAGTCTGTGTTGGGCAAACCTTGTGAGGTTTACCTGTTGGGTTTGTTCAGGGTGGGTTCACACTTGCGCTTGAGTCTGTCCTCTGCCAATCCGAGTGAAAATCTCGGGAAACTGGATAGGCACCGGGTAGCGACAGGTTAGCGACGCATTGCTTAAAAACCCATTAATTTGAATGGGTTTTTAAAGCAATGCGCAGGTGTGCGCTTACACCCTCTGCGCTGTGAAGCTGTTTTTTTTTTCGTCGGACATAAAGTCCTGCATGTCCGACTTTGTTGCCGATGAAAAAACTGGATTTGCAGCGCAGAGGATGTAAGCGCACACCAGCGCATTGCTTTAAAAGCCCATTCAAATGAATGGGTTTTTAACCAATGCGTCGCTAATCTGTCGCTATCTGGTGCCTATCCTGTTTCCCGAGATTTTCACTCAGATTGGCAGCGGACGGACTCAAGCGCAAGTGTGAACCCACCCTCAGACTGAACATGGCCGAACTGCAATTGCTATTATACTCTGGGATCTCTTCAGACTTAAGAGTATAATAAGCAGAGGAACAGGAGAGGTGATCAAATAAAAAACAATGTTACTCACTTCTCCTGGGTTCTGGCGTGACTCTGTGCTGTTTTCTGCCTGACTACAGGAACTGTTGAGGCCTGTGATTGGGTCACACAGCTTCCCAATCACAGGCCTCAGTGGTCCCTGACGTCAGGCAGAAGAGCTGAAGAGAACAGGGAGCCATGCCGGAGCTCGGGAGAGGTGAGTAACACTTTATGTTTGATCACCTCCCCTGGGCCTCTGCTCATTATACTCTGAAGTCTGAAGAAATCCCAGAGTATAATAGCTCTAATGGATCCTCACAAATATTGTAATACCAGAACATAAATAATCGACATGAACAAAATCACGTCAGTTATCCTGGTTGATGTTCAGTTTTGGTTATTTTTGGAGTAATTGCCCAACCCTAATCTATAACATTATTGACTTATTTACACAGCTCATATATTTATTACACTGAAAAAAAATATAAAATATGTTTTATGATAATTTGCTTACTTCCACAAGTAAGAAATATGTATCTTGTTTAAAAAGGTAATAAAATAGCAAAAAATAGAGCAAAACACTTGTGAGAATTCGAGTCCCATAGACTAGAGAACCCTCCAGATTTATATAATAGAACTTTCTACATAACATCTAAGTTACTTTGGCTAGGTATGTAGGCAGAAGATAAACGTTGTAAGGAGTTTTCTGGTCTAAAAAGTATTGATAATCTGCAACAAAAAATGCAGCTTTTCTGCAATGTGTGGCCTTAAAGTGTACCTCCAGGTTTAAACAACTTTTCATAAATGAACTGTACAGGTGAATATAAGAAAATTTGTAATATATCCTGTTTCCTTCACCACTTATTAAGCTGTTCTCTTGCTCTTTATCTTCAGTCTGACTGCTTGTTTGCATTAGATTTGTCTCTGTGTTCATCCTCATACACAAAAATCTATGGAGAAGGGAGAGGTGGAAAAGGGGGTTTCTGCCAGCTTGTCAATTGACTTATTACCTCGTTCTGTGCACTGGTAGCTTCTTAACTACAACCTAGCAGTGTTAAAAGAGCACAGAATAGCGGAGTATAACAGTAACAATAATTTGAATGTCTTTTATAGCAGCATTATCATACCCCCTCCCCTCTTCATAGACTAATATGTAGAAAACAACTCAGCCTGAAAAGTGGAGAAGAAAAAAATATTTCTTTAATAAGATATATTGCAAATAGAGATGAGTGAATCGATTCTGCAGACCCCAGAGTATAATGATTGGAGACCCAGGTGGTGACAAACATAAAACCAGTGTTACTTACCTGGTCTCCGGTGCGTTCCCTGCGTTCGGCCTTCTTCAATGTCGCACAGCCCGGCTCACGTGACGCCTGCGACGTCACCAAAGAAGGCCGAAGCCGGCTGGAAGTAACATCGGATCGCCGGAGAGGTGAGTAACTCTGGTTTTTATGTTTATCACCTCCCCTGGGTCTCCGATTATTATACTCCGGGGTCTGAAAAGACCCCGGAGTATAATAATAGTAGTATTTGATGGGGTTCGCCGGCCGCGGCCTCACTTACCATCCCCGCTACTGCACACAGCCGCTTCTGCGTCCCATAGCAGAAGGGGAAGCGGGGGGCGGCCATGACCAGCAGCGGGGATCGATAAGTAAATAGGCCGTTACGTGCCGGGGATACTCCAGCAGGCAACGGCCTATTTATATATATAAAAAAACTTCTCACCTACCTCCGATGCCTTGATGCAGCCGCCGCCTCCTCCTGTTCTTGTCCGCGACGTCTGCGTGTCAGCGTAGGAGGCGCGATGACGTCATTGTATCGCCGCCTGCGCTGACATGCAGAGGTCTCGTAAACCAGCCCAGGACAGGTATCGCGCAGCTTTGTTTTTTTTTTTTTTTTTTTTTTTTAAGCGGCCTGTCCTGGGCTGGTTTACATTACATAGACAATAAAAAATGCCGCTCCCCTGCGGGCCAGATAAGTGTCGGGCCGGATAACAGAAGGCAGCGGGCCGGATTCGGCCCGCGGGCCTTGTGTTTGACACCTGTGCCATAGGGGAAGGGTCACTTTACAGGCTGAGACGGGTGCATTGGCATGCATACATTCAGATCAAGTGGGGATTCTCTTTGTACTTGATTTTGTAGTTTTTTTTTTACTTATTAACTGAAATTACTGTAATCCGTGTGCACTAAATTATATATATATATATATACAGTACAGACAAAAAGTTTGGACACACCTTCTCATTCCAAGAGTTTTCTGTATTTTCATGACTATAAAAATTGTAGATTCACACTGAAGGCATCAAAACTATGAATTAACACATGTGGAATTATATACTTAACAAAAAAGTGTGAAACAACTGAAAATATGTCTTATATTCTAGGGTCTTCAAAGTAGCCACCTTTTGCTTTGACTACTGCTTTGCACACTCTTGGCATTCTCTTGATGAGCTTCAAGAGGTAGTCACCTGAAATGGTCTTCCAACAGTCTTGAAGGAGTTCCCAGAGATGCTTAGCACTTGTTGGCCCTTTTGCTTATAAATGAGGTTGGGACCATCAGTTGTGTTGTTCAGAAGTCAGGTGGATACACAGCTGATAGTACTACTGAATGGAGTGTTAGAATTTGTATTATGGCAAGAAAAAAGCAGCTAAGTAAAGAAAAACGAGTGGCCATCATTACTTTAAGAAATGAAGGTCAGTCAGTCCAAAAAATTGGGAAAACTTTGAAAGTGTCCCCAAGCGCAGTGGCCAAAACCATCAAGCGCTACAAAGAAACTGGCTCACATGAGGACCACCCCAGGAAAGGAAGACCAAGAGTCACCTCTGCTGCGGAGGATAAGTTCATCCGAGTTACCAGCCTCAGAAATCGCAGGTTAACAGCAGCTCAGATTAGAGACCAGGTCAATGCCACACAGAGTTCTAGCAGCAGACACATCTCTACAACAACTGTTAAGAGGAGACTGTGTGCAGCAGGCCTTCATGGTAAAATAGCTGCTAGGAAACCACTGCTAAGGACAGGCAACAAGCAGAAGAGACTTGTTTGGGCTAAAGAACACAAGGAATGGACATTAGACCTGTGGAAATCTGTGCTTTTTTCTGATGAGTCCAAATTTGAGATCTTTGGTTCCAAACATTGTGCCTTTGTGCGAAGCAGAAAAGATGAACGAATGGACTCTACATGCCTGGTTCCCACCGTGAAGCATGGAGGAGGAGGTGTGATGGTGTGGGGGTGCTTTGCTGGTGACACTGTTGGGGATTTATTTAAAATTGAAGGAATACTGAACCAGCATGGTTACCACAGCATCTTGCAGCGGCATGCTATTCCATCCGGTTTGCGTTTAGTTGGACCATCATTTATTTTTCAACAGGACAATGACCCCAAACACACCTCCAGACTGTGTAAGGGCTATTTGACCAAGAAGGAGAGTGATGGGGTGCTACGCCAGATGACCTGGCCTCCACAGTCACCAGACCTGAACCCAATCGAGATGGTTTGGGGTGAGCTGGATCGCAGAGTGAAGGCAAAAGGGCCAACAAGTGCTAAGCATCTCTGGGAACTCCTTCAAGACTGTTGGAAGACCATTTCAGGTGACTACCTCTTGAAGCTCATCAAGAGAAATGCTAAGAGTGTGCAAAGCAGTAATCAAAGCAAAAGGTGGCTACGTTGAAGAACCTAGAATATAAGACATATTTTCAGTTATTTCACACTTTTTTGTTAAGTATATAATTCCACATGTGTTAATTCATAGTTTTGATGCCTTCAGTGTGAATCTACAATTTTTATAGTCATGAAAATACAGAAAACTCTTGGAATGAGAAGGTGTATCCAAACTTTTGGTCTGTACTGTATATATATATATTTAATATGTATTACAAATTAAAGTAGCAGAAATGGAGTACTGTACAACTAATAGAAAATATATACATTAACAACTTAATGCAGTGTGAAACCATATGTCAAAATTCATGGACACAACTATACACATGAGATAACTGTGGGTGAAAAGTAATACCATGCTGCAGTGCTTTACACTATGTTTACCACTAGGTGGCATTGTGTACCTAGAGATAAAAGGTTTAGGTCAGAGTGCATCATTTCTATCTATTCCACGAATATGCTTTAAAACTAGTGATGTAAGAATGTATTTTCAACCTTATGGCACACAGTATTAATATATTATGTGAAATTTTTGTGTTCTTCGTATGCTTGCGTCAGGTTCCTCTAGGTAATGTGGCTACATTGCCTTCCTATAAAATTGGCTGCACTGTGTGAAAGAGGATATTAGACGTTGATCCTATTTGAGGGTAGACACTGTTTAGAATCCATTATTAAACATTAGGCAAATTATAGTTTTTCACATTTTCCAATATATATTAACTGTCAGTGAGTGAAAATATTTTTGTTTATTATTCCTGCAGAATCCTAATATTTCTCCCTCGGAGAGGTGGATTCCATGTTATTCAGCCTGGATAGTCACTTGTGTGCTAAAGAGTTTGGACTCTCCACACTGATACATTTTTGTAACTCTGATACATTGTAGCAAAACATCAGAACAGACTTTGTGCTGTTCACAGGTGATTGTCTAATGTGGTTCCAATATTTACAGTTTTTTAAATTGAAATGCACAAAATCCAACACTGAAAATGCACAAAAATGAAAAAAATGAGACCTATTTTGTCTCATGTTACAAGTAAAACTGAGAAATATGTAAGACATTTTCTCCATCATTTCCTCCTCTCCACAGTGTTCTGATATATGACAACTGTCTATATCATGAACCTGCAGACAGACAAAAGATTAAGCCCAACCATATTAACACATAGTTGTCAAAAGTCTTTTGAAGTGGGCAAACTGTAAAGTTTGGGCAAAATTACTCATGAAGTGGTTTGTGGGCATTTCCTAGGTGTTAAATGGGCATTCCTGGTGGTCCTGAGGGAAGGGAATGTGGGAGCCAAAATGTCCTGGGATTTAGTTGACAACTATGTTCTGTATCCTTGGCCCATATTTATCAATGCAATGAGGCTATAGTCATGATGTTATAGATGGAAGTCATATTTATCAAGCCCCATGACACTTACTCCTACAAATGTTTCAATATGTTGGATAAAAAGTACCAGTGTTCAGGCATAGTACAGTCCAGTGTCTTTGTACCATAGCTTCACTACATGTTTGATTTACAGTAAAGATACAGTACTGTGCAAAAGTTTTAGGCAGGTTAGTGTTAATAGTTTATTTTGCCAATTAGCAAAATTAAGTGAATGAACAAAAGAGAAATCTAAATCACATCAATATTTGGTGTGACCGCCCTTTGTCTTCAATTCCTCTAGGTAGACTTGTACAGTACAGTATTTTTGAAGGAACTCTGCAGGGAGGTTGTTCCAAACATCTTGGAGAACTAAGCACAGATCTTCTGTAGATGTAGGCTTGCTCCAATCCTTCTGTCTCTTCATGTAATCCCAGACAGACTGGGTGATGATCAGATCAGGGCTCTGTGGGGACCATATCATCACTTTCAGGACTTCTCCTCCAAAGGGTGGTGTAAGCAGGCAAGTGGTAGATGGCAGGTATCTGCCACTGAGAATACTGCTCTCAGTTAGGCTGAAGTTTGGGTCTGAGATCTGCAGGCTCACTCCCACACTCCACTCCTGGTGTTGACACCTTCAGGTGTGTGCAGCATTTAGATTAAAACTTGCCAGAGCTGTGTGTGGCTGTCTGCTGGAACAGAACTAGCCTGCTAAGCTGCCAGAGCCTTCAGGAACATTGTACTGTCTGGAGGACAAGCTGGGATGGGACTTAACCCCTGCACTGGTGAGGCGCACTAAAAGTTTGAATTGTTTCTGTGCACCTGAAGTTAAGGACGTTTTATTTTACCATTTTTCTGCTGAAGCAAGCTGTTTTAAGTTTCAGTGTGTGAACTGTGCCCAATAAACCTGAACATTTGATCTGGTACTTTATGCCTTCTGTGGTGACAAGATTAACCACAAGGTCCTGCATTTACAGTGGTCACACCAAATATTGATATTTGATTTAGATTTCTCTTTTGTTTCATTCACTTTATTTTGTTAACTAACAAACTATTAACACTTCTATTTTTTAAATCATTCATTCTTATTTTATAGCATTTTTCTACACCTGCCTGTTTTGCAAAGTGCTATAGATCATATGCAGACGTAACTGCATGGTAATGGGGAATTCAGTGCAAAAATCCATAACAGATAAAAATCTGTAGCATGACTAGAGCCACTTGCGGTCTCTGAGTGGTGCCCGTTCGGACAGTCTGCACATTCGCAATATGTGTTTTTTTTGTTTTTTTTTTTCAATCCAAGAATGTGTTTTTAGTGCCCAAAAATGGTACATGCGCAGTTTGAATGTGTTTGTGAGGGTCTCAGCAGCTTCTATGGAACAGGTAAAGCACAGTTCCAATGTAGGGGTTTATGTGTATATTTTCTAATCTATATTGAACAACCAATGTATGATTTGTGGCCAGAAACAGTCTTTTTTTGGAGGTAATTAACAGACCTTCCCTAGGGCAGGGGTAGAAAACCTTTGGCACTCCAGCTGTTTTAAAACTACATCTCCCAGCATGCATACTTGCTCTGCTGTTCTTGGAACTCCTATGGAAGTGAATGGAGCATGTTGGGAGTTGTAGTTTTACAGCAGCGGGAGTGCTGAAGGTTGCTGCCCCCTGCCCTAGGGGGTGGACCTTTCTCCAGTTTATTATATAAAGTCAGAGTCAAAATCTGTAGCATGACTAGATTCAGCTATAGATATTTCACATTCGTATTCTTGATGGGGTTTGTTTAAATCCAATTCATTTACTATACACTGTACTTTATTGTTGAACAAATATTCAGTATGGGAAACCAATATGATCCCCGTGACATTTCCCTTTTAAATAAGAACTTCCCACAGATTTAAATCAGGTTTATAAAATGAGCCTGCTGCTGCAGAATGGATACTACTTCCCCCTGCCATCTTGTATGTGGATGCAGAACTACATGTACATCTTCACACTGTCCACTTTAATCAGAACCATGACGGATGCTACACGGCTGAAATCAG
This sequence comes from Leptodactylus fallax, assembly GCA_947044405.1. NCBI lineage: Eukaryota > Metazoa > Chordata > Amphibia > Anura > Leptodactylidae > Leptodactylus > Leptodactylus fallax. The sequence goes on along the minus strand of CAMRHE010000077.1, from coordinate 5,473,425 downwards.
GTACAATAATAAGCATTAATGGATTAAACATGAACCTGACAGCTGAGTTCTCCTCATTTGTCCTAGCTCCTTAATTTCTGAGAATGAAGGTGTATATTTTATTTTGAAGCAGAATTTGTTCAAGGAGATGGAGCCAAAGCAATAAAAACTGTATTAAATCATACATTAGAAGTCTGGTAATTATCCACATTGTGTCCTCCACTGCTGAATTTCAATTGGAAGCAATGAGCATGGAAATAAATGTATTACTGTCTGAGCCTCTCTGCTAATTCCAAATGTGTCTCGTAATTACTTAAATGAAAGCATGACAAACGTATTCATTAAAAAGAATAAGATGGGATGGTTTGTCATAGCCTTTTATACAAACAACGAGACATTGAGGAAAAAGCACACTTTCACGTAATCATGGACGTCTCCATTTGCTTGCCTTATATCAGTCAGGGCATCCCAGAAGTTTCCATTACCAATGTTTTGTGTCCATATTAGTGAGTTTTAGGCCAGTTTCACATAAGCGTATTATGAGTGCCATAGATTCCTGTAATTCTGACATTTTGGGACAGATTTAATATGCCTTGTATGACAATTTTCTTTTATTGCTCCACTGTCAAGGGTGTGCAGATTTATCATCATTTACTCCAGAAATCTGGCATAAATGATGCTGGAAATCTGTGTAGATTTTCCACCAGGCACATGGTACGCCTTATTTATGAGGAGATGTGCGGTTTTTAATACATGACGCATACCCCCTGCTGGTGATGGGGCTAGGAATGCTGATATTGGTAACAACAGTCTTCATAAATCTTCCCCAGGGTGTCAGTAGACTACTAGTCAATGGGATTCTGCTCAAAGGTAGATTGACAAGATTTTATGTCATTGTATGCAAATCCTTGAGAAGGTCACTTTCACACTGTCAGTATTCTGGTCATTATTTTGCACAGGGGCATAAATATATGGGGTGCAGCTATAGCAGTCACTACTGGGCCCTGAACCACATAAAATATATCACTATTCAAAATGGTACAAGACATATAGACTTTGCATTGGGGCCCAGGAGTTTAAAGGGTACCTGCGTTTTCATGAAAAGTTCTTCCTGGGCAGTCTGTTCTATGACTGTGCAAGCCTCAGACATGATGTCCTATCAGATTTCCTGCTGCTAATGTCCCCATTTTGGCTGAAGCACAGTTTGCATTTTGCTTTGAGGCTGTGCGTGTGTGCAATAAGCACAGTTTGCCCTATTAATATCCATATCTAGTTTGGTTTCTTTACATGTAATTCTACCAGGAGTAACTGTACAGTCATGGCCAAAAGTTTTGAGAATGATACAAATATTAATTTTTACAAAGTCTACTGCTTCAGTTTTTCTAATGGCAATTTGCATCTACTCCAGAATGTTATAAAGAGTGATCAGCTTAACAGCAATTACTTGCAAAGTCAATATTTGCCTAGAAAATGAACTTTATCCCCCAAAACACATTTCAACATCATTGCAGCCCTGCCTTAAAAGGACCACCTAACATTGTTTCAGTGTTTGCTCCATTAACACAGGTGTGGGTGTTGATGAGGACAGGGCTGGAGATCAATCTGTCATGATTAAGTAAGAATGACACCACTGGACACTTTAAAAGGAGGCTGGTGCTTGCCATCATTGTTTCTCTTCTGTTAACCATGGTTATCTCTAAAGAAACACGTGCAGTCATCATTGCACTGCACAAAAATGGCCTAACTGGGAAGAGTATTGCAGCTAGAAAGATTGCACCTCAGTCAACAATCTAGCGCATCATCAAGAACTTCAAGGAGAGAGGTTCCATTGGTGCCAAAAAGGCTCCAGGGCGCCCAAGAAAGACCAGCAAGCGGCAGGACCGTCTCTTAAAAGTGTTTCAGCTGTGGGATCGGGCTACCAGCAGTGCAGAGCTTGCTGAGGAATGGCAGCAGGCAGGTGTGAGTGCATCTGCACGCACTGTGAGGCGGAGACTCTTGGAGCAAGGCCTGGTCTCAAGGAGGGCAGCAAAGAAGCCACATCTCTCCAGAAAAAACATCAGGGACAGACTGATATTCTGCAAAAGGTACAGGGAGTGGACTGCTGAGGACTGGGGTAAAGTCATTTTCTCTGATGAATCCCCTTTTCGATTGTTTGGAACATCTGGAAAACAGCTTATTCGAAGAAGAAGAGGTGAGCGCTACCACCAGTCTTGTCTCATGCCAACTGTAAAGCATCCTGAAACCATTCATGTGTGGGGTTGCTTCTCAGCCAAGGGAATCGGCTCTCTCACAGTCTTGCCTAAAAACACAGCCATGAATGAAGAATGGTACCAGAATGTCCTCCAAGAGCAACTTCTCCCAACCGTCCAAGAGCAGTTTGGCGCTCAACAATGCCTTTTCCAGCATGATGGAGCACCTTGCCATAAAGCAAAGGTGATAACTAAATGGCTCAGGGAACAAAACATAGAGATTTTGGGTCCATGGCCTGGAAACTCCCCAGATCTTAATCCCATTGAGAACTTGTGGTTAATCATCAAGAGACGGGTGGACAAACAAAAACCAACAAATTCAGACAAAATTAAAGCATTGATTCTGCAAGAATGGACTGCTATCAGTCAGGATTTGGTCCAGAAGTTGATTGAGAGCATGCCAGGGAGAATTGCAGAGGTCCTGAAGAAGAAGGGTCAACACTGCAAATATTGACTTGCTGCATTAACTCATTCTAACTGTCAATATAAGCTTCTGTTACTCATAATATGAATGCAATTATATTTCTGTATGTGACAAAAACATCTGACAAACACACATAAAAACCAGAGGGCAGCAGATCATGTGAAAATATAATATTTGTGTCATTCTCAAAACTTTTGGCCATGACTGTACAAGAGCAAACAAATAGTTAAGAAAAGCTCAAGTGACCATCATATAGGAGATCCTGGAACACTGAACTGCAAATATAGAGCAGATACTCACTCCATCCTAGCATATACCAAACAGGCATGACACAAGAAAAGAATAATCTATGAGCACAGTCAGTAAAGCTGCTTGCTATCTGTGAATAATATCACATTTGTAATCACACAAGCAGCCAGAAGTAGACACAAGTACATAGAAGACTTTTTTTTTCTTTCATTGTAAGGGCTGGTTCACATCTGCGTTTGGGGACCCCCCCCCCCCCCGAACGGAAACCTATACACATTGAAAAGCGGTTTACCTAAGGAAACCTGCAGACCCCATAGACTATAATGGGGTCCGTGTGGTTTCCGCTCGGCTTCCACACTAAACATGCGGAGAGAAAAGTGCTGCATTATAGTCTATGGGGTCCGCAGGTTTCCTTAGGTAAACCGCTTTTCTATGCGTATAGGTTTCCATTCAGGGGGGGTCCCAAAGCGGACTCCACGAACGGAAAGTGAACGCAGATGTGAACCAGCCGTAAGCTGTGAGATGTGTAGAATCTTCAGTCTTTGCAGTCTGCAGACATGTGTAAGGCTGTTTGGAAAATCAGCCCCTCCTGCATGCATTCACTATGTGAAAAGAGAAAACCCCTTCACCTCAATGTTTTGCAGCTAGGGACGTAGTTTTCTGGTGAAAAAGCGGTCAATTAGCTAGAAAGGAGACACCTAGTGGCAGAAACGTTAGAGAGGTTTTTCAGGCAAAAAAAAAAGCAACATTTTTAATTAAAGAACATTACCTTTTGGTCCAGAATCATATACTCTATGAAATTAGACTAAGTTGTCTGAAAAGTTGGTGGACAGTTATGTTACACCAACCCATTTGTGTTCTCTTTTGTATCTACTCCTCTGGCTCAAAAAATGGACTAAAACAAATATGGGATTATTGCAACTGTGACAAACTTTCAGTGTTTTACTGTGGGTAAAAAAGAAGTGTGTCCAGCACAGACTACACATTTGGTTCCCCTGCCTCAACCACTGAACTACCCATTATCTAATATCCTGTACTGATTTATAATGGGAATGGTTTCCAGCACATTTGAAAGGATACGAATCCCAAACATGTTGTCCTCCAACTATGAGCAGGTTTATTAATCCTGTCTAGAACTTAGTGTGTAAAGTTAGACCAGGCAGTCTTATTGTGCACCAAATATAAAATTCACTCATGGTGTATGATAAATTTGGCGCACCTTTACATTTTTGTCTAAATTTACACTACATATTACATTCGTATGCATTAAAGGGAGTTTGTGATCAGGAAAATCATTATCAAACCAATGACAGTACCTTGTAGGACGTCTTTTGCACTTTCCAAAGATGCCTTTCTTATGTTAGGTTCACACCTGCATTCAGGTTTCCGCTTGGGGACCCCAAGAACGGAAACCTAATCCACTTAAAAAAAAACGATACCCGCGGACCCCATAGACTATAAAGCTTGCAGGACTTTTCTCTCCGCATTTCTAAGTGGAATGGGGAACAGAATCCCCGAGCAGAGATTAGGCGCAGGTGTGAACCTAACCTTATTCTGCAGTGCAGCTCCATTTTCATGACAAAACCCTTTTCAGTTTTTTTGGAAAGTATAGAAGCTGCTCTACACTGTCATTAGTCTCATACGGACTTTCTTGGTTTTGGAAATTGCAGCATGTCAGTTATATCTACAGAAACGCCGGCAGTTTCCCTACAGAGGAAAGCTGCGGGAAGAACCTCGATGTGTTGCCGCTGCGGTTTTTCCTGCAGCACTTTTTTACTGCGAGATGCCACCTGGGGCCTTAGCCTCCAAGTTAGGCACAATTTTAGGACACGTTGATACATCATAAGCCATGCCCTGTCAAGTAACAACCCTTTCCCACTATTCCATGACCTCTTGTCAGACAATGCGCAAAAGGTGTCTTAAACATATAATAAATGTGGTGCAAAATATGAAGTATTTTAGCACAAATTAAGCCATAATTCTGGTCCATCTCAAAACTAAGCTCTGTCACTTGTGTAGTAACTCAGATATTTTCAGTTAAGATCCTCCTCCGTCGTCCCCAACAATGCCTGGCCTGCTGATCCTAAGCTGCTGCTCTCCAGCTCGGTTGGGCCTCTCCCTCCCCGTTGGCCCTTGTGCAGCTGAACCAGTTACACAGGCAATATGTCTACCCCTGCTTTAACCCAGTTATAGTCTTAGTGGCCTCCTACTGTGCTGAACCCTTCTCCTGGCCCACTCATCATGACGTATTTAGGCCAGAAAGTAATGAACTGGATCTCTCCTCCTACATACATCACCTATAGCACCTTTACATGCAGTAATATTTCACAACACAGACATAACCAGAACAAACATAGATTCACAACCATATAAAATAGCCTAGAGAATTATATTGTTGGGGTGAAGAGGCTTGTTGAGGCAGATACAATGGGGAGTAATCTACAATATCATACAAGGTATGACAGTGTTCAGGCATAAAAAGATGCAGTTTATATTTTTGATAATATTTGTGCTTTATGCCAGAAAATATTTTTGTAACATGTGAGCAGGGATGGATTTGGCCACCACAGCCCAATAAATATTTCTGGCATACCAACATCCTAAGGCTGGATTCACACTTGGGGGAGAGTTACGCAGAATCCGCTTAAAATCTGCAGAGTGAAAAGTCCTGCAAGAAGGTCTTTTCTCTCCATCGGTTTCAGCATAAAACCAGCAGAAACTGGGCGGACCCCATTCTAGTCTATGGGGCCCATGGTTTTCCACGTGTAACCGCTTTTTTTAAGCACACAAGGTCTCCGTCTTTTGGATCCCCATGTGGACCCGAAGGTCGATAACCCGAATGCTAGTGTGAACCTAGCATAACTCAGGGTTCACACTACCGTTGATGGTGTCCGTTAAAAAAAGAAAAACAAAAAAAAACGGACACCTATCATAACAGACATTAACAGACACTAACTGATGTTAATGTGTCCGTTTTTTTTAACTGATCCAATTAATGGATTAGTTAAAAAAACAAACGGACACATTAGCATCAGTTAGTGTCCGTTTTTTAACACTGTCCGTGTTTTTTTTTTTTTTTTTTTTCTGCTTTCTGAGCATGTGCAGGGAAAAAAAACTTACATAAAATAACGAACAGTAACTGATGGCTATCAGTTATTGTCCGTTATAAGTCCATTACCCATAGACTTCAATGTTAAAAAAATAACGGACACTTGCTGTCCATCAAGAATCCGTTTTTTTCAAACGGACAAAAAGAACTGCATGTAGGATTTTTTGTCCCCGAAAAAATAACGGACTTCTGACGGATTTGGTGTAAACGGACACTAACTTACACAATATAAAAACTCTTTGAAATGAATGGAAATTTTAACGGATTTCTGACAGTACAGCTAGTGTCCGATGCTAAAATCTTGTAACGGACAATAGCAACGGACACTGATGGTCACCAACGGTAGTGTGAACGCCCCCTAAGATGTGCCAAAATTAAGAGTAGTGCACACCTTAATAACTTTGTCATATCCCATGCCAGCGCTCCTGATAATTAAGACTTGCGTCCTGCATGCTAGGCATAATGTATCAGACTCAATGTTGCAAAATGTATCATCTCCTTCCTATTTGTGCTATACAGTACTAGAGCTGCCGTGTCATACTTTTGATGTGTGTCCTCTGCTGTGTCACCAATATCGGATCTTAATTAAAGACATCAAGCAATTGCAAAGTGCTGAGGCGCAGTCTTTACAGGTGACCATCATTTATTGTAAGGCGCTCAGTAGTTTAATGCGTTGCAGTCAGTGAAGTAAAAGCTCTGTTATGAGGCTCACCTCTGGTAAGCCGGCTCTCTCATTAGACAAATGACCATGTTCTCTTATGTATGTTTTGCACTTCTCAGCAATCTAGTATTGAAAGTGTTTCAACTGGATAAGCCAGTTATCCACCAATGAGCTTTATTAGCGTCCTTGTTAAATTAGAAATGATGGTAGTCTCTTGCTATGAAAGTGATTCTTAGAACATCTGTATATAAGAGACATATGATTTCTACAAACTAAACCTAAAGTCTCTGGAAAGTAAAATTATGCTAGCACTGATATTTTCTAGGGTTATTGTAAATACACACTACAGTAATTTTTTTTTTTTTCCACCTCCACCCATATGAAAATGATCTTGTGCATAGTGTAATGTTATTGAATAATTAACTGACTGCTTTATTGTAAAGTTAAGTCCTCCCTTCTAGAGCACTGATCTCCTCTCTGGTCCTGTGATGTGCACAGTGTTTCCTGTATGAACAGGAGGTCACATTATTGGTGCAAGTCTATGAGAAGCTAGGTTCACACCTGCGTTTGGGTTTCCATTCTTCAGATCCGCTTGGGGATCCAAAAAACGTAAACCAATCCGCTTAAAAAGTGGTTACCTATATGTAATGGTTTTCCACCCGAAAAATGCGTAGAGAAAAGCGCTGCTTGCAGGACTTTTCTCTCTGCAATTTTCAAGCGGATTCAGGGACAGATGACATCCTGTTCATACAGGAAACACTGTTTTCATCAGAGGAGTGGGGAGCATGTCAGTGCTCTGGAGGGGAGCACATAACTTGACAATTAAGCACTTAGTAAATTAATAGCGTCAGCCTAACTAATGTTACTTTACTATAAAGCTAAGTTTACACCTACGTTTTGGTTACCCCATGAACAGAAACCTAATCCGCTTAAAGCGGTTACCAGCGGAAACCCACAGACTCCATAGACTATAATGGGGTCTGCTGGGTTTCTGCCTGAAAAATGCAGAGAAAAGTCCTATTTGCAGGACTTCTCTCAGCATTTTTTTTAAGCAGATTCAGGGACGGAATCCCCGAACAGAGGTTAGGCACAGGTATGAACCTAGCCTGAGTGATGTGTAACTTGCAAGTGACATATTCTGTTTTTTCAAACCCTGGGCCAAACAGAGTTGTCACATGGTATTTAACACATTACTGACACTGTTCCCGGAAAAATGTGTAAAGCTCTGGTTATTGAAAGTGTGTTTGGATTTGATCAAGGTGATACTTCCATGATATGTAAATTTTTTTTTTTTTTTTTTTGAGACCTCTTCAATAAAGTTTCATGTACCTACACACAAGATTTGTGTTACTATGTCTAGGCTACCAAAGAATGCGTGTACAATGTCCCACCACAGGCCTCTATGTGGGGGAAACAGGGCAAAAACTTAGCGCATGAGCTCACACAGATTCAACATTAATAACAGCAGAACAGATCTCCAAGTGGCCGAACACTTCTCCGGAGAAGACCACTCTATTGAAGATTTACAGGTTGTGGTTTTAATGGGACATTTTAAGACGCAGAGAGAGAGAGAGAGAAAGGATGGGAATACAAGTTAATGCAAAAATTTCAAACTCTGCAATTTGGACTTAATATTCATGCCAGTTTCATGTCACACTACCCTGTTTCCCCGAAAATAAGACAGCGTCTTATATTAATTTTTGCTCCCAAAGATGTGCTGTGTCTTATTTTCAGGGGATGTCTTATTTTTTTTTCAATGAAGAAGAATTCACATTTATTGCTGAACAAAAAAATGAACATTTATTATATACGGTACTGTACAGTAGTTGTCATCACAAACCAGCATAACCAGACAAACTGTGAATCCTATCAAGAATTTCTTACTACTACCGTACCATTATTTCCATGTACAGCAATTAACAGTATGGTACATTTACCAATATCTACGGTACGAATAGAAAGTAAAATTTATTCAATGACAGTTATGTCATCATCTTCTAGGACATCATCATAACAATCCAAACCATTAATTTCCCTGCACACAGTATCATGTCCCATAGTGGCCCCTGCACACAGTATCATGTCCCATAGTGGCCCCTGCACACAGTATCATGTCCCATAGTGGCCCCTGCACACAGTATCATGTCCCATAGTGGCCCCTGCACACAGTATCATGCCCCATAGTGGCCCCTGCACACAGTATCATGCCCCATAGTGGCCCCTGCACACAGTATCATGCCCCATAGTGGCCCCTGCACACAGTATCATGCCCCATAGTGGCCCCTGCACACAGTATCATGCCCCATAGTGGCCCCTGCACACAGTATCATGCCCCATAGTGGCCCCTGCACACAGTATCATGCCCCATAGTGGCCCCTGCACACAGTATCATGCCCCATAGTGGCCCCTGCACACAGTATCATGCCCCATAGTGGCCCCTGCACACAGTATCATGCCCCATAGTGGCCCCTGCACACAGTATCATGCCCCATAGTGGCCCCTGCACACAGTATCATGCCCCATAGTGGCCCCTGCACACAGTATCATGCCCCATAGTGGCCCCTGCACACAGTATCATGCCCCATAGTGGCCCCTGCACACAGTATCATGCCCCATAGTGGCCCCTGCACACAGTATCATGCCCCATAGTGGCCCCTGCACACAGTATCATGCCCCATAGTGGCCCCTGCACACAGTATCATGCCCCATAGTGGCCCCTGCACACAGTATCATGCCCCATAGTGGCCCCTGCACACAGTATCATGCCCCATAGTGGCCCCTGCACACAGTATCATGCCCCATAGTGGCCCCTGCACACAGTATCATGCCCCATAGTGGCCCCTGCACACAGTATCATGCCCCATAGTGGCCCCTGCACACAGTATCATGTCCCATAGTGGCCCCTGCACACAGCATCATGTCCCATAGTGGCCCCTGCACACAGCATCATGTCCCATAGTGGCCCCTGCACACAGCATCATGCACCATAGTGGCCCCTGCACACAGCATCATGCACCATAGTGGCCCCTGCACACAGCATCATGCACCATAGTGGCCCCTGCACACAGTATCATGCACCATAGTGGCCCCTGCACACAGTATCATGCACCATAGTGGCCCCTGCACACAGTATCATGCACCATAGTGGCCCCTGCACACAGTATCATGCACCATAGTGGCCCCTGCACACAGTATCATGCACCATAGTGGCCCCTGCACACAGTATCATGCCCCATAGTGGCCCCTGCACACAGTATCATGCCCCATAGTGGCCCCTGCACACAGTATCATGCCCCATAGTGGCCCCTGCACACAGTATCATGCCCCATAGTGGCCCCTGCACACAGTATCATGCCCCATAGTGGCCCCTGCACACAGTATCATGCCCCATAGTGGCCCCTGCACACAGTATCATGCCCCATAGTGGCCCCTGCACACAGTATCATGCCCCATAGTGGCCCCTGCACACAGTATCATGCCCCATAGTGGCCCCTGCACACAGTATCATGCCCCATAGTGGCCCCTGCACACAGTATCATGCCCCATAGTGGCCCCTGCACACAGTATCATGCCCCATAGTGGCCCCTGCACACAGTATCATGCCCCATAGTGGCCCCTGCACACAGTATCATGCCCCATAGTGGCCCCTGCACACAGTATCATGCCCCATAGTGGCCCCTGCACACAGTATCATGCCCCATAGTGGCCCCTGCACACAGTATCATGTCCCATAGTGGCCCCTGCACACAGTATCATGTCCCATAGTGGCCCCTGCACACAGTATCATGTCCCATAGTGGCCCCTGCACACAGTATCATGTCCCATAGTGGACCACCCATGAACAATTATTATACTGTGGGGTCTTTTCAGACCCCAGAGTATAATGATCGGAGACCCAGGAGAGGATAGAAACATAAAAAAACAACGTTGCTTACCTGTTCCTCGCTCCGGTGCATGCCCGTGCGCTACTCCGGCCTTCTTCAATGTTAGACCAGGCCGCGTCACGTGATCCGGCCGGCGTCGCGACTCAAAATGATGTCCGCTGAAGTCTGCGACGTCAAACAAACAGGCCCGAAGCCTGGAGAAGCGTAGGACAGGTAAGCACATAGTTTTTTATGTTCGCTCACCTCCCCTGGGCCGCCGATTATTATACTCCGGGGTCTGAAAAGACCCCGGAGTATAATGATAGCAGAGATTGTGGGGTTCTCCCGCGGCCTCACATATCGTATATACCATATGTTCTGTTCGGGAACATACGCCTTACTTTCGGGGGATGCCTTATATTAGGAAATTCTCCGAAACCTCTCCTATGCCTTACTTTCGGGGGTGTCTTATTTTCGGGGAAACACGGTATATATGAACTATGAGGGTTATAAATCACCACATTACAGATCCCTCAGTCACGCCCCACAAAGTTTTCCAGACTGTTTATTTCCTGACCTGTTGTAAATAACTTCCCTACTTATATTGCATTTTGTTATTTCTAGATCCTTTGGAAGATCCATTTCTTGTGTGTGTATATATAAAGAGGGTGAATTTTCAGTTTCTAGCATTACACCATGTCTGAAGAAGAGAGCTAGCAGCTTACTATCAAATATACTCAGTTAGCCTCTAAAAGGTATCGCCTGATTTCTTCACTCTTCCACTACTTTCTATGGCTAACACGGTACAAATTATACTACTAGGATACCAAAAAAGCAGACCGTACCTATATAGAATTTATTTTAAATTCCATAAAAAATATAGGAAAATAAAATTTGCACAATGTACGGTTACAGAAAACATACAAACCATGAGATACAATACCAGATTTCATTGTAGTCTTGTGTTCTTCTTTAAAGATGGGGTGTCATATGTTACGTACTGTGGTGTCTGTATGAATATTGGGGTCTGTGAGACTTTTGCTTTGAATCCTTTCCAAATAGTTACAGAAATGCTATCAGAAAAAAGTTTTTAAAAAATTCTCTCATCACAAACTTTATTTTAATAAGGAAAGAGCTTGAAGTAGATCAAATGCCTTGACCAGACAGTTAAACAATTATAGGGCCAGTGTTAATTCCATCCTAAGCAGCTAATTTACTTGGTTGATGTGGCGCAACTAATATGGATTGTGTTGTAGACATGTGAGATTTTCAGTTTGGGACACAGCGTGGAGGTCACAGGCAGCTGAGTATTTATTGCATGAAAGATACACAACTGACCTCACCTGGACTGTCGGCAGCAGCCTGCACAATGAGTAACAGAGGGATTGTTCCACATTGCTGGGCCAGAACAAGCCAAGCTTAATTACTTCACATTATGCCCAGTTTCACCCTATACGGCTTCAGTCTTCTCAAAGTTATTACGGAAACTTGCAGCAAAGTATGCAAAATCTGCTTCACTTTATTAGATTATATTCAGTTATTTCCTCATATACCTGAACTTATAAAACATGGAACAAATAAGGTTTTCAGATCATCAGCTACATAGCCATTAACCCCTACGCACACCCAGACTTACATGTACCTTTTGAAGCCCTGCCATAGTAATGTACTATTACATGGCGAATCTGACAGACTGCAATACAGTAGTATTGCAGTCTAAAGCACAAGTGATTTAAAGATCATATGTTCAAGCCCCCTAGGGGAGCTAAAAAAAAAAAGTATTTAAAAAAAAAAAAAAAGTTTCCTACAGTGTTTGGTTTATATTCACACCTCACAACATAGCTTGTATTTCATTGTTTCTTATTTCATACTATTCTTACATTTCTATTGAAAAGATTGTGGATCCTTGTGGCTGCAACTGCATTTGCATGGAATAGACCAGGGTGTGATGTCTAAGGGTTATCCCTATTTTCAGCATTAACCGCCACAAGTAGTTTTGCAGAGAGTTCCTCAGGTCACGGTCACCAGTTGGCAGCCTTGCAAAGTAATGGTCCCAGGTTACAAAGATGGAGCTAGGCACAAGGCACCTGGGATGAGGACAGGAATATGGAGAAAAGAACCAGGAGTGTGGAACAGAAGCATAGAATCAGGGTAGGAAAATGGTCACAAGATTGGCATCAGAACAGTAGTGAAGTGAGACCAAGCCAGACCAGGACCATGAGAAATACTAGCCGTAGCATCCAAGGGTCTAGGCAGGAACTGCACCTGATACTAAAGCGCCTGAATTGGAACTTAGACGAAGGAGGCTTGAGGAAGGGTTCACAAGAAGAGCAGGCAGATGAACGCATAAAGTACTGCTATGTGAAGTGTACACTTATACTCTAACAAAATGAGAGCTAGCTGGGTTTATATAGCAAACCTTGATGATCTTATCAGAAACTGCTACATAGCTCAGAACCAGGGAGAATGAACTAATGTGTTGCTGCAGCTAGATGTAGTAGAGCAATGGGAGACAAAACACAGGCGTAAATAAAAAACCAAATTAGACTTTAATAGGCCACCAGGATCAAATGACATCCAGCCAGTGACATAAGCAAGCTGGTTTCCAAGCAGGGCCTTGTGTTGAAATGCAGTCTTCAATATTAAAGGTGATCAACAAAAATATCAATAAAAATTATGCCTGCATTAAATTGTTAATGAAGATTATTATAACTTTGAAACCTTGTTCATAAGGCTTTTTAAAGTTCTGCAAGCAGAGACCAAGGCATCAGGCGTTTAGATAACCTGTAGTGCATATAGATTGTATCTAGGAACCTAAAAGTAAAACCATTCCACAACCACACCTGCATGAAATGCTGATATTACTTGGGATGGATACATGCCATGCATTAACATGATACAAAAGACAATGGGATTCATCAGGCCAACTTATCCATTTCCAGTACTGTCCAGTTTTAGTTCTCATATGCCAAGTGAACTGGAATATAAATTCATTAGTTGTTTATAGCTTATATGTGACCATAACCAATAAACTGTGCACACCAATGTTGTTTTCCCACATTATTATTGCTTCATTGTGGCCCCTCAAATAGCCAGCATGCTTCAGAGCAGTCTCATGTGTCCTCCCATCAACCAGAAGTATTCATTGCTATGTCACTTAATGCATGATTTTATTTTTGTACAATTCTGATTCTACACTTGTGTCTAGTAGAAAATGAAAAGGACCATAGTTTTTCTGATATAACAATCTGCTGACCTAGCACACACAAGTATCTTGGCACACTCCTCTCCCCACTGAACACCCACGGTCCGCCAAGCAGGCATGTTTATGGAGGGGACTTTTAAAACATGTGCGAAAGAAGGTAGAAACCTTTTTTATTTTACTTGTGTTTTTATTAGCATTGTAGCTTTGTGACATTTTGCCTCCTCGTCCTCGAAGTTCAATAGAGGAGTCTATAGTGAAAATGTTAGAAAAAATACCAGTGCATATGTTGAGATGAAAACATCAAATCACTCCAAAATGCTACGAAAACCCACAAACCAAAATATATAAACTTTAAGGTAAAATGTTGCTGCACCATTTTTGGCAGAAAAAAAAAGCCACCAAGAAAAGCCACCAAAACTGTCTAAGGCCAGGGCCCTACGTGGCGGGAAGAACCGCGATGCATTGCCGCTGTGGTTTTTCCCGCAGCACTTTTTTTTTTTTTTTTTTTTTTTGTTAGCTTCAGTTTCACCTATTGATTAATTTGTTCATAGTGATAATTTGATAATTGACACTAGGTTCACACTAGCATTAGTTTCTCCATCATTCGGGTCCGCATCAGGACCTGAAAGATGGAGAAACTTTCTGCTTAAAAAGTGGTTACCCGAAATCAAGGATTCCATACATCAAACATCCTACAACCGGAGTGCATTTAACGGACCCGAGAGACATCGCCAATTCTTTTAAAGATTATTACGCACGACTTTACAACCTACAGGAGCATACCCCTCTTCCATCAGACCACCCCTCCCTGGTGTCCGGCTTCTTAAACAGCATCACGTTACCAGGCCTTACAGATGATCATCTCTCAGCCCTAAACACCCCTATCGCTCTCCCAGAAGTGTTAAAAACCATAAGGTCCTTACCTAAGGGCAAATCCCCAGGACCAGACGGTTTCTCCAACGAATATCTAATTCTTGCTCCATCTCTCCTGAACTTCTTCAACCACGTTATGTCGGGTACACCGCTTCCACACGAATCCCTGGCTGCATTAATTGTCACCCTTCCTAAGCCCGGCAAAACATCCGCTGTCCCACAAAATTTCAAACCAATCTCGCTACTAAACTCGGACCTCAAGCTATACGCGAAGATTTTGGCAGCTCGCCTGGCTCCTATTCTCCCAGAACTAGTTAGTACAGACCAAGTGGGCTTCGTAAAAGGCTGCCAAGCCCCAGGCAACACCAGACGTGTCCTCCATTTGGTGGACCTACTGGAACGCAAGAAGATTCCATCCCTCATCCCTCCCTTAGATGCCGAGAAAGCGTTTGACCGGATCAACTGGTCATTCACCTTTTCTGTCCTGCAGAAACTACGATTCTCTGGCCCTATTCTCACTGCTATCTCGAACCTGTATTCCTCTCCATCGGCCAGAGTGTTTACTAATAGTACATTGTCGGACAGCTTTAATATCAGGAACGGAACAAGACAAGGATGCCCACTCTCCATTGATTTTCATACTCACCATTGAACCGTTAGCGCAGACCATGAGGCAAAATGAGAGAGTTCAGGGAGTCAAAATAGTAGGCTTCTCCCATCTCATCTCCTTATACGCTGATGACATCATATTGTCCCTAACTCATCCAGAAACCTCTCTGTCAGCTGCTGTCGATATTCTCAGAGAACACGGAGCCCTCTCCTTTTATAAAATCAATGAGTCTAAAACACAAATTCTCCCCTTGAACATTCCCATGCCACTCCTGGAACATCTCAAGGAGAGGTTTCCTTATGATTGGAGATCGACAGATCTGGATTACCTGGGAATAAAGATCACTCCCTCTATTGCACAAGTGTCCAAAACCAATTATATGCCTCGACTGATAGGTCTAGAGAAGGAATTTCAAGCCTACTCGAAACATACCCTGTCATGGTTAGGTAGGATAGCTGCCTTTCAAATGATGCTGCTTCCAAAAATACTATACTTATTCAGAACTATTCCTGTAGCACCTCCTCCCATATTCCTCCAGAAGATTAATGCTATGCTCAACAAGCTTATCTGGAATTCCAAAAAGCCAAGACTTCCATCTTCTATCCTACACAGAAAGCGGGGAGTGGGAGGTTTGGGAGTACCAAACATTTATGACTACTACTTGGCCTCTCATCTTTCTACTCTGAAGGACTGGTGGCATAATACCCATTAATCCTGGATACATATTGAATCCCATATGGTACCGCACCACAACCTCAAATCCTGGCTCCTCTAGTCCCTTTGGACGGATGTGGTACCTTCTATCACGTCTCCAATTCTACAACACCTTATAAATAGCTGGCGACATATTCACCATTCTACAGGTAAGAAACAGACACGAAACATCACGCGAGCTCCGATTGAATTCCTGGAACTAGCAATCCTTGATCTCAACTTATCCATCTGGAAATCATCGGGTCTCACAGGTGTGGAGTGTGGAGTGAAGATTCGTTGATCCCATTCCAGTCTCTACAATCCACCTTTTCCCTACCCTCCAATTGCCTCTTTACATACCTAAGAATCAAACACTTTCTCTCCTCCAACCACAACAAACAAACAACGTACAATAAATCTCTGTTGCACCTCCTCAAAATTCCCAATCCGGCTACCAAAATTCTCAGCTCCATCTACAACACCATAGGCTCTAAAGATCACCTGGTCAAATATACTCCATTACTTAGCTGGGAAACGCAACTTCATCGAACATACTCGGTCATACAATGGCAAAAAGCCATGGCCTTCACAAAGAAGACCTTCCGATGCACGACCCGCTACGAAACTACTGTCAAAATTCTCCTTCACTGGTACTATACTCCAGAGCGACTTCACCGAATATACCCGCAGACCTCAAATTCCTGTTGGAGGGGATGTGGCGAAAAAGGATCTCTACTTCATTTATTGTGGACATGTCCTCAAGTGGTGCTGTATTGGCAAGACGTCTTTCGATGGGTTTCTTCTCTAGTGGGATTCTTCATACCTCCCTCACCAGCTTTGGCACTACTGTTCCTGCAGATCGATTCTTTCCCAGCATTCCACAGAGTGATGATTGGCCATGCCTTACTATCAGCATCATTGGCTCTTCTACGCAACTGGAAATCAGTTACTATTCCATCTAGAAGGGACCTGGTGAAAATGGTGGAACAGACTTACCAATACGAGAGGATTCTTTCCCATGGAGTTCTTGAAGACAGCAAGTTCCAAAAGAACTGGCTTCCATGGACATTAAATGCCCACAAACACCTGCCGTAAAACCGGTCGTGTCACATTTAGACGATCATAATTAACATTATTGTCATCTTTTGTTGTTTTATACTTGTATGAACCTCCTTCTTTTGATCTAGAGACTCTCTATCTCTTAGATATCTAAAGATATCTCCCTGCATATTAGTTCACTGTTCGCTATGTGTTTATTGTGACTTATAGCTACTTTAACCGATTACATGCTAATACTTTCTTGAATGTTATTTGATCCTTTAAAAAATCTTAATAAAACTGATTGAAATGAAAAAGTGGTTACCCGCGGACACCCATCGCCCCCGTAGACTATAATGGGGTCCACTGGGTGTCCGTCGGGTTTCCACTGGTTTTATACTGAAAATGGTGGAGAGAAAAGTCCTCCTTGCAAGACTATACTCTCGCAGCTGATTTTAAGCAGAATCTGCTGCAAAGTCTCCTATGGAGACTCCAATGCAGATGTGAACCTAGCCTTACTTTTATGTTGAAAAAGAAGAAAAAAAAATGTACCAAATCTCAGTACAGTATTTACCAAAATGTACAGAATATGTTCATAGTCAGCTGTATTATTACATGTCCAGTGCCTTAGACTTCACTGTCCGAGACATAGCGCCTCAGCTGTAAGTATTTGTGCCTTGTACAATGCTGCCTTCAGAAGAGTATTAGCAGTGATGTCAGTGGTCAGGGTGTCAACTGTCTTGCAGTCTTCAACCCTTTATTTGGTAGGAAGGCATACTAAAGTCTCTGTGTCTCTAGGCCACTTCTCCACTCTGTGGTTACTGACAAGGTTAGGTCAAGCCGACAGGAAATCTGTCACATAGATTGTGCTCCGCGTGTCCCTCGTCGGCTCGCATCAAGTTCACTATTGTATTTAGGCAGAAATAGAAACTGCTTAGAAACAGTAAAAAATAACTCTATGGTGAAATAAATATGATTAAAAGAAAAAGCAGAAACAAAATATATTCATCACATTGTATTCTATTAGTTGTGGTTATCTGATTATTTTTCTGATACAGTGGGGGAAAAAAGTATTTAGTCAGCCACCAATTGTGCAACTTCTCCCACTTAAAAAGATGAGAGGCCTGTAATTGTCATCATAGGTAGACCTCAACTATGCGAGACAAAATGAGAAAACAAATCCAGAAAATCACATTGTCTGATTTTTAAAGAATTTATTTGCAAATTATGGTGGAAAATAAGTATTTGGTCACCTACAAACAAGCAAGATTTCTGGCTCTCACAGACCTGTAACTTCTTCTTTAAGAGGCTCCTCTGTCCTCCACTCATTACCTGTAGTAATGGCTCCTGTTTGACATTGTTATCAGTATAAAAGACACCTGTCCACAACCTCAAACAGTCACTCTCCAAACTCCACTATGGTGAAGACCAAAGAGCTGTGGAAGGACACCAGAAACAAAATTGTAGACCTGCACCAGGCTGGGAAGACTGAATCTGCAATAGGCAAGCAGCTTGGTGTGAAGAAATCAACAGTGGGAGCAATAATTAGAAAATGGAAGACATACAAGACCACTGATAATCTCCCTCGATCAGGGGCTCCACGCAAGATCTCACCCCGTGGGGTCAAAATGATCACAAGAACGGTGAGCAGAATCCCAGAACCACACGGGGGGACCTAGTGAATGACCTGCAGAAAGCTGGGACTAACATAACAAAGGCTACCGTCAGTAACACACTACACCGCCAGGGACTCAGATCCTGCAGCGCCAGGCGTGTCTCCCTGCTTAAGCCAGTATCTTTTATCCTAGCGTATAACTCCTCCAGGGCCGGGGGGGGGCTGGATGCCGCTAGTGTTTAGCAATCACACATCTAGCGGAAGTAAGGAGGAGCAACAGGAGCTGGAGAGCGGGCCTGCGCAAAATATCAGGGAGGGAGGTTGAGAAGATAAGTCCTAGGGGACAGGGGAAGGCTAACACCCAGGACCCCTTCCAGGAGACCCCGGACCTGGCGCCAATAGGGCTGGAGCAGGGGGCAGGTCCAAAAGAGATGAAAAATATGTGCGGGACGGGTGCCACACCGCCAGCAGCAGTCCGGGACATTCTTGTCAAAAGAGTGAAGTGCAGCTGGGGTGTGATACCAATGCATTAACATCTTAAAAATATTTTCTTTTTGTGTAACACATCTAGTCCTGGGTGCTCTACTCCATATGAGGGACCAATCGTTACTCGAGATTGGTGTCCCCAAATAGGTCTCCCACTGTGACATATAGGTATGTTGGGGCAAAGCATCTGGGGTGGGATTCGAAAGAAGGCGGTATATATCAGAAATAAGCCCTGTTGTCCCAACACCCGTTTTACAAAGTTTCTCAAAAAGTGTAGGGATGGGTGCTGTGGGGCCTTGAAAAATAGAGGAGGCCAGATGGGAGACCTGGATATACGTGAACTCACTGGACTGGGGCAGGCCAAATCTAGACTGGAGATCAGCAAATGGTAAAAGAGCGCGGGTCCTATAATCAATGATGTCAGCGTACCAAAAAAAAGGCCCGCTCTCAGCCAAGGACCCGCTACCGGTCCAGTGAGTCCAGGCGGGTAATTAGGGTGAAGAAGGAAATCGGTGATGGAGAAACACGAGGAGGAGAGGGGGAAACGGGATACACATGTGCGCCAAATATCTCTCGTGAGTGCCATAGGGCCTAACAAGGCACTCCCGGGGGGGGGGGAGCGAGGACCAGTCCAAAGCAGGGAATTAGGGTATCATGAGATTTTGAGTGCAAACCTCCTTCCATCAGCAAGGGCATTGAAGATGAAACGTGGCTGGGTCTTTCAGCATAACAATGATCCCAAGCACATCGCTAGGGCAACGAAGGAGTGACTTCGTAAGAAGCATTTCAAGGTCCTGGAGCGGCCTAGCCAGTCTCCAGATCTCAACCCCATAGAAAACCTTTGGTGGGAGTTGAAAGTCTGTGTTGCCCAGCGACAGCCCCAAAACATCACTGCTCTAGCGGAGATCTGCATGGAGGAATGGGCCAACATACCAGCAACAGTGTGTGCCAACCTTGTGAAGACTTACAGAAAACGTTTGACCTCTGTCATTGCCAACAAAGGATATATAACCAAGTATTGAGATGAACTTTTGTTATTGACCAAATACTTATTTTTCACCATAATTTGCAAATAAATTCTTTAAAAATCAGATAATGTGATTTTTCTGGATTTGTTTTCTCATTTTGTTTCTCATAGTTGAGGTCTACCTATGATGACAATTACAGGCCGGCCTCATCTTTTTAAGTGGGAGAACTTGCACAATTGGTGGCTGACTAAATACTTTTTTTTCCCCACTGTATAACCTTAAAGGAAATTTGTTTTTTAAGTTAGAATTTGACTGAAAGCCTGTCAGATTTACATCACCATTCTCTTAAGGGCTCATTCAATTGAACCATATGCACCGAGCCTGTGTGGTGACATACAGAGTCACTAAGTCCTATATAGTTATAGGTAGTCTGTGTGCTGCTATATGGTGCCTCTATACTGTACTATATTAAAGAGGTATATAGAAAGCAATTCTAAGGAAGAATACTAATATAACATCCAACTAAACATGAAAGGAATAAACTTTATATGCCTCTGTATGAAATGGCAGACATACGCAGGAACATTATGATCCAATACACATCTGTCGATTTGATATATTGCACCGTTATACAACTGTGAGCTTGTACAGAGCAGTAGTAGGGCTGTGTATGGACCTTTTTGCTCACTGAAGAGCAGTTCTGAGTATTCGTCAGATATCTACTGACTATAAATTATTTCAGTCGAGTATTGGAAGAGTTGGGTGTTTTAGCTTCTCATTACAATATGGAGCAGACAGCAAGTTACAAACTTGAGGACTGGGGAGGTCCAAATACTCAGACCCCCCCCCCCACTGATCATGAGATAGGGCGAATGTAGTCCCCTATGTTGTATAGAGCAATGTTCGGGCTGGCACGGGCATTGCTCCATTCATTTCAATGAGTGCCATTCGGAACAGAGACTAGTAAGATAAATAAAAATAATAAATTGGTAAAAGTGTAAATAGTGTGACATGGACATGGAGTACAGATATTGATGGACATTACCTTTAAATTATCCTTTAAAAAGAAATCTCTTAGACCATTTATCTAGATGAGGATTCCCTAGAGAGTAGATCAAGGCACTGAATACACTACATTGAACTTGATGTAACCAGTAACCAGTGCAATGTCAATGTTTCCGTAGCTTGTCTCCAGAAATAAATGCATATGACATCCAAGTGAATATTTAGAGATGTACAAATGCATTAACGTCATTACAGAAAAGACACAATGGCAACCGAGCTCCTCTATCATTCTTGAAGTATAGTATCATATGCCTGCAGGGATAGAGGGAGCAGGTGCAGCTGACTTCAACAGGCCCTAAAATAGAGACATAGATGTGAATCATTTGTACCTGAGGAATTGAAACCCTATTTTATTGAAGGGTTTGGACAGTTTCCAGGAAAATTTGCTTAAAGTACTGTATGATATGAAATGTACCAAATGACATGTATCTTCGTTTTCTCCAAATAAAGCACCCCATGTAAACAGGTTGGTAATATACATGTAAAAGAGTCTTTCATTTGCCTGTACATCACAATTTCTGTAGCTGGCTAAACAGTGAGCTGTAAGTCCCTGCCACAATGATGGACACATACATGTATTAACAAGGCACATTTGACATAGTGGCACACGTGGACAAAATTGTTGGTACTCCTCGTTTAATGAAAGAAAAACCCACAATGGTCACAGAAATAACTTGAATCTGACAAAAGTAATTTGCCAAACTACATGTTGACAAGCGACAAAGCATCTGGGCGAATGTCCTATGGACAGATGAGACAAAAATCGAAATTTTTAGCAAAGAACATCAGCTCTATGTTCACAGACGGAAAAATGAAGCAAGTCTTGAAAAGAACATTGTCCCTACTGTGAAACATGGAGGAGGCTCTGTTATGTCCTGGGGCTGCTTTGCTGCATCTGGCACAGGTTGTCTTGAATCTGTGCAGGGTACAATGAAATCGTTTGATTGCAGCGATTGCCTCAAAAGGTTGTGCAACAAAATATTAAGTTAAGGGAACCATCATTTCTGCCCAGGCCTGTTTCATGACTTTTCTTTTTTTAAAAATTCTGTTGAAGCATGGTTGAAAAGCAATGTCTGATTTTCATTTGATCATTTTCATAGAATTTTTATATATTATTACTTTTGTCAGATTCAAGTTATTTCTGTGACCATTGTGGGTTTTTCTTTCATTAAACGAGGGGTACCAACAATTTTGTCCACATGTGTATCTGTGCGAACTAAAATGGCCCTTTATCTACAACATCCATAATTGGCTAATGTCAATATCATTCACACTTACCTTTGCCTTATCACACAGAAGACATTCTTAATATAAAAGATATGGCAAGTCACTAGAATGGATATTTTATCTAGTTGCTTGTATTCCCACCATTCCTGAAGACAAGCACGTGCCTACCATTAGTAACAGGTGTCCATGCATGTACAGTAACACTCCATTAAAAGGAACCAGCATTTGAGAAACATCACTTTATTAATATAGAATTTGTGTAATTATGAGACACTGTAGAGGTGTGTGGGGTCCCCTTTATCTATACAGAACATATGGGATATTATGTATCTCATGTTATCATTGTACACACTGGACAGATCATCAATAAGCTCATAGATTTATATTTGACCGTCCTATATGGAATCGATCCTGTAGACAAGTGGTTGACTCCAATGTCACCTCCATATGGAGTTGTCCTGCTTGATCATTGGGGCTCATTGCTGTGTCACAGCCAGTGCCCATCATGGGATCCTCTGGTATCTTGGTGGGCCAGTCCACATTTGATTTGGACATAAATAGGTTTCGGCCCCATCCTCTTTAGTATCCCAGGAGGTAGCCATGTAGCCAATTTGCATTGGGGTCTGAGATGGTGGTCACTGCCTTTTGTCATGAAGCATACAATACTAGTTTGCATCTGTGATATTTTGTGACTCAATGGGACTTGTATTTATCTAACGTCTTGCTTGGGAATTTTACTTTAAATATATTACACATACTGAACTATCTTTTGCTTTATATGCTATACTGTGTGTGTTTTCTCAGATTGTGACCTCCATCCTTTGTATATGATTGTGTTTTTAAACATGACAACATTTGCATATTTGACATTAATAAAGTGTTTTTGTATATACATTGTGGTCACGAGGGACCTTGTAGGTTATATTTTATATCTTAGATCTGCACTAACCCATTGGCTAATGCTAGTCAACATTAGAAGATCCTTGTGGATAGAGCAGGGTATATGAAACATGACAATACAATGTCTGCTTGATACGCTATGAAATAGATAAGAGCGATCTCACATTTCAGAGCTGCTCAGCCATCGCAGAACTGTCCGGTGTGCCTCTGTTCAAGCTACGCTCTCCAACCTTTTTTATTTTGTACCGGATGAGTGATCGTGTTGGAGCGAATTGTTTACTGGAACAGCTGTGCACCACACCTACAAGAGACAGGGACAGATGGAAGTCCACAGATGTGCTGACCCTTTAATGGAGCTATGGGCTTGTATTGAACTTACATTGTCCTCAATGGGTTGTTTGCCAAAAGCAAATCCAGAAAATATGAGATGTGTTTTTGGCCGGGACCCAGCAGCAGTATATAGTGTTCCTGCCCAGGATTAACAGAATCTCCCAAATCTAATCACAACAGGCCAGCAATCCCCCAAACAGCACTCCAAAGTCTGATTCATATCAAATCACAGCAGATGAAATGAATTAGACCACGGCTTTTATAACACATAAATCTCTAGCGCAATGGGATTCTTATTTCAGGTTTAGTAACCCCTTTATCTCCTCATTGTTGAGGATATGTGGACAGAATTTGGAAATTGGCATGAAACGTTCCTTATTTCAATGTCTTCATTAGGTTATGTTCTTTGCTCCGTCTTCTTTCTCTATAAATAGGGTTTGTGTTTTTTAATGAATGATAAGCATGGGGATTCATAGGGAAGTGAATGATATACACGTGGACAAAATTGTTGGTACCCCTCGTTTAATGAAAGAAAAACCCACAATGGTCACAGAAATAACTGTGACTAAGTCCTAAATATGGACAGGAACCACCAAGAGCTATAAACTAAAAGCACAGCACCAATGGGTAGGAAAGGAAATGTGAGAATAAAAATGATCTCACTCTCCAAGCGTCTTGATAAACAAATGTATGTCGACATAATACAAAGTAACAACTCGCATGGTTCAGGTTGAGTAAGTGCAGAGACCAGGGGGAAATACAGCCACTAATACTATATTGATTCTCTGGGACACAGTGTACATTAACTTTTACCCTAAAGACATATATTGTATACATCATTATCTTAAGTGTGCCCAATATCATTTCGTGTACTTGTTGGACACCTATTTTTTGAACATATCTCAGGCTTTGTGCCAGATTCCATTTTGGGATATTAATGACAATGTATACTTTATGGTACTTAATATTGATATTGTTATGTAACTACATTTCACATTTTATATTACATGTATCT
This sequence comes from Leptodactylus fallax, assembly GCA_947044405.1. Lineage (NCBI taxonomy): Eukaryota > Metazoa > Chordata > Amphibia > Anura > Leptodactylidae > Leptodactylus > Leptodactylus fallax. The sequence goes on along the minus strand of CAMRHE010000077.1, from coordinate 5,448,866 downwards.
TCTTTTTGTATTACAATTGATGCATTTAGTATCTATTATTGTTAGATAGTATGAGCACCCAGGTAATGGTTATATTAAACTTTGTTGTGTGTGTGGGTTTTTTTTTTTTTTTTTTTTTTGTGTGCTAAACCTCAAAAAAAGGCTTGAACGTTGCAGATATCTATACATAGAGTTCATAACGTTCACTTTTCAGTCAGCAGCACAGATCTATAATACTACAATATTCATTAAAGTTATTCTGTTCCTCATAGACTCCCAGTAACACAATGGCATCTCAGCATGCTGGCTTGTTGTCTTGCAGCTCTGCAGTCCTGGGTTTATGGTGGAATAATGTCAGTAATGCGTGATATGTAGGGTGTGAGGGTGGGAACCTAGAGGGCACTGGAGAGTGAACCAAAAACAGTGAACCTTGACCACACCCATACCGGGGGCTTCACTCCAGAGGGAGTGCACACAGCAGGAGAGTGCTGCTGGTAACCTGCAGGGAGCAGGTGGATTGTGGAACCAGCTGGAGACGGACTGGTGGTCTGTCCAAGAGGACTGGTTTCCAAAAGGACTGGTTAAGCTCAGTGTGAGCCAGATCACAAAGAAGTACCCTCAGTAAAGCTTCTTGCCCCCAGAAGTTAGTCAGGGTTCAAGAAGTGAAGTATTGCCCTGTGTGGGGCTGTTTTATTTTTGTTCCTGTTTACTTTTACAAGCTGAATAAAGCCATTTGTTTTGGATTGCCGTTACCTGATATGCTGTTTATTTGGCACCCTGCACCACAAACACCTCTGTTAAGTCCAGGAAGCTCCTACCTTTGATGCTAAACTATCCCCCAATTGTCACAAGGGATACAATTGCTTTGTCTCCTGCAGATTGTTAGAACTAATGCTAGGATCACACTAGCGTTCAAGCCTCTCCGTCCCAAGTTCCACTTAAAATCGGCGGAGAAAAAAGTCCTGCAAGGAGGACTTTTCTCTTCGACGTTTTAAGTGGAAACCTGGCGGAGCCCATTACAGTCTATAACTATATAACTATAGCGTGTAAGCACTTTTTAAGCGGATAGGGTCTCTGTCTTTCAGGTCCTCAAGCGGACCTGAAAGATGGAAACCCGAATGCTAGTGTGAATCAGCATCAGTGGTAGTGGTAGTAGGACCATGTACGGTTTCAATTTTGGTAGAAATATAATGGAGAGAGGATAAAATGTAAAGCTGTTTTCTTCACTGCGCATATATATCTACAGTGTGTGTGTGTGTGTTTGTATATATATGTATATGTGTATATGTATGTGTGTGTGTGTGTGTGTGTGTGTTTGTTTATAATTTTTTTTTTTTTTTTTTTTTTAAGAAATTCCATCAGTCAAGAGTAATAGTAGAAATGAATGTGTCCCTAAAATGTATCTGCCTCTGGCGTTTTGTAGTTACCATGAGTTACTTAACATGCACATTTATTTGTAATACTTCCATATCAGAATTGTCAGTGCCATGTTGTTGTATTAGGACAAATTTTCCCAAATAAAATATATATATATATATATATATATATATATATATATATATTATAAAATTGGTCAAAGTAATGTCCAATAAAACATTAAATAATGAAGACTGAAAGAAAATGTATATGCACATACTAATAATAGCATCCAACAATGGAAATGATCCTGACCATGTAGATTATTTTGCTATTTATTAATCTGCTGAGAGTAATCCATTTCATTAAAGCGCTTCATTTGCTCAGAGACGCAACTAATTAACTCTCGATGGAATCAGAAGAATTACTATGAATTATGTATGGATATAGGCATATGTATTTGATTTGGCTATCCAAATGAGCAGCTGTATTTTTATTATATATTTTTTTTTTTTTATCTGTATTCATGGTAAATCTATGTATCAATACATTCATTCATTTATATTGTTTTACCTGTGTAGATATAGCAAAGCTAAGCTTGTCATTCGAGTTCTAAAAGAAATAAGATTTATTTTTATTGGCCACGGGCCCTGAAATTTATCATAATTAATTTATAAGTAATACATAGTTAAATAACTAAGTAATAAATCAATAGATAAATATAAAGGAAAACAGACTGTGCAGGATTGGCAAAGGAATTGTATCAGTGAAGAAATGTGTCAATATCTAATATCTAACTAATATATAACAGTAATAGAGCTCCCCCAGGACAATGATGCAAGAAATTGATCATTGAGCCATTTTTCACTTATTTTACTTTAATAAGATTTTAACTCATAAGTAAACTTTTTTTTTTTTTTTTATTTGGTTTTGAGAGAAATTCACTGTTGTATTGCTTATGTGTATAAATGTTGGGGGGGGGGGGGCAGGTTGAAATTATCTTTTTATAAATGAAAGTTTTTCGACCATCAATTTCAGTTGTACATCCAATAGACCCCATTTATAGTCAATTGGATCAATCTGGCTCTGTTCATGTCCATCATTGTCCGGATCCGTTTTTGTCAATTTTTCTGTTATTCTGGTTCTCTGATGGGTCAAAAGAACTGAAAAAAAAAATTGCAGATGTGAACATAGCATAAGCTTGTCATTTGAGTTCTATATGAAATACGTTTTTGTATTGGCCACTGTCCCCCACAAATTTGTAAAATAAGAAAGCAAATCAATGGATAAATGTAAAAGAAAACACTGTGCAGGACTGGTAAAGGAATTGTATCAGTGAGGTTGTGTTTGGTGTGTTTGTGTTGTGTGTGTGTGTGTGTGTGTGTGTGTGTGTGTGTGTGTGTGTGTGTGTGTGTGTTTTTTTTGTTTTTGGGTTTTTTTGAGAGAAATTCACAGTTGTATTGCTCATGTGTGGGTCAGATTAATGATATTTTAATAAAATAGGGTTTATATTCACATGTAGATATATCTGAAACTTAAATATTCCGCATATACAATAGGTTTGTTTTTGGAACATGTCTAGATGAATGGGAGAGTTGCGGAAAAATTACTGCAACAAATCTGCCACATGTGAGTTACTTTGCAGTATGCTACATTTCTTGATCTACAGCGGGGAAAAAAAGTATTTAGTCAGCCTCCAATTGTGCAAGTTCTCCCACTTAAAAAGATGAGGCCGGCCTGTAATTGACATCATAGGTAGACCTCAACTATGAGAGACAAAATGAGAAAACAAATCCAGAAAATCATTGTCTGATATATTATTATTATTATTATTATTATTATTATTATTATTATTATATATTTTTTAAGAATTTATTTTCAAATTATGGTGGAAAATAAGTATTTGGTCACCTACAAACAAGCAAGATTTCTGGCTCTCACAGACCTGTAACTTCTTCTTTAAGAGGCTCCTCTGTCCTCCACTCATTACCTGTAGTAATGACTCCTGTTTGACATTGTTATCAGTATAAAAGACACCTGTCCACAACCTCAAACAGTCACACTCCAAACTCCACTATGGTGAAGACCAAAGAGCTGTGGAAGGACACCAGAAACAAAATTGTAGACCTGCACCAGGCTGGGAAGACTGAATCTGCAATAGGCAAGCAGCTTGGTGTGAAGAAATCAACAGTGGGAGCAATAATTAGAAAATGTAAGACATACAAGACCACTGATAATCTCCCTCGATCAGGGGCTTCACGGTGAGCAAAAATCCCAGAACCACACGGGGGGACCTAGTGAATGACCTGCAGAAAGCTGGGACTAAAGTAACAAAGGCTACCGTCAGTAACACACTACGCCACCAGGGACTCAGATACTGCAGTGCCAGACGTGTCCCCCTGCTTAAGCCAGTACATATCCGGGCCCGTCTGAAATTTGCTAGAGAGCATTTGGATGTTCCAGAAGAGTATTGGGAGTATGTCATATGGTCAGATGAAACCAAAGTAGAACTGTTTGGTAGAAACACAACTCGTCGTGTTTGGAGGAGAGTGAATGCTGAGTTGCATCCAAAGAACACCATACCTACTGTGAAGCACGGGGGTGGCAACATCATGCTTTGGGGCTGTTTCTCTGCAAAGGGACCAGGACGACTGATCCATGTACATGAAAGAATGAATGGGGCCATGTATCGTGAGATTTTGAGTGCAAACCTCCTTCCATCAGCAAGGGCATTGAAGATGAAACGTGGCTGGGTCTTTCAGCATGACAATGATCCCAAGCACATCGCCAGGGCAATGAAGGAGTGGCTTCGTAAGAAGCATTTCAAGGTCCTGGAGTGGCCTAGCCAGTCTCCAGATCTCAACCCCATAGAAAACCTTTGGAGGGAGTTGAAAGTCCGTGTTGCCCAACGACAGCCCCAAAACATCAGTGCTCTAGAGGAGATCTGCATGGAGGAATGGGCCAACATACCAGCAACAGTGTGTGCCAACCTTGTGAAGACTTACAGAAAACGTTTGACCTCTGTCATTGCCAACAAAGGATATATAACAAAGTATTGAGATGAACTTTTGTTATTGACCAAATACTTATTTTCCACCATAATTTGCAAATAAATTCTTAAAAAATCAGACAGTGATTTTCTAGATATGTTTTCTCATTTTGTCTCTCATAGTTGAGGTCTACCTATGATGTCAATTACAGGCCGGCCTCATCTTTTTAAGTGGGAGAACTTGCACAATTGCTGGCTGGCTAAATACTTTTTTCCCCCACTGTATTTGCAGTGTATGACTGCTCAATTCAATCTTTAGATTGCTGTCAGATTTGAGTTCGAGAAAAAAGTGATTAAAAAGTTATCAAAACTGACAGCCTGAGCTTAGATACATATGGTGCCTGTCATTTCATAATCCAATCCTTTGTGATAAAATTGGCTTTGCCAGATTTACACCTCCATTGTGTTTCATAAGTGCAGTTACATAGGATTTACATTTACTGTATTATTTTAACTCGCAAAGTTATCGTAATATACAAATAATATATTGCCTAATAGAAGAATTCTAAATTCAGCTCCGCTATATTCACATGACTGATATCTAGAGATTAAATATGTCTGTAATATAATAAAAAAGTACTGTGGTCATATATAAAGCAGTACAGCTCAGCTACTGTATGTTACATTCAAGGGCAACAGCAATAAGCTCCTCTGCCTATTTCATCTGGTGGCATTCAAGAGCAAAAAAGATGAGGAAGCAAAAAGTTTCAAGTAATATATCTGGTAATAGTTGCAAAAAAGTGACTCTTGACACTTCAGTTCTGATTTATGACAAGGAAAATGTGAGCTCATCAGAACAAAATCTGCTTTGGTGCTGTAGCATGCTAAACACAGTACAATCGAAACCTTCTGCACGTCTTCTCTGTCGTATAATTCATGTACAGCAGGTCGTAAGTTGTAAAGGTGATGCTATATTCCTATTACGTTTGCTAAAATTGTTGTACTTTAGTGGAAAGTTGGATTCCGCCATAGACACAAATAAATGGTACAAATATGTAGAATATGTAGTTATGTTTTCCTTGATTTAAAGGGGTTGTCCGTGAATTATATAAAATTCATTTGTGGCCAAGGTGAGTGTAAAGAGAGAGGAAAAAAAAAAGCCAGGGGCTCATCAGGCCAGAAGAGAGGTTCACATGTATCAATGGCCCCAGCAGTCGTGGGAAAGGATTGGTGACTTCACTCACATATTTCAGCGGTCTTTACCAGAGACTGCTGAGGCCACTGACTAGTCTCATCCGTCATGTGAGGAAAGGGGACCAGGACTGCACAACCGAGCATTGGGGATAGGTAAAGGGGTGTGTGTGTGTGTGTGTGTGTGTGTGTGTGGTGGTGTGTTTTTTTTTTTTTTTTTTGTTTTTTTTTAAACTCACCCCAACTGTAATTTATGGACAACCCCTTTAAGTGCTAGTATGACAGATTGGATGAATTCTTCAATCACTGTTGTCCTTTATAAATGATGTATGTCACGAAGAATGTACATCCTTACCTTTTCCTCAAAATGCCCTGTACACCTCTGCAATAAGCAGACAGACCTGCTCAGGGATACCTGCACATCTAACACTGCTCAATATGGAGACCTCTCTCGCATCTCACAGAGTAGTCTGCTACTTTGGAACCAGAAAATATGTAGGAAACCCTCCATCTTAGGACCTGTCTGATTTTCCTCTACTGTATATATACTTTAGGCTGCACCTAACAATGGTGCCTCAAGGGACAAACCTTTCAATCAAAGCTATATTTTAGCAGAAAATAAAATGTATTTATTTAGCCTATGCATCAATGAGTTAATTTCATATGGTGTCCTACAGTATGAATGTCCCAGTGCTCTCCTTCAGTTTCAGCTCTTCTAGTCACCAAATCTAGTCACATTGTACATAATACAGACAAAAATACCTGACAAGTGATACATTTCCTATGCTATAAAGCAGAGCTCATGCGAAGATTTAGTTTTTATAGGATTGCTGTTGCAGATAACTGTGTTTAAAGGTCATTTACCATAAAGGCTTACCCTGAGTTTTATATTGTTATCCATACTCCGTTAAGAATATCGATACTTCAGTGTTTCCTTTAAAGGGGATGTCCGGCCAAATTTTCAGAGACTGCTGAGAGAGCAGCAGGGGAACGAGGAGAGGTGAGTATCGGTGTTTTTTTATGTTTGTTTGTTTGTTAGCAGGAGGAAGACTTTAAACTGTGGGGCCAGATGGAGGGTGACATTACACTGTGGGGGCAGCTGGAGGGGGGAATTAGACTGTGTGGGTAGCTGAAGGGGAACGTTAAACTGTGGGGGCACCAGGAGGATGAAAATATAATGTGGGGGCATATCATGTTAGGGTGACTGTAGGGGCATTATACTCTATGGGGGCACAAAGAGAGATGGATGGGAATTGGTGGGGTCAAAGTAGAAGTGGGTGGGGCTAAATTTGCCCTATGCGCCGCACATTCCGTCCCTCTTTCTGTTCTTTGAAAGTTGGGAAGTATGCATAACATTACAAGATGGGAACACCCCTGTAAAGTATTTGGCTTCAGCTAGACTATAATATTTGTCAGTGCTCTCTAAGTAACACACTGTTGGCTTGTAAATAGATATTCTGTCTCAAAAACACAGTCCTTGTAAATATGGATCCTTGTATCGAAGCTTTCATAAAAAAAAAGTTCAACACATTTAGGTACCAGATCTCCAATTTATCAAGTTGCCTCAGGCTGAATAAAGAAGAAACACCAAGGTTGAAATCAGTTTTCTCTGTATACTAAAGTATTTCTCAAGAAGCTGTGTGTAGCAGGAGCGACGTAGCAAAAGTCTGAGCTCCTTTAATGAGGAGGAACATTTTGTTTTAATTTAAAATACCTCAGTCCCGAACCATTTCAGACAGAAAGCAATGCTGTATAAAAACCAGAACATAAACCTATCCATGGCTTCAAGGGAATGACAAATTGGATCATGATGCATTCATTCCATATAAATTCATACATAATTCACAAAAATACTCCAGAAATTTCATAAATAACAATTTGATACAGCAGATAATAAAGAAAACTCCCTCTGCATAGCCCCTTAGAGAAATGTTTGTTCCAATATGGTGAAATAAATTCTTCCTATCCAAGGTAATTTTTTTTGCTCTGAATTTAAATATAAAACTTGTAAAAGATACAACTAAGGGATTGTTTGGTGGAAGCATCTTATGAGCTACAACACTTAGAACATAGCAGAATTACACAAAATGTAGTGATGTTTATAGAACTTCATGATTTAATTTTGGTTATGGTTTTTAGGTTTTGGTCTGATGTTTTGATTTACCTTTGGGTTCAGATTTAACATTTTAGATCTCAAGAATAAAAGTGTTATTTTAGTTTTGCACAATTTTCACTGATATGAAAGGTTAAAGGGGCTTTCGGAAAAATTTCAAAAAATGTTGGTTAGTGCTATTTAATAGGTTGAATGCAACCAAATTCCTTTAGCAGTGTTTTGAGTCATTTCTGGGAGCTCCTGGCATCTTCTGCATTTGTTTTACACGGGTAGCTTCCTATTCTTGCGCTTTACTCAGAGCTGACTCCCTCCCTCTCTCTTTCACTCAGACCCTTTCCCTAGCTAGCCCACCCACTATGAGCCCTTCCTAACTCACCGATTATTATATATATATATATATATATATATATATGTGTGTGTGTGTGTGTGTGTGTGTGTGTGTGTGTGTGTATGTATGTATACAGTTGTGCTAAAAAGTTTACATACCCTGGCAGATTTTTGGTTTTTTTTTTGGCCTTTTATCAGAGAATATGAATAACACACAAACTTTTTCACAACTCGTGGTTCGTGGTTGGTTGAAGCCATTTATTGTCAAACTTCTGTGTTTTCTCTTTGTAAATCATAAGGACAATCAAAAACATCAAAATGACCCTGTTCAAAAGTTCACATACCCCAGTACTTAATACCGTGTATTGCCCCCTTTAACATCAATGACAGCTTGAAGTCTTTTGTGGTAGTTGTGGATGAGGCTCTTTATTTTCTCAGATGGTAAAACTGCCCATTCTTCTTGGCACAAAGTCTCCAGTTCCTATAAATTCCTGGGCTGTCTTGCATGTACTGTGCGCTTGAGATCTCCCCAGAGTGGCTCAATGATATTGGGGTCAGGAGACTGAGATGGCCACTCCAGAACCTTCACTTTCTTCTGCTGTTGCCAATGACAGGTCGACTTGGCCTTGTGTTTTGGATCGTTGTCATGTTGGAACGTCCAAGTACGTCCCATGTGCAGCTTCCTGGCTGATGAGTGCAAATTTGCCTCCAGTATTTGTTAACGTGCTGCATTCATCTTTCCTTCACCTTTTGACCAAGTTTCCTGTGCCTTTGAAGCTCACACATCCCCACATCAGTGATCCACCTCCGTGCTTTACAGTAGGAATGGTGTTCCTTTCATCATAGGCCTTGTTGACACCTCTCCAAATGTAACGTTTATGGTTGTAGCCAAAAAGTTCGATTTCTATCTCATCACTCCAAATTACCTTGTTCCAGAAGTTTTGAGGCTTGTCTCTGTGCTGTTTGGTGTATTGAAGGCGATTCTTTGTGGCATTTGTACAGTAATGGCTTTCTTCTGGCAACTCGACCATGCAGCCCATTTTTCTTCAAGTGCCTCCTTATTGTGCATGTTGAAACAGCCACACCTATAGTTTTCAGACAGCCCTGTATTTCAGCTGATGTTATGTGTGGATTTTTCTTTGCATCCCGAACAATTTTCCGGGCAGTTGTGGCCGAAATTTTGGTTGGTCTACCTGACCATGGTTTGGTTTTTGGGCATGTTATCAGGCCAAAATCGCCAGGGTATGTGAAGTTTTGAACAGGGTCACTTTGATGTTTTTGGTTGTCATTATGATTTAAGAGAAAACACAGAAGTTTGACAATAAATGGCTTCAACCAACTACTAACCATGAGTGGAGAAAAAGTTTTTGTGTTATCATTCATATTCTCTCAAAAAAAAAAAAAAAAAATCTGCCGGGGTATGTAAACTTTAGCACAACTGTATAGCTCATTTGTTGTCTAACTGCAAAATGAAGAGCAACTTGCTAAATAGTCTTCATTAAACAATTCCTACCATTTTGCTGCTGTAGATCCTGTGTAACTCCTGTACACAGGTAGCTTTGCTTCTTTTTCTGATATAGATTTAACACTGTTCTTAGCTGGTATCAGCTCAGAGGTAGCATAATCTGCACTCTGGTGCCTTTCACCAAACCAGTACCTTGCTTCGCACTGATCAGGGGCAATAATCCCAATGTTACTAGGGTTCTGGAAAACCAAGCATTGAGGTTTTTTTTTTTTTTTTTTTTTTTTTTTTTTTTTTTTCTATTAAGCGGAACTTATTTTCCTATTCTTTTCCTACAATTCTTAGCAGAGCATGTGTTGTCTGTAAGGGTATGTACAGCATCGGCATTCTGTTGTGGCATCCAGCTGCTGATTAGGCCCATTCATCCGGGCCTAATCAGGAGGGAGTCTCGAACCGCGTACTCCATGGCTGAATCATACATGGCAAGATGCTGCTTTTTTCCGCGTCTTGCTGCGATCTCTGCCTTCCATTGAAAACAATGGGAGGTGGATTCCGAGAGGAATCTGCCCCGGATTCGGGGGCGAAATCCACCCCCAATTTTGCGGCAAACTCCTCCATGTGAACACAGCCTAAGACTCAGTGCACAGAAAGGTGGACTGAAAAGGTTTTTTGTTTTTAAGGAGACTTAGTACCCCTTCTTCCCCTCCATCGGGAAAAATAGAAAATGGAAGTGAAGTAGAGGGGTAAGGAGAAATGAGTATACGGTTGAAAATATACTGATACACGAGAGAATTGCAAGTGCAAATTGAATACCAGAGGATCTAAATGTAAATAAAGGAGTGGAGCCTGAAACATAGGGAAAGTTATTTTAAAGAAGTCATTCTTTTCCTTGTGAGTGGCTCTGTCCCAGTGTATTTTTAAATACACCATTCAGAGACAGAAGAAAAATCTGTGATATTATGGTTTGAAGTTGACAAAATGTACTTGGAAATATTTGCTCTGAATACTTAGTATGGTAATTATACACCATATAATTGTCATTTGACTTCCTGTACCTGTCTGTCCACATCAGACGCACATCAAAAACTGCAGCTGTGCATTTTATTCTTGGATTTCATGTAATAATAGCGGAGACTGCTTCAGCTGTGTAGAGCACAGTAGTTATCAAGATTAAATCTTATCAATTACCGGATCCCACTGTTTTGTTGTCTTACTGTTTTTTTTAATCTCTAAACCCTAAAAAACCCTAAATATATGATTATCTATACAACCCCAATTCCAAAAAAAAGTTGGGACTCTGTGTAAAATGTAAAGAAAACAAGAATGCAATGATCTGGAAATCTCCTACAACCGTGTTTTATTCACTATAGAACATAGAACACGTATCAGAAGGTTTAGACGTTTTGTCATTTTATCTGAAAAAAATTAATTAATTCAGATGTTGATGGCAGCAACACAATTCAAAAAAGTTGGGACAAGGTTAACAAAAGGCTGGAAAATTTAAGTCACATGACTGTGTATAAAAAGAAAATGTTAGAGAGGTAGAATCCCTCACAGGCAAAGATAGTCAGAGGATCCCCAATTTGCAAAACACTGCATCTAAAATTTATCAATTTCAGAAAAATGTTCGTCAACTTAAAATTGCAGACTTTAAAAATCATGCTATTTACATTATCTTCTATCAAAGGATTCAGTAAACCTGGAGAAATCTATGTGCACAAGGAACAAGGCAGATGGTCAATAGTGGATGTTTTTGATCTATGGGTCCTCAGGCGGCTCTAAATTAAAAGCAGGCATGAATCAGTAATGCAAATCACGGCATGGGTTCAGGAATAGTCCTGATAATCCATAAACAAAGTCTGCTGTTGAATCCACAAATGCAAATTAAAGCTGTATCATGCAAAGAAGAATCCATATCTCAACACAATTCGAGAACATTGCTGTCTTCTCTGGGCCAAAGCTCATTAAAAATGGACCGAGGCAAAATGGAAAACTGTTCTGTGACCAGATTAATCAAAATATAAAATTCTTTATTGACCCATAGATGCCGTGTTCTGTGGACTAAAGATTAGAGGGACCATCCAGTTTATCAGTGCATCAGTGCACAATTCAATAGCCTGTATGTATGATAGTACAATGTTGTATTAGTGCCTATGGCATAAGCAGCTTACACATCTTGGAAGGTACTATCAATGCTGATCAGTATACAGAGGTTTAAGAACAACATATGCGCCAGACAATATCTCTTAGGGAAGAATTTGAATATTTCAACAAAACCATGCTAAACCCCATAATGCAGGGGTCCCCAAACACCAGTCCGCGGACTGGGACCGGGCTGTTGGGGGACTTTTGCTGGTCCACGGGGCGGCAGGCTGGCCTCGGTAAAGGTGGCTCCCAGCACATTATGTGGGGTGGGTTGGCGATTTGGCCACAGTGTTGTGGCTCCTAGCATAGCTAATGGCGCAGGACCTTGGTGTACAGCACTGTAGACCAGGTCCCTGCCATTAGCTATGCTAGGAGCCACAACACTGTGGCCAGATCGCTAACCCGTCTTGTCTAAAGCGTTGTTTACTGTATAACCACGCCCCCATATGACCAAAGCCTAAACCACTCCCTGACCCGCACCCCTTGCAGGGCTGTGGAGAAAAAAAGGTTGGGGACCGCTGCCATAATGCATCCATCACAACACAAGCCTCAAAACGCGTAAGTTGAGTTATCCATGGACTTGTAACTTTCTAAAGATGAAGTAAAAGTTATGTTTTAATTTTTCACTTTTTGGTGCTGGATGTTTTTTCCAAGTCCTTTTTGCTATTATGGTTATTCTGTTTCCAAGGGAATATCCTCTGCACAGATTGCTGTACACCGATCCCTGTATAGATACTACTGATTATGTGACTGGGCTGTATTTTTACATTTTTTGTTTTCCATTTCTGTCTTTATGTCCTGTTAGCTTATATAGATGTAATTGTGGCAGGTCCCTGCTTGGGAAACCCATCTATGAGCCAGAACACTATATGGGAGTGGCTACCAAACTCAAGTTACCTGTGTACTACATTGATGGCCATTCATCTGATTGGCCACCATGTGATACCATATTTTACCTAAAGTGGCTGCTGCAGGAGAAATGTCAGACTGGCTGAAATTTGCCATAACAGAATGAACTTTTTGACAAAGACTGTGGAGTAGAACCCTCAGCAATCATCTGATCACTGCAGAAGTGCCTGTCTCTGTCTATAGTGATACCGCTTCTTTAATACCAAGCTTTATGTATTATATTTCCCTTTAATACTACTGTTGTGCAATATATAAAGTCTGGGATGAAATCTGCATGACCTTTTCATCAACTGATTCCATTCTAAACCTGGCAGATAACTGGTTAAATAGATGTCATTAGACAAAGTAAATGTGGAAGAAATAGTAATATGAAAGAGAACGGGTTTGTCACCAATAACCTTTTCAATCAAAAAAGAACCGAGGTGTAAAAATTCCATTAGAAATGATAATTATTGCAAGAATTGCCGAGGCTGGAAATCCCAGTGTAACCTATTCCGAGTTGGGCAGTGCAGCATGAAGAGCCTAGGAGGGAAGCAGAATCTATTAGCTGACGCAATGTGTATAGGACAGACGCAGTTATAGTGGGAATTAAAAAATGTCTTCTGTTCTCCCTGAGCGAAAACGCTGAACACTACTGAATTCTGGAAAGGAACTCTTGATAGCAGTACATCATATCCAGCAGCTTCCTAGGACTGCTAAGAGGTTAATGAAGCTGCAGTTCGTTCATACCTGACGTTGGTGTGAAATGTTCCAGAAATGCAGGAGTCAAATACATGATCTTATTTAGCCTATAGATTATGTAAACTGATCGGATATATTGAGGTTTTGTACAATGGAGAATTCATTATTTAATATTTACCATTCCACATTTTAGTTCCAAAGTTATCAACTCTTCTGTGACACAGAATAATTTACAACCTCCCATCATCTCAATAATATCAGATTAAAATCTAGTTTCAGATCTGCAAGGTCATATTATATGAGATCTATTTTATATCACTACATAGCAGCAATTCTAACCACTAGTCATAGGTGGGGCTTCTTTACAGTAAGAGCGGTAAAACTATGGAACTCCCTGTGACATGATGTGGTGATGTCTGAGAACTTGTGCGGGTTCAAGAGGGGCCTGGGACTTTTCTTGAGAGTAATAATATCATAGGTTGTAAGAACTAGAAATTTTTGGGATAGAATGTAGATCAGGGGATTTAGTCTAATTTTTTTTTTTTCCTCAGATGGGGCAATTGGCATCTGCCTTGTGTCGTTCTTATGCCTTCCTCTGGATAAACTTTGTAGGTTTATAGGTTTAACTTGATGGACATATGGCTTTATCCACTATGTTACTATGTAATGTTATACTATGTAATATCACAAATTCAGTTTTACAAAGGTCGCACATTACCTTTCAGTGTCCATGGGTTCCACATTTCTCCATTTAATTTTTGGGCCTCATGTACATGGCCATATTGTATGCAAAAATGCAAGAAACAAAATACTGACATGCTCCATAGATACAATTTTATGGGGATATTCAAAGGAGCACCATGTGAAGTGCATTATGGGCCATTTGTTCACCATTATAGAAGCAATATTAAATCTTTTTATACTCCTCAACATTGAAATTGCAAAACCGAGAAGGAAAAGTCTTAGAATTATGGAAATCACTGGATCAATGGACATGTTAAAGTGGTTTTCCCATCTCCCTGTCCCTCAGCTTTGCCTGCTTTCTCTTCTTCTCACTTCTTGTATTCTTTATCAAACAGTCAAAGCTGCCCACCAGCTTGCTGAACAGGAAACTATAAAGTATCTCGATAGATATAGACTTTGCCTTTACTATGAGAGATTATTTATTATGATCACTAGATATATAATATAAATGCAGATCACATAATATGTACAGTAAATGTATATTACATTGCACAGGTTTGGAGAGAAAAAAAAAACGTACATGCTTCAGTTTATCTTGCAATAAACTCACTGTTAGGTATGTGTCTAAATGGGGAGATAACAGACAATGAACAATTTTGCTGAGCCCATATCAGAAAAAGTCAATTAACTGATCTGATAACTGTAAGAGCAGTTCTGAAATACAAGCTCACTTCTGAGAACTCAGCTACGCCTCCCTTCCTGGGAGCAGTGAGCTACATCACCCATTCTATACTAAGAGATAAGATCAGCTACAGGTCAGGCACCAAGGAAATTGTGTAACAATGAGAGGAATAATCTCACATAGCAGGAAAACAAAGCAGCATTGCTAAAGCAATGTATTTAGGAAAGTTTTTAATTTATATAACATAGCATATTAGACAGGATCCTTGAGATGAAATACCCCTTTAATGATATGCAAATGATAAAAAAAATAAAAAATATTCAAAACATTTAAATTCACTATCAAGTATGAGCCCTATGTACAAAAATACACACACTTACACACCTTGGCATTCTGTCAGTGAGGTTATTAATGGTTGTCTGATGAATATTATGTTATGTTGAATACACTTGGGGATGCAGATCATCAAGATTGGCTGCTCGTAGCTGCCATTGCAATTGACAACTGATGACGTTTCAGATCTACTTGATGGAAGACAAGTCAGTAGACTCTGCAGGCAATGGTATTACATTTAGGCCATGCAGGCTGCTCACAGCAGCACAAGCAACATGCAGCCTTATGTTGTCCTGTTGAAAAATGGCTCTTGGGACAGTTTGGAGAAATGACTGTACCACTGGTTCCATAACTAAGTCAATGTAAGGTATAAAGACTAGAGAGGTCCAGCTACTGTACATTATGCTATCCAACACCATATTCCTGTGAATAGGAGTGGTGTGATATCCCCTTGTGAAGCCCTCTTCATTGGGTTTCCCTTGTTGTCTCCAGGCCAATCTGCGGATATCATTGCATCCGATACATACAGTAAGTGGAACCCATCGTTTTAGAGAATAGACCTCCATTCCAGCCTCCATTGCCATCTAGCTGTACACCATGATAGCATTTGAGAGTGGTGACATGAGGTCCATGGAACACCTGTAGCTGAACATTTGCCTCGTAGCCCAATGTCGTGCAAATACCATCTGATGGGTTGTGGCAACAGTGTTTGCCACCCTAGGCTTGGGATGTGATGTCCAATTTCACTTGCAGTACAGAATGAATCACTATGTGCCATTTTTTCGATCAGATGATCTATCCATGCAGAGGTTCACCTCTGTGTACCTCTTGCTGTCATTTCAGTTCTTTGTTGTAATCCCAACCACTGGGACATGTAATGTTGAACATGTCAAACATAGCGGACTGATAAACCACAATCTCTCAGTTTAAGGATTATGTCCCTCACAGTTTGAGACAAGTGGCGATAACTGGCAGTTGTCAAGAAACCTTAAACAATCATCCCACATTATATGAAACTATTTTTGAGGATTCGTGTGGATAAAATTTGTTTTCATTCTTGCTTTTATGCCTCTCCCACATGCCACAGAATGGAGCTAGGTACTTGAAAAAGTGCTGATTTTAGAGACACCTGCTATTTCCTCAGTGTGCATAGCTTTATGACTTGTCCTTCTTGGTTTTGTGATTTCAATGTTTGGGGGTACAGCTATAAAGTGAACCATACACATAAAATGACTCCCTGGGGAGTAGCAAATATCTGGCTGAATACACACGTAGTTTTATCCAACCATGATCGAAATTGTCACGCTAGTTCTCATTATGTTTTCCACTGATGGTTGGTTGATATTGCAAATCTAGGCATTTCATATAACTTTTAAGTCATATGTATGGACAGCTTTAGATACTGTAGTTGACCAAGTGCCATGTTATTTCTTGATAACATGATATGTGGCTGCCAGACTTCTTGGAAACCATCTTAGAGAAAAACAATAAAGGAAAACAAAATTAAATACAACCTATTTCTATGGCTATATTAACGGAGAAAAGATTTTCCATGTCTCATGCCAACAGAATAGAGTGGTAGGATCATAACATGGATTTCTTTTATTAAACACCTCCTAGGCTATAGGTTTGAGTCTGCTTCAATAATGGTCTGGAATGACTTATGAAGATTCCAATACAAACTTATTTTAAACATTTTATCTGGGCTAAGACTTTATACTGACTAAGGCATGTATTGCTGCCCTATTTGTGTACTGACTACAGGGCTGGATGCCCAACAAAAAAATCTGAGCATTATTATTTGTTCAAGTGAAGGCATATACTGTATATTCATTATATACAGTGTTAACCTATACATCTAGTATGTTCATATACTATTGTAATCCAAACACAAGCTAAAGTAGTATCTTTTTGGCATACAGTTGCCAACTGTACACTTCGGATTTACCTGGATTTCTGCATCGATTACTAATGTAATATCGTCTGATTTGTTCTCTCAGTCACAATTATAGAAAAAACACAATCTAACCAGACTAATAACACAGATATATGGTCCTTTTATTGAGTAACCATCTGCAGTGCAGGAAGAGAAAAATAAATGAACCTTTAATTAAGGCACACAAAACCAAGTTACTGACAATTTTGTTATCAGGACAGAAGGGGTAATGTCTCTCATTGGGGAGAGACTGGTACATGGACTTATTAGGCCATGCATGCCCTGGTAAGAATCCTGGGTATACATATAAGACCTCATTCTCTTAGTGCCACCTATTGGAAGGTAGCTCCCTATAGATTAATACCTAGATTTCAAAGAAATCTAAGGGCATAACATGGAATAATAGCCAAGCCAGTATGACTCCCCCAGTAATAAGAGGTTCCCATCCGTGGCTTGAACCAACGTACAGATGATGTATTATAGAGAAGCATTCTAACTCCACTGATCTCCACCTGCAGGCATACTACTTCTCCCAACAGGCATGACCACCAAGTTACCTTCGCTACACTCTATCAGTTTCCTGCTTTTCCATGATGCTGTGCACATATACTTCCTGATGCTGATGCTGGATTTGCCTTAATGGGTCATTTCGTATGCAAGTAAATCTTCCCCATTCTATCTCTGTCAGTCTGTTGGCATAAAAGTGTGCCACCCCTGCCAGACCCTGTCTGAGCAAAGGTTACTAATTTACCAGTCTGCTGATCATTACTGTGTTTCTGACTTGTTTTGCCTTATAGCTGCATACTGTTAGATACCTAGATATCTGTTTGGCCTTGGCTTCTTCCTTGACTTGGTTCTTGCTTGCTGCCACTATCTCCTGGTACTGACCTTGGCCTGTTTCTGACCCTAGACCCTGAGCCTCTGCTGCCATCCCAGAGCTGCCTGCTTACATTATCTCACACATCCTTTGCTAGTTTCAGTGGAAAACTCCAAAAAAGCAAAAAAAATTCTAAGAGTGAATGTCCCTCAGTTATATTTTATGATCTTATGGGATGTATTATGTTAAAATGATATTAAAACACATCAAAATTATAAAATAAAATGCAAATATAGAAAAAAAAACACACATCCAATGCCAACACAAACTGTCACCATAGCCACCCTTTAACACAAGACTACTCATATGTAAAAGTGCCCAAAACAAAGTAGGATACCCATTCTAATACTTTATATTAGTGATAATTTGCAAATTGTAAAGAATAAAGAGCCATAAATTTAAAGCATGCATATATTTTTGTAATTTTGTTTTCTAAAAATTCCCACTAAAAAAAGGAAAATTTTTCCATAAAGTATTAAAACACAACCTTATGCTTTCCAAAAAATCCTGCAAAAATTTTGTATTCCAATATATTTTGTAAAATGGCCAAAATATAAGAGAAGCGAGTAGGACAACTGTTCCTAGACTAGCATCTAGGAGCCTTCACCAACTCATATAGTACATAACACATACAGTTAAAGGGAATCTATCATTCAGATTTTTAACTAAGCCTATCATCATGTAGCCTTTGGAAAGGCTATTGTAGGCATACCTATCGTTTCCTGAATCTTGCCTGCATTTTCCAGAAAAAGCCCTTCTTGTTATGTAAATTTAGTTTTCAGGTGGTCCCCCTGTGCTCTGACCACACCCGCGTCATCCTCCTCTCCCTGCATCGCCACCCCCTTCCCCTTCTTCCTTGCTGTTCATGCCTTCTCTCTCTCTCGTTGGCGCCAACGAAATCTTGCTCATGCCTGTGCTCTGTGAAAACTAATTCACCTCACAAGAAAAGGGCTTTTTCTATAAAACGCAGGCAAGATTCAAGAAACGAAAGGTATGTCTGCAATAGCCTTTCTAAAGGCTACATGAAGATAGGCTTAGTTACCTGAATGATCGACTCCCTTTAAACTCTACAATAAAAAAAGGTACCTGATGCAACAGGTCTGAACCCTCTATGGCATTATAGGAGTCTGCTTGGTGGTATTGTCTAAGCACAGTATGGTAGTATCATTTAGGCACTGTATAGCAGCGCCATTTAGATATCGCTTGGATGTATTGGATGAGTGGTACAGCTAAGACGCTGAGATGTCTGAGCTCAGACGCTCTTCTTCCAGGAAAAATGGGGCATCCCCTCCTTTTCATGCAATGTTTTGAACAAGTACAGCTTCCCTTTTTAACAAGCTGTCCTCTTTATGGAATATCATTATTCCACGTGGGTGTAAGATGAATTACATGTACTTAAGCGCCCTACTTTGTCCACCTTTGTCCATCACGACATACAAAGCTGTGCACCCTTGGTATACAATGCTAGATCCCACGTGTTTCACTTCAAAGCAAACAAAACAATAGGCAAATGATCTGACAATCCAGCATTTGCGCTGCAGGCCTGGATGTTATTGCTTTCATAGATGATCATTTCTGTGCTATGAAATGACTTTGGAGTGCCAGCAATTACCAGCCATTTGGGAAGTAAATAGTTTGCTGTTGTCTCCTGATTTGCTTTGTTCCCATGTGTAATGACTGGAGGAGATGTAATCACACCCGGCCCAGAATCTCTGCTTTTAACCAAACAAACACATCTAAGTGAGTCCCATCCGCTGCTCTAAGTTACCTAAATGGGCCACTTTAAAATGTAGGTTCAATAAACCTTTTAAATGAATTGCTTTCTTACATGAACAGTCTAAACTCCCCATGGCTTGCCTGCAAGCAGTAATCGAAAACATGACAAGCCACCTCCTATCAATCTGACAAATCTGTGTTCTGCTGGCAGACAGGGCTAGTATATCTAGAGACTCGTTGGGCACATGATCTGAGATCTCCACCACCTAGCCTCCAATGGCCAGCCCAGAAACTGTGTAAATGTGTATTCACCTCGAAGTCTAAGAATATGGTCCATCAACATGTACGCATGTTCTTCAATGAATTTCTTACAAATCTGCTGCAAAGCTTATGAATCTGAATGTATTGCATGACTTCTCATGAATTTTGCTGAAGATTTGGTACAGAATTTACTCTAAGATTATGAAGCCACATTGTGGAAAAGCTGCTTTTTTATTGTAGATATTGCTGAGCCAAAGCCAGTCCACTATTAGAGAACGCAATGAACAGCAGGTGGGGGAGGTGATGATAGGTCCTTTTTAAATTACACAAGTCAATTTACGCTACAGACTTTTTTCCTATAGTTTGCATGTGATTTGCTTAAAGGGGTTGTTCGGGGAGTTAAAATTACCTTAACTGATCTGGATGATGGACCCAGGGTATCTGGCCTGGCTCTAACACCTGGGTCACGTGACCAGAACCAGTCCCCTTCCTCCTTCCCTGATCTCACAGGTAATTTCCCGTGCTATGGGGACTAGCTTTACTATAATCTTAACTCCCCGGAAAACAAGGGTTTTTTTCAGGCAAAACATAAAAAAAAAAAAAAAAAAGTCTTAGTGCTATTAATGGGTTAATAAGTGCACCCATATACCTTTTAGCACTGTTTTGAGTGACTTCTGGGTTTCTCTGGGAGTTCCTGGCATCTTCTGCATTTGTTTGCATGATGTAGCTTCCTGTTCTTTTATCCTACAACTACCATTATGCATTGCTCTTCACTCAGAGCTGACTCGCACTACCTCCCCTCTCACACCCCCCCCTGTTTCCTTAGCTAGCCCGTTTACTACTAGCCCTTCCTAACTAACTCAAGCCCCCCCCCCCACCCCATCATGCTTACCTGTTTTCCTGTCCGGATCTTCTGGACACAGGAGATCACTTCCTTCTGGAGGGCCAGCTCCACCTCCTCTTGATGTCTGCCAGCCTCCCACACCTGCGCAATAGAGCCGGCAGACATCAAGAGGAGGAGGAGCCGGCCCCCCAGAAGGAAGTGATCTCATGTGCCCAGAAGATCCAGACAGGAGGACAGGTAAGTATGATGGGGTGGTGGTGGGGGGTAGTATTGGTGACATTCCGTTTCCGGAAACTGGGAAACAGAAGTTTGAAGTTAGGCGGGGGGAGGGTATTTAGCTTTAGTGCAGAAATATTGTTTTATCCCAGACAACCCCTTTAACTTTCATCCAATTTGCTGCTACTGTAATACACTGTAGACTGTCCATCCACAAATGAGCACAGAAAATAGTCTAGCCATCCTTTGTGGACATACACTAAAGCTCAACTGTTTCAAGTACTGAGACCCATATGCATGCATTGATGCTCATGTCCTAATTCACTGCTATAAGCAATGTTATTTACTAACCTAGATTCACATGGATAACACTATACAACCATATAATATTTGGTGTGAAACTTAAAGGGGTTGCCCAGGATAACCACTTTTTAATATGAGGGTGGGGAAGGTGAAAAAAAAATAAACAAAAAACATACTTTGGTGCCTTCCCGCACGGTCCAATCCTCCTGCTCCGGTGTTTTCTCCTGGTGGAAGTTCCCACAGCACGTGACCAATGACGCCAATCAGCAGCCTAAGGAGAGGACACAGACACAGGACATCACAGACCTCCTGTGTCCTTTCCTAATGCAACAAATTGGCCTCAGTGGTTACGTGTGGCGGGGACTTCGACCAAAAGAAAACACCGGAGCAGCAGGACCGGACCACTTTGGGAGGCACCAGAGCACCGGGGACAGGTGAGTGAGTATGTTTGTTTTTTTTTTTTTTTATCTTCCCCAGCCTCCTATTAAAAAAGTGGTTAATCTGGACAACCCCTTTAACTTCATTGTTAACTACAATGTTTATGAGAATAACAAACAGGTAGTCTATTGTGTATATGTTGCCATAATCTTCCCTTTAAAGGGAATCTGTAAACCCAGTGTCAAACTAGTCACAGTGCATTGTAAGTGACATTAGATGCACCATTTCCTCGAAAAAGCAGTTTTTACAAATATATAAATGAGGCTCAAAGTCTCTGTATATGAAACCAGAATGCAGAATCTTTAGAGATTCATTTGCATATTCCTAAAAACTTATTTTACAAAGAAATAGTAAATGGTGCCTCTTTTAGACTATCTAAAGGTATGATGGTGCTAGGAATAATGTCTTTACTCTGTAGATGGTTTCCCTCTCAAGTTTCCTTGTGACAGACTCCTGTTATCCAACTTAAAGCTAAGACCCCATGTAGTGAGCCGCAGCAAAAAAAAAAAAAAGCTGTGTTTTTCACAAAATGTCCACAGAGTTTTCCTCTGAGGACTTTCTGCCTATTATACCTATAAGGAAACCGCCAGCATTGCCGCAGGTATAATTGACTTGCTGCAATTTTCAAAAATGCTGTTCCGCTGCAGATTTTTTTTTCTCCAATGTGTGGATGGGATTAGCCAGAATTCCATCTACTTTTCAGGTAATGTAAAATGCAGCGTTTTTACCACAGCGTTTCCAAAACATAGGGTCCCGGCCTTAAGCTATGGCCCCATGTTTCGGAAACACAGCAGTTTTTGTTGCAGATTTTGCTGCTGTTTTTTTGAGCCAAAGTCAGGAGTGGCTTGAAAAGGAATGGGAAATATACAAGAAGCACCTAGACATTTCCGTTCTGTTAAATACACTCCTGGCTTTTGCTAAAAAAAAATCACAGCAAATTGTGCAACACAAAAAATGCTGCATTTCCCCAACATGGGACCTTTGCTTTAAAGTTGCCATTTTGGCTACAGCCTAAAACTGTAGCCATCAATATAAAAATGTGCATAGTAAATCCATAGGCTACTGTAGTTGTGCAGGAAGAAATGTTATATGGAATTTCGGTATTTTGTGTGTCTTCCATTCCTCTTGCTAGTTTCTGTAAATGTAGACTTTTTCTGATGATGTGGTGGGCCACCTAGCTGTATCACATTGGTGGGGTCCCATTCGAGTGGCCATGGCCTCTACAGAGCCTATGGAGCTGTGTTCTTCTGGAAAGCACAGTTCTGTAATGCTGCGCTACTTCTTTAGCTATCCGGTGATAAGCGTGAGTTCTTGGTATCAACTATTTCTGAAACTGTTGATATTATAAGTCTTTGATTTATTACGGTTATATTTTATTTTTTGATGCTCCATACATCTCTCAGATTGAATAGTTTAGATGAGTGATGGCCAAAACGTGAGTCTCTGCAGATATACAGAATCTTATATGTTCACCTGGGTTCATACTGGTGATGGCCAATATACAAAGTGCAGAAAGTATGGCTACACCACATACAAGGTGCTAATAACATGTTTTTTTTATTCGCCTTTACAGGCTAGCATGTTTGTTTTGCAGTAAAGGGGAAAAAAATCCACTTGAAATGATTTATGTTGCTACCAAGTTGACAGTTTCTGCTGGTAAAACACAGAGGGCAGCGCAGGCCTGAGGGAGAACGATATAAAGAAATCCAAAGACCTCTTCAGCAACATTAAGAGACAAGAAGGTCACCTCTAGAACTGCTAAAAATACAGCAGCAGAGCGCACACTAACACCCAGTGCAGCGGACGCCTGTACAGCAGAGTGTGTCAAGTGCTCATTTGTTGTATATCCTGGGGACACATAGAAAATTTGTGAATTTATCAATGTCGCTGCTCACATTTTGCATTCGAGTCTCTTGTAGGGCTGCTGACATTGCTTTCCTGGAGTAATATGCTTAGAAAACAAGTGGGCTTTAACCCTATTGCTTCTGAGCATCACTATGTCAGGGACTATTGCACAGGTCCATGTTTTCTAAAAGTTAGCAATAGAAAGTGTATATTTAAGAGGTTACTCCAGGTTTAGCAAAAAAAAAAAATCATGATAAAAAAGGTAAGCAATTTTCTAATATACTTTTTGCATCATTTCCTCACAGTTTTCAAGATCTCTGCTTGTAGTCATTGAATGAAAACCTTCTGTTACAAGCATAAGCAGGTCTGGATCCACTTCAGTGCTATGAATCAGACAGTACTAAACCTGATAGCTTAGTCTAAGGAATTCTCTTTAAGTCCTGCACAGGAATCTGGACTTCACAAAAGAGAATTATCAGGTAACAATAAACAGCTAACATGACAATGCTCAGGCACTAAGTTAAAGGGGTTGTCCAGTTTCAGCAAATAAATGTTATTGTTTGTTTGTGTAATGAAAGTTTATATTTACATCATTTTAAAGGTTGAACAATTATCTATTTTTCTACATAATCGCCATTTCGGTCGATGCATTTTTGTAGACACTGCCCATGTCATACCAGCTCGTATGGACATTCATGCACGACTCTCCATACACTTCCGTCTATTGGCAATGAATTTCAATTGGCTCAACGCCTTTTGCATTCAAAAATCAAATAACTGCGCGAATTTCGCACTTGGTGGTGGCGTCCAACGGGAGCTCCATTCTCAACGGCTGCCAAGCCAAGACTGAGCGTTCCAGCGAGGTGCGCACATGCTTATTTGAAGGTGGAGGAAGCACCAATCACAACTGTGTGGCCACCAGCCGCACGAACAGTTTCTCTGCGTCCCCAGCGCTTTGGAGACCTTACTTTTGGGATTGCCCTTGTACTTACTTTAAGTGGATAAAAATCAGTCCATAGTCATGTGATGAACACACAGGTACACAGCTTGTTACCAAGCAGATGTCTGACTACTGTGTTGTGACGAGCTGTGCATCTCTATGTTCATTGCATCCATTGTAGACTCCGTCACAGAAACTGCCTAAATCGGCAGCAAGAAAAGTCCTGCATGGAGAGCTTTTCTACCTGCTGGTTTAAAAATGTAAATTGACGGATACTTGGTACAAATGCAGTTTTTCTAAAGTGTCTCAGTACATCATATGGAATGTTAATTTGTGTTATCATGAAGTATAATTCGTCCTGCAGAAAATAAGCCCTTTTTATGTCGATGGAGATGTGGCTTGTCTTTTTTAAGTGAGCTGTAGTTTCTATTGGTACCAGTTTGTGGTACATACAACTTTTTGATCCGTTTTTTATTCCATTTTTGTTTGGGAGGCGAGGTGACGACGAAACAACAAACAATTCAGGCATTGTGACAGTGTTCAAATAATGTTGTGTATGAAGAGTTTGGAGTCTGCAATTTATGTTTTAGGGTTTTTTTTGTATATTTTTATTTATGTTCAAACTTACAGTAGACAAAGTATAAGGCCAATATCGGGATAATATCACTGTGAATTATATGTTACCATTATATATTGTTTTAAAAAGAGGAGGAACAAGGGGGGAGGGGAGTTTGGAGGGGTAGGTGAACTCACATTGCAATTATCATATAAAGTACCTATAGTCATAATAGACAGCTAAAATGTGGTAAATCATATAAACAACTATTAAATCCATTTGCTATAATTGCCTGATTCCTGGAAGGCTACCAAGGCAATTTTTGATCCTGGAAGCTGCAGCAAGGGCCAGCTGTATAATACAACCAGAATCTGCCATGTATGACCCACTCCTGACCCCCCCCCCCCCACCATATTGAATTAGCCAAAATTAGCCATAAATAAATAATCTTTTTGTATTTACTACTGTAATGCAGACCTATAGATCTACATTGGAGAAGTAAGAACTCTACTGATGTGCAATGTGGTTTTAAGATCTTAGGTTACCCTGGAAAAAGAGCTGTGACTGAAAATGATAGACTACTGTACATACATTCTGGAAAACGTGCCTAGAGACATAAATACATCATCATCATTATTATCATCATCATCATTATATTGTATTGTATGTTTATTCCATTTAATGATTTTAGGAAGTGTGATGTGTAAACAGATCAAATTACTTTTAATGGCAGAGATTATCGCACTAAAATCAGTTGGAGAATTTCTTGTCGGTGTTTACGTATCCTGGAAACCTCAGTCACACTGAGGATTTAGAAAGTCTTGTAGAGAAGCCATCAACACAGGAGAAAATTGGCTGCAGCTGCAGAATCCCATCGAAACATGGATAGACTGAAAAATAAAACTTTACAAGGGAGGGAAACTAAAGAAATTGACGAGAAAACTTGTAACCCAAAAATTGGGTTGATATGAATATATGAGCTTTCTTAATAATGTAGGGTCTGTTGGGTTTTGAATCATCCAAGGGGTTTTATGGCCAAACATAATAGCCAACCCGGGGGCCCCCACCAATAAGCAACAGCTAAATATAATGCACTTCTAATATAGGAACCCATTGTAGTGTGTAAGCCTCCCACATGCAACCCATATACCTTCTATTCCCACTAAGTTGGACCAAGATGATTGGTTTCTGGGCAGGAAGGCTATAAAGCCTATAGCTAGTTCGGTTGACTTTTTTTTTATTTTTTATTTTATTTTTTATTTTTTTTTTTATCTGTGCTGTTGTATTACTTATTTTATGTTACTTCAAGCCTTGAAATTTGAGGAGAAATCTCTCCTTTAAAGGCGATCAAGGATGATGAAGAATCCTTCACATTTTAGTGCTATTGAATAGTCACTGGTGTATTCCTGTGTCAATGATTTATTGCCTGAAGTCAGAGAATTGTATTTAATATAGACTTTTATATACCAGAGTCACAGGTGAAAATGATGTTTTATTGTTACTGATATATAGATGGACGAGCCGTTTCGGCACAAGCCGGATTCGACTAGAATATTCCAAATTGTTGTTTTTTTTCTGAAACCAAACAAATGGAGATTGCTTTCTGGCAAACTAAAATGGCCACGGCATTATACTCTGGGGTCTGAAGTATAATAGACAAAGGCCCAGGCAAGGTGGAAAAAAGAAATTTATACTCACCTTCTCTCAACTCTTTTGGGCCTCCTCGCAGCGGCTGGTGCTCTCCTGGTGATGATGTCATGAGGTCTGTGATTGGGCCACATTGATCACGCCAAACATCATGACATCATGATGCTCATTGTGCCCATGGTGCCCGGATGCATGATGTCAGTGAGGAGAGCAACAGATGCCATGAGGAAGCCCAAAAGTGCTGAGGAAATATCAGTATAAGGCCGAGGCCCCACATGGCATAAATGCCGTAGTTTGGTCAAGGCAGAATCGCAGCGGCAAAACCTGCAGCATTTTACAGTCCCTGCAAAGTAGACGGGGTTCTAGTGAATCCCATCCACACACTGCAGAAAAATATGCGCAGTGGAAACATTGTGATTTCCAAAACCATTGTAGTTTTGGAAATCACAGCAGGTCAATTATACCTACAGAAACGCCGGTGGTTTCCCTATGGGTATAATGGAAGCAGAAAGACTTTCTGTGAAAAGCGCTGTGGGAAAAACCAAGTGTGGGTTTTTGTTTTTTTTTTTTTTTTTTTTTTAATTTTCTACACCTCTCCTTTATACTCGGGAGTATGAAGAGAACCCAGAGCATAATAACTAATCACTTGTTCGCCCATCTCTACTGATAAAAAATGACTGATAAATGTGTTAGCAGTTATGGCCTATTGTCCCAGGTAATCCTATAGCATTATTAGTAGTAGTCGTAGTATTGTTATCAGCAGTGAGTCAGTTTTACAGCACATTGTGATATTAGGTGACTCTCTTAATCGTTTTTATTGGGCCACGATTTACAGGACATTTATCATGGATCAGCTATGTATTTTAGGCTAAGGCCACACGTAGCAAAACACAGCTAAAAAAAAAAAACACTGCCAATAGAAAATACAGAAGAAACAGCAAATAAAAAAATAAAAAAAAAATGTTTTTCACTGCTTTTCGGCTGTGTTTTGGCAATGTGTGGCCCCAGCCTTAGGCATTAGTCACACAACAGTAAAAAAAAAAAAAAAAAAAAAAAAGCCATTTTAAAACCATGAATGTCTATTCATATATCCATTTTTTTCGACAGACCATTTTTCACAGGTGGTAAAAAAACAAACATGTTTTGACGGATTTAGATAAAGCCATGAGAATAGACCCATAGATGTTCATAGGTTTTAAAACAGCTTTGTGAGGACCGGTCCAAAAACTGCTGTCACATGGCCCTTATTCACTGTCATGTGAATAAGCCCTCACACCAGGCTTACAAGTAGGGTGTTGGTGCACATCCTTGGCCACCGTTCTATTCACTTTTACAATGCAAATCTTGGCAGTCACCACTACTATATTCACTCGTGGTCAAACTCTTGTCCCTTAGGGGATAAATGTCATTAATGGGAAAACCCCTTTAAGAGGTGGGTCCTGCATTAAGAACCCCCAGAAATATTTTCAACATAAAAAAAATACATTCATCAGAAGTTCACTCATACAAGTAAACTGTTAGCCTACATATGAATACAACAGACAGAAAACTGAGATTTTTATATGTTAATTTAGATTCCCCTACTGCCAGACTCCTCTAGAGATTACAGCTAATGGCTGTGGGTAACAATGGGATACCCTGTGATCTGGTTATCATCTTGGGACCTTCTATGCTAAAAGGGATTTCCCAAACAGGCACAGCTTTAATCTTTCTGCAGTAAACCCTGGAACCTGTCTATAAATTGAGGTTTACATCAATCTATAGGTTTCTTGTGGAGCACAGGTAATCTGTAGGTTGTCATTCAGCATGATCAGTTTTTCTCATGAATGTTTATTAGGGAAGTTCAGATAATGTAGATGATGGAATATGAGCCATATCAAGAAATGCAGCAGGATGTGTGGAAATAAACATATATTAGTAGTGCAAAAGCTCCAAAGCTCTCCAATAGCAGAATCACAATAAAGGAAAGATGCAACTCAATGGGGTAAATTTACTAAAGGGGTTATCCAGAATCGACCTTTCGCCAGATGATCGGTCAGGATAAGTCATCAGTATCAGATTAGTCAGGCTCATAAACCAATGGGGCTGCAGTTCCAGGCATCGCTGCTACACTGTAAGGAGCTCAATACAGTACAGCGGTGACATCTGGAACTGCAGCCTCGCACCAATTCACTTGAATAGGAGTAGGGCTGTTTCACATATACCTTACCTCACATATGGCTTCTGGCGACAGATGATCAGTCAGGATCATTGTGCCAATATGATACTGATGGCCTATCCTGTGGATAGGTCATCAGTATCAATTTTCTTCAGATCCTGGACAGTCCCTTTAGGGGTGGCATTCTGTATGCCAGTCTTAATCAAGTCCCTGGTTGGCACGACTCCAGCCTTATTCGGGTGCACTGTGGGAGATCCCTTGCGCTAGAACTGAACTCTACACCAGTAGGAACTAGATTTCAGGTATATCTGATGCCAGTGTTCTACCTGCCTCGCTCTGGCCCACCTTGATTACACCCCACTCTGCCCACTTTCTAAAAAAGTGGCTCATGTTTGGCACAAATATGGGTCATGCAACAAGGATTCGTTACATCTGCTCAAGTTTTCTGATGTAGATGATATATTAAATTTGAGTAAACATCCATAGTGTAAGGAACAATAGTAAGTGAACTTCCATGTTCATGGCTTGAAGAGCTGTTTGGCAAAAGATGTTTGAATTAAGATGAGATTGGATTTGTGGTTTCATAGGAGCTATGCACACTAAGCAAGGTCACACAAACCTGGAGAAATCTGTTCTTCTCAAGAAAGATTGTTTAGTGTTAACAACGCCTCGAGGCAAACAACTTTCAGAAGACCTCAGAATACGTATTACCTAGATGTGTGAAACTAGAAATTGCTACAAAAGGATTGCTGAAAGAGGACTTTTCACCACCTCCACCAACTCCAACCCAGCATCTCTTGCATCCTTCAATAGGTGCGGCTCCACTGATTCTGATGCAGTTGGAGTTTTTTTTCTCTAACTCCTACCTGCTAGCTTAAGTACCATTATACTCTTTACTGTCAGGTGGGCAGTCCCTTTCTGGCTGCTCCATCCAAGGACCACCCACCTGACTGTAGACAGGACAATTGAAGCTGAAACTAGCTGCACTGATTACTCAAGAATGGTGTGGACTAGAGAAAATATTCCAACTGCACCAGAATAAGTAGAGCAACGCCTATTGAAGAATGCAAAAAGTTGGAGTTGCTGATATAAAGTCCTTTTTTGAATCTGATAGCACATAAATCCATAGTTAGACAAATTATCTACACTGTTGCTACTGTCCCTTGGACTGGGCATCCTGTTAAAATCACTTCAAGACTACAATCTTGAAGGAAGTAACAAAGAACACAAGGGTAACCACAAAAGACCTACAAAAAAAATCTTCAAACTGTTTTCAGCTGTCCACTATTAAAAATATTTAAAAACAAAACAAAACACCGAGCACATGTAAGGAGGTGAAACCAATCCACATGTTTGCCTACAAATTTTGGTAAGTGAAACCTTTGTAATATCTGGGTGCTGTTCTATGGGTGGAGTTCGGCTGAGCATGGTCTGTGATATGACCCTGCCTTACACTGGGTCTTATGCAGTGGCATGGTACTTTATAAGTAGGAATGCTTGTGCACCACTTTGGGAGTGTTCGGGTCCAGCAGTGTTACATGTACAACCTTTTATGCCAACCTCTGGGGAATTCCTGGGTGGACCAATTAAAATTTTTAGGCAGGTCTAGGCCCAGGTGTATATTCAAGGTAACTTCCTGGGAGGGATGTTGCCCCAGGTGTGCATAGTAAAATGCTTGGGAGAGAGATTGCCCCAGGTGTACAGCTAAGTGGAGAAAGTCCCAACTAGGAAGGGCTTAGGGTAATGTACACCTGGGCTGCAGAGCACCTCCGGGTATAGAGTAAGGCCCTAGAAAGCAAGGGTAGCAAGGGTAGCGGCGCTGAGCTACAGAACTACCCTGTGTGCACAGGAGAGCAACATTGTTAGGCTTGTCTGTGTACCCTGATTGTCAGAGATGACATTCATAAAGTGATGGGGCGATTTAGTTTAGTGTTATATTGTTGCATCATGTGTTGTGAATGACATGCATTGAATATTGTGTTATATGTTCATGTCACCTTAAATGGTGCAAGTCACTGCGTGGTTACTGTGTTGTGGAACAAAGTTGTGCCTGTGCGTTGCACTCTGGGAGAAGTTTTGTTGCTCTTCTGTGATGTGACTCGATGATGTCAGGCTTCTCCCAGGTTACCCAGGTTGAGAATGGCTCCATACTTAAGGGCCCATTCAGAGGTCCAACTCCATTCCAATTGTGGAGGAGTGCTGGTCACAGTAGACCAGTCAAATTGCCACCGTCCTGGCGCTGGCGACTGCATGCCAGTGCCTATTACAACTTTACCCATCAGAAGTATATAAATATATATGTGTGTGTGTCACTCCTTGAAAAGGGACACTGCACTAGACATGACTACAACACGGTTATTACCCAGGGCTTCGACTACAAGACGGGGCATGAGTGGAGGGATTACAAACAAATGGTATTCATGGAAGGACACCGTGATGGAAGCCACTGCTTTCCAAATAAACATTACAGCCCATCTCAAATTTGCACAAAAGCACCCAGATTTTCCACAATGCTTCTGCAAAATATTCTGTGGACAGATGAGACAAAAGTGGAACTTTTAACAGAACTGCATAATGCTATGTTTGGAGGTAAAAGAGAACTGCACATCGCGAGAAAAACCTTATCCCAAGTAAATCAACTAAAAAATGGTTGAAGAAAAACATTACTGTTTTGGAATGGCCAAGTCAGGCTAGGTTCACACCTGCGCCTGTTCTACGGTCAGGGTTTCCGTCCCCGAATCCACTTAAAAAAAAAAAAAAAAAAAAAAAGGGAAGACAAAAGGACTTTTCTTTCTGCTTTTTTCAGGCGGAAAACGGTTGAAACGCGGTGGACCCATTATAATCTATGGGGTCTGCGGGTTTCTGCGGGTGACTGCTTTATAAGTGGATTAGGTTTCCGTTCTTCAGGTCCCCAAGCGAACCTGAAGAATGGACACCCCAGGCGCTGGTGTGAACCTAGCGTCACAGTCCTGACCTTAACTCTAATGGGATGCTGGACATAAAGAGGGCAGTGCAGGGAAGGCATCCTAGAAATACTGATGAACTGAAACACATAGGAATGGTTGAAAATTGTATTTAACAATACAGGAAACAGTGATTGCCACTATAGGGAGGTTGACAGGTCATAAAATTCAAGGTTCACTTATTCTTCCTTTTCTCCCTGCACTGTGGATACTTATTCAATGAGCATAATAAGAAGCATGAGCAGTATACCTGCTTGTGTCTTATTGCTTTACTTAGTGTTTGTCTAATTGTGGCTTACCGTTGATAACAATCAGATGACATCTTAATAGTAAGTCAGTTCAGACGTCCAGGTAATTCCATAGGATTCACTTTACTGTTACTTTCAGCTGTATTATGTGTTACTGATGACAGATATGGTTGAGAGTGATGAGGGTTATGAACATTTACAGATGGCCTCCAGGCAAATAAATGATGACTACAACCTACTGGAAGGTGAGAAGTTGCCACTTTTGTGTCATATATTCACAAATGCAAAGATTATAACAGACATGCTTTAAATTATATTCAAGAAATTGTGTCGGTGGAAGATTTACCTTTAGCTAAATGTAATCACTGTCATACAACTGTGCCTAAATGAAGTGACCAAATTAATTTTTTGAGATGTAATTAATATCTAATGAATTCGTTTTATTGCATGTATCCTCTAGCGATACCAGATCATTCATCAGCTGTCTGCTCTGATGTCAAAAAAGCTGCCGGAATGATAGTCTCCTTCAACATATTTGTTGAGGGTGCCACCACTCATAAAATACTGAAAATAATTACATAATCTCCTTAAGACAGAGCTACGTCTCTTCGCTAGTTATCATCAATATGCATCTCATGTCAAGTCATAGTGTGATCCATCATAGTTATGGGGATCCAACCAGTCAAACTACACAACACTGAAATTGCAATACTAAGTAGGAAAAGTTTTTGAATTATGGAAATTACAGGATCAATAGACATGTTAATGATATGCAAATTATAAAAAAAATTGAAAGAAAATATTCAGAACAGCTTCATCTATTCAGTATGGAGTATGAGCACCACAGGCAGGAATACAAGCATGTGTACACCTTGGCATGCTAGCACTAGCAGTGAAATTATTAATGGTTGTTTGAGAAATGTTATGCCACATTGAATGCACTTGGGTGAGTAAATCATCAGGATTGGCTGCTGGAAGCTCCCTTTGCATTTGCGGACCAGTGACTCCCAAGATGTCCTTAATGGGAGACAAGTCCAGAGACGTCGCAGGCCTTGGTAGTACGTTTAGGCCATGAGGCTGCTCACAGTAGCATGAGCAACATGTGGCCTGGCGTTGTCCAGTTGAAAAATAGCTCCTTGGAGTAATGGCTGTAATTCCCTTGTGAAGCCCACTTCATGACGTTTCCCATGTGGTATCCAGAACAATTCCCAGCTATCACTGTGTCCCAGACAAAAGAGGGAATCCTTTCTGAAGAGGACAGACCTCCATTCCGTCCTCCATTGCCGTCTTGCTGTGCACCACGATAGCCTTTGAGAGCGTTGTTCTGAAGTTAATGGAGCACCTATAGCTGGACCTCCTGGTTTGTAGCCCTGTATCATGCAAGCACCTTCTGATGGTCTGTGTCTACGCTGGGGAAAGGGGGGTCAGGTATGTTGGATTTCAATCTTTTTAAACCTTTTGTTTTTGGGAAAGATAAGACACCATCAGAAATGTCTTGATCCCAACCTTTTCTCATTCAGAACATATTGATGTTGAGTGAACTGAGAATACATGTGTATGGGCAGATTATAAGAGGTATCTGTCAGCCAACAAGGATCTCATGCGCATGGCCAGCCTTACTTTCCAGCTGAGTGTGCATGTATATAGGGGAGTCAGGAAGACTAGCTTGGCCAAACAAGCAGCTAGTCAACAACTATTATTGTATTTTTAGAACATTCAGATTCCTTTTTAGACACAGGGCTTGAATATAGGAAAATCAAAATGAGCAAATGTCCAGTGGCCTTCGCTATCAAGGGGTCTCTTGCTTTAGCAAGGTAATATATATCAATATCCCTGGGTACTATTTGTGCATTCTATGGTGATATCATGTGGGCACTGTATAATGTTGTGCACCTAATGGTAGTTTTTCAAAGATTGTCTGAACTACTGTTTCTAACATATACATATATTAGTGGTCACTCATTGTCTTCTTTCATCTATATAGTGTGATTTTGATTAGTTTTACACCTGACCCCTTTCCTAATATATAAAAAGATTAGCAGAATTTTTGTCAAGGGGCCTCCATACAACTAGACAAATGTAAGAATATAGAAATAAACAAACTTTTCTTACTACTCATAAAGGTTGTTGATGTCTAGAAGTATTCCTTAGCTTCTCATAATAGAAAACTTTGCAACCAAAAAATAATTTTATTAAGGGGTTGTGCCATGAAAACAAAAGACAATCTGTAAACTCAACAGGCATTTTCAATTAACTTTGTAAAGTATTGTTGTTTTAAAAAATGTTTCCCTGCAGACACAGCACTATTATCTGCTTGTAATAGCACCCCCTGGTGTTCAAAATGTATGGCCAGTAGAATACAGTACAGCTTCTGCTGTATCCTCAGTGAAAGAAGCCGGAATATCATTTAGGTTGGACATTGGTTTTTATAGAAGTCCTCAGAGAGAAAGGCATGCATGTGTAGCAGCATTTATAACAGTAAAGGATGTGGTCCCAATACAGACTCCAGTGAGGAAAGAGCAATTATATAATCACTTCACCGCTCTGTGCTCTAGAGACTAGAATAAGCATTCAGGATGCAACAACATGGAGTGATGAGGTGCGGACCCCACAAACAGAAACCCAAACACAGGTGTGAACCTAGTAACAGAGCCCCTCTAGAATGACGTGTGCAGAGTAGACCTTGAACACCAGCAGGTTCTATTAAAAGCAGATAATTGTGATATATCTGTAAGAAAACTTATTTTTTATAACAATGTTTCACAAGATTACTCTAAATGCATATTGAATTTACTTATTATTTTCATAGATGACACAGCCCTTTTAAAAATAGTCTATTACCAAGGTGAAGTATATTAAACCAGCAACACAGTTAGGTCAGGCTCATCTGAATGTATTGCCTTTATCCCCATGAAAATGCATGCCTCCATTGCCAAGATATTAATTTATTTCACCATATGCAAATTTGAAGAGGGGAGCACCAAGGGCGTCTCCGTTGCTCCAAACTGCTATGCCCCACACTGTCCTCACTGCGCAAACAAGAGGACACGGCAACAGAAGCACAAATTTTCTTGGGGGATGGGGGGAAAAAGATGTCAAATGCAGGTGAGCCTGACCTATCTAACTGTGTTGCTTGTTTAATATTCTTCACTCTGGTGACAGACTAACTTTAACTTATACCAAACAAAAAAAAAATCTGAATTTTGACAATGGATTGCTGTTTTCTTAAAAATATAGCCCACACAAATAGTTCTGTTGCCCTGAAGACTGTCAAGGAAGCAGAAGAGTAGCAGTAACTTCATAAGTAACTTCATAAGTTATACAATGAAAGTGTTCTGTATATTTTTACTGGGAAATAAATGCTTTTCAGCAAAAATTGAAAAGTAAAAAAGCACATTTTGTAAAAATGGTTTTGTAATCACGCTTTTTTTTTTCTTTGCTAAAGTAAGAGAACACCATCTGTTTCTAGAGAGACCAAAGCATTGATTGTGACTGCTGCATTAGCCAGCTAATGGAGGTTGGAATCCGCAAGAAACTGCCTGTGACAAATTAAAGCCTGTAATAAGAACCTATTTTGGGGCAACCAATGGCGATTTGCTCAATGGCCCTCACATGTACTGGGTGAAGTAATCCTGTTCTGCATTGTAAGCTTAATAACACCATCTTTAATATATATTATTGGAGAAGTATGTAAAGCTTCACTGTGATTCCAACCTCTGATTATTTTATTTCAGATATGAGAAGGAACATTGCCTTTCACAAGTACTAATCCACCTTTCATCTTTTTTTGTACAATTCAGAATAACAGTTCTGGATTTAAAAAAAAATAGATACATTTGACCATCCACTTTTATGATGATATGCTTATTCATATAAAGTGGAAAATAAAAATCTTCATTAAAATGTTCGTATCCTTCTGTGACTATATTTGCTATGCAAATCTGTGTCTCCAGGGTAACCGACAACAAATAAAACCCCTTGTAGCCTTAGCCTGCAGTCATAGCCACCTATTTTCAACTTCTTGATGATCTGCCCAAATGTACAATTGCAGAAAATTTTGACTTCGTTTTAGCAATGGTTTTTATTGTTTTAAGCATTAAGATAGTTTGCTACATCTGTACGTTAAGAAGGGAGTACGACTGCAGGGTAAGACTACAAAGGGTTTGTTTGTTGTCTGTTACCATAGAGACACATAGTGTTGTTTTTTTTGTTTTTGTTTTTTTTAATAGTCATGTCAAAGTAGTATAATAACACACAGTGATATCACAGTACAGGATAACATACCAAGTTAGGTACACAGTGCAAAGATAAAGCACACAGTGATGTCACCATTGTAGAATAATAATAATAATAATAATAATAATCCTTTAATAGTCCCACAATGGGGAAATTCAGTGTGTTACAGCAGCAAAGATAAGATAAGCAGATACAAATACAACATGTACAGAAATGTTCCAAGGTAAGAGGCATTACATTGATAGTAGACAGACAGATAGGAAGTAGCAGAGGGGGGGGGGGGGGATTTAACAGGCAGAGAGAT
Organism: Leptodactylus fallax; assembly: GCA_947044405.1. Lineage (NCBI taxonomy): Eukaryota > Metazoa > Chordata > Amphibia > Anura > Leptodactylidae > Leptodactylus > Leptodactylus fallax. The sequence goes on along the minus strand of CAMRHE010000077.1, from coordinate 5,412,527 downwards.
ATTTCAGTTCTCTGTGTGTAATGATCTCCGCTTAGGTCGTTGTTGGTTGTACAGCCTAACCGCAGTGGGGAGGAAAGACTTCCGATAGCGCTCCTTCTCACACTTAGTAATACACAGTGATGTCACAGTAATTGACACCCAGTTAGATACAGTACATAATACAAGGATAACACACACATTAATCTCACAGTACAAAAGTAATGCACACAATCATATTACAGCACTGCAATAATGCACACAGTAATGTCACAAATTGACAAAAATGCACACAATAATCTACATAAATAATACACATAAAAACAAGTACAGTACAATGCACAAGACATTACGGTACAGGAATAATGTCCTTTTCTTAGACTACCCGTGATCTGTATACTGAAGTAGGGGAATTAGTAATTGTCTTCTAAATGGCACCCTAAGTTGGCATTGAACTCTTATGAAGCAGGAAAAGTAATGGGGGTGTAGCAGACGGGTGACATGAGGGCTGTCATACATGCTCAGAAACATATAAGTTTAGTGGGCACAAGCACACACATTAGAACTTTCAAGATTGATGATGCCTTGTCTTAATTTATCTGGTGACTGATCTCCCTAAAAATCATGTAAAGGTACAGTAAGTAATGATAAAGCCCATAGAAAATTTTGGAATGGGGTCAAACTTCACATTGACCATTTAGTGAGAGAGATGAGAATACTTAGAGGTTTTCTCGAGATCTAAACACACTACTTATTCACGGGAGTATCTGATCAGTAGGGATCCAAGCATTGTAACCCACACTGATCATGACAACATGAGTCCAATGTCCACCCATTTAAATGGAGCGGTTGCTGAGCATGCGTGCTGCAGCTCCATTCATCTCTATGGCAATGCTAAAAAAGCTGAGTATTGCTTTTCGCGAGCTCTGTCAGTCCTGTAGAGTTGAATGGAGTGCTTAACCACTACTCCACTCATATTAGGGCCAAACAAAACCCCCATTTTCATGATCACTCAGGGTCCCAGTGGTCAGACCCCTACCAATGAGACACTTATCATCTATCCTGTGGATAGGTAATGAGATTAAATCTTAGGACAACCCCATTTTAGTGCATTTTGTTAAACAGAGATTTTTACAGGCTCTGTTAAATTAAAAAAAAGCATTTTGTAGTATGCTGCAGATGGAAATAGTCTCATAATGCTATTTTGCACCTGACAACACATTAAAAGGGCAATGCTCTACTTCATCTTCACCAGTTTCCCTGAAAGTATGTTGTTTTATTAGAAAGGAAAAAGCAAGCAGTGCATGCCGAGTAGACACAAGAGAATCAGAGGGAGAGATTGATAAATTATTTCCCAGTAACAATACAATGTAAAAGTGTCCCAGGAGAGCCAGAACATACACAGCAAGCAACCACATAAAATCCAAACCGTAACCGCTCAATGTTGTGCAAAGAACTGGTCTGTGTCAGAATGTTTTTTTAGGCCAGCACTCAGGGGTTTAGATCTAGATAGAGCTCATCGTCATGACAGCTTGCTACAGAGAGGGATGATGGGCGCTCGGGGAAGTTGGTTCATTTCTATCGCACTGTGAGGTGACAACTACAAGTGCTAAACTTGTTCTACAGGGAGTCGTTGTATCCTACAGGATGCCAACAAATTCATTTCAGCAAAATCGGGTCAATGGTGGATAAGCGCTTCCTATTTCCACAACTACTGCTGACTATAAAGAAGAGTTCATTTCACCTTCTATGTACACCGAAGGTAGGACAGGGAAAATTCAATGTACACAAAGTAAAATACATAGAACAATTACCAGAAGTAGCAGCGTTTCCAGGTTATTGCCCTAATATTACATCAGTATGAGAACAGAGCACAATGTGAAGTGAGGAGCAGCTCAGATGGAGCAGCCCAACGGGGTTTTACATGAACTCCAACTGAGACCATCAGATGATACGTCTTTCTTGGTATTGGATCAAAATGGCAGAGCCCATGAGCTGCTGGTAAAAAGATGCATGGGCAAATATGGTTCCCAATATGGTGCCCTTCATTTCACATACATGAAAGTATTATTAATTTTATACATTTTGGGGACTTGTAATGACAGGATATTCTATAACTAGTGTTATTCTACCATTATTTATAATAAGTTACATTCATCTACATATTCCCCCGTGGAGGTCTAGGTTTGCCATGTATCTTGGGTTGTGGCTTATGTGTATTTTGTACAGTGTGTGTATATTACATATGAAGAAAAAAAAATTTAAAAGATATAGGTTTCAATTATTTGTACAGTGCTACGGAATATGTTGGCGCTATATAAATAACATTTACTACTATTATTTATTATTAATCGGCCATAAAAACTGAATAATGTGAGATTTCATATGATGTTGTAAAGCTTAGTGCTATGTTATGAACTTTGGAGAGTAGGGAAATGACTGCTATGTGGTTTAATAGGATTATTATTAGTTCTGTAAATGGTTCCATTGGAATGTGTAAATACTATTATACCATATTCTGTAGGTTTAATGGCCCATTACATTTACCTTTTTAGAATTAAACACATTGTAACAACTCCATATTTAATACTGTGAACATTACATTATAATATAGTGATTTGCTCTCTTTCCGCCACAACTTGGTACAAACCTAAAGGGTCTGTGTATTGTCTTGGTTTCCAAACTCCATCAGATACTGTGTAGTTGATCTTCTTAACCCTTTCTAAAGGAAAATATTTTCCAGGAATGCCTATCACTTTAAAAATACATATGTTTGCCGAAGACATTACTCATTAAGTTATAAATTGATTCACAATGTACATGTCATCTGGATAAGTTTAGAGCTATGATTTCTTTCCTTCTTAGGATGCTATTACATGTGCAATAGTGGCCACAATTACCACTCACGGGCTACTGTTAACTGCTGCGCTGCATCTAGACTGGCAACTTAAAACAATAGTAAGTCCAGTGTGCAGGACCTACAGACACTAACATACATGTATAATATTATCAATGTATAATATTGGGATGTGCGGTCCATGTTTTTTTCTTTTTTTGATATTTTTGTTTAGTCTTGTTTTTCCTTGGTACCAGCACTCCTCCCATTTGGCCCAGGTGTTTTTAACTAAGGGAGCCTTCTATAAGGGTGCGGTGTCTTCCGCTGCTGGGGTGCGGTGCCCATGGGGTGGTGTGGCCCGGAGCCTGGGGGCTTAGCCTGGCGGCAGGGGTGTTGCTGGGCTGCTGGGTCGCTCGCCCTGTGGGCGCTGTATCGTGGTGGTGGTGGTCGCTGTTTGGTGCCGCACCCAGTAGTGTAGGGACCCACTATAAAGAGGTCGCTGTGAAGTGGCTAGTGGGCTTATACACCTTGATCAATATGTATACTAAGAACCTCATGTTCTGTATTGTAGATTTTGCTGAGAAGCACAAGATCAATGTATAAAATTGGGATGTGCGGTCCATGTTTTTTTCTTTTTTTGATATATACATGTATAATATTATTATTATTATTATTATTATTTATTATTGTTATATAGCACCATTAATTCCATGGTGCTTTACATTTTAGGATTTACATACGGTACACAAGATATACAAAACAGATAATACAAACATTGATCAACTGGCACAGTGGGATACAGGGCTCTGCCCGCAAGGGCTTACAATCTGAGGGAAAAGGGAGAGAGACAGAAGGTGGGGGTAGAGGCTGTACAGGTGGTTATGTGGGGACAGTAGTGTTATTGGAGGTTGTAGGCCTTCCTGAATAGGTGAGTCTTCAGGGCCTTCTTGAAGCTTGTGAGGGTGGGGGACAGTCTTATGTGTCTTGGTAGTGAGTTCCAGAGTATGGGGGATACATGGGAGAAGTCTTGGAGACGATTGTGTGAAGAGCAGATAAGAGCAGAGCGGAGTAGGAGGTCTTTGGAGGATAGGAGGTTACGTGTGGGCAGGTAGTGGGAGATTAGGTCAGAGATATATGGAGGGGACAGGTTGTGGATGGCTTTCTATGTCAGAGTTAGTAGTTTGAACTCTATTCGCTGGGCAATGGGTAGCCAGTGAAGGGATTGGCAGAGGGGAGCGGCCGATGAAGAACGGGGGGAGAGGTGTATTAAGTGAACAGCACAATTTAAGGTGGACTGGAGGGGGGCGAGAGTATTTGCTGGGAGGCCATGGAGAAGGGTGTTACAGTAGTCTAAGCGGGAGATTATGAAGGCGTGGACTAGCATCTTTGTAGTTTCAGGGGTGAGGAAGGAGTGGATTCGGTGGATGTTCTTGAGTTGGAGGCAGCAGGAGGTGTTGAGGGTTTGAATGTGCGGCTTGAAGGATAGGTCAGAGTCTAAGGTTATCCCAAGGCAGCGGGCCTGTGGGACTGGGGTGAGAGTGGTTCCATTAATTTTGATAGATGGGTCAGGTAAGGGGGTCGTGCGTGGAGGGGAGAAGATTATGAACTCCGTTTTCTAGTCAGGTCAGTGTGCCAGGGTTGCCTATTGATCAGTAGGGCTCTGGTGTTAGTGAAGGGGGCTACAGAGTCAAGGGCTGAGGTAATGGTGGTATTGTAGAATTCAGTGGCGGTATCTATATCCTGGAGTGAGGTTATGTCAGCGAGTGGTAGGAGAGAGTCTGAGAGTGTGCGGATGTCCAGGCGATTAAGGTTTCTGCGGGGGCATGTTGGTTTAGGGGTTGGCGGGTCTATTACAGAGAAGAGGGCAGAGAATGTCAGCAGGTTGTGGTCAGAGAGCGTGGATGGAGAGTTAGTGAGGTTGACTATAGAGCAGAGGCGGGTGAATATGAGGTCCAGCGTGTGCCCCTTTCTGTGGGTGGAGGACCATTGAGAGAGACCAAAGGAGGTAGTGAGTGATAGGAGACTGGAAGCGGGGGGGTGGTTTGTGTTAATGGGGATGTTGAAATCACCCATGATGATGGTGGGGGTGTCTGTGGATAGGAAGTGCATTAGCCAGGTGGTGAAGTGGTCGATGAAGGCAGCAGTAGGTCCTGGCGGTCGATATGGGACGGCCAGTTGGAGGGCGAGTAAATGCGAACACCCTCCACTTCAAAGGAGGGGAGGGTGAGAGCAGGTAGTGGTTGGATTGAGGTGAAGGAGCAATTGTCAGAAAGGAGTACACCTACGCCTCCACCAGATTTATTGCTGGAGCGGGAAGTGTGTGAGAATTGCAGACCTCCATAGAGGGCAGCAGGGGAGATGGTGTCTGAGGGTGTTAGCCACGTTTCTGTGATACCCAGAAATGATAATTTATGAGAAATTAAGAGGTCGTGGATGTAGTCAAGTTTGTTGCGTACAGAGCAAGCGTTCCATAGCACACCGGGGAGGGGCAGGAGCGGGTGAGATAGGGGTAAGATTTATGGGGTTTTGTGCGCTGTTGCCGGTTGTGTGGAAAGATCCGACAGCAGGGAAGTGCTGGAGCGGTCCAGGATTAGGAGATATGTCGCCAGAAGTGAGGAGTAGCAGGGAGAGGGATAGCAGGTGTAAATAGGAGAGAGTGTGGGGAGGTTGTGTGTGTCTGGGGCAGAAATCTTGTAGGTGTGTGAGTAGCTGTGCAGAGAAGGTCAGATGGTGGGGTAGGATAGATGGAGAGATACAGATAATCTTAGTGACATGGCTGGTTTGGGGTGGTAGAGTAGTTTTAACAAGTATGGGAAGGATAACAGTGATTATAGTGAGAAGCATTATGTGGCTAATTGTTTGCTTTTTTTTTTTAGTGGGTTGTTGTTCCATTCTGGCCTAATTCTGGTCTATACACTTAAAATCAGCACTTGCAAGCAGCCAAATGACCAATATACTTACACTTATACTAGCTAGCAATACATTTGTTTCATTATGATCAGGTGTGAAAAAGGGGGGTGGGAATACTGAGAGAGAATCAGAGACTCTAAGGTGAGAAAAAAAAGGGGGAGGAACCAGCAGGGAATGGAGACAGTGGCTACAAAGCTCAAATAGTTAAATCAGAGTGCATAACTATTGGATAGCATAACATATACAGATAACCATATGTGTAACAGATGGATTACACATACCAGCAGATAGATATAATAGAATCAGCAAGCAGAGGTATATTATGAATGGAGTAACAGATGCATTCAGTATATGTAATTGCACCCTTAAAAGGGTTATCCACCTCCACAATAAAGCTGTTTCTTTCCTACATGGAGGACATTTCTTTCCGTCGGTTTCAGTATAAAAACGTCGGACCCGACTGATGGAGAACCATTTGCAGATGAGAACCTAGCCTAAGACACATGGTGCCCTCTCCCCCACTTAACACCTCCCACTTTTTTTAACTAATTTTCAGAAGTGCTGATAGAAGTAAAAAGTCACAAATTTAGCTCCCCAAAATGTCAGGCTTTTATATGCCAGAAAACTAGCGTAATTCATTGAATAAATTCCCCCATAGAGTTTAATAATAATTCTGGCATGCTGCAGTCATCAGCTGAGGGAGCCAAGAAGGTAACTGTATAGATGACGATGATGATGATGATGATGATAATAATATCCTCATTATTGTTATTAATAAGAGTTTAATGTTTAGTTCATATACAGTAAGCGTTTAAGCCATGTGGCTTCCAGAATCTAGAATGGTTTCCATTTAATATGTATCCACTATATTCAGAGCTCCCTATCAGAAAATATGCATTACTGACTCCTAAATTTCTTAATATATCTTTGTAAATTACAAACAAAGTGAAATCTTGTGAACATTTATTTGAGCAAATAAAAGAGAACAATCGGATGCATTGATCTATTTATGTAGAATTATCCACCACTTAACCATCAGTAACATGATATGTAACCCTGTGCATAGGGTATTCCTGCTCATCCACCACTTACAAGCTACTCAGCTCCATCCTATAAAATATCGAGTGTCTTTGTTTTGGTGGCTGTGTATAACAATCTGTGTCCTCTGATAATTTGTATCTCTGCATCTGGAAAGGAGCGTTCACATTTTATGTCAATGCAAGAAAACAGATCTTTTTATAACCGGTCATTAAAATGTTCCCTCTTGAAATACTGGATAGCATAAAGATAACATTATTTTGTGGGCATCACGGCCACAAAGACTTGTCTCTGAGGGGCAATTCAAAGTCAGGGTGGAGGAGCATGTGCACATGAAATATGAAGTATTGCAAGATATATTATTATTAACCACTTGAGGACCAGAATAATTTTTCTTTACTCTTCCTCTTTGAGTTTCAGCAGTCGCATCTTTTCTTATTTTGTTTGTAGCTGTATTAAGGTTTTTTTGTTGTTGTTTTTGCAGGATGAGTTGTACTTTATAGTACATATACAACAATATAGAAAAAAGCTATTGCATACAGTGACTAACGAAAATATTATAAATTTATTGTACAAATAATCATGATGGAATTGAATGTTTGGGTTTTTTTTTTTTTTTACTTAGATTTAATGAAGTTTATTGTAAAAGAAATGCTTGTTTGGGTTTTTACAGATTTGCTTTCATTATATTTTTTTTATTTATTTTCCTTTTTTTATCATCTCCCCCCAAGTATACTCAACTGTGAACACCATATTACAAAGCACATTACAGTGATAAATAATACACCTTTGTTATTTCACTTTTGTAGATTTGGAAAAAAACAACTTTGACGTCTTATGTAAATGAGGCAATTGGTGCACTGGGGGTGGGTCTTCGGCTCCCTGGAGCGCTGCTTTTGTGGCTCAAACCCCTACCACTTTCTGCCTACACCACCCATTGCAGTGGGAGTTGATACTCCCACTGGTATAACATCAACTATCCTACCAAAGCAGCAAGAGCAGTGCTCCCAGAGCTGAAGGCCCGCCCCCAGTGCACCAGGTGCCTTATTTGCATAAGACTTCAAAGTTGTTTCTCTCCAAATCTACAAAAGTGACACATAACAGAGGCATGATGGTGGCTGTTGATCCTCGGGGAGGTGGTAGACTCCCTTTAATACCATAGGGGGAACTTTAATATAGATTTTTTTTAATTTTAATAATAACAATTCACGGACTGGCACACTCAACAATGCCCGCGATCAGTGGACTCTGATTGAGGGCATTAACTGCAGTTCTCTGCTGTACAAGGAGACCCGTTATAGTGGCTATAGGGGGTTGGGACCGGCCCTGGGGACTGCGGGGGGAAGCACGGAGGTCAATACTTAGCAATGCCCGCGGTCAGAGTCCATTCTAATCGTGGGCATTAACTCCGGGTTGTGCTAATTTGGTGGAAAGGAGGGGGGGTCTCGCTGAACAATGCCCGCGATCAGGGTAGACACTGATCGCGGGCATTAACTTCGGGTCACCGCGGAGACCCGGTACGGCAGCTATCGTAGCCGCTCTGCAGCAGAGTGGCCGCCATCTTTAAGGACCCGGCATCCGCTGTAATTGCACGACAGATGTCGGGAAGGGGTTAAATTGGCTAGGGCTTATTTTTGGAGTAGGGCTTATATTTCAAGCCTACTCCAAAAAACCTGGAAAATCTAGCTAGGGCTTATTTTCAGGGTAGGTCTTATTTTTGGAGAAACACGGTAGTAGCAGGGATCAAAAATCGTCCCTGCTGCCTAGGGACAAGTGCTGATCATTTCTGCCACTATTGTGATACATCAGTGCAAAAAGGACAGCAGTAGGTATATATTAGCCTTTCTCCTGACTGCTGTTAATATGAAGGAGCAGGGAGGCAGGGGTCTGCTTTGTACCATGGGATGCCACCTGGGTACCCCTGCCCTGTGTCTTTTGATGGTATAATTCTTTTACATGAAACTACTTGTGCAAGAAGGGTGCACTTTTTTGTACATACAAGGACTGTGACTAGAACTTGGAGAGAGTGATAAAGCACATCCTAGGGAAGCAGATATAAAGACATATATGTCTGTGTACTTAAGTGTCTGACGTTATGTAAACCAGATCTCAACAAAATGACGCTCTGCCACATATAGAAGGCAGTGTCTGTAAGAAAGGACAAAATATCTGCCTTGCTGCAGAAACATCCCAACGTTCTGATCTCTTCATTGCTTGGATTAATGGGAGGCACAGTACTGTCAGCAGAAGCTGGTGAATTAAATACCTTTGTACTACATAATGTACTTGCATTCTCCTGCGCTCAATACGGTATTTCCATTTATATTAAACTCTGTAGCTGGCTAAATTTTAGCTGGTAAACATTTCTTGCAATTCTTTTGAGACACCTCTCCTATGCTCTGTGAATGAGTCTATTTGTATTTAAAAAGCAGCAAAAACTTTGCAGAAAAGTGATGACACATTTAAAGAGGCGCCTGAAAGAGCAAACATTTGACAGCTAAAGAGTTAAAGCGCCTTCCAGCCATATAACTTGAATTCAAAGCACTATAGCAAACAGAATGAAAATGACTTTTTGTCACAGGAAAATCAGCCTTCTTGCCCGACACTTTTTTTTTTCTGTGGGTCTCGAATGTGCTGCACAGACAGGTAATCCTGTAGAGATTATTTTTCTGTCTGCTTCATGCAGCCCAGGTGCTGAGAGCTGATATGACAGCGTCACTGTTCCTCATATGCCAAGTGCAGAGCTGCACATGGATAGAACAGATAAGAATTAATAGCGTGTCCAAACGTACAACACTTCACAGACTAAGCTTCAAAACCGCAATGTTCTCCCAGAAATGTTTCTGCCGTCACCTGCAAACTTAACCCCAGTGTTCCATACACTTTGCAGCATCTTGTGCTTCAATGACGTTTGTGTATTCACAGAGGCATGGATCACACATAATATGCAATAATAATAATGACTTCCTTTGTCATTCCTCTTCCCATAAGTGTCTATTGTTGCTGAGTTACAGCACTATACGAAATGATGGAGCTGTGTCTTCATCCAACCTCATCTACTATGTAACTATGTACATGAATATTTTCTATATGGGTGTTGTGAATATTGCAACAATGGGGGTTACAGGTGCTCCCATGTACCACATTTTCTTCACAGGTTAAAACAAATATTCACAAGGTTCCCTTTTGTCTTTTCAGTACAGGACACGGGGGATTTTATCATGGGGAACACATTTTCAAAAAGTCTGTTTTGATGCATTGCGATGATTTGAGATAAATTTATCAAATGTTGCACAATGTTTTATAAATTTGGAGTATTTGTAAAACTAACATTTCTGTTCTGACACGTTACTCCACTTTCTATGCCATCCCCTATTGGAGTGAGCAACAATATTTGCAACTTTTTAAAAGTCACATTTTGGAAAATCTTGGCTATAGACAGCTAGACAGGCTAACCACATTTACTTTTTCACTCCACTTTTTTTGGTTTGAGTGGTGGTCAAAAAAAATACATTTTTTATGCCAATGACCTAAAAAAAAAATGCTTAGTGTGATGAACCGACCCTCAGTTGTACAGCTTTCTTAGAAGTGTATTTTTACTTGCTCATGTCAGTCCTCCCCCTACTTGTTGGAATGTTGTGTTTAAGTTGGGTTTACACTGCTGGACGATACGCTTCACTGGTTTTATGTGTGTATCATGGGAGATGGCTTGTTATAGCCAGGCACTTTTATTATCCCTGGCAAGATGGCGATGGGGGATAGCAGGCCAGTGACCTTAACTTCACCCATCCCTCCCAGCATCTAGGAAGGTACCCATCTCTTCGAAGGTTCTGCAAAGGAGGTAGAAGGGGGGCTACCTGGGTGGAAGGGGTGGGTGGGGCACTAGCCATATGCTGTGGGGAGACCTGGATTCTGGGGTCATTCAGCAAAGAGGCAGTAAGGAGCTCTGATCTGGGAGAAGATGAGAGAGCTTGCCTTACTGAGGAATGCATTGAGGGCCTAGCATTGAGGCCTGAAGCCTTTCCCTTTGTTCTGGACAACATGTAGAAGATTTGTTTTATGCAACTTGCTTAAGCTTGCGCCCTAGGCCAAAACCCTGCTGTGGCCTAGAGAAACGGACTACAAGCCTATGCCGGTATTTTCTCTCTCTTTTATTTCCCTTTTTTATTTTGTGTGCTGTATCATCGCACTTTTGCTCGTATATTTATGCTTGATCATATTAATATTGTATATTTTTGTATATGCTATTAATTAGTACCGACCCACTTGGGTTATTAAATATATAAAATTTATACAGCTCGTTTCATTCTATCCTACGAACTCGGTCTGCTCATGGGTTGTGAGTGGAAGGTTAAGAAGGGTGATCGCAGGTAGGCCAAGGGGCTTGGCAAGGCGATATTCTTCACACTTAGTTTTTGACTTGTCTTATGTCACAATTCTGGAATGTTGCATAAATGGGGCTTTTCTGAGCACTGCAGCCACCACAGCACTCTTCTTCACTCATTGGTAAGGATAAAGGTAATTCAGCACTGGTAGGTAATAGAGCAATTGCAAGAAAAAGGAACTTTATTCCAAGAGATGTTTTGGCCTAAACTAGGCCTCTGACAAAGTCAGTATAGGGAAATAAATGGGGTTAATATTCATCCCGTTTACTTTCTTTGAAATATGAAAGTTGCCTTTTTCAGCAAACGCTGTATTACCTACCACTGCTAAATTGAGTACAATCATTGTTGGACTAAGATGCCTAGGGCCCACCATACAGCTACATGCAAATGTTACCTGACACATGTTCACAAATTCCTAAAATGTTGCTAATGTAAACCTATTTTCCAGTAGTAGCTTGCTGCCTGGCTCTTGCCTCTATTTCTTTTCTGCGTCAGTAGTCTGCTGCCTGGCTCTTGCCGTGAACTTGGGCCCTCTTCTCTCTGTGATCCAAGGATATGTGCCCACACAACTGCAGAAAGACACTGCAAGATGATCTGTGATTGGGGCCCCTGCAGTGTGATTGAGAAAATGGGGCCCAAGGAAGAAGCTTACTGCTTGGCCTGACTTGCCCACTTTGACTGCAGTATAGAAAAGTAATGTTGGTAATTTCTTAAATTCTCTACCCAGTGTATTATACTGACACATAGCCTGGTTACGATGCTGTATGATGAGTATCTGTCCCACCTGCCTCACTGACTCACCGAGGGAACTCACCTGTTCGCCAGTCTGCGCCTGAGTACAATAACCTTTCTAAAGAGCAGACTGCTGTGGTGTCTCTATTGCAGTAATGGAGCAATAGTCACTATGTGTGTCACTAAGCCATTCAAAGCCTTAGGAGACAGCAGAGGACAGGGTTTTACCAGTGATATCAGACAGTCAATGTTGTTTTGGCTGGATCTTCCAAGCACACATGCCGGACATCAGCAGTGTCTGTAGCATTGTATGTGAAATGTGGTTTCAAGTTACATTTCCTCATTATATGCTGAAAATATTGTAACCTGAGGCTAGTGTAACTTGAAAATGTATTGCTGTAGCTTCTGAAAATTGAATGCCTTGCTGGCCATGACTTCCCCTGGGAAAATCAGATGTTTTCAAGAGATGCAGGCTATGATGGCAACAGTGCCTATACACTTGGCTGTGGTGTATATAGTGACTATACATTCGGTCGTGGCATATAGTGAATATACACTGGTCATGGTATATAGTGACGAAGTATATAGGGACTGTACACCAGTCGTGGTATATAGTGACTATACATTGGTCGTGGTATATAGTGACTACACACCGGTAGTGGTATATAGGTATATAATATGTGTGTAATATAGATATATATATTTCTATACAAAGGCTGGGTGTGTTACAAACCGCTTTTATAACAGTCTAGATGGCAGAAGTCATGTGATTTAGCCACATGACCATTTATCTGAGTTCTTTTCTGTGCCAGAATTAACATCCTTCAGCACATGCACATAGACCTGTAACTTCTTTCCTAAATCTGCACATGTGGACACAGCTGGGGAAGTCATGTAGGGAAATCACTTGATTGCCACCATCTTGGCTGCTATGCACACAGTGGCCGCAGGTGTTTGTACATTGAATCGATGGACAGCAGAGGATCTTTAACTGGGGTGCCGTAGAAAAAAAAATACATGGGTAAGGCTCATTCACATGACAGTGAAAAAAGTTTTGCAATGTCCGTTTTGAGAACACCCTGAATCTAATATGTCTATTCACATGTTTGTTTTTTTGATGGTCCATTTTCCACAGCCATTAAAAGCTAAAAACTGACATGCATTATCTTTGTCTGTCAAAACGGACACATTGATAGTGCCATGTGAATAGACACACTGAAATTCACTGTCTTGTGCATAAGTCCCCTCCATGCAGACATGTCCATTTTTCACGGACATTAGGTCTGTGACAAACGGCATGGCTGTGTGTGTATAAGGCCTAGGGGTTTCCAATTCCAGTATCCACCAGTTTATAGTATTTTAAAGACTTCAGAAAGTGCCCAAAACCTTTAAAGGTGGAGCTTTATACAAAGATATTTGCAAAAAAGGGGCTTCTACATTTTTGGTATGGGGCACTATTCTGCCTGTGCCCGCCCCTACAACCCTTAGACATTATGCCGTCCTCCAGTCATTTAAATGATGCCTTTGTATATAAAATAAGCTGTAACTATATGAAATCAGAAATGTGAAAAAAAGAGCTAGCACCATTCATCTGCGGGTCTGATGTTTGTTATCTATTCTGTATGCATAAAGAGTTCAAAGAACCAATATCTGTTTTTACACCAGACTGGGAGTTAAGCCGCTTAGCTATAAAATATCAGCAAATGTCAATACTGAGAGAAGGTCGTCACAAAAACAATGTGCATAACTCTTTCTAGACCAGACAGAGCTCAATAGTATCTCACATAGTGGCTATGGACGAAGGATAAGTATCAGCAAATTGTTACCTGGAATTCTAAACTTTGATAGAAATGACTTGTTACAGATAACTTGTTACGTATGACATAATGTCTACAACATGTGACTGCAGTGGCAACACACTGGCATCAATGGTGCCCCTATAGGTGCTGTCAATGGCAGCGCAAAGATTTATGCTCACATACAGGCACATCTCAATAAATTAGAATATCTTTGAAACGTTTATTTATTTCAGTAATTACATTAAAAAAGTGACCTTCTATATTTTCTAGATTCTTTACACACAGAGTGTTCTATTTCAAGTGTTCTATTTCTGTAAATGTTGATTACGGATTACAGGTAATGAAAACCCAAATCTAAGAAAATTAGAATATTGTGAAAAAGTTCAGTATTGTAAATTCAGTGCGTCACCTGCCAAGGTTTCCTAAGCCTTTAAATGGTCCCTCAGTGTGGTTCAGTAGGACACACAGTCATGGAAGACGCTGATTATGAATTGAATTACTGAAATGAATGAACGTTTCAAAGATATTCTAATTTATTGAGATGCACCTGTATGGCTCCTTTGATACAGTAAGTTTTTGGTTTTTTTTTTTGCTATGTCTGGTTACTGTAAAGGTCTTTTTTTTTTTTTTTTTTCAACTCATTCTGCACGTTTTCTAAACAACTTTATCCAACCAGATCTCCAACCCCTTTAATTTCCGCTATTAAAAGTGAACAGATATTGAGGTTGTTGAGTTTTGTGGATGTTATCCCTTGTAGCTAATCCTGCAGCTTGTATTGCTGTTCCCGCCTCTCACTCACAACAGTTTAACAGATTACATTATCCTTGTATTTCCAGTTAGCAATTGCATTGAACACCAATGTTGACAACCTGTTTATCCTCTTCAGGTATTTTTTAGGCTATCCTTGTGTGGTACAGCCATGGAAAAACAAAATTTACACAAAATAATGGAAACTCCTCACTGTACGTTTTCTTATATGGACTGTATATATGATCTGTTGTCTGCTTAATAGGATTATACTCCATGTAGTCCTCTGCTATTGATGCTGGCCATGCTCACAGATACTACTATTATTTTGCAAGTGCCAATACTGATGTACAGGAAGGCTGTTCTTTCTTGTACATCTGTTGGCCCACATACTGTAAGGAGGATGTTAAGAATCTTGCACTGCTGCAAACAATCAACTCTGCTCTTCAAGGACAGGAAGCTGTCACCGATGGGATTAGCCTAGATGTGTCTACACGCCAACACAAACATCTTGTTTCCATAGCAAAATAGCATTACAAAGCTAGGAGTCGCTGTAAATTCATAGCACTGTAATATATATACAATACTATAATTCTAAGATTTACGGAAGTAAAAAACATAAATGTGATACAAGCACATTCACACAGCGTTGTAGTGTGATACCATGTCTAGCACTTTACAAGCCCATATATTAAATAGCTAAGGAAAGTAACCCAAGTCCAAGCTTATCCAATGCAACTGCTGCATAGCTTTTTATACTTATTTCCATTGGATTCTACAAGGAAAGGCATTAGATTATTCCCAATGAAAAGGTGAATACTTGTACATGTCGACTTTATACTTGCAGCATAACTTCAACTTGGGATTTCTGCTGTGGCAATACAAATGGGATTTAGTTCTATGTAACCTTGGACGGGTTAAGATGCAATGATTCATTTCTATCACTGTGAAACTGTGTCAAAATCCAGGTGTTAGATGGATTTCACTCTGTGCATTACAAAATTTTATTTCAGCTACGTGTGAATGTTCAGGAATAATTTATATCCAGTGGCAGAGAATACAATGCAATACACTCACCTTGTAGGAAATATAACTGGAGTTAGTATGTGACCTAATGACACTCTCTTATACTGAACTCCATACTAAGTGGGTATTGATATATAGCAAATACCATCTGAGAGATATGGCCCGTACCACCAAATTTGGAGTCACCATGAGCTGGTAGATGGACAATCACACTTTAATGCTACTTGCACACAAATGTGTGTATTGTAGGATCCATGGGAAAACGAATGGCACATGGATGATATCTATATTCACAGCTCCCTACACATGACACTGGTAAGTATATGGGGCCGTAGAAAATAATGGGTTAGTATGCTAGCTGTGAAAAACACGGAGCCTAACCAAACCAAACCAAAACATACACTATGACCTCATTTACATGCTATATCTGGAATTTGCATTCTTCTCTGAGCTGGTGGGTGGCAACTAGCTGCCATATACTGCACACAGAGGCCCACATTTACTAATGTGGATGTGCTGCTTGGAAAGTGTCCCAAAAACGTTCCGCAGCTTAGTGCATTTTTTGGAGCACTGTATTGCATCTTTGTCTCGCCATGGGCTCAATGCTTTTTTTTTTTTTTTTTTAGAACGTGGGCAGAGTGGGGCCCAAAATCTAGGTTGGCCATGACAGAGACGCTCTGGTCCACCAGATTTACTAGAACTCACATCAGAAAACTGGCAAGGGTGATAACACTATCCCTGAACAGCACAGACCAGGCGCTAGAATTGAGCTGGAGCCTCTTACTAATTCTAGCAAGTTGTGTGCCTGGCAGAGAATGAATTAAGACTGGTGTAAGGATTGTCAGTCTTAATACTTTCCCTCCAGTGAGTAGAGAAGGAATCTGCTCCATAACAGTCTCTAAATCAGAAACAGCAGCAGGGAATATACAGGGAAGTACTGACATGTACTGATGAGAAAGAAAAGTGCTTTTGTAGTTATAGGAAGCTTCTATTCGGCTCCAACATCAATCTAGGCCCGAGTTTCTTCTCTTTATCTCCTACGTTTCTTCTCTTTATCTCCTACGTTTCCTACTCACTTTTCCCTCTCCATAGACTTCTATAGAGAGGAGTCAAGTTACCTGCAGTCCGTTTTGAAATGGATAGGGAAGTTTTTTTTTTACAGTGAAAAATATTTCAACAAAGTGGAAGAAGAGAAAAAGCTTTAAAAGAGCAGAAAGAGGCATTTCTCTCTGATAAGAAATTATATAAAGTTTCTTATAACCATCTGTACTATTCATTTATGCAGTTTGTTGAAACAACAGTGTATTTAAGAAAATGAAGCCTAAAACTAATACAAATATAACACAAGCTTACATATGCTGTTGAGGGCAGAAGCTTTTAGGGTAAGTTTACATGGAGGAAACTGAATACAATGGAAGAAATAATCAAGATGGAATTTGGAGCGGATTTTGAAGCTGACCGAAATAGCTTGTTCTATCTTGCTGTGGCACCCAAGGCGTGACACTACCACTAATTATACCTATTCATTTGGGGCTAATCGGCAAGTAAAAGTCATGGTGGAAACCAAGAGCCAGAAAGTGGAAAGGGATTGTGGAAAGTCTGCCTCAAATTACTCTTCACTTTCCGACATGTGAACAGGCCCTTAAAGACAAGACAGTGTAATAAAAAAAATGGCGCCACCTTCATCTGGTGTAAAATGTAGCAGGCCATCCTAGCACAGATAATGAGCATGCTGCCTGAATGAATCTTCAAAAGATCGTCATTCATATGGCACTACATGTAGAGATTCATTACAAGTACCTAAGAAATACAAGGGCTACTGTATTAAGAATTTATCAATATGGAGTCTTAACCTACATGGCTTTGCAAATCTCTTTTTAAGAGAAACTACACCTTTATAAAAGGGGATCCCAAGATTTGAATTTGCCTTTACTAACTTTCAATACCTGTATATACTGTACATATACAAGCATCGCTATAACAGATGTGTGCCCTAATCTGATCGCATGTCTATTGACCCACACTCACAGCACCATAAATAATTTCCTATTATACTGCAAGTTTGGTTCGACAGACCCAGGTTCAGGTTAGTAAAAGTAACTTCCCAGAAATAAAGATATCCAGATGAAATAATGACAGACAGCCAAGAAGTGGAGATATAATATTTTATATACACACACAATCCCTGCTTTATTGCATACAACCATCAATAGTTATGTTGTATGTTCCAAAGACAAAGTGCAATAGATGAGCGCACGGACTGGAGAACATCCTGAAACAGAATGGACTGAGCAGATGATGACCTAAAGGAGACTGCAAACCCTATTCTACTAAAGACACCTGCAGTCACAAAATGAGGAGATTGCATTGTGATGTGCCCAGGTAAACCAGGAGTGGAGAGGCATCTGACCCAGATAACATGGATTGTGTGGGGATTCTCTAAAGACTATTGCTGAAACACAACCATCAGGGCTGGTAAAGCACTTTATTTTTCCATATGAAAGAACTCACAAAATATGGAGTTTTGTATGAACTTTATGAGCAGTGGAAAAACTGCATATACATACATGTTCATTGGTGTACATTACGGTAAAATAGAGCAGTAACTGTGTTAGCTGAACTAGCATACCCTACAAGATATACCAAACTGGCGGCTATCATATGCCTGCTATGCGTTAAAGAGCAACATAGTTTCACATAATACATTGTTCCTGTACACTGGCTGCTCTATCCGATCATTGTGGTATCTGTCCCAATGCCAAAAATCGTCAGCTCTGTCTTTGTTTCAGCATCTTCATCTGGGCTTGATCATATGGCCATAATTGAAACTTGTGTTCTTATCATATGTTATTGTAAAAAAAAAAATAGGGGGAAACAAAATACATAAAGAAAACAGACTGCAAACACGCCTGTGTGAACAAGTAGTATGTGTGTATGCCTAGCTGGCCTCCATTTGAGGCCCCCATATTGTGTTGCGTTGACTACCAACTAGTCTATTCAATAATGCATATCTCATAACTACAAGTAAGTCCTCATAATAGGTATGAGATAGTATCTCACCGAGATCAGTGGCTCCAGTATAGTGTAAAGTAATATTCAGAAAAGGAAACCTGCTGCTTGAACACACATATATATATACACACACAGGGTATATTCCTTACTGATATCTACAATACTTCTTATTAACTTTATTCACAAGTTTAACACAGTTAAAAAACAATAGATCCCTATCATTACTGAAGGTTATAGGAAATTCACCTCCAAGGGATCCATAAAGGTATTAGGTATCAAGGTGCAGTTTCTTTGCCTGATCTATCATCACAAATGGGCCAATGGTAATATACCAGTACATAAAGCAGGAAGACTGCTCTTCTAGCGTTTAAAGAAGACCTTTCATGTCCTTATCGATGTGCGGTATTATATACCACTAGAAAGCAGACGCACTATCTGCTTTTCCGGTATGCACCCCAGTGCTGGAGATATCTCCCCACTGTCAGAAGGGCGGGCCTTACAGCCTAGCATCATTGCTGATCTGTGAGGAACGCGCCCCCTGACTGTACTCTTCCATAGCCTTGTACTGTCAGGGGGCGTTCCTCACAGCCCAGCGATTACGCTGAGCTGTAAGACCCGCCCTTCTGACAGTGGGGGGGATATCGGTGACTAAATTAATGGCACCCATATCTCCTGCACTGGGGCTCATACTGGGAAAGCTGACCGTGCACTGAATTCTAGTGGTATATAATACTGGACATCGATGAGGACGTGTAAGGTCCTCTTTAACTGCGATATGAGAGAAAACAAGACTAAGGATAAAAAGGAGTTGAAGAGAGTTATTACGAGAATACACTCACTGACAAAAAAACATAATGCACCCAGATGGAAGGGTCACATAACTGCACGCCAAGTTTTGCAGCAATGTCTCAAGCAGATATGTAAATGATTACCGGTGTGGTCTGATTAGACACGGTCTTGCCACAAGATACTTCCCCCACTGCCTTATTAAAAGGCTCTCAGTGGCTGCTTTTGGGTAGTGTATCTCTTGGTGAGAGGTCACTGACTGCTAGACATACCTCTACAACACACACAGCCATTTTGTCCAGTTGGCAGACTTTGAAAGGGGTGGCATCATTGGGCTTAGAGAAGCAGGATGGTCATTTCCACAAATTGTATCCCATCTCAGCAATTCTGAACAGGCTGTTAGGAGCAGTGCTTATGTGAGGGGACTAATGGAAACAGGTCCAAGATGGCTCATATATTTGACCAGTAGAGAGGATTGTTTGATCCGCTGTCAAGCACAGGCTGCTTCCACATTGGTCCACGACCCAGACACAGATGGCACCTTCATTACACACCCCTGTCTCAGCCAGGAACATTTCCAGGCATTTAGCAGAAAAAAATGTGGTGCCGCTAATGAACGAGAAAGCTGGACTGCTACGGGCTGGAACCATATCATTTTTAGTGAAGAAACCAAGTTCTGTTTGGGATTTGACTATGGTCAGCTTTGAGTATGGAGGCCTCATGGGGAGTTCTGCAATCCTGCCTTTACTGGGGAACCATTGCATACGACAGTCAATCATCCCTAGTGGTAATACAAGGGACACTAACAGCTCAGTGATATGTATAGATCATCAAGAGGCCACATGTGTTGTCTCTCATGGCAGGGCTTCCAACTGGTATTTTTCAGCAGGATAATGCTCACCCACACACAGGAAGGACTTCCTTGGAATGTCTTCTCCAGATTGCAACACTTCCTTTAACTGCCTGGTCGCCATATTTATTGTCAATCAAGCATTTATGGGACCAGCTGAGATGCCATCTTCGACAACCTACGAAAGTGCAGGATCTACATTCCCAGCAGCAACATCTGTGGGCAATTATTCCGCAGGATACTATATGGAAACTGTATCTCAACTTCTATCCAGGCTAGAGGTGGCCCAACAGGGTACTAAAGCTTCCTTTCAACTGCACAGTTTTACATGTATCCTTTTGCTCTAATATTGTAATAACTTACATATATCATCATTACATTGACCCAAATAAGGTTGATTCCAAAAACTTCTTGGTGCATTTTTTTTGTCATTGAGTATTTTTTTTTTTTGTACATTTTCTATGTTTAGTGTTCCTTTAAAGTGGTTGTTTTAGTTCAGAAAATCAAATTTTAACTACTAAATTAGGAAATGTATTATTTCACTATAAATCAGTAGAGAAAGCAGCCACAAGGAGCTCTGCTCACTCAGATGGATCCAGGAAGTCTTTACATTATGCAGACAACTCAATAATTGCACTGAAACTGTAAAACCAAACATTGACATTTGTTTGCTTTTTTTAGCGAAAATCAGGAGTCAACCTCAGTGTGCATGTCCAGTCTAATCTCGCACTCTCACGACCGAGTTTCACCCGTAAAACTCTGTCCGTGTATTGCCCAGATTTATTAGCCTGAACAATTTGCCGGGAGAGGGATTCCTAGCAATAAAGTTATAATCAGCATGGGAACGTATGTCGCTGGGAGTCAGAGTTCCACCATACTGTTCAGGTTGGTAAATCCAATCAACACACAGAGTTTCACGGATGAAAATCAGTCATGTGACTGCGGGGCAACACTTCATTTCCCATGTGGTGGAGCACACCACAACCACAGATTACAGTTAACTTTTAGGGGATGAAACAATGAGATATATTGTGATTTAGCTTAAAAGGGGGTTTTCTTTAAAAAAAAAAAAAAAAAAATGTTAATATCCTGTTTACAAAGTAAGTAGAAAAGTGTAGTCATCACATAGCACCAATTCTCAAATGAAGCAAACAAAGCACAGAGGACAGTTCAAAAAAAATTGCCTTAAAATAAGTTGTAAAGGAGAACTAGGGACGGATGCTTTTATCTTCCTCAATAAAAAAAAAAAAAGGAACCCGAACCACAATTTTTCCATGATCCAGACAAATGCATATATTTATATATTACATCCAACCAAACCTAACATGGCTGTTCTGTAACGCAATGCTGTCAAAATTCCGGGTACTTATAGCACCAGGGAAATGTAAATTATTGCTACTTTACCACATCTTTTCTTACTCCACCTTTAACTTCCTTAAACCAGAATTTTTTAAACAAAAGAATTTTTGTAATTTATTACTAAGGCTGGGGACATTGACCATGAATACACTGCTGAACACCCATGAAAGCTTTGGTGGCAAAAGCCACCCAGAATCACAAATCGCTGCAGGTCTCCCACAGCTTTCAACTTAGGTTGCAGGTGGAGCCTGTCGTGATAAAGACTTTGAGCTCAAAACCTAAAGTGCAGGTCAGTTGGTGCTGCAGGTTTTACATATGGAATGTGTATCAGAATACATAGATTGCAGCATGTTAGCCATTGGCAAGTTCATGTCAGATAACCCACTGTCATTGCTCCCCATGTGTCCCCAGTCTTAAGGGGGCTGTCTCAAAGACAATCCCTTACCAGAAGTCATATTAGAGAAAACATCATAGGCCAGAACAGAAAGATGCTCTGGCAAAACTGACCTGTCTATGCATTACATGGTCTGACATCATTTTAATGGCCATTATGTGAAGCTATATATAAATATTTCACAGTCACATAAGCAAAATGTGGGTTTCCCTAGCAATTACAGCCAAAAGCCTGGGGTTACAGGAGCCAGCTTTTTTTTTACCTTCAAAAGAAGTTGTCTTCACAATATAACACCTTAAGGTTGCAGATTTTGCTGTGTGTTTTTTTATTTTTTTTTTTTTAGCCAAACCTAGCTGTGGCTACAAAGGGAATGGTAAATATAAATGCTTCTCCCTTCTGCTAAACCCACTCCTGGCTTTGGTTAAAAAAAACGCAGCAAAATCTGCAACAAAAAAGCTGCGGATCCGCAAGTGGATTCTTCCAAAGTGTAAAGGCTCAAAATACCATTAGAGTACCATTGCACAAAACAGCTAAATCAGTCTAAACTTTCAGTGAAAGTGCTAGAGACAAAACTAATCGGCTAGTGCAGACTGCTAGTACATATGTCAAACCCAGTGACCTGAGCAGGAGTAGCGCTGGTGCCAGCGTCGCTCACTACAAGTGTCTCTCCCTGTGTTATTGTTTCTTACATGTGCCCATTCTAGTTACTTATAAGTAGGCGTAATAGTGCTCATTTTATGGAGTAGTGAGTGAACAACTACACTAACGCTCCATTCACTGTCTATTGAACAGAGCTCAGCTACCTTCAGTTAGGGTGGTGCAATTCATTTATTAATTTCGCAATTCTAATTTTCAGCAGAATCGTGAAATCAATGATCTATTCTCCTCTTACTGTAAACTAGAATCAACAGTTTCTTCAGTGTAGTCAATAGCTGGATGGTAGGACGAGGAAAACTGCATCAACTATTTCTGCTCACTGAACTTTTTAGTCTTCAAAAAAAAAAAAGGAAATCAAGATTAAAGCTGAGAATTGTCCACATGTTTGAATAAAATTTAGATTTTATTTAGGCAAAAATAGCCCAGCCCTACCTCCAGCAGTCCCACAGACTATGAACGGAGTGTTGTGCACTCGTACAACCACACCTCCATTCAAATAGGACAACTCAGGGCCCTCATTCTTGTATTTGGTGGGGATGGGGGGTAGCAAATAACTTGTTAACAGGAAACACCTTTAATAGTCACAAGAGAAAAATAAAAGGCACATCAAAAGGTGTTGACATGACAACATATTGAGCTTTATATGAAGAGAGATTGGGGCTAGGGATATGCTTGTGACTATGTGAATGGATGATTCACAGATACTATTGCTACTTTACTGAATAAAAAACCCTATACACGTAAACCCAGTATAACTGCGGCACATATGTTTTTATATTCATGGAGGAGCTGCAGGGAGAACAGAGAAGGAATAACCAAGTGCATTCACTCTGAAACAAACACAAAAAAACTATTCTGTATGATCAAGGCCTAAGGGCGGGCTGTGTGCATGGAACCTGTATGAAGGCACATGCACTATGCAGCTTGTACTATAGATCTGTAAGCGCTCCATGAACTGACACTTATAGGGGTTGCAGCACCCGCAGCCTCATAGAAGTGAATGGCATACTGGTCACACAAATGCATTGGTGCTCCATTCACAAGGAGGCCTAAGGGGGACTTTCTGTCCCCTGTCCTCCTCATCACTGGGGGTCATCACTGGGGGACCTGGTGATAGTGGCACAACCCCTTTAATGTCTACATACAGCCAATTGTTATGGAGGCTAATCTCCCCTAAAAACTAAGTTTCTAGGGTAGACTACCATTGCAACATAAGAACTGACTGACATAGCACAATCTCAGCCTAAGCACTGCCCTGTTAGTTTTGGCTGTAGCAGCTGCTATTGTATTGAAAACATAAATTGGTCCCTACATAAAATCCCTTTGTTAAATGCTACTACACCGCTAGATTTTCACATCATCCACTCCTGTGATTTTTTTTTTTTAACTTTGGAATTTATCTATAGGAAACAGAAAGGGAATTTTTAACACGTCACCCAATGTCAAGCAACGTCTGTCTGCAAAACAAATAGTGGTTTTATGCATATACTGTATTTTCAGCAAACAAGTACTTCTTTATAGGTCTTGGTTCACAATTACATCCTAGAGATCAAGAAAAATACAAATGTGTTTCAATCCAGTTACCAACAGTAAAATTCTGAATTCACAACATGGGTAAATGAGACACAGATACAGAATAAAATCTGCATAATAAAATCTTAGCCACACATAAATAGATACCAATGACACAAATGTGTAGCAGCTGGTTTTGAACCCTTGTACTATAGCAGGAAGGGCGCCATTTCTTACATTTTCCAACTGGCAATACGTTAGCAAGGACAGGTAAAAATTGCCAACCCAAAGCAAACATATTGCTGGTTACATTAGTGTCGACAGCAGGCTAGATCTCACAAAACAAAGCTCATGAAATACGCCACCTAAAAATACAGTGTAAAACCATGGTCAATAACATATCTTCAGTGAAAGAAGAATCACTTTCCAAGTTCAAGTCAGCTGCCCATTGTATAGCACACTGGTGCTGTTGTAAGTATCTACAATTTACAGAGGTGAGAGATCCAGCTACAGGTAATACATTTTACTTAAAATAAAAACTGAGGCAGGCGTTTACAAAAAATATACTGCCTTTGGTCACTAAGGAATAAATAAAATCAATATTTTTCCAGATCCTATAAAACAATGCAATGGTTTAAAAATTACAGGTTTAAAAGATAGGGAGATAAAAAGGCAGATGAGGATGATTGGCACGTCAGAGAACTGAGAAATCATGACAAGGTTTACAAACGGTGTCCATATACTCCTGCCTGACAAAGGAAAAACTAAATGAAGGACTTTAAGCAGTTAGGGGAAACTGGTCTTGCTCTATAGGTTTTTTAACCCAGGCTCCAAGTCCTGCCTTCTGAAAAGCTTTGAAGACACACTCTTTTGCCGCTTGATATTCGGAGGACGATTGCTTCGTATCGTAGTAAAGATTGGGTTTCCCAATTTTACATCTCAGGTTGGAAGAAAGCTATGGAGTGAAACACAAAGAGGGATTGGTAACCAACTTGTGCATTTTTAAAGAAAGGAATCAGAATGGATTAAAAACATTTGCAATAATAAACCTCACTGATCCCTCTCCGCTCCTGTTTGTGTGCTGCCTGGGTTCCTGGCGGTCTCTACTTTTGGAAAGGAGTGCTCAGCTAGTCAGTAACTGGCTAAGCGACACTTCCTGTGTTTCAAGTGCGACCCGGAAATAGAGGCTGGACCGGGAGTCAAGTCAGCATCGGAATGAGAACAGGAGGGGGATCAGTGAAGGGAATATTGATACTTTTATGCAAATACATTCTGATCCCTTTATCAATTTCTGTCCCTGCTGTAGAACCCCATTAAAATGTTGATAAGGTGTAAGTAAGTGTAAAAGCATGCAGGTACCACGGTTAGACAAGTGTATGGGGAAGTTATAAAATTATATATTTTTGAAACTTAAGCTACAATTCACTTACACAATACTTGGTAAATTACAGTTTATATAAAATAAAATTCATATCACAAAGAATGAATAGTCATCTTCCTCATCCTTATGGCAGTCTAACTCAAATCTGCAAGAACACGATGAAATGAGCCCAACAACCTTCCTTGTAGCAGTAAGATTTGTGCATCCATGGCAACTCTGAATCACTGGAAACCCTGCAAAACTCACCTTTGCATGAATACGCATCCATCGGCTGTAGAGAGCATGTTTACAAAGACGCGATGCACGACCCATTTCATCCTTGCCAGTTGTAGCATTAATGACTTCAAGGCTGGCGTCTCCTATTGTCCAGTTGACACTGAAACTAGGAGCCTTGCCCGGCTGGCGTGCTTCAGCATTACTAATACCTGGCAAAAGAAAGACACTGTTTAGATGGTATGGCATGCAGCAGACTGGAACACAAGAGAGTGCTAAAACAATGTATTCAAAGAAGGCTGTCTGGTGAGAAACCAGGTTAGTATCACTTATGAGTGACATGTCCCCATGGACATCTTTGTAAATTGTTACACTGAACATGGGATAGGGACATTAAGATTTCTTTAGACAGGCTTCATCCTCTAATGCCACAATCTGTATCTGTTTGGTATATTTTGCCCTCCACAGGCTATATATCTAATTTTTAGTTCTCCCTAAGATGGCAGATTGTTTCTCTATACACTGCACTCAAAGTAGAGGAGAATCTGCTTATCTAAGTCTCTCTAATATCCAAAAACATTAACAGGCTCAAACAGGATATTATAGAGATATAGACTTAAACTGATGTGAATAAAGCACTTGGGAGGAGATAGAAACTTTCTCTTTAGCTGTAATAGTCTCTACATGTGCCTGTATCTTGCCTCTTTCACATAGCTCCTGCTCACTCCACCCCCTTCCCCTTATAGACTTCTATGTAATCTGATACTTCTGTAAAATACAATCGGTCTTGCTCTACGAAAGACAGATTAAGCACAGCGTGAATATCAGTTTAGGAGGGAGGGGGAACAGGAAAAGAGCCAGAAATGTAAAGAATTAATTATTTCTGTCTACTCAGACATTTTACACAATTTCTTATATTTGGATGCACTACTGATTTAGAAAGCTAAGTTTGTTGAAAACTTAGTAACTATTTAAAGGGAGTCTGTCAGCAGAATCCAGCATATCAACTCAGCCATGCAGATAGGCCAGGGGTCACCGGAATCAAATGGTGCTTTCCCTTTGTGAATTCATTCCAAGATATTACTGTTGCTCCATAGAAGTAAATGGCAAGGCCCTCATTGCTCCAAAGTGCTAATTTGCACAAAATTATTGACAAAAACAGTAATCTCACAGCAAACCGCAACGGAGACACCAATTCATTAGGAGAAAACGCTGTTTGATTCAGGTGACCCTAACCTAACCCTAATCTGCCTTGGCTGGCTTGATATGCTGGGCTCTGGTGACAGATTCACTTTAAGATTAAGCTATATAGTAGTGTATAGTACCTACCACTCAGTAAAGGTTTGTTTAGTGAATACAGTGAGGGCAAATCTTCAATATCAGATATTCTCTGGTACACAGCTCTAGAGAGATGATCACCGTGATAGAGACTACCCAGGATAATACTGGAGAAATAGATTGGCTCAACAAAGAGACTGAAGAGAGATCCCTGGATTCCCACAACGTTCCATCTGTGTTGAAAATTTGCAAAAAGAAAAGGTTACCTCACCTCTGAACAAGAAATACAACCAATTTATACACAAAACTAAAGCAGACTTCACTTCTAACCCACTTATATGAACACTCAGCAAATTCATGCTTTGAATTATGAATAACTAGTAAATGAAATGTTAAAGTGAGAGTGTTTACATCATTGTGTCCCCCCTCAAAATGTAGTCATAATAGGTACTATATGCTGGATCCATTTTCAAACTGGACCAGGCCAAATCCCACTGACTGATAATGGAAGCCATTAATGTTTCTGGTACTTCTGACAGCAAGAATATCTCAGCAGGCCATCATAAACAACAGAGCCCCTCAGAGAACCAATAGTACTAAAATGGGTATAGTCTTGAAACTGGACAAAAAAACCAACACCTGGTCTTGTTTTAAACTTCCTTAGTTGGGTGATTCTGGCCTAATATAGTACTGTGTCTCCTTGTAGAGACCACTAGGGAGACATTAAAGCCATGTATGTTATCCTGGGAAGTTTGGGAAAAAAGTATACAAATATTAGTTCCCCTTGCAGGAAAAAGATAAACTGTACCTCTAGTACAACTTATTGGAAGGTAGCAACCCTATAAATCAATGTCTGACTTGCAACACAACTAGGGATATGAGCCATACCAGAAAAATAACTTCCAATTGAAAAAGACGGTTTTAGGGGTCTTGCCACCGATCAGTAGGGTACTGGCTGGCTAGGTGGCAGTACATTTGAATGGGTGTTATTTGCTTACTCTAGGTTCACATCTGCGCCTGGGTTTCCGTTCTTCAGGTCCGCTTGGGGACCCAAAGAACAGAAACCTAACCCACTTAACAAGCGGTTACCCGCAGAAACCCAAGGACCCCATAGACTATAATGGGGTCCGCCGGGTTTCCGCCCCAAAAATGTGGAGAGAAAAGTCCTGCTTTTTTAATCGGGTTCGGGGATGGAACCTTGCTACCTTCAAATATGCAGTACTACAGTCATGGCCAAAAGTTTTGAGAATGACACAAATATTATATTTTCACATGATCTGCTGCCCTCTGGTTTTTATGTGTGTTTGTCAGATGTTTTTATCACATACAGAAATAGAATTGCATTCATATTATGAGTAACAGAAGCTTATATTGACAGTTAGAATGAGTTAATGCAGCAAGTCAATATTTGCAGTGTTGACCCTTCTTCTTCAGGACCTCTGCAATTCTCCCTGGCATGCTCTCAATCAACTTCTGGACCAAATCCTGACTGATAGCAGTCCATTCTTGCAGAATCAATGCTTTAATTTTGTCTGAATTTGTTGGTTTTTGTTTGTCCACCCGTCTCTTGATGATTGACCACAAGTTCTCAATGGGATTAAGATCTGGGGAGTTTCCAGGCCATGGACCCAAAATCTCTATGTTTTGTTCCCTGAGCCATTTAGTTATCACCTTTGCTTTATGGCAAGGTGCTCCATCATGCTGGAAAAGGCATTGTTGAGCTCTTGGACGGTTGGGAGAAGTTGCTCTTGGAGGACATTCTGGTACCATTCTTTATTCATGGCTGTGTTTTTAGGCAAGACTGTGAGAGAGCCGATTCCCTTGGCTGAGAAGCAACCCCACACATGAATGGTTTCAGGATGCTTTACAGTTGGCATGAGACAAGACTGGTGGTAGCGCTCACCTCTTCTTCTCCGAATAAGCTGTTTTCCAGATGTTACAAACAATCGAAAAGGGGATTCATCAGAGAAAATGACTTTACCCCAGTCCTCAGCAGTCCACTCCCTGTACCTTTTGCAGAATATCAGTCTGTCCCTGATGTTTTTTCTGGAGAGAAGTGGCTTCTTTGCTGCCCTCCTTGAGACCAGGCCTTGCTCCAAGAGTCTCCGCCTCACAGTGCGTGCAGATGCACTCACACCTGCCTGCTGCCATTCCTCAGCAAGCTCTGCACTGCTGGTAGCCCGATCCCGCAGCTGAAACACTTTTAAGAGACGTCCTGCCACTTGCTGATCTTTCTTGGGCGCCCTGGAGCCTTTTTGGCACCAATGGAACCTCTCTCCTTGAAGTTCTTGATGATGCGATAGATTGTTGACTGAGGTGCAATCTTTCTAGCTGCAATACTCTTCCCAGTTAGGCCATTTTTGTGCAGTGCAATGATGACTGCACGTGTTTCTTTAGAGATAACCATGGTTAACAGAAGAGAAACAATGATGGCAAGCACCAGCCTCCTTTTAAAGTGTCCAGTGGTGTCATTCTTACTTAATCATGACAGATTGATCTCCAGCCCTGTCCTCATCAACACCCACACCTGTGTTAATGGAGCAATCACTGAAACGATGTTAGGTGGTCCTTTTAAGGCAGGGCTGCAATGATGTTGAAATGTGTTTTGGGGGATAAAGTTCATTTTCTAGGCAAATATTGACTTTGCAAGTAATTGCTGTTAAACTGATCACTCTTTATAACATTCTGGAGTATATGCAAATTGCCATTAGAAAAACTGAAGCAGTAGACTTTGTAAAAATTAATATTTGTATCATTCTCAAAACTTTTGCCCATGACTGTAGAGGCACAGTTTTTCTTTTCCCAGCCAAGAGAACTGTTTGCATAACAATTTGCATTACCTTTTGTCTCACATATACATACAATAATTTTTTTAAAACGATCTGTATAAAATTTCTGGCATATGAATTACAAAACTTGACACACTATATCTGTACTAAAATGTGTAACTTTACTTTTCTTGCCAAATTGCTGAGAAAAATGGGCTAGGCCACCAGTGATCTGACAGATACTATAATTTACTCCAGAAAGTGGCATAAACTATAGTGCAAATGTAAATTTCAGATTGTAGAAGCAGATCTAAATTTCTGACGCCTGGATAATCACATAAAGATGCGCCAAAGTCTTCGTAAAAATCCTCCTGTGTATGCAACATACAGAGGCAGACAGCACAATTTCCCATGAAAGCCACAGAAAAATAAAACATTGGTTGTAGTTTCAAAAGAAATTCTATTTTCCCTAGGTACTAGGAGCTCTCAGAACAAGTGTGTGTAGAATATTCCAGGTAAGGGATCTGATCCTATGATCAGATTATTTCATAAACTCACCTCGCAATCTTATCACTGCAAGACATGGTGAGCAACCTTTCTCCTTGCAAAACACCATCCCATGTTTGGATAGTACTGCTTGACCGCACAGGAATAGTGCCTTCTCCAGATTCTATCTTGGTACGAAGCTGTCCTCGGGCCTTTCGGTTAGGATGGCGATCACCCTGATCTGTGTTGGAGAATAAATTATAGATAGAGGATTAGATAGAATGTCCGACACATAGATGGATACAAAGGAGTCAATAGACTAAAAACGTAAATCCAAGTTAACTAATCATTTTAAAGAAATATACAAGACACGAATGTATAGAGTTGTCACCTCACCTACATAATAGATAAATGGCTACCTGTGGCATTCTTATTGAGTAACACAAAATAATTATTTTTTTTATTAAATAATTACAATAGAATCCCTGCAGTACGGTCTTAGTGCTGCAGGCAGTCCTTCAAGAGCTGGAAACGGATGAAGTCCCTTTACAACAGATTTACTTTGTGCAATGGACAGATGTATGCAATTACAAGTCAGACGTCAATAAAACCGAGATACACGTCATAAAGCCAAGATACACACATCTGTAAGAGATTCCTTCATTCTATGTCCCTCATCAGAATGGCAAAAATAATTCCACCAAAGCAATCACATTTATCTGACCTCCCTATAATTCAGAGATCTTGTATGAAAATACACTCACTATACTATATAGGAGATTGTACAATATTTAGCTCATGTTCATTACAGTAGGTTATGTTCTCGTGAAGGATCTTTAGGACATTTTTAACTAAGAGCATTTTTTTTTTCTTCCAATTTCTGCATTCGAAGAGCTATAACTTTTTAGTTTTTTCTATTGAAAAACAGTATGATCATTTGTTTTTTGTGGGATGGCATCATTTTGGAGTACATATAATGATTTATTGTGAGAGAGTTCAGGCAGCTCAGTGACAGTGGTTAGCATTGTTACCTTGAGACCAAGGACAAAATCTGCATGGAGTTTATGTTCTCTATGTGTTTGTGCAGACTTTCTCCATGTATTCAGTTACAGTATCTTCTTACATCCCAAAATAATACTTAGAAATAAATTTGCGTCCTATAAATTTACTTCTAATTTGATTTCCCTGAATTATGTGAACATGGTCAGTTATCTGGTCAAACATATGACTTAATGAACAACAATTATTACTTCACTTATAGTTAATTGCAACTTATATGTGGACATAAAGTCATTGTTTGTCATAGTGAATTCCACATGTAAACTGGCATGGTCTATAAAATGGACGAGAATAGAGAAGGTAAATGCACAAAGTTGCTAGACAACCTGTTAAGCGATCAAAATGAGAAAGAAGATTCATGATGCTGGAATAGATTATGTAAGAGTAAGTATGGGACATATGTTATGCTGTTGTTCTGGAGCTCACAAAACCTTACATCACTATGCTGCTGTGAGTTCAGTTCAGATGGAACCCAAGTCCCTGTCTGGGAATGGAAATGTGAAGTGGTCCTTAGAAAACTGCCATTAGAAAGTAACATTAGGTTGTCTTAAGGGAACTGTTAAGCAACGATATGTTGATAAGTCATTTGTGAAACAGGTCGATACCTGTGTACTCTGTTTACATAGAGAACTTCAATATTCGGGGTCAGAGCCATAAGGAGACTATTTTAACACAGTTTTAGGTGATGAGGATTTTAGTACCTTCTTGTCCAGCTTCATGTGGTGAGAAAATACGAGCATCTCCACATGGTGAAGTACTAATATACAGATGGAACTGAACATTGTCCTTCAATCTAAAGCCACTACGTTCAGACTTCATAAATATGGATTTTTGCTGATCTTCTTTAGTGCTGAGAAAAAAAAAATATATATATGAGACAGGGTTAAAAACTGTATTTAAGCAACTGAATGTTACTTTAGCGTACTATAAAACCACTCTATATACAGGGTTGTGACATTTCTCTCTTTTCCCTTATATTTGCTCCAATGAATGCAACATAAAACTAAAGCTCTGTTCACACTGGCATAATGACTTCTGTTTTCACTACAGATGACATATCCATATGCCAATGAATTCAGGTAATCCTGACATGTCCATCAGGATTCCTTTTGATTGACTGTATGCGTATGGAATACAGCATGAACTAGGGCTGTGAATTTCAAAAAAATCGTGATTCACACCAGAATTGTGAAATTGCTGTTTGTTTTGCCACAGACCTGATATATTTAATGCAGGCTTTATAGTCTTTGCTGCACACCATGATCAACAGTTTCTTCACTGTAGTCAGGAGAAGAGTAGTAGGACAAGGAGGCCTGCATCAGATACATCAGACTGCTTCTCCCTGTGCCAGCTCACTGAACTTTTTTTTTTTTTAAATTACATTAAGCAAAAACATTAAAAAAAAAAATAAATTTGAGAATTACCCATAAGCTTAAAAAAAAAAAAAAAAAGGAAAATGTTATTTTTATGCAAAAATTGCCCGTCCCTAGTATGAACAGATCCTTAGGTAACTGAAGACATAACAGTGTACCAATTCTTACAGCACTTAAAGGGAATCTGTTGGGGTGATTTGGGACACTAAACCACCCACAGTTCCTTATGGACCAGACGTTTAGTGTCAAAAATCATCCTGTTCTATAGCCATAAAAAAAAGCTTCATACTCAACCTGCACTACTCCTTGCACCGGCCCAGTTCTTCACCAAATCCAGAGGAGTACACCTTGGCTTCAGTGTGCATGCCCCATACCACCGACACTTGCGCAGTAATGCTGGGGTGTATTGTCCTCAGTGTCACTGAAGAACTGCGCAGGTGTTGGGAGCACCAGAGATGAGTGTGATGAGGTTAGTATAAGGGTTTACTTTAAACCATGGCGATTTGGGAAACTAAAACTCCCGTTCTATAAGGACCTGTGAGTGGTTTTGTGTCCTAAAATCGACCTGACAGGTTCCCTTTAAATATGGTAAGGACCACACATGAAAAAAATGGTAATCCCTTAAACAGAAACTCCTAAATTCATTGGCAATCCGGTCTGATGAAGGTCCTTTGTGGATTTTATTGGATTCTATTTCTTTGATGTACGATTACATAACACTGAAGTGTGAGAATAAAGTATTCACCTAAAGCTACGTTATCGAGTGCCTGAATTGAATATTGACCTTAACCAGAAACTCCAACATGGAATCATGAAATACCCGACCGGGTGCCCCCTAAGGATTATCTGTAGAATTTATTTAGCTATAAAAAAAAGGGAAGAAAAAAAACTTTTCTGCAGCCACCCTGTTCTCCTGGTCTAGGGTTGGACTGGGAGAGCCAGTGGTACGGCAATATAAGCCAACATCGCATTGCAGTCAATGTGGCTGACAAATTCTGCCCCACTAATACATTTTCTGGTGATTCATGATTACAATCAAAATTCTGTACCATGTTCTGCTCACCTTAAAAATAATTCAAGCTGTGTGTAGAGAAACCTAAGCAGTGACCTGCGAGATACGATTTCAGCATGACAGTCATTTAGCGCCAGACCACGATCACTCATATACTCTCCATTGATGCATTTTGTTCCGGTGGATACGCTAATAACCTGGGCATCTTTCACATCTATTCCTAAATATAAAAGTAATCATTATTGAGTAGCTTCAGAGAGGTGGGGGGGGGGATATACAGAGAGATTGGCAAATGGGGGAACAAAACAGAAAACATTAAAGTACCTGTTGTCATGACAACTCCAGCTAGGACTTTTCTCCTTGCATGTGGGGAGGTGAAATTATCTGTTAGCTCGCTGAACTTATCTACAACCAAGCGTGCAACAGCATCAGCCAAAACCTTTAAACATAAAGAGGCAATGTAACAAGGTCAGTCACTGTGCGGGAGAGTTATATCTGTGCCTGCGGCCATATTGATTGGTTATCACTTCTGAGATAGTTTATCAGTAACCTATGGCAATACTTTTACCTTGTTATTCATTTAACATGCTGACCCAATGACATTTCATCGTGGCTTTGATTTTAATTCAGAACAAGTCACTTTTGTTAAAATTCCCACCACAAAAGAAAAAAAAAATCCAAAATTTATGTTAATAAAATAAACATAACTGACCTTCCCCCCTGCTGTCTATCTCTCTCATATATTATAATCTCTATACATAAACACACAGAATATATAACCACTTATAAGCCTACCTCCAACTATTCATTAATGAGTAATACACCAATAAAGCTCATTAAGAAAAATGCTTCTTTCTCCATTTATCAGATTGCTTTCCTTCCCCTCTCTTCACTTTGTTATCACTATGTCCCTCTCTTTCCTTCCAGCAGCCTCCTCCTCACACCTCCCCTCTCCATAGACTTCTATGTTAGCAGTAACTTCATCTGCATCAGGCTGACAGTCCTTATCCACTATGGATACAAGTTCTATTAGAGACTGAACAAAGGGAAGAGGTAGGAAAGAAGTCCAAGTTTCTGAAGGATATCCTTTTTAAGAAGACCTACCTATAGTGATTTAAAGAAAATGTGAATGCAAATGATCTGACTTCCTGCAGGAGTTGAGTGAACTTCCTGGTTAGGAGAACCCAGTCATACCCTGGTCTCTTTCCCATAATCCCTGGCGACATAAAAAGAGTCAGGGGCATAGTTGGGGCAGAATTTCCAAAAAAAAAAAAAAAAAAAAAAGTTGCTAAAAAATGCAGAGGATGCTGTCAGTTACTACACAGCCGAACACAGGTTTGTGAGGAGTAGAGAAAGGAGCACATACAGATGAATTCTATATACTCTACGTAGTTAACAGATTAGAAAAACTGAAAAAAAAAACAAAAAACAAACACACACTAACCCAAAACAGTTTGCATAAACTCCTTACCTGAGGTAAGTGCAACTGTAGGCCCTCACTTGGAACAGGCTGTCGTGAAGGCGTCTGGTCCAACTGCATGTTAAACAATGATGCCAAAGCTGACTGTGCGGCTCGTGCCTTAGCAAGTTTCTTGTTCCTACCAGACCCCTCGAATGTCTGGTTGTCCACTGTGACTGACATGACAAAGTTCTTAGCATGGCTTTCCCCACTCTCTGACACAAAGTCATACTTCAGTCCTGGCCGCAGCTCATTTAAGATCATTACAGGGTTTTTCCCACTTGAAGGTGGAAAAAACGAAGGAGTTGGAAGTGGGGACTGAATTAGATTGCAAGATCCGGCCAATGCCATGCTATAGTCACTTGCTGAATTAAAGGCTTCATTCCCGTTGGAGCCTAAGAAAAATGCATGATCTGACTGATCAGGTTTCTCAAATCCATTGAAGAGTGTATCTGGGAAGTCGGCTTGGTCAGAAGTAAAGTCGGTGTTTATAGACAGAGTTCTCCCCATAGCTATGTGAGCTTCTGACGCATTGGGAAATTGCACAAAGGACCGTAATGCCTTCTCAGCTGCGTGGAGCTTGGCCTTCTTTTTTGTTGGCCCTGATCCCTCAAAAGCTTGCCCATTAACCTCAACAGTCATAATGAAAACTGGTGCGTGAACTGGTCCAGACTGAGAAAGAAGTTTATATTGCAAACCCGGCTTTATTTCGTTCAGCTGCATGAGCGCATTCTTTGGCAATACAGGCCCTGGTGTTTTCTTCCTCTTCTTTGGACGAAACTTGGAATGGCCATTATTACCTTCCTCCAATGGTCGTTTCCTGTTGCTTCCCTCACCCCCATTGGATAGCTGAGCCCCCTCCCCGGTACTTTGGCCATTCCCATCTTTTCTTGATACTCCATCCACGTTACGATTTTCTTTTACGTCAGTGCTGCTTGAACCTGTGGTGCCCAGAAAGAGTAACTTACAACGCCTTCGTTGCAGGATCTTGTAAATGCAAAATTTATAGATTCCTTTATCTATCTTTGTCACTGGTTCAGTGATGTGTGGTCACGGAATATATGTTTTTGAGTTGTAATGGCAAAGGCTACTTTGCCAGTTACAGGTCATCAACATTGAACATAAAATGTAATGGACGTCTTCCCAAAATGTATTTTCTTTGGACTATTTATCTCTGCTATGCAAAATTAAATACCTTTAATAAATGAAAAGTATACAAAGAAAGCAATAGCAAAGGACAAAAATCTCCTGATTTCTAAAACTGAGACACACGTGCATCAAAGCAGGCAACGTCCATAGAAGCATGGGTGCCGGGCAACTGTAATAGGTGGCCAAGATCTTATGGGCGATATAGAAGAACAATGAAAACTGATTTTAAGACTTAAGGAACAAATGTTTCATAGGTATGTCTAAAAACACAAATTTTGTCAACACCTTCCAAATAAGAAGTGCAAAGGTTTTTATATTTTACAAAATTCACACCATTCATTCTCCATCTTTGAATTATTATTTCCAAATGTTATCTTTATAAATGCGTAAAAGGCATGTTCTCTGAAATATTTCACTTTTAATAACATAGTCCCAAGGTGTACTGGATCTTGAGACAGGAACACTAAAGCAAACACACACCACTTTACCCAGCTAACAAAGCTGATGGAATGGTTGCTAAATTTTCATTTATAACATCCTCCAGCAAAAGCTCGATAGGTTACTCCTTTCGGCGCTCAACAGACCAAGGGGAAAAAAACAGTTTAAGATTAAAAATAAAAAAGTATGCAATCCTTGTTTGCTGATAGGATCAGATTGTCACAAGTGAGCATATTTACTATAATAGAAGAGGCGCATGTGTATGGTAACTAATGTGTAATCTACTACAGGTTTTCTGGGGTCTGAATATTAATGACGTATTCTCCAGATAGGTCATCAATATCTCATGGTTGGAGGTCCAACACCCGGGTCCCCCAAGGATCAGCTGATTAAAGCATCATCATCACTCCTGCTTCTCAGGCCAGAGACGCCAAATTCATTCATCACGTGGCCAGTATGCAGTTCAATCCCATTAGAGTAAATGAGGCTGAGCTGCCGTACCAAGCACAGCTTCTATACAATGTATGGTGCTAGGTAAGCAGCAAAGAGGCCGAAGCCTTCGTTTGAATGCTGCAGTTTCTTCTTCTGATCTGCGGGGTCCCAGGTGTTGGTCACCTAACTCCACCATAAATAAGTTATGTATAATAAGCAGTAAAAACCACTTTATTCTAGTAACATGGAAACATGACTACTAATATTAAATTACTACAATTCAATTCAAAATGGTAAAATGTAATATATCAGTTTTGAAGCAGGAGTTTGCACATTTCTACTGTCTCAGGCTCCACAGCCCTGGTATATTTAGTGTTCACACATTGGAACTTCTGAGGGTATTCTGTGCAAAAGTTTGTGTTACCTCCAAAAGACTACATAGATTTTTATCTGTGTAGATCTTAAATCCACATCAATAAGTCACTTATTGACACAGATTTTTGTCTTGGGTTTCTGCTCTGGCTTCTCCACGGAAACAATTTGTTGCGTGAGCATAGCAGTGAAATCTTTACAGGTGTCGAGAACCTGTTACTCAAAGAGTGCTAAGGTGAAAGGCTGTGAAAACTACTCACCGAAATGAATATTCTATAGGTACATAACTTCTGCTTTACAATATACTGGTGTAAATAGAAACACTCGGGAGCTTAAAAATGGTGGAGGCATTGAGTAAATTGCCCTTCATGGATATTAACTGAGGGGAAGCTTTCAATGCAAGCTGCTAGGAGACCGTTTAAGGCTTCATTTACCAAAATGAAGCCTCTCTCGAAAACTCATTATCTACTACATCTTACTCATATTTTCTTCATCATCCACGTCCATTGTGAAATACTTTTGCTGCTTCCTGGACTGGTGAAAACCACTTCGCTCTGCAATGAAAATGAACAAGTAATTGAGAAGTCAATTTTAATATATATGGAAAAAATATATAAATCTATAAAGAATATTGCAACCCTGTCTATATACACTATTGTGCAATTAAATGGATTTAGTTATTGAATACTAAAATAAAATATCTACACATTAGTGTCCGAAATAAAGACCATGAAACTGCCTAAAAAATATGTCTGGAAAAATATGGATTCAACCCCAAACTTGTTTTTGTAAGAGCCAAGCATTTATAGAAATGACCGTCTGAGTATGTGCAGTCCCGGGTTGTACAACTAAGGCCTTATAAGAAAGCCAAATTACAAAAGAAACCTTTTCACTTGTTCAACATATAAATTTAGCTTTGCTATAAATTCAGCAACTTACAAGTCTGCCTGAAATCCATGAACCTGTCAATTTAGCCCCAATTACTAAAAGAAGGGAACGGCGAAAAAAAAATCTTGATGTGTAAAGCACGATGAAAATGTTGCTTGGTTTAAGTTAACAACAAGCATGTTCCTGATGTGAGGTTACCAGGGCTCATACAAAGAAAGGCATTGACAGAAAATGCCTTACAGCTTAATTTATTTAATTGGCTGACAGGCTTACGCCACACGTGGGGGCCCCATCCTAACAGGTAAGTGGGGAGAGGCGCTGCTGCTGATGGAAGGGTATACTATTTAGTTAAAAAGAAATAAGAAATTCATTGGCTATGCTTTTTAATTCATCTCACTAGGCAAGGCTTCAGGTTTGAAGCCAAACTAGGCTTTTCTAGACATATATGGGCCACTCACCAAATAAGGTGAGCTTCAGATCTCAATACCTGCCACTACATTTCAGCCATACAACTTCACACTAGCCATTATGCCAGTCGAAAGAGCTTTCTGGGTCTTCTTCTAAGCAAATACCTAATGCTCTGTTCACATATTTGTCATGACTGAAGTATGGCGTCCAGGATGTCAGAACAAAATAACGTACCATGATGTGCAACTTTGTCCAGGATTTTTTTACGTTGACCCCAACGCAGATGTGACCAAAGTGTTACACTACCGATAACACATTTATTCTACTCATCGTGAAAGGGATTATGGTATCTGACAACTTGCTTTGATATCTGGGCAGCTTTTTTTTGCATTCATTTCTCAGAAGGATTTGGGACATTATTAAACTTAGTGAAGTCACCCCCCTATTTTTCATAAATTATAGTACAGGGGTAGGCAACCTTTTTTGTTCGCCGTGCCAACTTTAATTAAAAAAATCAAAGATGAGGTACTCGGAGTGCCGGGCAATAATTGTAAGTCTGACGATCCCTAAACTAAAGTCATATACCACAAACCATAACACAGAAGTGCTGCCACCAGATGCTTTAGGACACATGCGTTTACTGCTATTTCCTGGGACGCTCCTGTACTTTCTGATTAGAAGCAATGAAAGTCCATGTACAGCCGCCAATTAGTGGTAAATGTGTCCAGGAGCACCGTATGGCGGCATCCTTATGGTGAAAACACACTATGTATCTGGATGAAGCTATATTCTTAGGCCACTGGAACTTTTAGCTTGATGTAAATCTGCGTTCACACTGTGCGACTCCTGCACGCCCTCTTATGTCCCATAGCGGCCCCTGCACGCCGTATTATGTCTCATAGCGGCCCCTGCACGCCGTATTATGTCCCATAGCGGCCCCTGCACGCCGCATTGTGTCCCATAGCGGCCCCTGCACGCCGCATTATGTCCCATAGCGGCCCCTGCACGCCGCATTATGTCCCATAGCGGCCCCTGCACGCCGCATTATGTCCCATAGCGGCCCCTGCACGCCGTATTATGTCCCATAGCGGCCCCTGCACGCCATATTATGTCCCATAGCTGCCCCTGCACGCCGTATTATGTCCCATAGCGGCCCCTGCACGCGGTATTATTTCCCATAGTGGTCCCTGCTCATGGTATGTCCCATAGTGGCCCCTGCACACCGTATTATGTTTCATAGCGGCCCCTGCACATGGTATAACATTCTAACTTTTATAATTGTCGCCACTCACTAGCTATAATTATACTGTGGGCAGGGCCGGTTTTAGACAAAGTGGGGCCCTGGGCAAAATTAAAAGCGGGGACCCAAATGCTGATATGCAAACAGCACAGCGTTTTGAAATGGCTACCCCTATAATAACGCCTCCTTTCTGCCAACAAAAAAGTAATAAGCCCCATTTTCAAATAACCACCTTTGTACCGCCTAATACATTTTTGCACCCAGTCATAAGTTATTATAGCGCCTCCTTATAAATAATAGTCCCTGCTTGTAAATAATATTACACCTTTATCAGTAATAGCTCCCTTATAAATGATAAATAGTGCCCTGTATCAGTAATATTCCCCCTTATCAGTAACAGTCACCAGGTAAAAATAATACTGCTCCCTTATTAATAATAGTCCTCTCATAAATAATAGTTACCCTTATAGTAATCCCCCACAGTATAACAGGCTCCCCACACTGCCTCTTCCCCCCAGTACAAAGCTCCACAGTGGCCCATAGTATAATATACTCCCCCCAGAGGGCCCCCGCTAGTATAATGCTCCACAGTGCCCCCCCCCCCAGTATTTTGCTCCACAGTGGCCCCACACAGTATAATATACTCCCCAGAGGGCCCCCTAGTATAATGCTCCTTAGTTCCCCCCCGAATAATGCCCCACAGAGGTGCCATGCAATATAATATGCCCTGCAGATGGCCCCCCAGAATAATGCTCCACAGTGACCCTTCACAGTATAACATGCTCCAGAATGGCCTCCATACAGTATAATATACGGCCCAGAGAGGTTCCCCCAGTATAATGCTCCACAGTGGCCCAAAAACAGTATAATATGCTCTCCAGAAGGGCCCCTCACAGTATAATGCTCTACGGTGGCCACACACAGTATGATATGCTCTCTTGAGGGGGCCCCCCAGTATAATGCTCCACAGTGGCCCCAGAGGATATAACATGCTCTCCAGAGCCCCCCCACATTATAATGTCTTTTGCTGACAAAGTAACCCAAATACAGTCCGTACGGCCTCCAATATGGAGCCATGATGTATCCTGTCCAGCATTCACACAGCACTAAGCATGAAAAAGAGGGCCTACTTCCATACAGAAGGCAGAGTAGGGAGTGTAGGTAGGGACTGCAGACGATACCAGAGCCAGAGAATCTGCAGTTTTCAGATGATTGGTAATGTCTACACAGATTTGTGCAGGTAAACAGTTAAAATAAAGAGCAAAACTTAAAACTTCTATGTGTGCATATACCAGAAAAGTGGCACAGATCATTCATGTGTGCATATACCAGAAGAGCGGCGCAGATCGTGCATGTGTGCATATACCAGAAGAGCGGCGCAGATCGTTCATGTGTGAATATACCAGAAGAGCGGCGCAGATCATTCATGTGTGCATATACCAGAAGAGCGGCGCAGATCATTCATGTGTGAATATACCAGAAGAGCGGCGCAGATCGTGCATGTGTGCATATACCAGAAAAGCGGAGAAGATCGTGCATGTGTGCATATACCAGAAGAGCGGCGCAGATCATTCATGTTTGCCTGGTACAGAACACCTTCTTAGCATATAAGTATTCCTGCCTTGCCATCTTTAAAAGAAATGACTTCAAGCAAATGGAGGGTGACAGCAGACATAAAGCAGCAATTAAAAGTGTATTAAACAAAGCCTTCTTATGGTACATATTTAATGTATAATATGGTTCAACACACCAACTAGAGCAATCCAGAAAGTATACTTTATCAGTGCATGCCCGCCAGCACACTGCACATGCATCTTACAGATAAAACAAACAAAGAAACAAACAAAAAAAAAAAAAAAAAACAGGATACCTAACAGCATGGTTGGTCAGTGGTTAGCACTGCTGCCTTGTAGCACTGGGGTCCTGGGTTCTAATCCGACCAAGGGCCTGAAGCTTGTATGTTTTCCCCATGTTTACGTAGGTTTCCTCCAAAAATATACTGATAGGTAAATTGACTTCCTGTAAAACAACTGACCGTTGAAGATGTATGGCAGCCATTAACTCCTCTATTCCACAACTCTACCTGTGCAGACAAAAATGGTCTACAGCAGCTCACAGCACTCTGCAGGGAGAGATTGTCTACAGCAGCTCACAGCACACTGCAGGGAGAGATTGTCTCTAGTAGCTAACAGCACACTGCAGGGGAAGTATTATCTACAGCAGCTCACAGCACACTATAGGGTGGGATTGTCTACAGCAGCTCACAGCACACTGCAGGGAGAGATTGTCTACAGCAGCTCACAGCACACTGCAGGGAGAGATTGTCTCTAGTAGCTAACAGCACACTGCAGGGGGAGTATTATCTACAGCAGCTCACAGCACACTATAGGGTGGGATTGTCTACAGCAGCTCACAGCACACTGCAGGGAGAGATTGTCTATACTAGCTAACAGCACACTGCAGAAAGAAAACTGCCACTTGTGTGAGAAAAATGCATTACAAATGTTTGTCATTGTTATCAAACATGGCAAGTTCAAAACCACACAATATACCAACTAACCCCCTTGGAAAAATAGTACTCATTGGTGAATCACAAATACAAAGCAAGTGACATTATTTCCTGTATGAATCCCTGAACTTCCGGTTCATTTACGCAGGTTATAGTTATCATTATTTGGTTTGGCTGTCTGAAAAGGATTAATCTCCCATACTATATACCATTAATCCACTGAATATTCATCATGTCAGATGTTCTATTTCATGAATGGTAGGTAGTATTTGGGATTGTTTGGGATATCTTCCATTCAGAAGTCTAAGCAGCACTGACACTGAATGTTATGTGTAATGAAAGGCATTGGCTAGCCATTCCTATCACCAGCAATGTGAGTTTTTGTTTTGTCTGGAAGTCCATGGTAACATTGGACTGCCATCTGATCAACTGATACAATCAGAGGGGAGGGAGCTGCTCAGGGAAGACGTTTATTTATTTATTTTAATGCCATGAAATATATGGCAGACTTCTTAGCTTATAGACATGGGCTAACAGCAGCAGCACATATGGCCAGACATGCTATGCGCCATCACATGTATACCACATTATACCATTGCTTTCTTCAGTCAAAGTTAATACACAAAATGTGAACTTGGTATGGAAATACAGAAAGTTATTACAAGGCACAGCTACATTGTGACAGGCTGAAAGAAATAGGCCTTCAGTCTGATAAATCTCTTACATCTTCCCGCTCTTATTCCTTAGCTTGATAGGAGCATATTGACTAGCTCAGGCTGGGTTCACACCAGCTCTTGTACTACATTCCGTCCCCGAACCAGTTTAAAAAATGTGGAGAGAAAAGCACTGCAAGCAGCGCTTTTCTATGCACATTTTTTTGCCCCTTCTGGGCGGAAACCCGGCAGACCCCATTACAGTCTATGGGGTCCTCGGATAACCACTTTTTAAAGCAGATTAGGTTTCCGTTCGGAGGGGCTGCTTGGGAACCTGAATGCAGGTGTGAACCTGGCGTCACACAGTTTTTAGAAAAGAAAAAGTTTATTTAAAAGAAGTTTTCAAGGATTTAAGTATTGATGGCCTATCTATAGAATCAGGAAGATGGGGGGTGCGCCCCTATGAAAATGCTGTGTAATATGCAGGCATCATATTAAAGATAAGGGGAGAACAAAGCCCCAGCACAAGAAATGTCCCTAAAGGTACTTTTCCGATAATTTGCATAAAAATAAAATGACGATCAGGATGATAGGGGTCTGACTCCCCACCTTTCAGCAGTTTGATGATGCAGTTCTGTACATCATATAGTGGAAGTCCTTGGTATTGCAACTTAGGGCCATTCATTTTGGGCTGCAAACAGGCCATATGACCAGTGAACATGACATCACATGGCCTGTGAGCAAACAACAGAGTTTGGTGGTCATGTGGGGTTTTTGAAAAAATAGGACATTGTCACAACACAGCAAATTAAAGTCCCCAAATAGGGGTAAGAAGTTGCAAAATGTCCTTATTAGAAACTTTGTGGTAGTCACCAATATAACAGAAGGATTATTGTTACTTTATTCCATGATCGGAGAAAAGTGATCACTATAATAGGGGTCTTGAGCACAAAAGCTGGAATGGATTGAGGGCCACACTGTCAGAGTCTAGAGGACTATATATAAAATATAGAAAATATATAAAAAGGGGGGGGGGTGATGATTCCACTTAAATATGGCTATAACTCAACGATGTATTTTGATCTCTGGGTATTGTATCTCCCTCTTAATTCCATTTACTCAAACTGTGCGTAGCTCTAATCCTAGGTGTATGTTGTCAGTAGTGGCAACAATGTAACAATAGGGCTTTGTATTCATCCCAGAATGGCTCCATTGAATTCCTACATAGCCCTGGGTGATCAAATACACATGTATTGTTTGGCATGGGCTGTTGATCAGACATGGTTGATAACATATAGACGGCATTGTGTCCTTCCCCTTGGTCCCATCTCCTTACAAAGAATCTTGACCTGAGTGCGTTAGTCAATCAGACTTGCCGTCGCCGGTGACCTCATTCTGGGTGGTGTAATCAAGGGTATATAAGATGAGGTAAGGGGTCAGTGAGAGAAGATACTGTGATGAGCATGCAGGCTGGAATGCTGTGATGCTGCTGCAAGGAGCCTCCACTGGTTATCCACACATGCCAGAGCATGTGTGAGTGTTGGACTATAGAGCCACATCAAGGATATGTGTGGTAAAGTAATTATTTCACTTTTATTCCCTTTTTATTTTATGCGCTGTATCTTGTAACTAGTAACTGTTAATGCTTGTATACATCTGCATATCTGTTCTGAACTGCATGTGTTAGATGTTAATACCGACCCATCTAGGGGTTAATAAATATACAAAATTTAGAAAGCTTGTCTTG
This sequence comes from Leptodactylus fallax, assembly GCA_947044405.1. Taxonomy (NCBI): domain Eukaryota; kingdom Metazoa; phylum Chordata; class Amphibia; order Anura; family Leptodactylidae; genus Leptodactylus; species Leptodactylus fallax. The sequence goes on along the minus strand of CAMRHE010000077.1, from coordinate 5,367,643 downwards.
TATTTATCTTGTGGACCCAGCACTCACTGGCGGTGAGTGTGGTTTTTAGTAAAGAAGTCTCAGGTGTGGGCCAACGCTGTGTTTTCACAGGGGGGTTAACAGCAGGGACTTGTTAACATCAGAATAGCAGCAGAAGGGATCCATGAGATGAATAATGCTTATTTTATTTTTCAGCCCACCCTGACCCTTTGTTAATATATATATTTCTCCCACCGTACAACATTATAGAACTGAGTGGAGAACATAAAATGCTGTACTTATTAATATGATGCAAACACGTCAAATACTTTTTGAAGACATTTGCTGCGTTTTGGACGATGTATACGGTTTGTTTCCCATATATTTGCTCACAGGTAAGAGCTTCATGTAGAAGAAGACTCAGTATCTGCAGAAGTAAAAATGTAACACTAAAAATCCTTTAGTGCTATAAGGATTAGCATATCTTAGAAGGAATCCTTTCAGCCCGCCCTACATTCTTGTCCTTGACTACTTGAATATATTGCCACTGGAGTTCGGCCTCCATCTGCTCGCGAGATGTAAAGTAGGAGCTGATCAGTATTTTCCACTTTAGTAAATGACTGGACTGTCAGCTGAATTGTCAGCCATCCAATCTGGAACATGATAATAATGGGATATTGGACATGAATCACAGGCTTAATGTAGAATAGGAAATCTCCCATAGCAATAGTTCTTCAGTGAAATGAATACATGTAATATGAACGGACATTCATATGCCTAAAATGTTTGAAATGGGAATACCCCTTTAAAACACAAACCTATGAGGCAGAGGTTTAGCTACTTTTTTTTTGTAGAAACTGTCAGAATACATCACATCAATGATACCCAATTTTATCACCATGAGGAAAACCATGACCAATGGTACCACCCAAGGGGGACTACTGCTCCCATTTCTAAATCAAAAAAGTTTTCTGTGGACACAGTTAAAGGGAACCTAACACCATGAAAATGCTCTACAATCTGCAAGCATCATATCGATAGGAGGTGAGAAAGCCCCAGCAGATGAAGTGCTCTTCAAAGTACTTTTCCGATAATTTACGTAAGAATAAAATGCAGATTTTGAAGGAGATGGAGCTGCAATGCATATTTGGAAAGTATAGAAGCCACCCTACAAGATACTGTCAGTTTGATACTCCCTGTCAGTGAGATGTGTTGACTGCTTTGCTTACTTCTATGACATGCAGTTATGGAGGCTGAAACAAGTTTGCTATCCCTACTGTAAAAGCTCTGCTTGCTGCTGTCCTCTGGGGAAACCTAGAAGTCCAGGCTAGAGGAACCCTGGCTGGGAAACACTTGCACACAATGCAATAAACCATACCGGCAGTAAGTATCGCTTTCCTTGTAAGTCTTCTATTTTTCGCTGTCACTGACAAGTAGGGACTGTGAAACTTTACTTCCTCTGACACTGTCCTGCCTGACAGGGGATTAAGTTTAGGAATTTAACATTATGAAGTTAACCCTGTTCCTTTGAAGGAATGTGGATTCAGTGAATTCTCCTGTGTTACATAAAGGCTAAACAACATATTACATTTTCTTCTTATGGACTTCTGGCAATGTGTCTGACAGCTGTATAGGAACATTTTTGGAGAGCATCAGGTTCATAACTTACAATATTTGTAACGTGATTTATTTTTTTCTGCATGGTTTCGATCATCCAAAATCTCTTCCATCAGTTCATGCCTACAATTTATGTCTGGATCTTTTCACGTCCTGTTGCCTAAATGTATCTAGGTGATCCCCATTTGACAACTATAACCTATTTAAAGCACAGACCTCAGTACCACGTACAAATAATCTGACACTCTGCACTTCTACTGGACACAAGGGGTCCTCTGGAGATCATTCCTCCAGGCTCGGCTTTATATGGCTAGTTGCGCTTCCACATCTTCCATTCTGACTAGTGAGGCTGAGAAAATGATGCCATGCTTCTTTATAACTGCTGAGGCATGAGTTCCTTTTTTCATTATCTCAGCGATTTTTCAACAGGTTGATAAATGCAGATTTTATGCAGCTAAGCACTACAATTTTACACTGGCAGAAAATTGAAAAAGATGATCATTCATTCAATGTATGGCAAACAGATTTAATATGGTACGGTATCTGTTGGGTAGACACAATGCAAATAGCCCCAACACCATGATGTGGGCTACATACGAAACGCAAATCAAAGCAAGAAAAAGAATGTGAATGTTTTGCCAGACTTGAGGTATAACACTAGTCAGTGTCATGTAGGTGTCTACTTTATACACTGACTGTAATGCTATGAAAGGTGATAAAGTGTGCAAACACGGCATCTGATGTTAGTTATGTTCTAGGTGTATGTAAGGCACAGAATAGGCTAATGCAAGTATTATATCCTGCAGCTTAAAGGGCTTGTGCCACAAATGACACTTTACCCCTAGTCATAGGATTGGAGATTTCTTGAGGGACGACCGCTGGCACTCCCAGTGATCAGAAGAATGGGACCCAAAAGTTTCACTGAATGCTTCACATGAATAAAGAGCGGGCATGCATGTGTTCCTGGCACACCATTCACTTCTATGGGACTGATGGAGATTACAGTCTTGGCAGCCCTATATAAGTTTAGAAGACCCCTCTATCACCTCATCAGTTCCCCAGCAATGTGACTGCAGGTGATGACGGCTAGGGGCCTAACAATGGCCTTCAGGTCTGCCTTCTTACTGAATCTATTAGGGCCTTAGGAAGTTTAAAAAATATTAAACCAAAATAAAACTCACAAGAAAACCTCCTTTCTCCTCATACATATGCTTTATTAGGATACACAATTGGTATGATCACGTCCATAATGTACTTGTATTATGAAATGGTCAGGTTACAGAACCCACTTAGGGATATGGGAATACCACAGGAAAATGCCCTAAAGCTGCATATTCTTGTTTGTATTTTGTTAAAGAAGCAGTTCCTAAAAACGTTCCTAGGACTGACAAAGGGAAATTTAAAAAATAAAAGTTAGCCATGATTACTGTTTACCATGAAAGCAAACCCCCAGCCAGTGCAGAGCTTGTGTCAGACCTAAATATGCATTTAGTATTAGAGATTTGTTAGGCTAGGTTCACATTTGTGCCGTGCGCTCTGTCGTTCGTATCCACCGTGGGACCCGAACAATGAAGAGCCCTCCCGCTAAAACAGCGGTTCTCTAATACTGCTGGAGAGAAAAGTCCTCCATGCAGGACTATTTTCTCTGCCGATTTTTGTGGAAACTGCGACAGAGTCTCTTACGGAGACGTGAACGAAGCCTTATGCACAAAGCAATATTAACCAATGTCCCAGAAGATTTTACATAGCACGAGAACACATTGCTGTGACTGCTTTATAATTATCTCCATCACACAGACAGTCAACAAATCATCATCATGTCAATCAGAGACAGAAGTAAAAGTTGGATCAGCAAGTACCCAACACATAGCACTTCATGTAAAGAGGGGAGCTGGCCATACACAGTACATATGTCTCAAGCATAGCCAGCTACCTCCACCATATGACAGAGCACATTACAGTGATAAACATACTGTTATTATGCATGTCGCTTGTGCAGAGTTGGAGAACAACTCTGTAGTTTTATGCAAATGAGTGCACTGGGGGAGGGCCTTCATCCCTGGAGCACTGTTCTTGGTGCTCAAGTAGGATGGGTGACGTCATAACAGGATAAACTTCCACTGCATTTAGTGTCAGAGACTGTGGAGGGTCTGAGTGGCAAGATCAGTGCTCCAGGGGCTGAAGGGACGCCCCCAGTGCACCAACGGCCTCATTGCCCAGCAATAGCCCCAAAACATCCCTGCTCTAGAGGAGATCTGCATGGAGGAATGGGCCAACATACCAGCAACAGTGTGTGCCAACCTTGTGAAGACTTACAGAAAACGTTTGACCTCTGTCATTGCCAACAAAGGATATATAACAAAGTATTGAGATGAACTTTTGTTATTGACCAAATATTTTCCACCATAATTTGCAAATAAATTCTTTAAAAATCAGACAATGTGATTTTCTGGATTTGTTTTCTCATTTTGTCTCTCATAGTTGAGGTCTACCTATGATGACAATTACAGGCCGGCCTCATCTTTTTAAGTGGAAGAACTTGCACAATTGGTGGCTGACTAAATACTTTTTTTCCCCACTGTACATGATAGCTGTATAACTAGTGGGCTGGTAAGTGAGGTGACTGCTGAAAAAGAAATCACCATCAGAACAGAAAGTATAACATAATTTGGGTTAGTGTCTAATGTGAGTACTACAGGATTTTTTTTAAATATAGAGATACTAACATGTAAATATCAATACTAAGAATGTATTACAACAGGTCATTTTCTGGTGACATTTCCTATAAGAAACTTTTTAACAAGTACCAGCTAGATAAAAGGCGGCAAAAAAACCCACTTGACATGAAAATGACATAAGGGACCATGTAATTTACCACCTTAATATAAATAAAAAAGTGATAAAACTACATTTTATATTAATGTTATTTATTTTTGCTGAAAAAAAAAAAAAAATTGCCATAGGTTCCTACCTTCGGTCATTGCTTTTGTGATGATGCCTAGAAACAAAAAAGAGAAAATAATAATTAGAACACAATGTGTATATATATATATATATATATATATATATATCAGACAATGTAAAAATTACTGTAGCTGCTCATATTACATTACTAGGAACAGAGCAGCTTCCACATCAGTCCATTATAATGGCTTCCAGTGCCCCAAGACAGTCTGATCGGTTCGAGGTCCAGGTCTCAGACCCCCAGCAGTCAAGTACTGAAGACTTAGGCTAGGGCCACACGGCTACTTTAGCCACAATGCCTGTCAAGTGACTAAAGACTTGCAACTCCTTCACTCATGTTAGTGAATGGAGTTGTATTGCGACCCCAGGGTGCCGCGACTATCGCACAAAAGTCAAATAATGATCGACTTGTTTGGGACTAGAAGTCACTGCAGGAGCACCCTCGGGGTCGAAATGTGACTCAATTCACCAACATGAGTGGAGGAGTCACAGCGTGACAGAGATCTTTTGCCGTGTGACAGAAGTGGCAGCCAAAGTAGCCGTGTGGCCCTAGCCTTATCCTGTGAAGAGGTCATCAGTATAATAAACCCCTTTAGGGGGAGCAGAAAACCTCTCTGCTATTACATGCATTAAAAGGCTTGACCAGGATTTAACATTTTTCTTTTTATATGAATAATTTTGCTTAGCAGTATTTTGAAACCAAGAATGCAACAGAGAAAAACGAGAATATATACCTCTTCCATGTTTTGGACTCATACTTGGTTTTGGGTTACAAATACTGAGGGAAGGGAGAAATGGAATAAAAAAAATAAAAAATGTAATCCCTGTCCTCAGCAATAACATGATGTTCACCTGTACACTTCAGAGTACTCCTTCAAAGAGCATGAAAACCTTTAACATGAAAAAATATATATATTTACATATATGTAGGGTTACCTTGGGTGCATAAAATTCCACTAAATTTGAGGCTACACTCATTTCATTTTCGGACCTCCAGAGTTTCAGATGTTTCTCATATGAGAGGGTACCTCCCAGTAATACATGCACGATTTCAGGATGTGGTCACTTTTACCAAGTCTCATGTATGATCCCCTCTCCACTATACCCATACAGACACTGATGCTGCAGGTGTGCGATCTCTCGTTCTGTAACCATTCTCCATGCACATTCTGCTATGTATCCTCTTCTGCCTCTACACTCATGCTGCCTACCTGGCCTGTGAGCACTCTCCTCTATGCTGTATTTCTAGCACTACTCAGAGGATCAGAGGATAGAGGGTTTGGAAGAGAGAGAGAGCAAAAGATGCAAGCCTTAGATCTACATCAGAGCTGCCCCCCCTTGAGACGTTCTCCCTTTTCTCGGTGGTGCTTTGGAATCTGCATGCCTTAATGTTATGTTTGCTTCTTTTTTTTCTTTTTTTAGGTCTACGGGTCTCATCTATTATGCTTATTATTGGATTGTTTTAGCGGAGTGGGGCGGGGTGGGGTTCCGGTGACTCCCCTTCCTTCCTTCTTTTTACTGGTGGTTGGGGATCCACCGCCTCCCCTCCGACCTCCTGTCCACGCTCTCCCCCCTAAGGGGATACTTGGACTGTGCGGCCATTGATCCTGATTGGACCTCTGGCTGCCCTCATTGGTCCCCAGGCGAGTGACTTAGCCTCGCCCACAAAGTATTGTTTAACTGTTTTTATTTTTACTTTGTCATTTATGATGTCTTTTGCCTCCCTCCCTCCCTCTCTTTCCCCCCCCTCCCTGATCTAGAGACCCTGCCTCGACTTTGGGTTCCTGTTTGTGGATTGCCCTTTTGCCTCTCCGAGGGAAACTTGCCAGCGTCATGTGAGATGGGTGAGCTTATTGCAATCCGCCACTGTCCTCCAATCCTGGGTCCCAATGGTTAGGTGCGTGACAATTAATGTCAAGGGCCTGGGTTCCAACATTAAAAGGCGCCATGTCCTTAGAGAACTCCGCTCCTTACGAGCGGATGTGGCGTTTCTTCAGGAGACTCATTTTGACCGCGCTGGTACTTTTGCCTTCGCTAAGCATTATTTTCCCGTAGCTTTTTCAGCCTTCCACAATCGACGCAGAGCTGGGGTGGCTATCCTTCTTTCTCGATCCTGCCCAATTACAGTGACGACTTCCCACATAGACCCAGGTGGCCGGTTTGTTATCTTGGAGGGGCTCCTTTATGGTGCCCCGATTGTTTTATGCAATGTCTATGCCCCCAATTCAGCACAGATCCCGTTCTTGCGCCGGGTATTCTCCCGTCTGCGCGCTCTCCCACCATCAGCTTGGCTGGTGGGGGGAGACTTTAACATGGTCTTCTCTGAACGGGCGGATCGTCTGGCGTTACCCCAGGGCCCAACCCCCCATAGGTTGGCCCAACTTGCAAGGGAGTTCCGCAGGCTGATCCGCGCCCACTCTTTGTATGACCTTTGGCGAGTGGACAATCCTACGGCGCGCTCCTACACCTTCTTTTCTCACCCTCATAACACTCACACCCGCATTGACTACTTCTTTGGAAATGCTCCCGCTCTTCGTTTGCTTAGGGACACGAACATTGGCCCTCTCACCTGGTCTGATCATGCCCCAGTCGTGGTTACCTTATCTACGACTCCAGTGCCTACTCGCCAATGTCATTGGCGTCTTAACGAAACACTGCTCAATTCGCCGACCTCCCTCGAGACCCTGCGCACACACTTGATAGATTATTTTAGGGACAACTTAGGCTCGGTAGACTCTCTTGCCATTCTCTGGGAAGCCCATAAGGCGGTCATGAGAGGATGCTGTATCGCATTGGCTTCTAGGCTTAAAAGGGACAGACAGGCCCAGGAACAGCTCCTCCAAGCCCGTATTCGGTCCCTTACGACGACTTTGGCAGCGCATCCATCCCTGGGGGTTCTTCGCCGTTTGGTCCTGGCCCGGGCGGACCTCCGTGATTTGGAGACCCGCCATGTGGAACGACTTCTCCTTTATACCCGTCAGCGGTTTTTTGAACGAGGTAATAAATCTCATACCCTCCTGGCAGGAACCCTCAGGGATCATCGGGCCTCTTCCACACCACACTCTGTCCGTGACCCCGCGGGTACTCTTCAACATCACCCTGATGCTGTGGCGCTGGCGTTCCACTCTTACTACTCTAAGCTGTATGACTTACCCCCCCCACGAGCACTACTCCCTGGGGATGACTCAACACTACTGGAAGACTATTTAAAGGATTGTTGTCTCCCACGCCTTCCTCCTGAGGCCCTAACCTCCCTGAACACCCCCATCACCAGGGAGGAACTAGAAGGGGTCCTGAGGGACCTCCCAAATGGGAAAGCCCCAGGCCCAGATGGGTTCACTTACAATTATTATAAGGTTTTCCAGGGTGAACTCTCTGCTCATCTATTGTCCCTCTTCAATTCCTTCCTTTCAGGTTCCCCTATACCCCCGACTATGCTCTCTTCACTACTCACATTGGTCCCTAAACCGGGTAAGGACTTGCAGGATTGTGCTAACTACCGACCGATTGCTTTGCTGAACACGGACCTGAAACTTTTCACCAAACTCTTAGCCAATAGACTGAATGCTTGGCTCCCTCTGCTTGTCCATAAGGACCAGGTGGGATTCATCCCCTGTCGTCAGGGTGGTGACAACACCAGGAGGACTGTGGATTTGGTGGAGGTGGCCAATCATTATTCTACCCCGGCCCTTCTCTTGAGCCTGGACGCTGAAAAGGCTTTTGACCGCATAAATTGGTCGTTTATGCATACTACGCTTAAGGCGTTCGGGCTTACGGGACCTTTTCTCACAGCTATCCAGGCCCTTTACTCCTTACCCTCAGCAGCAATCAAGCTTCCCCATGCATCTTCGCCCTCCTTCCCTATTCGAAATGGCACTAGGCAGGGTTGCCCCCTGTCACCCATCATATTTGCCCTCTGCATTGAACCGCTAGCGGCCAAGATTAGGCGAGACCCTAATATCAAGGGCATCATGGTCCAAGATAAGGAATTTAAGATATCTCTCTTTGCGGACGATGTACTCCTCACTCTCACCTCCCCTCATACTACCCTTCCAAACTTGCTGCGCTCGCTAGAGACCTATGGTGATCTCTCAGGGTATAAGGTGAACCCCGCGAAGACTGAGGCACTCCCACTTAACATCCCACGGGACCTTCTCCTTCTCCTCCGCAGTAATTACGATTTCCAGTGGCGGGAGTCCTCTATCCGCTACCTGGGAGTCCATATATCCACTTCCTATGCGACCCTCTACTCGGCAAACTACCCGCGGTTGTTTTGTGAGCTGAGAGCCCTATTGGACAAATGGCAACCCTTGCCTATCTCCCTTTTGGGGAGAATTGCTGCGGTCAAGATGACTCTCCTCCCGAAGCTACTGTATTTTTTCGAGACTCTCCCAGTCGCGATACCTCGGGGAGAATTACGGAACCTACAGAAAGCTATCTTCCAGTTTATCTGGAAAGCAAAACGACACCGAATACCTAGATCTGTTATGCTGGCGGATAGGGGGTCTGGGGGTATGGCTGTCCCACATCTGTTACATTATTACTGGGCGGCCCACTTACGCCATATCCCATTCTGGGCGGCTATGCCAGCATACACCAGATGGGTGCAGGTAGAGAAGCTATGGCTGGCACCCATGCATCCTAACGCGCTTCTGTGGGTCAGCTCCCCCCCCCCCCCCCTGCCTCGTACCTGTTGGGTCCCATTCGGTTTACTAGATCTATCTGGTCTACCTGTTGTGCTAGATTCTCCCTGATGTCCCCGCGCTCATCTATGGTCTCCATACTATACAACCCCCATCTCCCAGAGAGCCTGACTTCTGCCATGACTAAAGTGTGGTCTGAAGCTGGCCTTTACCGGATTGCTGATATGGTTGACCCTGGAACCTTGGAACTCAGGTCCTTTGCTTATCTTACAGCTAATCAAAACCTGCCAAGTACTGAATGGTTCCATTACTTGCAGGTGGTTCACTTTGTCCGCTCCCTCCATGGGTCTCTTAAGGTGTCACTCCCCACCGCTTTTGAAAAGATTTGCCGTGCAGGCACGTCCACTAGGGGCTTTATATCCTCTATTTACCAACTTCTTAACTCACAAACTACAGGCTCTCCTGTTAATCATCGCTATATGCTTAAATGGGAGGAGGCGGTGGGTAAACCCATCTCCCAGGAACAGTGGCGGATTGTATGGTCTCGGGCCCAGAAATTATCTCAGTGCATTACGTTTAGGGAAACGCAGTATAAGCTGTTGATGCATTGGTATCATACTCCGGCTCTCCTTCATACTTTAAACCCATTAGTTCCCCCATGGTGCTGGCGCTGTGGAGCTGCGGTGGGTACCCTGCACCATATCTTTTGGACGTGCCCTCTCATCCTCGGTTTTTGGAGGGAGGTCAGGACTCTGACGACTGCTCTCTTTTTGCAAGAGGTTCCTCTTGACCCTCTTCTTTATCTCCTGAACCTTCCCCCCAGACACCTGAGCAATAAGTCATCCAGGCTTTTCTTGCATCTTTGTACTGCAGCTAAAACTCTCATAGCTAGAAACTGGAAGAAGGTGAGTCCCCCATCTAGTCTTGAGCTTGTGGCTAGAATGAAGGATGTGAGGAGTCTTGAATACCTGACTGCTGGCCTACATAATTCACGGGAAGCCTTTGGGGCTATTTGGGCACCCTGGGACATGTATTGTACATTACAGGGTCTCTGATCTCTAGTCCTCTCCTTCCCTCCCCCCCTTCCCTTTGGTCCTACCCTTGTCTTCTTAACCCCTCCATTCCCCCCTCCCTTGTTCACTGCTTAATTTAAATGCATATTGCTTAAGGGGGAGGAGGCAGATAGCCTCTATTTACCTCAATGCTTCCTGTTTGTTTGATTATTATTGTTTTTTTGTTTTTTCTTTATTCCTTGTTAATGAAAAATTTTTCAATAAAATTACAGTTATATAAAAAAAAAAAAGATCTACATCAGAATGAGCAGCAGCACAACCAACCATATGTATGGGCAGCACAGACTTTACAGTAACACAACGGTAGGAAATATTTAAATGGGTTTTCTGGGACTAGGAAACCAATGTCAGTACTAGACTGGCAGAGGTAAACCTAACCTTTTCCATTATACATGCAAGATCTAGTAACTAATATTTTGCTGTTGACTTTACCTCCAACCAGTACTAAGGTCACTACTGGCTATAAGGTGACCTTCTATTGGACATGCACTGTGTAACAAACATTCATGCATATAGGATAAAAACATTCCACAAGTGGCAATACAAAAAAAATCTGGAATCTGGGAGTTAATTTTTTTTTTGCTGAGAACAAATGCCTAGTAAGAAGAGTCCTAGCATAATTCTAGAATAATTAAAATACATAGGGCTGAAGAGGAGAATACAATGTAATGGTGGTGATCACTTGGGAGCGACCTCAAGCAATATTCAACGTATGAGCATATTCTGTAAAGTGACAGGCGTGATTACCAGCCAGTTGCCATCATGTTAAAATGCAGATGAGAATAATAGCAGAGCTCGATATCACGCCTGGCTAAACTTCGCTGTAATGAATACATTTTTCAAGACTCATATTCCAATGTGGAATAAAATGGCATCATCTTCAAGGCTACCTTACCCTGCAAAATAGGAATGATTCATTGTACGAATCTTGTAAGATCTATGACCACAATTGTGTTTCAGGGACAGACTGGAAGTTTTATGGGCTCCCAGGGTCATGGAAATGTAAAGGGGAAAAAAAGAAGAATTAAAGTTTTAAAAATGCAGACTAAGAGTCCAGCGGTTCTCAAACTGCTCAGTCTATATATGGTTCTTGCTTATATAGCGGCAACATATTCTGCAGTGTTTTACAGACAGTGTCATTACTGACTGTCCTAAGTAGGACTCACAATCTGAATTCCCTATGAGTATGTCTTTGCAATGTGGAGGAAGTCCACGCAGACACAGGGAGAACATACAAACTACATAGATTCGTACCCATAATCCCTGTACTCCATGGCAAAAGTGCTAACAACTGAGGCACTGTCCTGCCCACTCATCTTTTAGCAGCTTGTGCGGCAAGGACTCTGGATTCTTGGCGCTTGCGGTGTACAGTTCTGCACACGTGCATGCAACAGATTCCTGGCCGTGCAGAATTTCTGAAGAGAAGTTTAGTGACGTACTCTGAAACATCAGTCAAAGCACAGGGGTTGTTTAGGGCTGTGGCTGTGCCTTTATTTACTGGTATGTGAATTGCTGCTGGCCGGTCCACTGTAAGTTATAATGGGTTATGGTTGTCCTGTGACCAAATAGTTAAAAACAAGATACCTTCTTTCCACAGAATCGGGGAAACTTACTGATCGGCTAGTTTAAAGAGAGCAGCTGCTTGGAAAAGCCTGGCACCGCTCAGTTCATCTTTATAGGGACTTACTTGTTTTTAATTGCTATGGACTGGACATCCCATTTAAAGGGATGATCCAACTTTTTATTTTTGTTTAATAGTGCTCCTTAGGGGGCCATAAACATAAAGAACCATTACTCACCTCCCCCTCCAATCACAGGTCTCAGCTGTCGCCCCTTCCCAAATGGCAGGTGATTGCTGTGATGTGTCGCTTGTGAAGAGACGACCGCTGAGTCCTGCAGAAACAGCCAGGGGACCTGTAATGTTTTTTGGTTTTTTTTCCCCCATGTTTATGGCCTCCTCAGCAGCACTATTAAATGGTAAAAAAATACTACTGTAACACCCCTTTAACTACTGAGAAACTTATTAGATTTCACTAGCTGACACGCAGAGTTCATAAAACAAAAGTGGGCACATACAGTTTATCCAGCTAGAGATTGGGGAGAGATTAAAATAAAAAAAAAAAAATAAAAAAATGACAACCATGCACCCCAGCACACATCACAAATTTTCATGCCTTGTACTGAACCTATAGATGCCAGTGTACAGCATTTGTACATGACCAAGAGAAAAATGTAGTCAACCAAGTAACTGAATAAGGCTACCAGAAAAGCTGAGATGTTATCCTTGACTTACTCTATGTTCACATTGCAAAATCAGTCAAAGAAAAAAAAGAAAAAAAAAACAAAAAAAACACGGATTCATAAAAAGACAAACAAAAAAAATAAAAATAAAACAAAAACCTGTTACACAGCGCATACCATAATCCTTCCGTCGATGGGTATCCGTCAAAAAAAATGTGGGCTTGTGTCAATTTTGGCGGATCGTTTTTTTTTTTTTTTCCCTTTTTCATCTTGAGCATGCACAGAGAAGAATGAAGAGGGGAAATCGGACATATTACTATTACAGATCACTATCCAACGGTAATCAGTTTGTGTCCGCCTTCCATAGACTTCAATGTTAAAAGTAACAGATTCGCTGCTGTCCGTCGTGTATCATTTTTTTAGATTGCGCAAAAGTGCTGCAAGTCCGACTTTTAGCTCCATCCAAGAGCGGATATACAGCAGAAATGCTCCAAACACACAACGGCGGATGGTGTTATAAACCCTTTGAAATCAATGCGCTTATCAAACATCCCGTTCTAATCCGTTTTTATGATCTTTAGACAGATCAATGAAACTGATTCCATGCGGAGACACCAAGACAGATGTGAACCCAGCCTTAGACTTCCAATGGAAGGCTCCCACGTGTGCCTCTGTGTAGCCATACAGTGGGATACGCAGCCACAAGTTTAAATTGAATACTGCACAGTATGGATTTTTTTTTTTTTTGCTATGGCGCACTGTATAGGAAGGTGGTGCTCTCCTAAAAAGAAAAACTAAAACTGATGCATACAGACCAACTGAGGAGAAAAGATCACTCTCTTGGTTTTCATCAGTAAATGGAGCCTCTGGATACTTGTGGCACAGCCACTGAGATCATTAGCATAAAACATAATGTGAACAAGGCCTTACAATGGTCCAAACCAAAAACAAAGCATTTACAGTAGATTGGACTCATTAACAGGCCATAATGTGTTCTGTAAATGCTATCAATATCCTGGAAACCTGTGAATAGCACTAGGGGGGCCCAGCGGCTTACCGCACACTGGTTTACTGAGCTCAACACAGTATGCCCTCACCTCCTGTGCGCCCTCTAGTGACAGCAAGAGACTAATCTGAAAACAAGGAAAATCAAACTGCCCAATCCTCATCTTCACAGACATCGGCTGCTGGGAAAGAGTCGGCATACCGCCATATACATTAGACTGCTGAACCCATACACATCTAATTTATATAGCCAGCTACAGAAGTGCTGCTGAAACCTACAAATTGTATAGATCCCTGCTGGAAGACAAGAAAAGAAAAGAAAAGAAGAGGAGAAGATACAAAGGAAAAATGGGAAAAGGACTCAAATGTCAAGAAAAACAGAAAATGTAATTTGGACAATATTTATCTTGAAAAGGATAGGACTGCGAAATATGGAAAATTCTAATAGTAAATTGTGTGCTGATTTATTAGGCAATTCTAATAACAAAACTCATTTATGACGATATTCAAGGGCATTTGGTGTGTGCTCAGCCTCATTCTCCACAGCCGCAGTAAATGCTTGTGACAGTTCTAATTTGTGCCACGGTCCCCAAGTGTCTTCTTAACCATGTACCACATTATTTCAATTTCACTCCCTAACTGGGGACAGAAATGGAGCTAGGTTAAAAGGGAAATTATTGCCCAACCTGATAGCTTCTGACAAGACGGCAGCGCACAAGTCCTTTAACCCATTATCATCTGCAGTAATTCTTCACACTTCACTACAAACACAGGTGAAGAAGTTGTTCTGTACTAAAATAATAACATAATCCTACTCTTACTGGTTAAGATATTGAAGAGTTCCCTATTTGCCAATATTATGTCCACTGGATTTTATACTTTCTGTGCCTCCAAAAGTGGAAAAAAGTGTCCAGGACGTCTGGATAATGCTATTTACAAGACAGAAAACATAGGGTGCATTTGTCTGAGCAGTAAAATAATATCCCGGCAGATGATATTAGGATCCACTTGTATAAACCTCCAGTTACACCCTGCACCAGGACTACACTGTACTTATGCACCAGTTGTATGGCTAAAGCGTGGTTTGCTTCCTAACAAGAATTTATCAAGTTTTCTTAAAAATTGTCACAAATGAAATGTGTGTGATAAGAGAATGGATGTGGAAGTGCTTGGCTAGTAAAAAGTTCAGCTCGTACTTCGTCTTGTACGTTTTGTGTATAATGGACAGAACTGGAGATTGGACAATCCATCATAAACTGTGGTAACTAGCCATGTAATACACGAACTACACTGAGCGCACAGCTCAGCACAATCTGCTCAGACATATTAGCCCTTATATTAGGGGTTTTTTTTTCTCCCTTCTAAAAATTAGTGGAGCTTACAGCATTCTCCGAGCTTTAAAGGGGTGACCCAACCGTTTTAGAGATGACCCATCATCAGTAAGAAATTAGTGATGGCCGACACCCAGGACCCCACTGATCGACTGTTTGAAGGGGGCGTGGTGCTTAAAGGGTTTGTCCAGGGAGTTCAGATTAACTTATGCTAGGTTCAGCCTAACATTCGGCTCTCCGTCATTCGGGTTCACATGGGAACCCAAAAGATGGAGAGCCTGTCCGCTTAAAAAGCTGTTACCCAAGGACCCCTTAGACTATAAATGGGGTCCGCTGGGTTTCTGACAGTTTTATACTGAAACCAGCGGAGAGAAAAGTCCTCCTTGCAGGACTTCTCTCCAACAATTTTAGGCTGAATCTGTGGCCGAGTCTCCTATGGAGACTCCAATGCAGATGTGAACCTAGTCTTACATAATCCGGCGGACTCTTGATGACTGACTCGTGGGTTCCAGCCTTGTTCTAATACCAAGGTCACTTGATCTGAACCATCGTTCCGACGCCTGGGACTCTCCACCCCCTCCGTCCTCTCCTGATCTCACAGGTAAATTACCTTTGCTATGGCTGCTATCTGACAATGCCAACCCCCATGGTACAGGTACTTTTCCTGTGAGATCAGGAGAGGAGGGAGGGGGTGGAGGGACCCAAGGATTGGAACTATGGTTTCGATAAAAGCAGGCTCTTGATAATGAACCTGGGGGTTCCAAGCCTTGTTCTGGTCCATTATCAAGAGTCAGCTGGATCAGGTAAACTAATCTAAACTTCACAGACAACCCCTTTAACATGATGTAATTACAGCCTCGCCCATTCACTTCTATAGGACAAGGCTGTAATTGTATTGCACAACCGCTATAATACTGATGGCGACAGGTCATATGAGCCCCCTCAAACACCTGATCAGCAGGGTGTCCCGGGTATCGGACTTCCAACGATCTCTTGACTCATGACTTATCCTTACAAAAGGTCATCAATAAAAAAAGGCATTGGACAACCCCTTTAACAAATCAATTGTATGATGTCTGAGTATGGGACAAAAAACATTTACTGTGGTGAAATAATTTACCATGTTTACTAAGGCGGAGTAGAAGTGAGACAATAATATGGAGCCTGATCTCCCTCCTGACATGTCTATTCTAGTAAATGCTTGCATATCCTATAACCGTGGTGAAACATCTTTTCTCACAACTCTGCATTGTGCGTTCCTTGGTTACTCCTACACATGACAAACACCAAAGGTGTCTGATGGACCCAAATGACTATAATGGAAGTCCACTGGGATTTCCTCGTCCTACAGGACAAGATGGCACAGCATGACACTGTATTTTCTACAGCTTTTTAAATGGAACCTCCCAATGAAGCCTCCAACGCAGATGTGAACCTACTGTAGCCCCACTGACCTTAATATACAGCCTCGCTTTCTATGGGATTTCCATTTTTCTGTTCTGTTATAGGAACAGACTAGGACTTATCACGTGACGGAAACAAATCCTACAGGACAGGACTGTGGAGTTGGTAGGCCAAACCACCGACTCCTCCATTTTTCTACAAACCAACTCCTTCACAAAAAGCTGACAGTCACGGTCAGTCAGAAGCAGTAAAGACTCTCAAATTTATTAACATGCCAGTGACTGAATTCCTATGAAAGTAAATATGCAACAAATTATACATCTAATTCATTACACAATATTAATAATGGTATCATGTAATTAAAAATAATCATTTTATTTTAAAGCAGGAGTCGGTAACTTTTTTCTGACTCCAGACAATATTGGTCCCGACTGACTCCACAGCCCTGCTAGCGAACCCCACTGACTAGAATAGGGCTCATGACATAGGAAGTTTTCCTCCACGATCTTAGATGACATCCGTGATCGGTGCTCCTAATGAAACCTTTGACAAAGGGATGAACATAGCCTTAAAAGCCAAACTAAACCTGTTTGTAGCTCAGACACCATAGTGAATTATAGCGATATATACCTGATTAAGACTTGGTCCTTAACTAGTCAGTGATATACGCCATCCATCATTTCACAGACTAATGTCCCCATAAATGGTACAAGCACATATTCCTATGGAAAAAGATAGACAGGCAGCGGCCAGATAACTTGAGTAATTCTGTCCCTCTCCCCTTCCTAACTGAGGACAAATCTCGCTTACTGATGCTGGGCTATTCCTATGCAGAAGATTGTCACTGGATCCAAGGTATCTCTCAGACCCATTCATGTAACAGTCACATAATCAACTAATACATTCGGCTTTAATAGGAATTTCATATGATAAAAAATATCCCCATGAATGCAGTAAATTGTCTATAATCTGAGAATATGAAACTAATGCTTAGAGTTTTATTTGAGGTGTTCTAGCGTTGTGTACGCAGTGGGGTACTTATCAATATGGCATCAAAGCTCTTAGTAATAGATCAAAGCTATAATAAGTAGAACTAGTGCAATAATATAGGACAGCCACGTCGTCTTATACAGTCACCAGAGACACTGGATTTCAGACAAGCCTTCCAATGACTGATAAAGAGAAGATGGGGAGAAGTCTATTTTCTGGAGTTATCGCTCATAATCCTGCAAGTGCCAATGAATGACACTCTTTGGTCTATCCTACTAAATCCATCATGCTAATGGAGCTTCTGAAGCCTTGAATTTTCACATGAACTTGTCCACAGAGAGCTGCGATTATTCCCGTTTCTTTATTAACCTTAACTTCATTACTGCGACCGAAACGTCATCGAAAATGTGCCTTTTATTTAAAAGACTGTCTGGAAGAAGAGGTGTGATGCCTCGATCCAATGTCGTCTGGGCAGGATGGATTCAGGAGGACATGGACGACCAGATCCACGAGCCGCAGAAATGCCAGACTAATAGGACAACTCATCATTACTAGTCAACATGCAACGTAGCAAGAAGAAACACACGCTGTCTATGTGATGTATGGAGAGAGGAAATGACACAGTACAAGGATACTTTTTACAGCAGTTTCCATTTGGCTGCTTTAAGATACAGGTTTGTAACTACACAATATCAATGCATGAAAACAACAAATGTTAATCCGAAATAGGTATTTCCCAAATCTTCGACAGCAAAAGAAACAAATGTAGCAGATTTCAGGACACTAACCATATAACAAGCTATATGACATCCTCTCTCTATACAAAGCCAAAATACTGTATTAAAACTGTTAGTGCCAACAATTTTATCAAACTGAACAAATTTACAAATCATAAACATACAAAAAAATTAATAACAATATAATATACATACACCCCCCCTGTTCCATGTAGTATAAGGATTTTGTCATTGTAAGACATAAGAGGATGTAAGTCTGAGCTGACTAGCATAGCCGGGCTAACATACTGGAGAAGCTTAAATGTGGACATGTGATGAAAGTGTCGTGCGCCAAAGATGAGACGCTGCTACAAAGCAATTTTCTAAATAGATGGTGACTTTATCATATTACACCAGCAGCTAAAATTAGGATTCCCCGAGATTTCTGCAGTCACTAACCATTCATAAATCTAACACACAAGGCAGATCCTACATTTACTAGGACAGAACTTTCCGGTAGAGACAGAAGACACAAAACACAAGAGGCTGAGGAAGTACACGGCTAGAACATAGATACACATATGTACACACAGATCTGCCATCAGCACAATGCTTTAGGAGAGCCCTTACCTTTTCTCTCAGATCGCTTCTTCCGTCTTCTTTTAAAGCGACGCCTGACAAGGCTAAAAAGGTTCCCTATGTTACAGGTACTAACCAAAAGGGATGCCATGGCAAGCAGAAGGTCAGAGCACTAAAAACTGACAGCCTGGTTAACCGGGTACCAGAGTCTCTTTATAGCAAGTAACAGAGCGGAGCAAACAGTTAACCCTCTATTAGCATGCCAAGCAGCACAACTGCCCTCCTCTGCATGAGGTCTCACTCTTTCTATTCCAGATGCTGAAATGCAAAGTGCACTGGAAACAGAAATACATTTCCATTAGGTAGGAATGGCTCATGTGACAGTTAACCCTCCTCTGCCATCATTCATATCCTAAGCAGCCCCAGAGAGCGGACATGCTGCGTGCTCCAGCATCATATACGCTGAATGTCTGACAGTCGCACTGGGGAACATATTTACATCCATTCCATTAACCCCTTTCATGTCTTTAACAAAAAGTTGTGCTGCGTTTCTACAAAATATGATATTTTTTCATATATACTATAAACACAGGAATCTGCACACAAAAGACTGCGACGTCTATATGTCACTTGCTCACTATCCTGTCACAAGAGGCTAAAATTTACAGCTAAATATAAAATTAGAAATTTTCAAATATTACCAAAATTACAAAAAAATTGTTCTAATAAATAAAATATGAATTTGGACACTGGCCATAAACCCCACATCATCATATACGAGTACTACAAAGGGAGGGGGCAGACTATACAACTCCAAAGTTATTATCTTATTGAAGAGTGGTAGATTCTTAGAAGAAACGTCCAGCAGATGTGGCTGAAAAATCTACAGTACATGAGTTTACACATTCCTGAGACATACAGTACAGACCGGTCATAATCGGGGAATCCTTGTAACAAACCAGACTACTCATTTACGTATCAGTAACTGGGAAAAGAGATATCGCACATACCGCAGACACAACATGTGCTCAGTACAGAATAGACTGTCACTTGATTTATGGGGAACACATTAAAGGGTGAACTGGTGGGAAACAGTTTTCTGTTACAATCCCTGTAAGTCCCATATCACTGGGATCTACCAACTGTTTATAAGGCCGCTTGTAAGTCAAGATGTGCTACAGAACATGAGAGAACAAAAATGAGACATTGGCGCCATCTACTGTTAGAATGGCAAACTATCTATTCATCATTATACCCTTACATTAATTGCTAATAATACAGTACACTAACAGCGGAGTTTAGATGCTAAGTCTTTAAGAAACAGAATTTATGTGAATGCTGCAGTCTGCTTGCATGACTCAAATATTTTTTAGATTCTGTGTCAATAAGGCTCAATCACACAGCCGTACATTCCTATGGGCCCACACACACAGCCGCAATTTTTGTGGACGTGTGTCCAGGTCGTGGAAGGGGTCTGCAAAGAACATCCTATATTTGTCTGCATTTGCAGCACAGACCAGTGTAGGGAATCCTACAGGATCCGTGATTGTGGATCACGTTACTGATGCAATGTGGACATGTCTATGTGCAGATTTCAGATTGGTATTTGCGGATCATAAATCCACTACAGTTGTATGCATGAGACCTAACAGTTTTTGGATGTAAAGTAAACCTGTCAGGTGATTTCTACTGCCCCGTCTTATATCAGGGTATGATAGAAGCTGAGGCCTGCGATATATAGACTTCAGAGCAGGATATCTGAGAAAAGCCGCTCAAATATAGGGGGGGATAAGGGCCAGAAAGTCTGGTCCATACAGAAATGAGCCCAGTTAGAAGGCTGAGACTTCAAGCAGCATAAAAATTTGGCATTACAAGTCCCGGCGTCTCCGCAGCTTTATTGTCCCATACAGTATGGAACACCAGCGCCATGGCGAAGCAGGGATTTCTAACGTTATAGGATTGTATGCTGCTTGAAGTTGAGGTGTCCTGACTGGGTTGAAATTTAATTTTCCAGCCCATATTCTTCTGTGTGAGGGAGGCCCTAAAAGCAGAGTAAATCATCACAGGACTCCTAGTAGAAACAGTGAGAGTCCTCCACACATAGTGATGGACATCTTTTCTTGAAAGTCGCCAGTAACTGGGAGGGAAAATCAGGATTACAATGTCGCCCTGTCAGGGATTTAAAGGGAGTCGGTCAGCAGTAAACTTGTTATAACCCTAATCCCAGTACCTTGTAGAGGTGATTCTGCCTGTTATTCCACTTCAGACCCCGATTTCCATGTAAATCACCATTTATTCATATGCAAATAAAGAATGTATTGTCAAAAGACTCTCTCAGATTTTCACTTTCAGCAGAAATTCTGCTCCAACTCATAAAACTAAAGATCACAAAGCTCTGCTTCTCCTCCTGTAACATCCTCTACTCTCAGGGTGCCAGGGGTCACCTGACAGGTTCGCTTCAAATATGAAAAGGAAAAAGGTAACAAAATAAGGACAATTTGTCACATGAAAAGACTCTCTGAGGACAGGTAGAATGTGATGAAGACTTACTCATTTCTAGAAGTTTATGGGTGTTTTACATGGCTCCAAGTTGTACCTACATATGGATACTGCTATCAACATAACTGAACATGATAAATACACCCCTTTATATAAATGACACAAATCTCCCTAAACTGCATCTGTCATCACTTATTCTTAACTCACTGCTAACAACTAGTATATTCCACCGTATTTAGTGTCATGGCATCTCTTACAATCACTTATAAGGCCTCATTCACATATTCAGTGATTTGCATCAGAGATTGGAAGCCAAAACCAGGAGATTTCTAGATTTTCAAGTGACTCCTGGTTTAAGGACAGAATCACTGATGCAAGTCACTGACATGTGAACAAGACTTGGTCAATGCAGTCAAAAAGAGCAAACACATCATTTAGGAATATTCTTTAAATGCTGCCTGTTCGGGGATGCAGACAGGGCCCACAACAGGGGTTTTTCAAGTAGAGAGCTTACTGGACCGGAAGTTTTGCTGGTATCGCAGGCCTTTTACCTGAGGCCATGCCTACATTAGCACAATTTATTTGATAAACTGCAATATTTTTGGCAAAACCTCACAACCAGAGAATACTCTATTTGAGAACACTGGCCATAGAACATGGACACAGTTTTGGATATATGTTTTTATATCTGTAAGAATAAAAAAAAAAAAAAAAAAAAAAAGGGAGAGGGAAGTCCAGAGAGGATCACATTAAAGTATCCTAATGAAGACAGCCAGGCCATACATGTATCCTACTGGGGCACGTGGACTCCTTTTTTGGGACTTCCTCTATAAGCCGAGTGCAGACCTTGCTATCAAGCATCTGAATGGTTTTCACACAATAAAAAAACATCATGTATTTGCCAGAGCCCAACCTGCTGTTACCATTACAAGGTTGAGGAAGGTGTCACTGAATGTGGTACTGTATAAAAATGATAGTCATAAAGACCAGAGGTCACAGTAACACCTGTACAGGCAATAATAGGCTTTGAAGAGTCTGCTGCTTATTAGTACACAGGAGACTTGTCCCTGATCTTGCAGAGCACAATGGAGAGGGGCACATTGGTGGCAAAGCCATTCTTAACAACTGTGTCACTTCCTGGTTTAGGTTTTGCTGGGACCCAGAAAGAGGTTTCGAGATGCTGAATGGAGAGTTGTCTGCTCCACTGAACTGCCTGAAACCAAGCGCCATTTATGACCTGACGTACAAGGGGCTGTATTCTGGGTATGTGATGTGATGACGAACACTGGGCAGGGACTTTACCTGCAAGCAACATGTTATGCATCAAGCATTACCTGTTCCTGGTCACACGTGTACATTCTGACTGGACTGGCAGGGAAGGGGTTAACAGAGACAAATGTTGGGCTCTGGACACTGGAAACAGATCCAGACGGTCACTTGATGTGCCTGCCAGTCAGGGGTCACTTGTGCCGTGTCCGCCTGACTCCTGCCCTGTATGTGATGTCATCAGGCCGCACCTATACATCTGTAGGTGATGAGAGAATTTGTCATCAGGCAGACCTGGCTTATATGTAGGTGGTCAAAAGGTGGCTGCTTAGGGTTAATAAGATAGGTGGGGTGGAGGCACAACAGACAGCCGATAAAGTACAGAGTGAGGTAGATTATGCCACAGTCCAATATAGTGTATGTGACTTTGTATTTTACCACTTGGCTATACCAGGCTGCTGTGCATTCACCCCACCCAGGGTCTTGCTATCCCCAGCCAGTAACATCCGGGGTCTTATTAACTTTTAAGTGCACTCAAACTTGTTAGAAAAGATGCAAAGTGTCTGCACATATCTAGGAGGCAGGCGGTGTGACCTCCGAGTATAATGTTATTGCAGAATATATACAGAAACTAAAATCACTGGGCATGTAATGAATAATATAATAAATACTAGGAAAACGCTTAGCTAAGAAATTGTAGTATGTGAACGTCACAGATTATTTTGTGCTACAGAAACAAGTACAATGGAGTACAATGCTTCTGTATTAACAGAGATGGCTTCAGCATCTTACAATTGTGTAAAATGGTCTTGGTAAAAACAGGGAATTCAAAGTTTGTTGTAATAAAACATTTTACCACAAGGTGGCACTATTTACTTAAGAATAAACAAAAAGTGTCTCATCCCTCAGGAATAAGGCAGACAGTCCTTATTTTATAAGGACTATAGGCCAGTAACTTTACCCTCTACTATAGGTAACCATTTTTGAAGATTTCTAAGAGACGCTATATCTAATTTCTCAATGGTAAAAACTGTATCTTACAGGTTTATGAGGGATCAGTCCTATCAAACTGATCAGTTTTGGCACAGCATGGGGTGGGTGGGGAGGATGGGGCAACCCCTTTAGGCTAAGGACCCATGTTGCGAGCCAAAGCCAAAAAATGCTGTGGAAAAGACTATGGCAGAGACGCATCACGTTTTTTTTTTTTTTTTTCCCGCAGCGTTTTTCACAGAAAGTCCAGAGTTTTCCTCTGCGGACTTTTCCCCCCTATTATACATATACGGAAAACACCAGCGTTTCCATAGGTATAACTGACATGCTGAGATAGTCAAACACACGAGGGTTTTTGAGAACGAAGCTTTTCCGCTGCAGATATTTTTCTGCAATGTGTGGATGGGATTAGCCACTATCTCATCCACTTTGTAGGTAATGTAGAATGCTGCGTTTTCGCAACAGGAGGCCCTGGCCTTAAGAGCATTAAAACTTAAAGGGGTTGTCCAGTTTCAGATCAGTATTAAGAGTCAAAAGTTATTCTTTATATAATGAAAAGTTGTACAACCTCATGGTTTTCTGGATCTCTGCTTGCTGTCATTCAATCTGCTTATAGTCACAGCACAGTAATCAGACATCTGCCTAGTAACGAGCTGTGCACCTGTGTCATCACATGACCATGGCCTGTACATCACATGACCATGGCCTGTACATCACATGACCCTGGCCTGTACATCACATGACCATGGCCTGTACATCACATGACCATGGCCTGTACATCACATGACCATGGCCTGTACATCACATGACCCTGGCCTGTACATCACATGACCATGGCCTGTACATCACATGACCCTGGCCTGTACATCACATAACCATGCACTGATTTGTATCCACTGGCAGTAAGCAGAATGAATGACAATCTAGAAAACCGTGAGGAATTGATACAGAAAGTATATAGAACAATTGTAGGACTTCTCATTATACAAACAGTAATACTATACTATACTAGGCTATGACTAAGGGGACTAAGCTAAACACCCCTTTTTTGCATAAACATGGGAGAATCTCTCCGTGTTTATCTATTTTTGTGATGTTTCTTCATTAAAAGTTAAGTTTTATACAAGACCTGAGCTTTATTGTTTGCCGGACGCTACACAGTTTTCAACCAATCCTTTCACCTCTACCGGCAAGGTTTGTCCGGGCATCAGAAGTCTCAGGAAGACGGTGCATATTCATACCCTAAATGTGAGTTGGGCTGTGTGATTTGGATGTTGTTACTGCTAAACATGTCGGACAACCCCTTTTAATCTTTTAAGGGTAAGTACATACAAATTAGATTTGTAGCAAAATTCCAAGTATACTTTATAGGACTGAAAATCTGTCACAGGAAATCTAATCTGGATAGAGGAATGGTCTTCTCAGAGAGATGGTCTATTGGTCAGGTTTCTAAATGTATGAAACCTATATTTGCCACAGACGTTTCCGGCAACAAACATTAGCCACATGTGGAACATACCCAAACACTGACCTGCGGGACAACATGAACACCATTTGTACCATAGACTGGTTTACTCATTTGCAGGTCTATACAGTATGTAGGTTTCTTCTCTATACAGACAAATATGCAGAAATGTGAGATTGGGCCGTGTCCAGTGTGCAGGGAACTCATACCATACTGTATTGTGGCTCACAACAAACATGTTAGCGACATGCTGCGCCAAATACACACCAGCAGTGGCAGTGCTAAGTGACAGCACTTGGAACAGCTTTTGGGCTTTAACCCCTTAAAGTCCCCAGTCTGCTGCTGCTACCCACACAGCTGGCAAAGCAATATCCTAGATCCTAGGAAAGCTGGGTAGTTATATGTGGAGTGCTACTTCACAAGCATAATCTTGATGTATTACAGTCGTTTGTGAAGACCGAGCAGCTGCACAACTCCACTTTATTCCACCTCACTATTATACCATCTGCTGTCACTGTGTAAATGAGAAGATGCCAAAGTGTGAGAAAAGAATGGAAGAGAACATTGGGGGGTTCAGCACAATGGCTTTCTATTTTAGGATAGTTACTGATTTAATTTAATGCAGCTGCTTGAAGCATTTCTTCCCAATACAGAGAAAAAAAGTAAAAAAACAAAAAAACAAAAAAAAAAAAAAAAAACGACTACGCCAAGAAAGAAAATCTGGATTTCCCTTAAGTTAACCCTTTGGTTAGTGACATTACATGGTTACAGATGGTCCCCATTCCAAAAATCAATACTTCTGACATTTACCTTTCCAGATATTGTAAAGCTATATCCACACCAGCCTCAGAGGCTCTGGTGTAAAATCCACCAGATTGACTATAATGGGGTCCCCCCGGGATCCACTATCATTAGACAGACACATCTTTACTGTTTAGTCCATTCTTCTGTTCCAGCAGAGAAGAACAGGCCAGCCAATGCCTATGTGAACAAAGCCTAAGGCTGAAGCCCCACATTGTGGAAACACAGCTTTTTTTGTTGGAGATTTTGCTGCGGTTTTTTGAGCCAAAGCCAGGAGTGGATTTAGCAGCGGGTAGAAGTATAAGAGCTTCCTATATATTTCCCATTCCTTTTGTAGCCATTCTTGGCTTTGGCTCAAAAACCCGCAGCAAAATCTGCAACAAAAAAAAGCTGTGTTTCCGCAACGTGGGGCCATAGCCTCAATGAAGTTTACTGACTACATTTATTTCCTACCTGGGACAGACCCTGCTGCGCCTGTCCGGCTGGTGGGATCCAAACTGATTTACTTATCCCATATCCTCTAAGTAATAATGTGTTTCCAAAACAACATGATTTAGCTTACCAATGATTTCACAAAAAAAATTCGCACAAAAAACCCTCAAATAAAATAAAAATTAAATTATTATGGTATACCTGACAGTTTTAATCCCCTTCCCGCCCCAGGCATTTTTCATTTTTTGTTTTTGACCCCCCCCTATCCAAACCCCAGAACTTTGTTATTTTTACATTCACAGAGACATATGAGGGCTTAATGTTTGCGGGACATATTTTACTTCGTACTGGTACCATTTAATATTCTGTACAATGTAAGCTGGAAAAAAATTTCAGAATGGGGGGAAATTGGAGAATAACTGCATTTCAGCGACTTTCATATGGACTTTGTTTTTATGGCATTCAGTGTGCAGATAAAATGACATGTCACCTGTATTCTATTGGTCAGTATTATTCTGGGGATACAAAGTTTGTATAGTTTTTTTTTTTATGTTGTAACCTTCCAAAACTTGCAAAAAAAATAAAAAATTTCTTGGAGTCACCGTATTCTGACACTGTTATCTTTTTTATATTTCCAAGTACTGGGAGGCATAAGGCATCTTTTTTTGCAAGGACAGACATACTTTTTAGCTACACCAATTTGCTAACTGTCTGATGTTTTGATTGTTTTTTTTTAATTAAAATTTTTATGGGAGGAGAGAAGGCGAAAAAATGGTGGTTTGGCTCTTTTGATTTTTTTTTTTTTACAGCTATGGCATTCACCAATATGGGAAAAATATTTTTATATGTTTGTAGACTGGGCATTTTCAGATGTGGAGATGAATAATTTGTTAAGATTTGTTTTTGTTTATTTATCTTTATTTCAAATCTAGGGAAAGGGGGGAGATTTGAATTTTTAGTTTTTTTATTATATATTTACATTTTTTTTTATGTATTTTATTAGAGCAAAAATATACATTTATTGAGGAAACTGTACTACTGAAAGGAAGCTCTAGTACCTTGTTATATCCAGGCTAGAGGCAGCCAAAGGTGAGATATGCTTGGGCATGGAGGCATACAGATGGTATCCTGCGCCACATATGACCACTGACGTTACAAATCTGGCAGGCATCATAAATGCTCGATGTGGCTACCAGACAGGCCAAGGAAGTGTTGCAATCTGGCGGGCACATTCCTGGGGAACCTTTTCTGTGTGTTGGGGACTGTATTATCCTGCTGAGAAATTCCAGTTGGAAGCCATAAGAGCCAATACATGTGGCCACAGGATGTTCAGTACATATTGCTGAGCGGTTAGTGTCCCGAGTATCACTACTATGGGTGACGTACTATCAGATGTGATGGATCCTCAGATCATCACCCCAGCATTTAGGGCAGTACGTCACTCCACAGCAAAGGCAGGATTGAAGCACTCACCACGAGGCCTCCGACCATAGTCGGATCTCAAACAGAACCTGGATTCATTGCTAAAGACAATATGGTTCCAATCTGTAGCAGTCCAGGTTTTATGTTCATCACACCACTACAAATGAAGGCGATGGTGGTTGGCTGTCAATGACAGGGTACGTAATGATGTGCACCCTCTGAAAATCTGTCAGAGAATGTGGCAGAATGTCTCTGAGTGCATTGTAGAGGCATGCCTAGCAGTCACCAAGACGTACACTACCCAAAGGTAGCCTCAGAGTCTTTTTATAGGGCAGTGGGGGCAGCACTTATGCCCTTTTGTGGCAAGGTCCAGTGTCCAATCAGCCATGGTCAGTCAGAAGCAGTAAAAAAAAATCCTCAAATTCATTAAAAAGCAAGTGATTGAAGTACTATGAAAGTAAATATGTAACAAAGTAAATCTAATTAATTATACAATAATAATTGTATAATATAAGTAAAAATAATCATTTTACTTTGAAGCTGGAGTCGGTAACTTTTTTCCCGACTTCGGACCTCCACCACAATGGCAGCAACTCTGGCAGCAATCCTACATGAGTGTATATGCATGAAAACATTTTAAAAGAGTGTAGTTGCTAATATTACCCACCAGATGTCAGCATGACAAGCCACACTCCATGTCCTAAAGTTTGCTGTGACCAATGAGGCCTGGATCGCACAGTGTTTTTTTGTTGAGTTTTCATAAAGAAGAAAAATGCATCTGAAAAAAGCATCTTATCCACACAGCGGAAAAAAAACGCATAGCGGAATTTGAATGGGGGTGAATATCAATTTATGTTACAGATTCTCACTGCGGATTCCACCCTATGCAATGTGTATGATGCAATCTGCAGCAAAGCCATGATAAAACCATAAATGTAAAACACATTTGCTGAGGATTTTGCAGCAAATTCTGACATTACTCGATTTTTTTTTGTTATAAAAAAAAAAAAAAAAAATGTGCATGCTAACAAGGCCTTACTGTAGGTTCACACTTGTGCCTGGTATCCACCTGCTGCCAAACTGTTTAATAAAAACAAAACAAAACGGTTTGGTCCAAAAACAGATTCCAAACAGCAGATAACCAAATCCGTCTTTTTAGTCAATGGGTCTCCATTTGTGTCCCTTTTTTTGACAAATCAGCTTTTTTTTTTTTGTATCCCTCCCAGATTGCAAAATGGACACAAACAGATTACTATCTATTCATAATCTGTTTGTGTCTACCTTCCATAGACCTCAATGTAAAAAAAAAAAAAAAAAATATGGATTTGTTGCTGTCAGTCTGTTATCCTTATTTTTAAGATAAAGAAAAAGTCCTGCAAGTCGGACTTTTTCCCCGCCCAACGAGCAGATACCAGATGGAACTGGTACAAAAGGAAAACTGTGGATGCTTTTTACAACCCATTAAAATCCATGGGTTTTAACACGAACCGTTCGAAATCAGTTTTTGAGACGGGTTAAAAACCTGATTTCGTGCGGAGAGCCAAACGATGATGTGAACTGAAGACACAGTCGTAATGCCTACACAATGAACAAGAGAGGGTTAATTCTAATAAGTGCTTAATTAGCTATTACTTATTCCGTTTACATTACAGACAAAAAAAAAGGTCAAAAACAACCACACTAGAAAAATAATTATTTATCCCGTAGCTCCAGGTGGCACATTCACGCCAGGAGGTCTCTTTGGCTTTTGAAGTCTTCACCCATGTAAGTCTTTCAAAAGGTTATTTATTCCAGGATGAATAATGTGACAAAAGAAAATAACACTTCCTAATTATGTAAAGTTTCACAAAGACCAGATCTAAAAGGCTGAAATTTCTCCTGCCAGATTACAGATGAAGGTACATTTACGAGAAAGGAGGGTAAAAACATCCCTCTGTTAGGTGACTGGGAACTGAACATCACGGAATTTGCTTTCAGGAATAAAACATGAAGAGATTGGTGTAGAATACAATTCTGCTAAAGGTTTATAACAAATCGCAAGTAAAACTGATTTCACACAAAGCGATGAGCGCTCATTCACCTCCGGGCTCACTGGACGTGCACAAAAAGATCAGTGAGAAAAATCTATATCTTATACTACTGATCACATTTCATTGTGAAACAAAACACAACTTGGAATGATTTTACAAACCACTGACTATTATTTGGTGTTATAGGGGTATCCCAGTGGGGATCTCTGCTGGATTGGTGGGGGTCTGACTGCCACACTGTGGTACTGCACACGCTTGACAACCACTCCATTCATGCAGAGGTCTCAGTATTCCCATTCCCAATTAGGGGATGGGGTAGCAGTTGGATCCCCCCAATTCAACAGTTATCTCCTATTCAGTGAAAAGAGGAAAACTTGTTAGCAGAATAAAATGATAAAAGGGACAAGATAAAATGCTTTGTTACAGAGACTTCTGCTGAATTCACTTAGGAGGTAAAATACATCTTAAGGTTGAGGCCCCACGTTGCAGAAACACAGCTATTTTTTTGTTGCAGATTTTGTTGCGTTTTTTTGAGCCAAAGTCAGGAGTGGATTGACCAAAGGTAGTATAAGTTCTTCCTATACATTTCCCATTCCTCTTGTAGCCATTGTTGGCTTTGGCTCAAAAAACCGCAACAAAATCTGCAAAAAAGCTGCGTTTCCGCAACATGTGGCCTCAGCCTAATAAGGGGTTATCCGGGATTAGAAAACATGGCTTCTTTCTTTCAGAACAAGTTACACTACAGAGCACTTTGGGACCACTGAATTGGACTTACCCTCCCACCCCCACCGTTCCCTTCCCAAACTTCACACAATTGTGAAGGTGGAGATGGTGGAGTTCTTATCCTGAGCAATGGGTTGCATCACCGTCATGCCTCAGACTACTGTCCTAACCCTCCGGGTGGCATACTGCTCAATAGATCTATCCAAAGACGCCTTGCTGATAACAATTACACTTAGTAGGGAAACCAGACTCTACAATTATTTCCTCTCTAACCTTCTTAGCCTTATTCTCAGGTATTGTTCACAGAATTTAGATTAGATTAGTCCAGACCAGAGGTCACATTACATTTTTTCCAAAAGAGTAAAAATATTCCTCTTATTTTTAAACAAAACAAAAAAAAGCACACACACACACACACACCACAAGAGGGGAAAAAAAACCTTCCAAAAATGGCAAAATAATCCACACATAAAATCACATGCAAAAACTATGCGCAGATGTACAGTTATTTCTTCTGTCAAAGGTAAAGAACAGAAATCCAGAATGACAAGACTCACCTTCCAAGGCTTCAGGTAGATACTGGTTTTTGTAGACTTATGAATCTTGGGATGACCACGAAGATCCCCAGCTGGTATGTAGCCTGGAAAAAAAAAAGAAAGAAATCTATTTTTAGATCTTGATAACAGATGGCTCTAGAAAATCCTCTTCACTACGGCACAGGAGTTGGCTGTGTCTCTGCCATTTTACATACGTAATGAATAATCTTATGCCAGCAAGTCAGCTTCAACCATGCTGAACACCAGTGACTATGCAAACACTGCATGTTGTTTCATGTAAGCTAATATATCAATAATAAACAATGGGTGAAACGGATTAACAATTACACCAGTCACTCAGTAATACATCTGGCTGTAAACTAAGGAGGAAACAAGAATCAGAAGGAAACAAGGGCTGGCCAGGTATTCAGCAGACTGTAATGGTCAAGCTAGAATTGAAACATTGTTGTATGAAACCGCACACCCAGATATGGGAAAATGCCACCAAGCACTTCATATCACTGAGCGCCTTTAGTGCTTTTCAACATCCAAATGTTTTGTCATTTAGCACCAAGCAAATTGAGGAGCCTATACACACATATCATGAGCCGCAGTCTATCACTGCCTCTTTTACTATAGCCTGCATATCTTGAGCAGTTGGGCTGCTGGACAAGGACTGGATAAACCCTTGTTCTGACTGCTACTGTTAGCTTAGTGAGAGCTCAATGTTGGCCTAGAAAGTGTATCACAACTTGGCATAGTGGAGGATCCCAGCTGCATAATATCAAGGACTTGCACGGTGTTGGATGATGGGCATGGTCAGTGTTACACAATTTCACAATAGTGGAACCATGCTACACCCCAGGAGAAGTCGCCTGTTACTCTGCACGTGGCACGGCCCGTTTGATGTCAGGTGTTGACTCAACTCCCTATTTAATAGTTGCACGCGAGTTCTGTAGGGGGGTGGTGGGGGAGACAGCTCAAGCCAAAAAGGTGAGAGGGCTCACAGGAGCAGAAGTCAGCTCGCTGTCAGACGGATCCTTGAAGGAGGCGACAGCCAGCAAGACCAGGAGAGCTGGAAGATGGGATCTTTTCACACTGGATCTGTAGTGTACATTTGTCATATGCTTTGGGAGCTTTCCAGGCCCATATATTAGATGGAACCACAAGCCTATGAGCGTTCTTTAGGATTTCGCTCAGCTGTAAACACCAGTTTTTACTACACAGAATAGCACATGCCATTACATACAGAGGTGCCCGGTGAGAATAAAAACATAAAATAATATAAAAACAAGAAGTATACTGCTTATTAAACTAGTACACCTATAGTAGATGCATGATAGACATACACACATACTATAACTAGTTATTCATGCCACGCAGGGATGTTACTACCCAATGTCTACAAGCAGAGACCTTGAAAATAGTGAGAAATAATTCTAAAGTATGTTGGAAAATGGCTATTTCTGGTTATAATGAAGACATTTATTTGCTGAAAGCAGAATCCTTCTTTGTCCCCGCTATGACCAGAGCGTTTCAGTTCAGACACTTTAGTGATTTAGCGCACACAGTGGTTTATCAGCCCCAACTCTACTGGGGTTCCAAGATAGTTCTCTTTGGTGCAAAAATTATTTTGTCTTTTTTTAATTTTATAGATAAAGGCGCAAATAAAGTGAAAAAAATTCTTCAATTTATATTTCTTTATTCTCTAAATTTGCACAAACATTAAAATAAAGTATCAAAATGGGTTCCCAAAATGGTACGTGGAGATCTAGAGATAGCATTTGCTGACTTTGGGGTCAGTTATAAAGCAACTTCCTGAATATATTCAGACCACAGCATGCAATGGTGGTACTAGACATACTTAGGATTGAGGCCGGGGCTCCACGCTGCGAAAACACAGCGTTTTGGCCACGGCAAACAACAGTTCCTGCAAGTGGATGGTATTCTGGCTAATCCTATCCACACATTGCAGAAAAAAATCCGCAGTGGAAATGCCGCAATTTCAAAAACTCTGGCTTTTCCATATAGATATAAATGGGGTGATGCGTGTCTGATGCATTTTTTTTCCGCACCGCTTTTTAACTGCAGCTTGCTATGCGGGGCCTTAGCCTTAAATTTTTTTTTTTTTTTTCAATTAAAGTATTTTGCTGAGCCCTTTAAAGCCATTTTGAAAGACATATGAATCGGTCATATCGGACAGAATACAAATAGAGCATGTAATACTAGGAGGTTTCTTTAGCATTAATGAAACCAGTAGCCAGAAGTGGTTTTATTGTCCTGATTTATGTATAGCACAAGCTCATCAATCATCAGTGTCATTTATAAAAAGAAGTGGAATATGACAGAAATGAAATGAAGCGTAGTAAATGCAGGGCGCATCCTGCTTGTGTCATTCCAGGTCAACTTAAATCAGCTAAAGGATATAAAGTAGACTGAAAAGCAGAAGCAAAGCGATATAGAAGGTAATACATTACATGCAGTACTGATCTCAGACAGAATGTTTTTGTATTTCGGACACTCGGTTGAAGGGCAATAAAAGAGGGCTATTCATTTCCAGGTTAAAGCCATACAACGTATTCAGCAACCTTGTAATTTAACACAGAGAAGCCATCACTGTAGGGGTTATGAAAAGAAAGGGTTTCAATACAATACAAAAAGTAAAAATATATTTGAACAAAAATGCTTGGCATTTAACAGAACGTTCCGAAACATAATTCTTTCAATGCTTACCCATATAAGGCTTTATCTAAAATATCCATCCAGACACAAAACCGTACAATCATCAGAAACAAAGTCTAAATAGTTTTAGCATGAAAAATCTGCTGAAAGAAGGCGTTACATGAGAATTTTCTTTATTTGAAGGAATGCAGGTCTAACACAATGCAAATTATTTCTATGAAGCCAAACCATATTTTCAAGAGCATGAAATATACAATAAGATTATCACCTGTCCTTCCAAACCTAGGAATGGATCCACATACTAGGTCTTTAGCACCAGTAATAATATATTTAAGCCAGTCTATAAAGGAGATATCTGGAAGTAAAAACACACGCTTTTACTAAATATGATGCATTTGCAATGTTCTAAGACTGAGGCTGCATGTTACGAAAAAGCTGCGTTTTTTGTTGCAGATTTTACTGGGGGTTTTTTTGAGCCAAAGCCAGAAGTGGGTTTTGCAAAAGGGAGAGGTAAAATGGTTTCCTTTAGGTTTCTCCATTTCTTTGGAGCCACTCTTGGCTTTGGCTGAAAAAAAACAGAGCAAAATCTGGAAAAAAAAAAAAAAAAAAAAATCACACACAATGCAGATTTTCCACAATGCGTGGCCTAAAAGTCTGAAAAAGTGAACTTTTTGCCTGCTATAAACACTCAGATTTACACCAGAATTTAAACCATTTTCAGGCTTTAATCTTAATAAATTTGGCCAAAACTATGGGAAGAATTTATGACGGCTGATGTTTCATACACCAAACATAATATATTTGGCACACTGCACTGACTTTATGCTTTTCATGCACCTTTTAATAAATTTGGTCCTATGGAAGCATAGACATTAGGAAGCATAGATTTTCACAGATTTCTGAACAGTTTTCTGCATGAAATGTTCTAAATTTGTCAGAAACCTGTGGGCCTTGTCCCCTATTGCTTTGCCCCACCTATTTTTCTTGCCAATTTGGATCAGATTTGTAAGCCAAAACCAAGACTGGAAACTACAGGCAAGTAGACAATGAATGGAAAGTTTTGTGCCTTTTCCATGTCCTTGAGTTACTGCTGGTTTTGGATGACAAATTCTGATGCAAAACACTGACCAAATACTAATTGTGTGGCAGTGGCCTAAGGATACTGCCATATGGTGCCCTCGGCCACAGAGCGCATCTCTACTGCACTGTATGGGAAGCAATGACAAGTACAATAGTTAATGCATGCGTACAGTATATGACAGGTTGCTTCTACTAGGGAAGGTATAGGTGCAGGCCAGCCATTAGCGCATGTCTGGGAGCATCGTGACAGGACTGCAAATGATGCAGAATATCGCAGCGAGTCACTTGGTCTGTATGATAGGCTGATTCAAACAAGAGCCAAAGTGTTTTTCATTGATCAGAACTCATCCCGTACCTGCACACGTGTAAAAGGAGCCTTACATCCATCACTGCCAGTATAAACAACGTATATTCAAAAAGATTTAGACCATTTAGCTAACAAATGTTTGCTGTATCATCTCTGTTAATATCCATTGTGATTAGAATTACAGAGGCTTTACAAGGGAGAGATTATGATGTCAGAATTCATCTGTTTATAATCCGATAACTTTCCAGATGTGCAACCTTCACATAAGCACACGAATGCAGTGCTCCTGATGGAAAACCAGCATCTGCCTGCCTGAGGAGCTCAGACACATGACTGGTGCTGGCGCTGGGTTATTACCAAATGCCGAACAGAAGACGTACTGTGGGGAACTGATGGACTTCAAATAAAATGATCCAAAAACCTAACAAGGGATAATGCGAAACGTTGCAACCGCTAGTGAAAGAGTTACTAAAAGAAGATGTAACCCAAGCAGCGCTGCAAATCTGTGCCATGGACAGCCATTTGGTAGACCATTCAGTAGGCAAGTTTAGTTCATTCTTCACCAAGAGCCCATACTCTTAATATAATGCTTGAGAAAGTGTATTATTTATTTATTATGCTTACTTATATAGCGCCATCATATTCCACAGCGCTTTACAGATATTGTCAGTCACTGTCCCATATAGGGCTCACAATCTACATTCCCTATCTGTATATCTTTGGAGTATGGGAAACCCACGCAAACACGGGGAGAACATACAAACTATTTGCAGATGTTGTCATTGACAGGATTTGATCCCAGGACTCCAGCGCTGCAAGGCTGCAGTGCTAACCACTAAATCTGCAACATAAAAACAGACATGCCTTGGACCTGGAATCTGCAATGCAAGCCTTCAATCTCCACAGTGCATTTTGTTTTTCGCAGCATACAAGATTTGTTTAAGACTCCGTTCTGCTGCTACTGTAAACTCAGCGGAATCTCCACATGTCAGGAAATCTGCATGATAAATATTATTTTATTGTTGCCATTTTATTCACTTTTGGAGCATTTGGGGGAGGGGGGGGGGGGGTTGGCAGTTTCATTCTTTAAAATGCTGCTGCTATTTGCAAAACAGACCTTAAAAAAAAAAAAAAGAATCATAAAAACACGCAAGCTGATTTCCAACATTTGTGTAGAGGACAGTAGGCAAATATAACAATGGTAGCATCAAAGTGTCCACAAACATTTTCCAAACTATTTATGTGCCAAAGCAGTTTTCAAAAAAAAAAAAAATAATAATTTCTGGTTTTACCCAAGGACATCCGCTGTAATATTATAGAAGATGTCAGCCACCAGGCATCTGCCAATTTATACAGCAGGGTCCCAGCAGCTGCATCTATGGTAAGAGAGGGCTCCGGCTCTGCTATGACACATCATACATTCAAGTCAAAAATATTTGGCTCTTTTTGGAATGTGAATGTATATTTGCAGGGTTTTTTTTAAACTGAAGGAGTCAGATGCTCATCCATGATTTGGATGTTTTCAGATAAGTGAAATTGGCTTGGCTAAAATTCCATTTGCTGTCTCAAGGCTCGGTGAGTCAAAAAGCAAACTGAGGATCTGTTACATCCAACAGAGGGCGTATGAGCTTCCGTGCTCCTTTTCCCATAATGCCTTGTGATATGTAGATGTTTAGTAGAAGGCAAAAGGCAATTCAAAATTCTACACACCTTCACTGGTGCTCTCCTCAATGTGAGAGATTCCTTTTCCTAGTATCTAAATCATTAAAGGGGTTGTCCGGAGACTTTAACTTAGCATGCTGTATCCGAACGATTCTTCATGATGGACCCGGGGACTCCACTCCGACTCTTGGGTATTGTGATTGGAACCAGCTCACAACCCTCGGGATGCTCTACCCCCTCCCAATCTCACAGGTAATTACTTGTGCTATGGGGGCTGGCTTTATTATACTCAGCCCTCCGTGCATCTGAATCCTCCGATCCCCCACTTTGTTCTGGGCCCAGGCCTTTCATTTTCTCTTCCATTTAGACGCTGATACGGTTCCTGCGCAGCGAGATTGCGGGAGTCGTCCGATGTCTATGGCAGTTAGGAGCCTTGTGAAGGCTCCCAGGCCCATCATTGGAAAATAACTATTGAGGCTTGCCTGTGGCCAACCTTAAAAGGGAATCTGTCAGGTCAATCTGGGACACTGAACCACCCACAGGTCCTTATAGACCTGGGGTTTAGTGAACCAAATCGCCCTGTTGTAATGCAATCTGCAGGCGCATTAAAAATAAAAAACCTTTATACTTACCTAGAGTAGGGTCCGATCAACGCTATTCGGCGAGAACAGTCCGGCTTATTCATGAGCTTCTTTGTTGGCACGCCTCCCGGCGCGCTGTTTTTCAGTGAAGATAAAGATGGACACACCGGCTTCACTGCGCAATTGCCGGAGGTACGGGGCATGCGCACTGAAGCTGAGGTGTACTCCTCTGGCTTCATTAAAGAACTGCGCAGGCGCGGGGAGTACAGCGGCAGGGGGAGTATAAAGCTTTTTTTATTTTTAATGCGGCCATGGATTGCGTTATAACAGGGCGACATGGGACACTAAACCGCGGTCCATATGGACGTGTGGGTGGTTTAGTGTCCCAAATTGCCCTGACAGATTCCCTTTAATAGTTATACGGTCAGATAATTTATTCAAAAAAAAAAAAAAAAAAAATTTAAATATATTTAGAAAAAAAAATAAATTCTAATCTTCTACCCTTTCCCTAGATTACAAATGAAAACAAAAAGAAAATAGCCATCCTTTCATCCATAAATGTCCAAATTATAAAAAAAAAAAAAAAAAAAAAAATGTATAGAAAACACTGTAGTGGCTGGAATTTAGTACCCACATCCACCATCAGGACGTGTGGGAACTGCAAATTATTTTTCTAGGCAGGCTTATTTTATATTGAATTCTCCTGATGAACCGTATATTTTATTGTAAGGGGGGAAACGCTTTGAGAAGTTTCATAGGTCATGCTATGTTTAGTCCCTAGTTAGATACGACTGCTGAGTAACACGCTTTGAATAGAGTGACTCATTATGGTCCTCCGCTGCTTTTGTATCAGTTGTATGTCTAATAGATACCGCTACTTGGTGCTTTGGACATCAGAAACTGGGTCTTGGACTATTTAGACGTCACATCTTTTAGCCAACACACTCAGCCCTTAGGAGAGAGTGTTTATTGTATACATCTGTCTGGGCAATCCAGCAAATTTCTTTATTCACTATTTTCTAAGTGCTCTATAGATCACAGCTGCCCTGAGATATTTATAGGGGTTTAGAGCCATGAATCTATTATCAGGCATGAACTCTTAGTCTGAACATGTGTTGATCTCTGCTCTCAGCATAGTGGTTGCCTATCACTACAAAGTAGAAATCATTTGTGGTGTTTTGAGAGGAATACTGCTACATATTTTCCCGTCTATTTAGACGCTGAGATATAGTGATCAAGTGGAATTAAAAAAAAAACTTTTTTGTATAGGGAGTTTCTGGAATGGTGGAATTGACCAGCTCCTTCTATATATTTCTTTATTTATACCCACTTACACATTATTTTGTTCCCAGCTTTTCGATGAAAATCCAATAATATTTGTCAGGGGAGGAAATTTGGTGTTTTATATTATTATCTATATCTGTACCCAGGATTACAATTTTAATGCATACCAATAAAACTTTATTATTTTAATATTTTGCCAATCGAAAGATTACTGAATTGTATTTGAAAACACTGTAGTGGAAAAGATCAAAATAGCTGAATTGCCATTTTGCCTCCGAAAGAAAATATTTTTTTTTTTTATAAATAGTAAATCAAAACATTAGACATTCCCCAAAATAATATAAATATAAACTATATATTGTGCCGCAAAAAAAAAAGATGTCTTAAACTGCTCAGTACACAGAAACATAAAAAGTTACAGGTGGCAGAATATGGCAACTAAAAGAATAATATGTTTGCATTAGTATTAAAACATAAAAGAAAACTATACAAATTTGGCATCACTGTGATTGTGCCGACCCAAAGAATGTCATTTGTACCGTACAGTGAATGCCGTAAAAACAAAAATTTGATAGTTATATATGAAAGACAGTTATATATCCTGTTACACTGTATATATAGTGTATTTCCTTGATCTACCTGTGTGCAGTTTTTATTTTTCAGCATCATCTCGCAATGAACCTGTGAGCGGATGGACTGCACATGGATGACACCAGGGACCCCATAGACTTGCAGAGTCAGTACATGAAGACATGCCATTCTGCCCACATTGCAGAAGGTAGTTTTTTTGAGATTTTACAAATAAAAAAACTTTTGGAAAGCTTAAACATTACAACAAAGTATACTTGCTAAAAGGTAGCAGATGGCTATAGACTGCGGGAAAATAAATGTCACATCATGACCAAACAAAGCATGCAAGCTGTCCTCCTTTCCGCACACCAGTTTTATCCTTTGTTATTCCAAGAAACTCACAGAATATATTCTCCCACTCAAAAATCACGGGGAAAAACTGTACTTGTGAAAGCATGTAACCACACTCACATCTATTCTGGCAATGGCTTGTATAAGCAGCACCTGAGGGATTGGACTCCAGTCAAACTGGGTAATGTGGGATGTTAAAGAAAAGCAAATACAGCACCAAAATTGGAAAGTGATTCATAGACCGACAAGTGTACAAATTGCTAATGCTGGAAAATAACCTACCAGGTATTTAAGCAGAAAATACGACCAAAGAAATGTATTTCATTTCCTGTCCAACAAACATCCTAAATCGGGCAGGAATATTTCAGCAGGTTCATTGTTTGCTCTGCTAGTCATTTGTATTGCAACATCTAAATTAATTATAAAACCGTAAATATGTAAAACATGCCACATATATAACAGCAATTTTCTGCAATGTACTCCTTGCTTTTTCTTTGCCCTTCTGCAAAAAAAAGTTGCAATATCTTTCTAGTGTACAGAATGTCAGACAGTCACGTTATACAGTCCGAAGTCTCTACATCTAGTACCATAAAGGATTTGCCATAGAAGCAGTTCTACGAAAATTTTTCTGAGGTTAAAGCCATACGTAGCGATCCCACATCGGACCTGCCAGATACAAAACACAGCTGAAATCTCCTGGTTTTAGTTGTGTGCTTTAACCCCATAGCGGGCCCAGTGTTCAATCTTTGTTAAAAACTGCATCAAACATACAGCCAGAGACGCAGCTATAGGGGGTGCAGCTACAGTAGTTGCTACCACACCCTGGACCCTGAGGGGGCCCCAAAGGTCTCTGCCATATAAAATATATCACTTTTACAAGATAGGTATGCAATGCAAAGGGGCCACAGAGTTTCAAGATACGCCTCTGCTTCCTGCAAGAAATAGTCTATGTTTGGATGGATCTATAGAAATCACATTCGTTACACTGGTGCTGTATATCGTTGCTGGTTAACCGCCAGTGATTCCCACTGCCACTACACCATGTTTAATTCCAGAAGTGGTATAGCTTTCCCCTATACTATTAGTACTTCATGTGATAAAAACAACCTAATGTTAGCCACAGACTTCATTTTACTCATCTCGTGCAACCATACTCTGTAGCGACAATGGAGAAGAGAACAATTACATGACAACTTAAGGCTACCTTCACATTTGCGAAGGAGTCTCAGTTTGGAGATTCCGTTTCAGTGACCGACTAAAATTGCCGGACAAAAAAGGCCTGCATGCTCAACTTTTTCATCCGCCGCTTTCAGTTAAAAATGACACACACCAGAAGATCCCCATTATAGTCAATGGGGTCCATCTGTCCATTGTTCTGGTCCTCCGACGCACCACAACAATGGACACCCAGCACTAGTGTGAACCTAGTATAAATTCCAAATTAACCTACTGTAAGCCAACGAAAGGAAAAATATTGGAAGGGATGTACATCTCACCCAGGTTGCTCAAATGTGTGAGATGACGGAAATCCAGAAAGTTTGCTCTCAGCAGACAACTACAGCGCAGACCAAAAGTTTGGACACACCTTCTCATTCCAAGAGTTTTCTGTATTTTTATGACTATAAAAATTGTAGATTCACACTGAAGGCATCAAAACTATGAATTAACACATGTGGAATTATATACTTAACAAAAAAGTGTGAAACAACGGAAAATATGTCTTATATTCTAGGTTCTTCAAAGTAGCCACCTTTTGCTTTGATTACTGCTTTGAACACTCTTGGCATTCTCTTGATGAGCTTCAAGAGGTAGTCACCTGAAATGGTCTTCCAACAGTCTTGAAGGAGTTCCCAGAGATGCTTAGCACTTGTTGGCCCTTTTGCCTTCACTCTGCGGTCCAGCTCACCCCAAACCATCTCGATTGGGTTCAGGTCTAATGACTGTGGAGGCCAGGTCATCTGGCGTAGCACCCCATCACTCTCCTTCTTGGTCAAATAGCCCTTACACAGTCTGGAGGTGTGTTTGGGGTCATTGTCCTGTCGAAAAATAAATGATGGTCCAACTAAACGCAAACCGGATGGAATAGCATGCCGCTGCAAGATGCTGTGGTAACCATGCTGGTTCAGTATTCCTTCAATTTTGAAGAAATCCCCAACAGTGTCACCAGCAAAGCACCCCCACACCATCACACCTCCTCCTCCATGCTTCACGGTGGGAACCAGGCATGTGGAGTCCATTTGTTCACCTTTTCTGCGTCGCACAAAGACACGGTGGTTGGAACCAAAGATCTCAAATTTGGACTCATCAGACCAAAGCACAGATTTCCACAGGTCTAATGTCCATTCCTTGTGTTCTTTAGCCCAAACAAGTCTCTTCTGCTTGTTGCCTGTCCTTAGCAGTGGTTTCCTAGCAGCTATTTTACCATGAAGGCCTGCTGCACACAGTCACCTCTTAATAGTTGTTGTAGAGATGTGTCTGCTGCTAGAACTCTGTGTGGCATTGACCTGGTCTCTAATCTGAGCTACTGTTAACCTGCGATTTCTGAGGCTGGTGACTCGGATGAACTTATCCTCCGCAGCAGAGGTGACTCTTGGTCTTCCTTTCCTGGGGCGGTCCTCATGTGAGCCAGTTTCTTTATAGCGCTTGGTGGTTTTGGCCACTGTACTTGGGGACACTTTCAAAGTTTTCCCAATTTTTCGGACTGACTGACCTTCATTTCTTAAAGTAATGATGGCCACTCGTTTTTCTTTACTTAGCTGCTTTTTTCTTGCCATAATACAAATTCTAACACTCCATTCAGTAGGACTATCAGCTGTGTATCCACCT
The DNA here is from genome assembly GCA_947044405.1 of Leptodactylus fallax. NCBI lineage: Eukaryota > Metazoa > Chordata > Amphibia > Anura > Leptodactylidae > Leptodactylus > Leptodactylus fallax. The sequence continues at coordinate 5,325,615 of CAMRHE010000077.1, read as the reverse complement.
GACTTCTGAACAACACAACTGATGGTCCCAACCCCATTTATAAGGCAAGAAATCCCACTTATTAAACCTGACAGGGCACACCTGTGAAGTGAAAACTATTTCAGGTGACTACCTCTTGAAGCTCATCAAGAGAATGCCAAGAGTGTGCAAAGCAGTAATCAAAGCAAAAGGTGGCTACTTTGAAGAACCTAGAATATAAGACATATATTCCGTTGTTTCACACTTTTTTGTTAAGTATATAATTCCACATGTGTTAATTCATAGTTTTGATGCCTTCAGTGTGAATCTACAATTTTTATAGTCATGAAAATACAGAAAACTCTTGGAATGAGAAGGTGTGTCCAAACTTTTGGTCTGTACTGTATGTTTGCTGAGCATTATTTAAAGTGCTGTGCACTGGGCTAGATTTTTATGGAATGGCGGGTAGGCTGGTAGAGGGACCTGCCATTCCCATCCCCTCCAGTCCACACCTTGTGGGCACTCCTGGAAGAAACCCAGCTGACTGGCATTAAGGGGCTCCGCGTTAAGGGGATATAAGATGTCTGCTAGGAGAGCAGACTGTGGCAGAGCTTGGCTAGAAAGAAAGTGGCTACTGCTGGAAGACAATCTGACTGTTTGAACTTTTTCCTATTCTAGGTGAGGTAACCTATTTCTGTTCAGTTAGAGCCCAGACGGGCAGGTATTTTTTTTTTTTCGGTTTCTGTTATGTTGCATGTACCAAGGAGTGTTTTGAGTGAATAAAACTCAATACTTGGACTAATACCTTGGAGTCTGTGTTCATGTCAGCCCACCAGCACCCCAGATCCTGACACTACCTATGTAACTGGATTGTTGGAAGAAACTGGATTAACTCTGTGGAAACAAATGTAAACACTGGGAGACTATAAGGCAGATGTTGACCTTGGGCACTTTTGAACCCAAGGCTTAAAGTGCTGAAAAGTAACAGTGAGACAATGCATTGCCCATATCTGTGTTCAATCATCTGTTTATGGTGATTACCAGATATTCTCCAAAGATTTCAGAGGGAAAATCGGATACAAAGGATTACACTGTGACCCACCTAAGCATCAATGTGTGTATAGAGTCTGCTTATCTCCATTCTACTACAAGCAGGGATCTGAAAGGGGTTTTCCCACAAAAGCAAGTTATCCCCTATCCAGACTTGCAGATCAGTGTCGATCCGACCATTCAGACACCCCCCAATCCTTCCCCCATTCCGTCGGGCATTCTACAAACACTTTATAGCACCATGCTCACGGCTCTGAGTACTATAAGGCAACGGAGCTGGTTTAACAATGTTTTTGGTGTTAACAGACTGCCTTTAAAAGTTTTACAATATTGTAATAAAAGTAGTCATTCAGTTTTTACACCCATTTATCAGCATGCTGGAATTAAATTGACCTCAGCAATTTGTGGTGGTATAAACAGGTATCAGACGGTGCACCAAGAAAACATTATACCATACTCCATTATTCCACCAGCCTCAAATCTTGACACCTGACACAAAGGGTTCATCAACATATGCTGCAAGCCTTAAATTGTGACCCTCCCATCTGCATGACGCAACAGAAATCTGGATTCATCTGACCAGGTGCTATTTTTCCACTGTGCAGTGATCCAGTTCTTGTCCCCTTGCCTGTCTCTTTCCTTTAGACAGCAATGGTGCTCCAGCCGGTAGTCCGCTGTTATAACCCATCCGTGCTAAGAAATAATGAGCTGTGATTTGGACATGTTAGTTGGAGTCACCAATGTTGTATTCAGCTGCAATTTGCTAGACTGTGCCCTTCTTATTAGAACTATTATTGACATCCTTCTCTGATTCCTTTTCTCAATGAGTTGTTCATGTTCTTCCCCAGGAGGTTATTCCTCCATCACACCATTCCCAGTATACTCTCAACAACACTCCTGCATAACAAAACCCCACAAAGATCATACAATAGGGCATGTATTTATAGGGATGGCTTAAAGGGTACCTGAATTTTCATGAAAAGTTGAAATACCTGCAGGGTGAAGCTGGTCAGTCTGTTCTATGACTGTATAAGCCTTCATATATGGGATACTATCAGTTTTTCTGTTGTTAATAAACACATTATAGCTGAAACACATTTTACATTTCTCTCTCAGACTGTGGGACTGTACAATAAGGAGCAGTTTCCTCCTCCCCTATCTATTACTGATACTGTTCTACTATTCTGCCAGAAGTAACTGTACAATAGCAAACAGCTAAGAAAAGCCCAAGTGACCATAATATAGGAGATCCTGAACTGTAAATATATGAATGCATGACATAGGAAAAGAGCAGTCAGGAAAGCTGCTTGCTGTCTATGAATAATTTCTCATCTCTAATCACACAAGCAGCCAGAAGTACATACAAGTACATATAAGACTTTTCTTACATTGTAGGCTGTGAGATTTGCAGAATATTCAGTCATTTTCATAGAGCAACAATTTGCAGAGTGTGTAGAGACTGTGAAGAGAATCAACCCATCCATTCACTGTGTGAAGAGAGAAAATAATCACCCCCTTCACTCACTGATTTCGTCTTGCTTATCGAATATATCTATGGACGAACTTCCCTGGTAACAAAAGGAGTGAACTGCAAATTAGCTAGAAAGGAGACACCTAGTGGCAGGAGCTTTAGAGAAGATTTTCAGGCATAAAGCAGCCACATTTTAAATTCAAGTACATTAAATTGTGGTCCAGAATAACATGCTCTATGAAATGAGACTAAATTATCTTCACACTACCGTTGTTAATGTCCGTTGCTGTCTTCCATCATAGGATGACAGCAACGAACATTAAACTGTCGCAGAGAACTGTCACAGTTTGATTCTGTCTGTTCCCATTGACACTGATGTAAACATGTCATAAGTCATGCATGCAGGATTTGATCTTCCATTATGACGGAACACAACAACAACGGTAGTTTGAATGCCCCCTAAAATACTACCACTTTAAAACATAACCACACTCTACCCTCTTAGTATACTCACTATGTCTATCCATTACTAGAGCTTCTAGCCTGTCTTTGATGTAGAGCTAAATACACACAATTACATGAAAACTGACAGGTGTGGAAGTAACTTAAACACCCTAAATATGTATTTTACTTCTTTTTTCCTAACAAGCTAGGGGACATGGCAAAGTATCAAATAAATGATTACTGAGATCAACACCAGCTACAACCTGCCATAGAATTCAGTCTAGGTACCAGGGTTGTGGAGTTGGTAGGTCAAACCACCAACTCCAGACACTGCTATTTTTCTACAGACAGACTCTGACTCCTTCATAAATAGCTGTCATTCATGGTCAGTCAGAAGTAGTAAAGATCCACTATGCAACAACCATATTAATAATTGTAGAATATAATTGAAAATTTTTATTTATTTTTAAATCTGGAGTTGGTATCTTTTCCTATTCCACCCAAAATTGGTCCCAACTGACTCCAACTCCACAGCCCTGCTAGGCAAACAGACTGGCAGAGGAGACGCTTAATTTATGATGAGAAATCCTCTGTTGGCCCAAGTCATATCAAGACCAGTGTTGGAAATACCTGTATTTTGAAAAGCCAGATCATGATGAGTTTTGGGTAAATAAATGCCAATAAAGTGAAAAGAAAAGAAATGTCAGGAAATTTGAAAAAAAAACAAAAACAAAAAAAACACCAAAAACAAACAAGTAATACATGTACTCAGATTACTGCTGACTAAACTCAACATCTGAGTGGCATTTCTTTTTACAAAAAAAGGCTCCCTCATCCAAAAGGTAAAAAACGTAAAACAACCAGCCTAAGGGTTGATTTTCCCTTTAAACTGCCCATATGCTCAAAGCTGCTTATTCCCTGAGACAAAGACAGGTTTTGGGTATGCAGAAATAAGAGACATGATTCTTGGAAGACAGACAGACAACCTGGCTGCCCCTATACACATTACTAATACAGCCAAAAAAAAAAAAAAAAAACATTTTTACACTAGATTCACATTAGCATTCGGGTTTCCGTTCTTCGGGTCCAATTGGGGACCTCAAAAACGGAAACCTAATCTGCTTAATTCTGGTTTACCCGCGGAAACCATAGACTATAATGGGGTCCTCCGGGTTTCCTCTTGAAAAATGCGGAAATGGGGAGCGGAATCCCCGAACAGTGTTCAAGTGCAGATGTGAACCCAGCTTTAGTGAATACTCCAATATATTGTAGAGGTACATAGTCAGGACCTGAATTATTAATTGGCCTTTAGCAACTTCTAGATGACAAATAACCTCTGGTAAAAACAAACAAACACACACAGACTGTATTTGTAGTACACCCTTCCTACTTCCACAATTATTAAAGGGGTTTTCCAAGTTGGGCAATGTAGTGGCATAGCTGCAGTGGTCACATGGTATACATGTAGCTACATCACTGCAGTCGTCAAGTAAACAGAGACCAGCAGGGAGGAATAAAGTGGTAGCACTAAAACAGCAAGAGAATAAGAGGAACAACAATGCTTCCTGTATTATATTTTTCCCCCTTTTCATACCTATCACTTTTGCCCTCTTCAGAAAAACCCTCTTGAGAGAGACAATAGGGGGAATTTACCATTTCACCATGTTAACCACTTTTTAAGAAAGTGTGCTGTGATCATGGTGGGCCAGGGACATCTTAGCCCAGCAAATTTACTATAATTCATGCCAGGGTGAATTAAATGGCCAAAACCTCAGTCCCTGGTGCACAAGATCTCTGAAGATGCGCCAGAATTATTAAGAGGCTGGATTGCATTTTGCACCAGCAGGTGAATGTAACAATCACTAGTCTTACTACATAGGTGAGAGACAAAAAAAAAAAAAAAAAAAAATGATAAGTCTTAACATTCTGGCACATTTTTTTCACTGAAACCAAGCCAACTAATAAGAGGTGTAATATTATATTAGCAATAAACAGTCTAACAATACGCCAGATTTATCAAACAGCATTAGACTGATAAATCTGGCGCGGTTTAGTCTAGTCTACATTTATGCAGTAAGTCTGCCCAGTATATTCAGCAAGACTTAGAAAAGTCAGCTCGCCACATGCTGCTTCAATAAACAGGAACAAGGCTGTGTGCACAGAAATATCTAGTGGGTTTTTAATACTTAAAAGTTGTTTTTAGCAGATCATTAACATGCTGGATTCCAAGCTTTTCTTCATATAAGACAGTACCAGAATATGAGACAAGAGTGAAGGGATCTGTCCAGCAGCTTACAGGAATATTCTGGGTTTTTAATATTTAAGGCCTGTCCTTAGGATAAGTCTACAATATCAGATTGGTAGGGGCTGACACCTGGCAGTATCACTGATAAGCGACAAGCTTCACAGCTTATCAGGAACATCACCGGACATAGTACAATGGTTGTGTCTTGTATAGCAGCTCAGTCCCATTCAATTAAGGAGACTGAGCTCTAGAAGGATCAGGTGATTGATGACATGAGGCAGAACTACTTGGCAGAGAACAGTGCACACTTCATTCTTTTTGTGGATGGGGGTGTAAAGTGTCACAACCCCACTGATTTAATACTGATAATCTATCCCAAGGATAAACCATCAATATTAAAAAAAGGCACCATGTGGCTAACCCACTGCAAAGTGCAGCAGCACTGGAGGGGATGAGATTTAAAGAAATCCAATCCAGCCCAGCGGACCCCACTGACTAGAATACAGTGCGTTGTTTTTAAACTGAGACGGTCGGAGGAAAAAGTTCTCCATGCAGGGACTTTTCCCTCCAATGTCGTTGGACATTGTGACAGAGCCTCTACTGCCCATTGCAGCTTTTTATGGAGAAAACCATTGTTTCAGCAAATTAGCTGAAAAGTGCTTTTGGAGTGTTTCTCTCCAGGCTCTGCATTACAAGACCACCCCAAACAGGCACCACTCCGTAGTCAGATAGGCAGGCACAGTATCTCGCGTACTGCGTATACTTAATGATGTCACGCTATACCTGAAAGTGAAGTGTCTGAATGCGGCAGTCTCTTTAGGCAGAAGATCGGTGCTAGTGCCGGGTGTCAGACTCCCTTAAATCTGATACTGATGATCTATCCTAAAAGATAGGCCCTCAATATAAAAATCCAAGAAAGCCCCTTTAGCCTGGGCCAAAATTTGGGTATGCAATAGAACAAGATCAAATCAATACCTGACTAGCTAAAGAAAATAAATCAAGGTGTTAAAATAGTCAAGTACTGACCTCAAACCTACTGAAATGAAGTAGCAGTGTCTTAAAAGAGATTATTTCTTTATTTCTTTTTATTAAAGTAGGAGGTTTAAAGATAGATCACCTAAATCTTAGCCACCTCTTTATCTATAGTGTAATTATTTTTTTACCAAACGTAAAAACAATTAGAGACCAGGTATAAAAAATAATAATTAAAAACTGATTTCATTATGCAGCATTCAGCAGAGGTTACATAAATTGGCGAAGTAGACACAGAAGAGGAGTGTACTTTTCCCCCTAATGACTGTACATTTCACCCCCACTCTGTGCATTTCGGATATTTTTTCATCTTTTGACATTTTAAAAATGCAAACACAGATTTTAATCATTCATATAGACGTTTACTAAGAGTGATATCCACATGGAAAGGACTGTCGACTTTATAGGCAAACCTATTACATTACATTTAGGACACTTTCACATGGTCAGTATTTATAAGCCAAAACCATAACTGGAACTGACACAGAGAAAAACTATAATGGAAAGATTTACACCTTTCTGATGCAAAATACTGACTATGTGAAGGTGGTTTAATGCTGCCTATTTTCACTAAAAATGTCACCCTTTGCAATTCTGCGACAGTAATTGCCTGTACCTATCTTAAACCTAGAAGACCCCTTTAAGGCTGAGGCCCCACGTTGCGGAAACGCAGCTTTTTTGGTTGCAGATTTTGCTGCGGTTTTCTGAGTCAAAGCATGGCTACAAAAGGAATGGGAAATATATAGGAAGTTCTTATATTTCTACCTGCTGCTAAATCCACTCTTGGCTTTGGCTCAAAAAACCGCAAAAAAAAAAAAAAAAAAAGAGCTGCGTTTCCGCAACGTGGGGCTTCAGCCTAAAGATAGAACATCAAAACAAAACAGAAAATAAGCATGCAACCTTTAGATCACAACTGATGAGATTTTCTATAGAAAAAACAATACAATATTCCAATAAAGAATATCTTTACAAGTGCAAACAAGCTCAGGGGCTTTTGGTGCAATATCAGTACAGAACTGTTGACCTTGATAAAACACAGCCATAGGGGATTTATACCCACTTAAAAAGTGCACCTGACTACTTCCATATTTAACATTCAACACAATTTAGAGTCAAAGCACATACCCCCTTTATTTTTTGGGAATGATGGTAGTACTAGCAGTCTAATTCACAAGCCTTTATAGCCATACGTATATAAGTGTAAAAATGCATCTAACAGTTTCGGATTAACACAAAGTAGGCATCTCTTACCTCAATTTACAAGACAGTATACAGAACTAAAGTAAGAACAGTTCTTCATCCCTCCACCTGAAAGATGTGCAAGGCATAACAAACAGCAACACATTTAATCTCTAAGAAAGGGAAAGTATTTATTTGGTACAAGACACAATGAAGAGCGCCACAAGTAAGCCTTGCAAGACGCCAATTTTTATTACCTCGGTTAAACACTGCAAAACTAGCATTACAATGTGAGGTATGGCTGTACATGTTAGCATGGTGCTAAGGGATGCTGTGATCAGCTTTCTAATGACAGGATCTACTTGTGGGGGATGGGCAGGAATGCTGCAGCAGGCTCTCTGTATGCAGAGCCATCTACATGTCAATCTAATTCTGGTTACTCATTAATTCCCAATTGTGCCACTAACTTTACAGCATCCCTTATGTAGGGAAACTCTATTATGTTATAAGATGGCACACACGCAGATAAGCCACGGACGATTATAGGTCACTCTCTGCGCTCTTATGACAAAGAATATTTGCAAAGGTTACTTTGTATTCAGCCAAGACGATAATCAAACTGAAGTGCTATAAAGCTTTCTATCTATACATAGAAAATATATCCTGCCAACATCATGTCCAGAGCTCAACATACAAATTCAATGGTGTTTAAAATGCAGACAAGGACTAGGCACAGGAAATTCTGGACAGAGAGTCCTCGATGGCTACTGTAAATGAGTCAGTGCTATGGTTTCAATAGATATCTTCACATTGTTAAACTAGAACTAAACCCCTGATACAACCGATAGTCGATAGGGGTCTCTAGATCAGTCAGCTCACTACAGGCTATAAAAGAAGAAGCAGATGGTCAAGTAGGCCCATAAACAAGGCTCATCCTAATGAAATCACTGCTTACAAAGCACCACAGTAAACAATGAAGTAGTACAGCTAGATGCTGATACCGTTCACACTTTGGTGCAGTTTTTGCAAGCAATTATATTCTGTCAAAATGGGATAATAATTAAATGAACAAAAAGATTTTAAACTAAGACTACTTGGCAGCAAGTGGTCACATAACATAATATAATATAGCAACTTTGCACCAAATGATGAGTATGGCCACGTTATGACCCACAAGGTGCCGAGACGGTAACAGTTGGCAAAAAAAAAAAAAAATCCATTCCTGCTGCGTTTCTGAATGCCCAAATTCACTATCATTAGATGCAACTTGGAGCACAGTATTCACACAGATGGCCTTGTCTTAAAGGGATCTTCAGGGCCTCTGTGTAATTCCTGGCAGTATCTTAGCAGGACTCTAACACCCAGACACCGCACCAATCAGCTGTCTCTGGAACCTATACAGTGCGCAGAGCCAGAAGTAGACAACTCCTTCCCCTGTACGGCAGTAGTGCATCTTTGCGCCTATTCACTAGAAAAGGAGCAGAGCTGCAATACATCAGCATGGCCACTATAAAGAGGACAGTGCCTTCTGCTTCCCGCAACGTCTACTATATAACTTCTGGCAGCCAATCAGCACCGGATCCAGGTGTCAGACCCCCGGGATAGTTAGCAGTATGAAAATAGTCACAGTACTTGTAAAAAAAACCTTTATGATCCAGTCCTGGTTGTGACTAGACAGGAAAAACCTAAAAGTGGGAGAATATTGCTGATACAGCTATAGACCAATGCTCTTCACATCTATGGTATTGGGGTTGTTTTGGATCTATAAAATTTCTTCCACTTCTGTTTAAAGGGTTGATGAGATTTTTTTTTTATGTAATAATTACTAATATCTAAAAACTCCGGCACTAAGGTCCACAGTCTGCTAAAAAAGACGACCAATGGGAAACATAACCACAGCAGACACTGACTGGCCGCAGCAGTGATGTTGGTCACATGTCTGGACGGAACATCACTTAGGCAGAAGTATAACCAAACACCAGCGGGGACCATGAAACCAATGGTGTGGCAGTAGCGAGTGATTTGTAAGGGGAGGAAACTTGCTATTTTAGCTATATACAGGCTTCTTACAATTGGTTTTAAGCTGTAATACCACATATGGTCACAGCAAATGGTTGCTACAAATGGAAACCTACTCGTAGGATGGAGAGAATCCATCAGAATAAAACTGGGAGATTGGAGCAGTAGCCCCCAGTGAGTGATCCCACCCTGGGTTTTATCCCGTCATTCACCTGCTTGCGTTTTTCAGTGGCTCTGCTTTTCTTTGCATTCGTTTTCCTCATCTTTGGTGCTGGAATTGTACGTAGATCGATAAACAGAGATAAAGAGGATCCTGAATTACTTTTCATCAGTGCAGGACACTTTAAAGAGAACAGACAGAACAAGGAGTCTGAACTGCAGGCAACACGTTATAGAGCAGACTGATAAGTAGTTTTATGTGAAAAGATTCTGTCAGTATAAAGTATAATCTGATGTTCTTCTATAGTTAGGAGTCCAGTGGGCGGTCCTTATCACTGACTGTACACACACAGACCGATGTCAATCACTGATAAGCCCGCCCAATGCACTCCTCAGCATAGAAAGGCAATAAATGACAAGTATAAAACTATACATCAGTCTAGTCCATCAGCCCCTCCTTGCTGACCACAGATCTGACTACATGTACAGCGTTGTCAGGCTCCCATTAACCCATGCTTGTCCGTTCACTGAAAATCCCCAAAACATTACACTAGATATGTAAATCTGAACACCTTTATGGATGACAATAGTCCTTTTAGCTGCCGTCAGTACTGGAATGCCCCAGTCACTGTGAATGATGTGACCTCCTCCTGGCCCCAGGCGTCACCCAGTGCTCTGATCACACATCTGAAGGTTTCAGACTGACAATAAAAATTGTCTAAAATTTACCAATTCTGCTCGGACACAACAATGATAAGTAAGAACCTTGTCCGTGGTGCTAAAACAATCAGATCTGATAGAAATCTGCTCCATCTCCTGCACTTTGTGTACATTATATATGCCATGTACAAGGCGCTTCTACCCCATATCAGTGCATCATGCCTATAGTGATGGGGCTCCCCCACAATAAAGGGGACAGATGAGTGAAGCCCTTTTCTTCATCCATTCCCTGTGGCTGTATATACCCCTGTACAGCCCTCACCTGGCAGCTCCACCACCCCCCTCACAATGAATGGAGATCCTCGCACGGTCCTCATCCTCCAGTCTGCCCAGGCACATAGCAGAGCACCAGGAGCTGACAAGCAGCAGCGGCAGCATCGTCCCACCCTCATGAATGTGGAGCTGCACGTCCAGAATACCCAGGCTCTCACCTTCACGGTCTCGGAGAGAAGCAGTGACAGGCCGGTCGGCTGCAGAGTGGGGCGCCCCGGTGAGGTGTCCGCAGGGGACAATAGACTGTGTCAGGGGGATGCCTTGTGTGTCCCCGCTGTCGTGCTCGCCTCTAGTGTCAGTCAGGTGCACCCTCCCTGTCAGCCGGAGCTGGGTGCTATGCCCGGTGCTGCGCACTCTCACTCAGCTCACACGCAGCGCTCCGCTATTCTCCTCCCGCCAACAACGCGCGCGCACCGCCGACCAATCACACCACAGAATTCCTCATTACTGACCACGCCCACCGCGCGTCCCCGCGGCCCCTGACAATAGTTTACGTACAGAGGGCGTGCTCGTTCTCTAGCACCGCCCACTCGGCGTGCGTCACTGCGGGCAGGATTTTTGAAGCCCAGAAGGTGACATGTTGGTAACGGGCCGTGTCACGTTGGGGGGAGAGGAGCAGCTGTCACCCTCTGGCGAGTCACAGCCTATAATGTCGGCGTCGGGGGATTTAGAAGAGGCTAATGTCTCTTCTTTCTTTAGAAGCTGTAATTAATTCTATTTGTATTGCCTTTGTCCTTTACATTGGGACAAAGCATAAAGGGTTTATTAGATTAGGAGATTCCCAGAGGTTACCTCGTGCAGGGTCTATTGATCTCCCATTATATGGCTTTATGGGAACCATTTAATGTCTGTAGATATGTTTTTATTCCATGTAGCTAAGGAATGAACATTACTGAAGTTGTACATGGCTGCAGAGTAGTGCTAAACCTCCAGGGGGCGCTACATTTAGTCCCTAAAAGGGTTAGGATGACAATGCATTACTAGGCGAACCCCTGAGGCACGTGAGCAGAAGCAGTCCCACCCCCACAGAGTCCATGTGCACTGCCCCAATAACCAGCACTTTAATCCTTACCCCAATAAAACAAAAAGAACCCTTTTAAAATGTTCCCAGAGACCCCCAAATGCAGTACTTTACTAATCGCTGCTATTCGCCATTTGCTATATTTGCATCACATGACCTCCTCATGTGACATCATACCTCCTGGGAGTCCATCCCCTGAATTATGGGCCCTAGTGCGGAGTTTGTATAAGGACCCAGAAACTTCATGCTTTGCCTCTGGTCCAGGGTGCTGAACTGAAGTCCAGGCTTGTCAGCAATTTACAGGGTTTGGTTCACGGCAGTGGTTTTTCTTAGTCAACAGACTACAGGTTGATGTTAAACAGCGACACCACCCAACTCCCCTTATAAAAGTCCCTTTCGCATTGAGTTTTCCATAACTAATAGGTTATGCTCGGGAAGGGTACACTGCAGATGTTCTGTCCTGCAGGTGAAAATTCTTCAGCAAAACTAAAGGTTTATAGACCCTGGTGCAAAAGCTCAGCCTGGGCTCCCCCTACGTAACCTCTCCTCACAAAGGTCAGTCGGTTTCTATCTGTAAATTTAGCAGCATTTACATTTCCCTTTCCTTATCTCTATGGGCCCAGACTGCCATGAAGACTTGTTAACAACCCTCTCATAATTCCCATCCACTGTCAGTGTCAGCCTCCCCCCACAGAATCTCTCCTTGACTATAAACTGCTGACCAACTGCCATTAAAGGGTTAATTTTCGCTTTACTGATAGTTGAAGACTATGCGTCGTAAATCTTCTTCATTTGTATACCTCCAGTAGATTGAAGGACAGGGGTGATACATTTACAATGTACAAACTGTCAGCCATCAAAAGAAATAAGAAAGGAGGTCAAAGAAGTGGAAAGGAGGTCAAAGAAATGTAACCATTTCAGTACCAGCCAATTTCTGGTTCAGAACCAGACACATTTTTTGTTTTTTTTTATGTGCAGTTTTGAGGGCTGTAACATTTTTAGCATTTGCGTTATTCAGCTAATTTCTGCGTCTTTTTTTTGGTGACACATAAGGCTTTATTTTTATGTTGTTTTTATTTTTGCATGTTTTTTAATTTTTTTTATATCTGGCAAAATATAAACAAAAGAGGAGGGAAAACGTGTCTGTTTTTCACTTTTCATTTTTTTTATTTAATAGCACAAAGTGCTACAAAAAAACTTTATAAAATAGTTTTTCCTCTCCGCTACAGTAATTTTTATTTTGTATTGTGTCGTCAGGGGTGGGGATAAAATCTGTAATAAGGGCGTGTTATTGGCGTATTATTTTATTTAATTTTTTAATTATTTTACTGTAATTTTTTTTTTTCACTTTTCTATTCATTTTATTTATTTTTTTACATTGTTTCCCCATAAGGTCACAATAGACTTTTGGGGACATCTGACCACAATTTTTTTTGGTGGGGGAAGATGATTTCCCCTGTAACTGGGGCTGATACCTTAGCCCCAGTTGCAGGAGGAATGCATCCTCCTGCCCATGACTGCAGAGCTGTTCTAGATCTTCTAGGACCCAGCAGCTATAGCAGTCTCTGATCCCCGGCAGGTAAAGTGACCGCTGGGTCAGAGGGGAGATGCAACATGGCGGCTCATTGAGCACTGTGTACACAGCGATCGGGAAGGCAGGGACAGTAATAAACCTTCCCTGCCTTCTCTAGGGGAGCTCTGGCTGTAGTAACAGATGGCTCCTCGTTTCTGTAGCTGCACGATTTTTTTGCAGCTGCTGAAAACTGCAAGGACGTACCGGTACGTCCTTGCAGAACAAGAGAGGGATCGCCCGGATGTACAGTACAGACCAAAAGTTTGGACACACCTTCTCATTCCAAGAGTTTTCTGTATTTTCATGACTATAAAAATTGTAGATTCACACTGAAGGCATCAAAACTATGAATTAACACATGTGGAATTATATACTTAACAAAAAAGTGTGAAACAACTGAAAATATGTCTTATATTCTAGGTTCTTCAAAGTAGCCACCTTTTGCTTTGATTACTGCTTTGCACACTCTTGGCATTCTCTTGATGAGCTTCAAGAGGTAGTCACCTGAAATGGTCTTCCAACAGTCTTCAAGGAGCTCCCAGAGATGCTTAGCACTTGTTGGCCCTTTTGCCTTCACTCTGCGGTCCAGCTCACCCCAAACCATCTCGATTGGGTTCAGGTCTGGTGACTGTGGAGGCCAGGTCATCTGGCGTAGCACCCCATCACTCTCCTTCTTGGTGAAATAGCCCTTACACAGTCTGGAGGTGTGTTTGGGGTCATTGTCCTGTTGAAAAATAAATGATGGTCCAACTAAACGCAAACTGGATGGAATAGCATTCCGCTATTCCATCCGGTTTGATGCTGTGGTAACCATGCTGGTTCAGTATTCCTTCAGTTTTGAATAAATCCCCAACAGTGTCACCAGCAAAGCACCATCACACCTCCTCCTCCATGCTTCACGGTGGGAACCAGGCATGTAGAGTCCATTTGTTCACCTTTTCTGCGTCGCACAAAGACACAGTGGTTGGAACCAAAGATCTCAAATTTGGACTCATCAGACCAAAGCACAGATTTCCACAGGTCTAATGTCCATTCCTTGTGTTCTTTAGCCCAAACAAGTCTCTTCTGCTTGTTGCCTGTCCTTAGCAGTGGTTTCCTAGCAGCTATTTTACCATGAAGGCCTGCTGCACACAGTCTCCTCTTAACAGTTGTTGTAGAGATGTGTCTGCTGCTAGAACTCTGTGTGGCATTGACCTGGTCTCTAATCTGAGCTGCTGTTAACCTGTGATTTCTGAGGCTGGTGACTCGGATGAACTTATCCTCCGCAGCAGAGGTGACTCTTGGTCTTCCTTTCCTGGGACGGTCCTCATGTGAGCCAGTTTCTTTGTAGCGCTTGATGGTTTTGGCCACTGCACTTGGGGACACTTTCAAAGTTTTCCCAATTTTTCGGACTGACTGACCTTCATTTCTTAAAGTAATGATGGCCACTCGTTTTTCTTTACTTAGCTGCTTTTTTCTTGCCATAATACAAATTTTAACACTCCATTCAGTAGGACTATCAGCTGTGTATCCACCTGACTTCTGAACAACACAACTGATGGTCCCAACCCCATTTATAAGGCAAGAAATCCCACTTATTAAACCTGACAGGGCACACCTGTGAAGTGAAAACCATTTCAGGTGACTACCTCTTGAAGCTCATCAAGAGAATGCCAATAGTGTGCAAAGCAGTAATCAAAGCAAAAGATGGCTACTTTGAAGAACCTAGAATATAAGACATATTTTCAGTTGTTTCACACTTTTTTGTTAAGTATATAATTCCACATGTGTTAATTCATAGTTTTGATGCCTTCAGTGTGAATCTACAATTTTTATAGTCATGAAAATACAGAAAACTCTTGGAAAGAGAAGGTGTGTCCAAACTTTTGGCCTGTACTGTATATACTCTATGGGCGGTCCGGAAGAGGTTAAAGGGTTTTTCCCACATACATAACAAGATTTTAATTTGTAGACAATTAAAAGTTAAATATTTTGCACATTTAAGTAATTAAAAATTTTGCAGAATTTTTAAGATTTTCCCTAATCATTTTAGTGATGGCTTTTGTCTTGATCGGTTACCAATGGATACGACCACAAATGCAGGAACTTCCTATGGTCTGGGACTTGACAGACTCCAAGCTATGATTTCCTTATTGCGGACAGGTTATCAGGCAGGGACATTAAATGTATGAGAAGATAACCCAGCTACAATAACTGAGTTTCTGATAAGTCCCAGTTCATAGAAAGTGCCTGCATTCATGGTAGTATCTCTTGGCAACTGACCAAGAAAAAAATTACTGTAACCGCAAAGATGATTGGAGAAAATCTTTAAAACTCTGCAAAATTTTGAATGACTTATAACTGCAAAATGTTTAACTTTTAATTGTCTACAAATTAAATATGGTTTTGTTCAAGAGAAAACCTTCTTTAATCAGCCCTAGTGTGGTGACGGTAACCTGTGGGCCTGGTTTCTGGGCCCATTTGCAGGTGTGCCCACTGCAGCCCCTATAGATATGCTAGTGTATTATAGAACCACCAAAATGAATGAGATTGTACCACATGTTCTTCTAGATGCTCCGAAAAGTTATTTGCAGTGCAGATTACAAAGCAACAGCATGTCACACTGTTCATTGCATATAAGCTAAAATCTATGGCGAATCCTCAACAAAATTTGCATGTTAAATGGGAAGTGTATAACATCAAGTGAATCTGCAACAAGTGAATCGAGCTTTATTCTGATATGGTCTTGTAATTGCGTATATATACAGTACAGACCAAAAGTTTGGACAAACCTTCTCATTCCAAGAGTTTTCTGTATTTTCATGACTATAAAAATTGTAGATTCACACTGAAGGCATCAAAACTATGAATTAACACATGTGGAATTATATACTTAACAAAAAAGTGTGAAACAACTGAAAATATGTCTTATATTCTAGGTTCTTCAAAGTAGCCACCTTTTGCTTTGATTACTGCTTTGCACACTCTTGGCTTTCTCTTGATGAGCTTCAAGAGGTAGTCACCTGAAATGGTCTTCCAACAGTCTTGAAGGAGTTCCCAGAGATGCTTAGCACTTGTTGGCCCTTTTGCTTTCACTCTGCGGTCCAGCTCACCCCAAACCATCTCGATTGGGTTCAGGTCTGGTGACTGTGGAGGCCAGGTCATCTGGCGTAGCACCCCATCACTCTCCTTCTTGGTCAAATAGCCCTTACACAGTCTGGAGGTGTGTTTGGGGTCATTGTCCTGTTGAAAAATAAATGATGGTCCAACTAAACGCAAACCGGATGGAATAGCATGCCACTGCAAGATGCTGGTTCAGTATTCCTTCAATTTTGAATAAATCCCCAACAGTGTCACCAGCAAAGCACCCCCACACCATCACACCTCCTCCTCCATGCTTCACGGTGGGAACCAGGCATGTAGAGTGCATTCATTCACCTTTTCTGCATCGCACAAAGACACGGTGGTTGGAACCAAAGATCTCAAATTTGGACTCATCAGACCAAAGCACAGATTTCCACAGGTCTAATGTCCATTCCTTGTGTTCTTTAGCCCAAACAAGTCTCTTCTGCTTGTTGCCTGTCCTTAGCAGTGGTTTCCTAGCAGCTATTTTACCATGAAGGCCTGCTGCACACAGTCTCCTCTTAACAGTTGTTGTAGAGCTGTGTCTGCTGCTAGAACTCTGTGTGGCATTGACCTGGTCTCTAATCTGAGCTGCTGTTAACCTAAGATTTCTGAGGCTGGTGACTCGGATGAACTTATCCTCCGCAGCAGAGGTGACTCTTGGTCTTCCTTTCCTGGGGCGGTCCTCATGTGAGCCAGTTTCTTTGTAGCGCTTCATGGTTTTGGCCACTGCACTTGGGGACACTTTCAAAGTTTTCCCAATTTTTCAGACTGACTGACCTTCATTTCTTAAAGTAATGATGGCCACTCGTTTTTCTTTCCATAATACAAATTCTAAAACTCCATTCAGTAGGACTATCAGCTGTGTATCCACCTGACTTCTGAACAACTCAACTGATGGTCCCAACACCATTTATAAGGCAAGAAATCCCACTTATTAAACCTGACAGGGCACACCTGTGAAGTGAAAACCATTTCAGGTGACTACCTCTTGAAGCTCATCAAGAGAATGCCAAGAGTGTGCAAAGCAGTAATCAAAGCAAAAGGTGGCTACTTTGAAGAACCTAGAATATAAGACATATTTTCAGCTGTTTCACACTTTTTTGTTAAGTATATAATTGCACATGTGTTAATTCATAGTTTTGATGCCTTCAGTGTGAATCTACAATTTTTATAGTCATGAAAATACAGAAAACTCTTTTGGTCTGTACTGTATCATCATTTTTAACAGGTTTCTATGGGGCCTCCAAGGTAAAGACCTGATGGATCAGATGCCACCAGATGTGTACATAGGATATTCATTATATCCCAACCCTAGTTTCACCCAGTCCATTCATTCACCTATAAACAATGGCTGGGATTTAGGAGGCGGAGCTGTTGGATAATGACAGATGCTTATGTAGACTGGGATCAGTGACAGTAAGTAGTATACATGCTAACCTTCTGAGGATGCATATGTTTTTGGGCTATAGGTTCATGTAATGACAGACATCATGTCTAAATTAAGATGGGTAACTACAGTATGCACATTTATTGAATTATATCTTATAGTGACCCTGAGCTACATCCCCTATTAGAAACCATTTACAATTCTACAGGTTTCAATCCAGAATTATCTCAGGGTATTCTCATTTTGTGTTACAACATATCACATGGATATGCCATAATGTTATTATCATATAGGCTCTGACCTCTGGACTTCCAGCCAACCACAAGACTGAAGAGAGAGATTTTTCTTGGGCTTTTATTCCTTGCCCTCACGGCCATGTACCAGCCAGTAAGTAACGGCATATCCTAGCACATTGAACAGGGGCAAAAAACCTTTAAACCATTTCTGCCCCTTTATGTAATAATACATGATGTGGCTCAGGCACTATCACAGTGATCGCACAGGTTTAGAAGTTGTGTCTGTGCGATCCCTGCAGAATCAGCGGTGATTGACAGCCCAGGATCAAGGAAACCTCTGATCCCGGCTATTGACCGTGGTATCCAGATGGCTAAACATAGGAAGGGGACTGTTTCTGTCACCCTATCCACAAGCCACAATGCAATGTAATGTATTTTTATATATATATATATTTCAACTGCTAACTTGTAGAGAAAAAAACTACTTGGTCCAGTTCAGGGGCGTAACTACCGGGGTAGCAGTGGTAGCGACTGCCACAGGGCCCGGAACATTACGGGGCCCGGAGCCCTGTGGCAGTCGCTACCGCGAACCCCACAATCACTGCTATCGTTATACTCCGGGGTCTTTTGAGACCCCGGAGTATAACGATAGGGGGCCCAGGGGAGGTGAGCGAACATAAAAAACACCGTAACTCACCTCTCCGCCGCTCCGCAGGCTTCGGGCCTGTTTGGTGACGTCCCAGACGTCAGCCGACGTCATTATGCGTCGCGACGCCGGCCTGGATCGCGCGAGATCCGGTCCGAAATTGAAGATGGCCGAAGTAGCGCACGGGAGTGCACCGGAGCGAGGAAGAGGTAAGTTGGAGTGTTTTGAAAAGACCCCAGAGTATAATAATCGTTCATGGGTGGTCCACTATGGGGCATAATACTGTGTGCAGGGGCCACTATGGGGCAAACTACTGTGTGCAGGGGCCACTATGGTGCAAACTACTGTTTGCAGGGGCCACTAAGGGGCAAACTACTGTGTGCAGGGGCTACTATGGGGCAAACTACTGTGTGCAGGGGCCACTATGGGGCAAACTACTGTGTGCAGGGGCCACTATGGGGCAAACTACTGTGTGCAGGGGCTACTATGGGGCAAACTACTGTGTGCAGGCGCCACTATGGGGCAAACTACTGCATGCAGGGGCCACTATGGGGCAAACTACTGCGTGCAGGGGCCACTATGGGGCAAACTACTGTGTGCAGGGGCCACTATGGGGCAAACTACTGTGTGCAGGGGCCACTATGGGGCAAACTACTGTGTGTCGGGGCCACTATGGGGCAAACTACTGTGTGCTGGGGCCACTATGAGGCATAATACCGTGTGCAGGGGCCACTATGGGGCGGCGGGTTGGGGTGGGCCCATGTCAAATGTTCGCCTTGGGGCCCAGCCATTCCTAGTTACGCCACTGGTCCAGTTGTCTCATTTATGTCACAGAGATTACATAGCAAGTTGTGCTAAAATCTTCTTCATGGGTATCTAATCTCTGTTGGTAACTGTAGATGTTATGTCTTTGGCACTCACAAAAAATAAAATCACTGACTCAACACTTCTGACAGTATATCTAGAGCATCAAGCTAATTTTCTGAGATTTGCAAGGTGTTGAATCCTCCCCTTTATAGAGACAAGCTGCAATCACACGTCTTAGTGTTGTCTCGAGCTGTATCACATCCTGTTACCTAGGGCTGTTTATGTCTGCGGTGTAATATGGCACCTCTTACATTTAAATAGTTCACATTTTCTTCATTTCATTCATAATGATTCCTGAGTCATGAGCACACAGACTGAGAATCAGAACACCATCAGAAGTTGGAGGCATACGGATTGAACATGAAGTGCCCAGAAACATGCCAGCTGTAAGACTATGTTCAAGTGATGTGTGCCGTAAATGGATCTGTGTTCATGCAGGCAATCTGTAATTATGGAAAAATCTCCATGGAGCCGTAGCTGACATTTCAAAGTAGTAACTTTAATATCTTCATAGTTTTCCTCTAGTTTTTTGGTTTAGGTCACATTTCATGCAAGCTATCCAGCTCTATAATTATATAATATATACAGTATATATATATATGTATATTTATATATATATCACAAGTTTGAATAGAGCATTGATCAAGCATGCACGCTCCCACTCTTTTCGAAGTCTATGATCACTGACAAAAACCACTGAGTGCTGCTCCTTGCAGCACTTGAGAGATGACTGACCCCTTACTAGTAGTTTTTGAGGGACCACTACTGATCTAACATTTATCACCTACTTAATGGATAAGTGTTTTAGCTGGGCTACTGCTTTAAACCATGCTGTAAAATAGTAGTCATTTTCCTAAGAAAAATCTGAGCACCAATGCTTTTACAGATTAAGTGATGGTTACTCTGGTCTCCACAGGAGTATGGAGTTAAAGAGGTTATATGAGGGAAAAAAAAGTTGGAATAGCACACTTACTACACAGCTGTACTGGATAAGCAGCTGTACTTATATAGATGAGGCCCCATATGTTAGATTTGGAGAGTGCACCCGGTTGCCAGAATTTCTGCACTCAGCTTCCTAAATCAGTAATATAAGTGAATAAAAGAACTGTGCAATATATCTTATTAAAGAAAAAATACTTTTTTTCTCCACTTAGCAGGTTAGCACCCCCACTCCTCTTGATTCTAAACTGGTCATACCCTTTGCTTGAAAGACAAGACAGATAATTACAGTCATGGCCAAAAGTTTTGAGAATGATACAAATATAAATTTTTACAAAGTCTACTGCTTCAGTTTTTCTAATGGCAATTTGCATATACTCCAGAATGTTATAAAGAGTGATCAGCTTAACAGCAATTACTTGCAAAGTCAATATTTGCCTAGAAAATGAACTTTATCCCCCAAAACACATTTCAACATCATTGCAGCCCTGCCTTAAAAGGACCACCTAACATCGTTTCAGTGATTGCTCCATTAACACAGGTGTGGGTGTTGATGAGGACAGGGCTGGAGATCAATCTGTCATGATTAAGTAAGAATGACACCACTGGACACTTTAAAAGGAGGCTGGTGCTTGCCATCATTGTTTCTCTTCTGTTAACCATGGTTATCTCTAAAGAAACACGTGCAGTCATCATTGCACTGCACAAAAATGGCCTAACTGGGAAGAGTATTGCAGCTAGAAAGATTGCACCTCAGTCAACAATCTATCGCATCATCAAGAACTTTAAGGAGAGAGGTTCCATTGGTGCCAAAAAGGCTCCAGGGTGCCCAAGAAAGACCAGCAAGCGGCAGGACCGTCTCTTAAAAGTGTTTCAGCTGTGGGATCGGGCTACCAGCAGTGCAGAACTTGCTGAGGAATGGCAGCAGGCGGGTGTGAGTGCATCTGCACGCACTGTCAGGCGGAGATTCTTGGAGCAAGGCCTGGTCTCAAGGAGGGCAGCAAAGAAGCCACTTCTCTCCAGAAAAAACATCAGGGACAGACTGATATTCTGCAAAAGGTACAGGGAGTGGACTGCTGAGGACTGGGGTAAAGTCATTTTCTCTGATGAATCCCCTTTTCCATTGTTTGGAACATCTGGAAAACAGCTTATTCGGAGAAGAAGAGGTGAGCGCTACCACCAGTCTTGTCTCATGCCAACTGTAAAGCATCCTGAAACCATTCATGTGTGGGGTTGCTTCTCAGCCAAGGGAATCGGCTCTCTCACAGTCTTGCCTAAAAACACAGCCATGAATAAAGAATGGTACCAGAATGTCCTCCAAGAGCAACTTCTCCCAACCGTCCAAGAGCAGTTTGGCGCTCAACAATGCCTTTTCCAGCATGATGGAGCACCTTGCCATAAAGCAAAGGTGATAACTAAATGGCTCAGGGAACAAAACATAGAGATTTTGGGTCCATGGCCTGGAAACTCCCCAGATCTTAATCCCATTGAGAACTTGTGGTCAATCATCAAGAGACGGGTGGACAAACAAAAACCAACAAATTCAGACAAAATTAAAGCATTGATTCTGCAAGAATGGACTGCTATCAGTCAGGGTTTGGTCCAGAAGTTGATTGAGAGCATGCCAGGGAGAATTGCAGAGGTCCTGAAGAAGAAGGGTCAACACTGCAAATATTGACTTGCTGCATTAACTCATTCTAACTGTCAATATAAGCTTCTGTTACTCATAATATGAATGCAATTCTATTTCTGTATGTGATAAAAACATCTGACAAACACACATAAAAACCAGAGGGCAGCAGATCATGTGAAAATATAATATTTGTGTCATTCTCAAAACTTTTGGCCATGACTGTACATGCTGCCATAGAAGTTTATGGAGAGGAGGAGGATGGAGGAACTAATAGAAGGAGACAAAGGAACACACAGAAACCGCGCTAAAAATTCCAGCGATATATATATATATATATATATATATATATATATATATATATATATCTTTTATTATTTGTTAGTACTTCTTTATAATGTCCTCCATGCTAATGCTGGTTAAAGAATAAGATCTCCTTTTCCAGTCGTGTGCTGTGTATGGGAGACATCATAGCTACTAGTCTCCACCCACCAGCTCAGGGAGGACAGAGAGCTGGAGATAAAGCCTACAGAGGGGAAAACTGCTACAAAATGCAGAATACAAGTGATATAATTACCAGAATAGTGTTATTCCTCATGTACAGACATCTTATTCTGAAAACTCAACTGAAATGACAGATACACATTAAATTTAATATTCCTGTTATATAAGGTAATCTCAGGTTTTCCGAACTGTAGTTTAATCCATTGATTCCACAAGGCCAGTGTACAGTTACTGCCACCAGCCACAATTATACGCATCAGTCTACTCTAATCATTAGCACAAGAGCCTGCAGTGTCTGACTGTACCCTTCAGGGGTAGTATTGAATCTGTCGCTGAACGTTAATGCAAATATCTTGAGAAACACTTAGACTCTACTTCAGCTCTTCTCAAACCTAACAAGGTTTCTTTGTGAAATACCCATTATTTCTATGGCATTATGGAAGAGAGGCAAATGCAGAGTCCTTGAGAGAAGCTATATAGCGCGTTCATCATTATGTATAGTGCAGCAAGCAATTCTGGAAGTAGCATCTAAATGAGCCTGTCCCAGTGTATAATGATCTGCAGTGTCGTGGACCTTTTGTTCACTTGAGCTTCCCTTTTCTGAGCTGGGTCATATGTTGATTGGCTGATTGTAAACTACACTTATAAAAGTTCTAGCCAAAGTCTCTTCTCACAATGAGGAGAGATTATAGAAGCCCTACTTGTGTTTCACAGGGAAAGACTGCAAGCAAGATATCAGTTTTTTTGTCTGGAGAAATCTGGGGCTAACCTTGCACCTAGTGCTCAGACAATGGTCCGCTTTGTATTAATTGCAATGTTTTTCAGCACTAAAATTATTCTGTGACCCAGATTCTGCAGGCTACAGTCAAATAACCCTGAACTGTAAGAGGAGTGCAGGGGTCAAGCCGGGAGCTTTGCTGTGTGAAAAAAAAAGAAAGTAGGGCAAGTGTTCACATAACAACATGATGCACTTTGTATATTTTTGCTATAATATAATATTATTGTATGGTTAACACTTGATTTTATCTAAACATTCAGCTATATATCATTGAACGGTTATTCACTTTCAGACTACAGACTTCAGAAAGTGAAATGTATAGTAAGTAGCTGCCTAGTCTAAAGGAAGTCTACCACCACCAAAATCGTTTCTAAATCTGTTATATACTGTTGTATGGGCTGTTAGTGGCATAGTGAATATACCTTTGTATGTGTACAAGTTCAGTCTTGCTGCTAAGAAAATCAACTTTTCATTCTTATGCAAATTAGCTGTTTGATGCACCCAGGGGGTGACCCCCGGATCAGCCACAGCACCTATTTTCCCTGGTGGTCACCATACATCAGTACCTGTCAATGTTTAGGTTAGGGGCAGTGCTGGGTAGAGATCTCAGGCAAAAATTGGTATTTTTGCAGGTGAAACCGCATTCCAGGTGCAGGAACAGCTCATTTCCATATGTATTAAACATTGATTTTCTTGGCAGACAAACTGCATTTTGACACAAAAAGATATGTTAGCAACACCACTAACAGCCCCTTCACCCAGAGGCGTAACTTGAAGCTCCTGAGCCCCGATGCAAAATCTTTTTGACATTTAGAATAGTGCTATATTTTATATGGCAGAGGGAATTCTAGGGCCCCCTCAAGATCCAGAGCTTGGTAGCAACTGCTACCGCTGCACCCCTTATAGGTACGCCCCTGCTACAACAGCATATAATTGGTTTATAAGAGATTGTGGTGGTAGTAGACTGCCTTTAAAAAAGTATTAAAATAGTACTTAAAGAGGATCTTTCACCATTTCCAATTTTTTGCACCCTTTATTAGGAGCTGATTTCAGCACAGTTGGAAAACCCTCACTGTCCCTGAGCAATTGGTACTGTGAGTTTCAGCGCCAAATATGTTAATTAGACATATTGCCAGCTAAGCAGTCCTGAGCTGGAGCAGACAATATAGTACCACCCATCTGACAGTAAACAGCCTAATTAGCATATCGAGTGCCACCTGTTGCTCAGGAATGGTAGGGGCTAGAGAAAAAATTCCAACTCTACTGGAATCAGAGGACTGAGAGTCGGTGGAGAAGGTGAAAGGTTTTCTTTAAATAATCACTGTTGTTTCAACAAACTTTAACTTTAAATTAATAGTAGGGGCAATTTTAAGAAACTTTGTATTATATCTTAAAAGAGAGAAATACTTCATTTGGCAACATCAGGCTATTTTCCTACTCCCCTCTCTCTGCTAAACTGACTTTCACTCTGAAATCACTGTTACATCCATCTCAAGATGGACTGCAGGTCACAAGATCCAGACTACTCATGTATATAGAGGTCTAGTTCACATTCTTGTGAAACTTACATCATAACACTCCAACACAGCAGCCTTGACATCTCCTATAAAAAATGGATGAAAAACTATAAACCAACCGCATCTACTTTGTTACTAGTATTAAATTTATAGGTACACTGGATATATAGTTTAAGGGTTATATGCTACAATACTTGAGGTAGCCAACCTATCGTGTAAAGGGCTTATCACACCTATTTTTAGTATCTCTTGTGTGGCAGGCATGTAGCCAACCCCAATAAGCAAATAAACGCAATAAAACATATTTTATACATCTTTACTAAAGCTTCATAAAATATATCAATGTATATTCATCACACAACAGACAGAAGGTAAAGCACCCCCCAAAATATACTCAATTCAACCTGAGTGATTCTGTAATCATATGGTGTACATATAAAGGGCTATCTGCTCCAAATGAGATACTTTCTAGTTCCCATAGCCACCTACCAGTGTCACTAAATCTACATTATATATGCAGTATATTACAGCTAGTATTAGTAATAGTGTATACATAATGGGGAAGGTAAATCAATAAACAATAATCATACAGACAATGGAGGAATACACGCCCAACGCGCATTTCACCACTGGCATTGTCAAGGGAATACTTGAGCTAGGTAGCAATACATAGGGATCAAAATTACTCAGTGCATCCTTCTAAAAAACAATAATCTCTCAAATCACAAGAAACACGTTAAGCTGGTCATTCCCCTGTCAGCCTTGTTGTGCACATTGGTTTCAGGTGTCTATGCAGAGTCCATTTTCTGATGGTCACAGATTTTTGACTTTTTTTTTTGGTATTTAGAGTATATTTCCATGGCCGTCTTGCACCTGAGGGGCTGCCGTTTTCACAGATCCCCCATATATTTCTGTGTAAGGAGGGATCTGTGAAAACAGCCACAATTAAGATATAACCTATATTTTGATGGTCCGTGACCACGGACTGTCAAAATAATAGTCATGAGAATAGCCCCAATTCACTGACTGTGAAATTAAAGCTGCTGTGTGATGTCCTTTAAAAAACAAGACGTCCCACAGCCAGTTTTCACTGAATGTAACCTTAGGCTGTATTCAAATGATGGCCGTCTTTAAAAAAAAAAGAAAAGAAAAAAAAAAAGAGAATGAACCATCTTACAGGTTAGTCGAAAAAAATGACATGTTCTGTCTTTGTTCATTTTGCTGGCTACACACTGTGCTCTGAAGTGACAGCACAAAGCTGTCTACTCAGCACTATAAGAGATATTCTTAGTATCTTGCAATTGCTCTTTTTGCTTCATTTAATTTTACAATTAGTAAGTATGAAAAAGTCTCCGTTTTCTTTAAAAGTCATTGATCACTTGTTATGATGTCAAACTATAAGGTGTAAATTCTTTTGATGAATTGTTTCCACTTGATAGAACACCATATTCTGAACTTGTAATGCACTTCTCTTACAACTATAGGCACAAAGCTTAACAATGGAATACAAAACTGTTCAAAAAACAATCCGTGCCCTAAAAATATCTAATAAAATGGTTGCAGTGCTTATATGGTGATCTAAAAAAATCTTACAGTGTTCTATTATTCAATATATGCATATGTATTAGGGGGGCAAGGAAGTACTTGGAAGTCTTGGTTGGACATTTCTAGCAATGCAATGTCACATTGTCTTGCTGGAAGATTCCATCTGCTCCAGGGAAGACCGCATATATAGGTGTACATGATCTGCAAGGTTGGATTCATACCAAAATCAGTTGAGAGTGCCTTCCACATGGTTGCCTGGGCCCACAGAATGCCATGAAAAAATTGCACAGACCATAACTTTGCCACCACCAGCTTGTGTTCTTCCAGCAATGTTTGCAAGACGTTTGCTCTCTGATGTTTCTCGACTGACACACCTAGGTCCATCTGTTCGATAAAGCAGACTCAGCGTGGTCTAATTCTGATACTGCCATGCAAATTAAAGCCTTTTTTCTAAAGCACCTTTGTTAGCATAGGTGTATAACTTTTCATTTTACAATGCCTTTCCTTTATTTACAACTGCCCATAAAAATGTCCCCTATAGTCATCTACTAATACATGGTTCGGCCAGTTAAGTAATGGAGTCCCACAATCTTTAACTTTGTTTAGCTCCACCATTTTGACCTAAACTCTCTTGGATCATCTAATGCCACTTTATGTCATTTCCTGTTTATAATAAAATGACAATATTTTAACCCTAATCCACAAAGCTATGTTAAAGATGCTTCTTTCCTCCACTTCCTCACTAACATTTATCCCATGCAACTTCTCTGGTTGTGATCTTCTCCTAATCACTTCCTATCACTGTCATATCCAAGATTTATTTTGATCGCTCTTTTCTATAATTTTGTTTCTCCTGCCACTCTCCAACCCTCCGTTCCTGAAAGTGCAAAAACTCTTCTCTTCTGTCCTTCTGACAGTTTTGTAACCTGTCTATTAAAAACAATTAAAGTATAGTCTACTACCGAGTTACAGCTACCAATATGGAGTCTGGTCCTTCCGATTCAGGCAAAATAGTCACTTAAAATTATACAAATTCCAGAGCTGCAAAGAACTGAAAATTACAATTCCTCAATAATATAGTCTCAATGGTGTATATGTGTTGGTTTAACCCTGGAACTATAGGCATAAAAGGAACATGCGTGTGTTTACCACTCTTTGATTTCTTGATCACTATCCATGCTGATGAGTCCCGTGTCCTCATCTTCAGTGTCAGCGCTTTGTATCACAAATATCCTCATCCTCAAACTCCTCAGAAATCCATAGCAGTCCTGGCATATTAGAGCACAGCTCCTATCATGTGCCTCATTGCGGCTTTCCAGACTAGTATAACCAGGTTACTCATCAGTATGGATAGTGATTATGAATGGTGTTGTTTGTATGCCCATAGCCAGCACCTATATACCTTCAACACTATATTATTAAGGACTAATGACTATTCAATTTATTGAAGTTCATTTTATACTTTCCCTTGACAAGGCAGCAGTTCCTTGCCCACTACCCACATATAGTACCTATCTCTTTTAATTCCTTTGTTCTGCTGCTTTATTTTTCCAGTTATTCTATGGATATCAAGCGGCACTGTTTTGATTTTTAAAGGCGTTTTTCTGAGATATCCAAAATGTGGCCAAATGCAAGGGCTATAATAAATATCAAAAGAAACCAATATTCACCCATTTGACCCCCCTCCTATCCAGCCCTACAACTCTGGTGCACCCTGCCAGTTTTTGTTTACTTGGTTCCCTATGACCACTGCAGCCAGTTATGGTGTTCAATGGTTTTGTGCCATACTGGAGTAAGTAATACCTGAAATCTACTCCAACCTCTTGCTGCAGTAGGTTTCAGTATCTGGTGCACGGATCATGCTAGTTACTAAGAGAACAGACTAACATAATGTGTAAAACACTGGTGTTAATGAATGTGCCCATAGACCAGTGGGGAGCACCAGAATGGCAGGGCTGGAGCTGCAGAAGATTAGCTAAGGGTGGGTTCACACCTGCGTTCAAGTCCGTCCGTTGCCAATCCGAGTGAAAATCTCGGCGAACGGGATTGGCATCGGATACAGATCGGTCAGCGACGCATTGGTTAAAAACCCATTCATTTGAATGGGTTTTTAAAGCAATGCGAGGGTGTCCGATTGCACCCTCTGCGCTGCGAAGCCATTTTTTTTCCTCGGACACGAAGTCCTGCGTGTCCGACTTTGTTTCCGAGGAAAAAAAAGGATTCGCAGCACAGAGGGTGCAATCGGACACCCTCACATTGCTTTAAAAACCCATTCAAATGAATGGGTTTTTAACCAATGCGTCGCTGACCGGTCTGTATCCGATGCCAATCCCGTTCGCCGAGATTTTCACTCGGATTGGCAACGGACGGACTGGAACGCAGGTGTGAACCCACCCTCAGTTAGGCTGCAGTCACACTAATGCTGGATGACCATTCGGGGACTCCATCCCCCATTCTGCTTAAAATATGCGGAATGCAAGCAGGACTTTTCTCTTTGCTGATTTCAGCCGGAAACTGGGCAGAAACCTGGTGGACCCCATTATAGTCTATAGACTCAAGTAGACCCGAAGAACGGAAACACTAGGTGTGAACCTAGCATCAGCATTTTTGTTTTGTTTCCTTTGGTCCCTTTAAGTCATGTATTACATTGGAAGGTGTCATAAAATAAAAGTGATACATAATAACAATACTGTTTGATAGAAGTAATCCTAAAATCTATCGATTATTATGCTATTCATATGACACAAGCTTTTATTAATGGATATACTTTCACAAATATGCCGGATTAGATAGATCGTAGTTGTAATAGTAATGCAAACATACTATACATAAAATAAAAATAACTATGCATAAGATATCATAGAAATGCCTTCCTTGTGTCTCATTTATTGCAGGATCTCTCCATGGTGCTGACTGCAGACATAAGTTTCCATCATTGCTATTAACCCTTTATTATCCGCCACTGCAGAATGTATTCTGTCTTCTGGCCATTATTAAAGCTAAAGAACAACATTAGGTTTTATATAACTTTGCTATTTTTATCTGTTTGCTGTTTCATAGGGCTCTGGTGCACATTGTGCCAAAGCTGTGAAGGAAAGCAGACTTATATTTTGATCTGCATTAACCTTGTCTCT
Source organism: Leptodactylus fallax (assembly GCA_947044405.1). Classification (NCBI taxonomy): domain Eukaryota; kingdom Metazoa; phylum Chordata; class Amphibia; order Anura; family Leptodactylidae; genus Leptodactylus; species Leptodactylus fallax. The sequence goes on along the minus strand of CAMRHE010000077.1, from coordinate 5,296,183 downwards.
GCTGACTGAAACTTAAGAAGTCTCACACTATTGAATGCAATAAGAGAGATAATGAAGTCTTTCAGTCTTTTAACTAAATAAATAATCTTTGTGCTCTATATAGATATAACATAAATAATATAAGGATATTAAAATTCGGAAGACTGTTCATACAGACGGTGCTGCAGTTATCTAATGTAAAGCTAGGGCCATACACTGCAGTTTATTAAGGCTGTCAGGACTGGTGATGGCTGTAAAAGAGCCACGCTAGCCTTAGGCTTCCTCCGAGCCGGTCATTGGCATCAGTTTTGAAACAATAGGCTCAAAAATATGGGTTCTTCTGTTAACCCATATATCTTGTTCAATACATAGCAGATATAAAAACTGATAACAATCATAGAATAAATCTACCAAAGCAAATCTAAAATAACTTTTAATACATATATGTAAAATAAACAGACCACAAATAAATACACCTAACAAAGGGGCTGATACAAGGGCAGTAATGAAAAGCAGTGGCTGGAGTACATTTCTGGTTTGCATGGCGTATTACTCTACTTTATCGGGGGCCACCATGGTTGTTTGCCACTGCTTTTCTTTTTTTCATCTAATAGGGCATATCTAATCAGTGTAAGGTATAGTCTTATCACCTGAACCTTTCAGTTTAGTAAGCATGTGTATTCCAATAATAAGCCTGTGGGGAATATTATATTTCTTGTTGTTGTGTATTATTATTATTATTATTATGCTCACTGGTGTAGCGCCATCATATTCCGCAGTGCTTTACAGACATTGTGGTCACTGTCCCATATAGGGCTCACAATCTATATTCCCTATCAGTATGTCTTTGGAGTGTGGAAGGAAACTGGAGTATCTGGAGTACACCCACGCAAACACAGAGAGAACATACAAACTCCTGGCAGGATTTGAACCCAGGACTCCAGTGTTGCAAGGCTGCAGTGCTAACCACTGAGCCACCGTTGTTGCCCTATGACTTCATCATTAGACTACAGGATGCTATTCGTTGCTGTCTGTGGTCTATTGTACATAGTATTGTCACCCAGACGGAATCTTTGCTCCAGACACTTCTAGGTTAGGTTCACATCTGCATTCGCATTTCCAGTGTTCTGTTATAGGTACAGAAACCTGTAAATGACAGCAGTGCAGGATCCCTCATACGATAGACCCAAACAGCGCCCAACCTGACATAATGGCACTCATCAGGTTCCATCATGGCATCCGACATTATACTAGAAGATATAATAAGAACGCTGCATGCTGCACTATTTTTTCCAGTGAAAATGACTGAATTTGTGCCTAAGGAGTAGAGCCTCCAATGCATATGTTAAAGGGGTTATGCAGGGAAAATAAAGCTTACCAGTACATTTCCTGCACTGGATAAACCTTATTAATAATATGTAAGTAGGTCTCCCAGAGCCCAAATTACTACATTTCCAGAACCTGCGGGTGGGGGCCTGAAGTCTGTGCACATTGCTTCCCCTGCTGAAGCTTTGGCTCTTTGTGACATCACCGACTCTGCTATACTCCTGCAGCAAGTCCATAGAGTACAGTGGAGTTGGTCATGTGACCAAGAATCATATCGGCAGCAGAGCCAGACTTCCAGCATCCCATTCAAAGGTAATCATCGGGGCTCCAGGGCACACATATTAGTAATAAAACTTATCCAGAAGAGGGAATGCAGCTTTATTGTTCCCTGCATAATCCATTTAACATGTCCAGTGTTATTAGTTTTATTAACTGACAAATTGGAGAGTTTGCAGAAGATATGACATTTTGTAACAGAAATTGCTCCTAGTACATTTTCATTTCGAGTTTTAGAAGAGCTGGAGCCAAGAGGCAGGCAAGCTTAGCACACGAGGAACGTCTGCCAAGAGGTAAATGCAGGTCAAGCAGCAAGGAATATAGGGTTCATTGAACTCTATGAAGAATGTAGAACGCATGGTACAAATAAGCATTCAGAATGAACACTAGATGGACATGGATACGTCAGGTGATGATGGCCTTCGTCTGTGTCCAGTTCTGGGTGAACGACGTACGTTGAGTCATCTATCATCTACTGCTTTTGTTTTACAGTTATAACCTTCTTTTACTTAATATTATTATGAGCAGGAAAGTTATAACATACAAAAGAATAATATTTAAGTAAGGATGATGAATACATATTAATACTTCAGATGTAAGGACATCAGCAGTATAAAAGACTATAGCTAAGTCTGTGAATCTAGCCCCTAGGTCAGAAGGAGTACTATGTCTCATTCTGGACATGTTGCCTCTATGAAGCCACTGTGAGGTGTACAGAGACTTATAAGACCATGCTTGCCCTGCTAAGAATTCTGGGAACGAAATGTGCAAATATGCCCTCCTTGGTGGAAAAGGAAAACTTCATCCAGCACCACCTTTTGTAAGGTAGCCTTCCTAAAAGTTAGAAGCATAATCTGGGAATATAGTCGATGTTATTGCCTATTATAAGTGCAGTGCAGAGTACTGGCTGGCTGGTTGAGAGGTCCTAGACGTGGTTCAGAAGGGGTACTATGTTTCCTTAAGAAAACATTGCCTCTGCCTATAGCCCTTAGGAACATGCCAAGAAGCAAGCTAACGTTTGTTGCAAACCACCACAGAATTTCATATCATGACCTCTCAGGAAGCAAATAGTAATGTATATATTCTGAGTAAGGGACTATCATGGATCTATCTCTAGATACATATAGAGACCAAGTTTAGGACTATAAGGATAAGGCTTCACGTTGCAAAATTCAGCGGAAACGCATCAGGTTTTTTTCTGCAGCGTTTTTCATTGCATTTTTTCTGCTTTTTTTTCTCTGTGGTTTTTCTTCCCTATAATCTATAGGGAAAACCCGAGCTGTTCCGCATGTAGAATTGACATGCTGTGTTCTTCAAAAACACATGCGTTTTTGAAAACATAGCTTTTCCACAGCATTTTTTTCCCACATCCACATGTGTGGATGGGAATAGCCAGAATCTCATTCACTTTGCAAAAAATTGCATCTAAAACATCATGGTGTTTTTGAAAAAAAACACTGTGAAGTCATTCCAAGTTTGTGATAGACATACTGTCAGGTCATATTGGGCTTTCCAGTTCTAAGACTTGTGGAGGATCAGACACAGCCATCCTCTGGATCAATGTGCAATGGATTTGGAATGTCCATGGATGACAAAGGGGTAGGACGCATTTACTAATACAGGCTAAGATTTAGACAGTGTCAATGTAGACTAAGCAGTCATATTATGTCCCAGAATTATGATACTGGCTCATGCTGGATGATAAATCTGGTGCATCTATCTATCTATCTATCTATCTATCTATCTATCTATCTATCTATACCACCTTAGTTGGCCTACTTTATGTCTGAACTGGCATACATTGCCAAATGTTAAGCTCACCCCTTTGAGCTGCAGGCAAAATCCACACGATTTCTGGTGGTATTTTCTATAGTCATTTTGAAGTGGAAAATGTTCTTCTTATATATTTTCCATGATAAACTGTGACTTGATAAACTGCAGCGGCGTTTGATGGTTGATGGTAAATTACACTGGATCATCTTGATGATGAGCAGAGGGTCACTTGTATAGTCCTAGGCCCCTACTTAGAACACTTTTTTCATCTGTTAGACAGTGTTTTAGATGTAGTCACAACTTAGATGTATCACAAATATTTATAAACGGAGTGAGAAGGGACTTGGCTGGGCTGAGCTGCAAAAATCTGCTCAGTCCCCAGATTTATGTTACTTAGAAAACAAGCAGGAGGTCAAAGTAAACCATAGTAATTTATTCACAATTAATAGTACATCACAGCTCTTTATGAAGCTTCCCTGAAGTTGCTTATGAAGTGATATAAGACTTGTTAATGACGGTGCGTCACTCAAGTATTGCACCTAGGATAAATATTTAATATACTGACATGAATCAAGTGGGAATCCTCTCCAATATTTCTGCATGAATAAGATCTTGGATAATATCAGTACCATCTGGGCAATATACACTCACCTGCCACTTAGGAACCAGGCCCACATTTACAATTGTGTTTTTGAGGCTACGGTCCCACATTGCGAAATCGCAGCTTTATTTGTTGCAGATTTTGCTGCGTTTTATTTTTGAGCCAAAGCCAGGAGTGGATTGAGCAGAAGGGAGAAGTATAAGAACTTCCTATATATTTCTCATTCCTTTTGTAGCCGTTCTTGGCTTTGGCTCAAAAAACTGCAGCAAAATCTGCAACAACAAAAAAAAAGCTGCGTTTTTGCAACGTGGGGCCTCAGCCTGAAAAGTTCTGACATATTTTTTAGTACATTTTCGGGATGTGCATTTGTGATTTGTAACCAGCCAGGTTCTTTATGAATTTTCAGAAACAATTTGGGTTTGGCCAAACCCAACATTTTTGAGATTTGCCACCCACAAACCTTCGGACCCCAGAGTATAATAAGCACTGCATGTTCTTGGGGCCTTTTCCAGGCTCCTGAATGACATCAGCAGCCCCAGGGGGATCTCTGAGACATATATAGTAATGAATCTGGCACAGAAGCATGTAGAAGATACTGCAGAAATATAAAATGTCTTGCTCAGCACAAATCACCATTAAAATAGACAAAGCTGGTTAGTAAATGTGGTATCGACATCCACTCCAGATTGTAGTGTAGTATGCACTGACTGCACAAATGCATTGATGAACGTGTCTCAATTTTTCTATTCATTAGAAGAAAGGAAATTCGCACATCCATATAGGAAAGGATTCTTTATGGTTATCTCAAACTACACAAAACCCTAACCCCCCAGACTTAGGGATGCTCCTTGTCTGCAATTCCACAAAACCACCGCTATACAGTGGTCAGGGCTGCTGCGCCACCCCTATTACTTAAATAGGAGCAGTCTGCATGCATTTCCCATCCACTACAGTAGCTTCCGGTGCCGCAAAGCCCCTTTGTGTATTTTCCAACACACATTTTAGCATGATATATGGATTGTCGGATTGTCTCTCATTGCTTGTGCATGAGTTACCCACAGAATTGGTACACTAAGTGCTAGTAAAATTGCTGGAAAGAAAACTATAATTTCCAAATTAGTTTACTTTTCATTCAGCTAAAAGTAATTTTTGTCAAGAGCAATCAGAGAATTACTTTGTATGTAATTAAGTAAGTCCATTAAGTCCAAGCAGGGCCTCTAATGCAGCAAATAAATATCTAGTAGAATCTAGCTTCAATGTTTTTCTCTTAGTCAGAACTGTGGGAAATTGGCTTTCAAAGATAATGGTTTCAAGTACTTAGAAAACAAGAAATCTGCTTGGGAAAGTTATTAGAGAAGGACTGGTGTACAGACTGCACAACAACAAACTACTACAACAGTAGTTTACAGGGGCGTGACTAAAGACTCATGGGCCCTGGTGGAAATGCTTAGTTTGGACCCCCATTTGCAACTCCTCCTCATGACTGCCAGTTGCGCACCATCTGTACATTTTTGCAACATTTCACTTTCCTTCTCTATCTGGGTCCAGACCACCATGAAGACACAATCACAACTTGTCTGTACACAAGCTTCCTATAATATGCCATCTTTTTTGTGCCACAGAATCGCTCCTTGAATGTATTCTGACCAGCTGCTACTTCTAGTATTAAAAGGTTAATCTACTCTTTTCTGACAGTGAAAGGTTGTGTATCATACAATCTTCTATACCTGTTTCACTCCAGTGCACCAGAGGGCAAGGGTAATACACTTTAATCAGTCTAGTGTTGTGAGGGTGACCTGTGGGCCCCCTTGGCTTATGGACCCTGTCGTAGCTGCGACCACTAGGACCCTATAGTTATGCCAGTGGTATTTTATAACATCAGTATTGGATAATTGTGCAAACACAACCCACATATTACAACTCTTTCAGATGGCCATTGTTTTATCCTCTGTGGTGCCTCTGGGAGCCAGAGAGGATAATATAAAAAAAACAATCATGCCAGAGAAGCTTCAGAGTACAGTTTAGTCAGATACTGAACTTCCCAATGACTGTCCTTTTCTGATCTGGAAAAACGGATCAGGATCAGAATGCTGTAAAAGTTCTAACTGAAGGTCTGCATTAAAAAAATGAAGTATGTATGACCCCAGGAATTTCAATGAGTCAGTGTGCAACAAGACAATCCGACCAGAATCAGTCATCTAAAAGGGTTGTGATAGTAGTCAGTGTCAGAGATACAATGTTCTTACAATATTTTTACCTATAATATGACTAACTTATAACAAAGAGTGGGAAACTCTACAGTCTAATACCTTGGAAATAATTCTCTTTTTTATATGATTTTGTCAGTTTGTTTTTACTTTCTCCAATATGTAAAATTTTACTGTTTGTACCCAGAAACTGTCAGCAAGCTGCTGTCAATGGATCCGTATATCAGACTAAGTGCATTTGATCTCATGTGTATGAGCATAACTGGGATCTGGATAAGCATAAAATATTGTGGCGCATTTACAAAGTGTGGGCTTGGTACAGTATTTCAGATCTGTCTTGCATGAAATCTAACAGAGTACTTTTGTCAGTAGGATCTAGGTCTAAGAGCCCATTTAGATGACCAGGTAGGACCAACCGCACTTCATCTGAAGTGAATTTACAGCACCATAATGATTTATGATGCTCTGAGTATCCAGACAATTGTGTCTCTACCATCTGAAAGAATGATATAAGCCGCAGTAGTTCAAGAGCTGAAATCACTATGAGACTAAGGCCGCACGTAGTGGGCTGCAGCCAAAAAGTTCTGCGGGAAAAATCGCGGCAAAAATGCATTGCAGTTTTTCCCACAGTGCTTTTCACAGAAAGTCTGCAGAGTTTTCCTCTGCGGACTTTCTGCTTCCATTATACCTATAGGGAAACCACCAGCGTTTCTGTAGGTATAATTGACATGCACTTTTCTGGGATTGTGTTTTTGCCACAGCGTTTCCACTACGTGTTCAGGCAAGATGCAGTTGGTCTGGAAAATGCAGTCATCACTTGGAACAAACAGGGCCTTCTGAATGAGCCCTTAGGAACTCCTTAAATCCCACTCCACTACTGCTTATTAACACCTGGATACTTAATGGAATTTCAGGGCATGGTATAATGTAATTTGGGTACAATCCGTACAAAAATAATGCCTTATTGTAAGAATGCTAAATGTTACATTTATTTAAATATCTGTTCTCTATAAACTACTATGTGCAGAAATCCGGATTTCCATTATAATACACTATCAAATCTTTGCAAAATTTTCTTTTATACATAACAATAGTAGTAAAAGACTGAACTACTTGCTAGAGTGTTCACAGCTTTCTATACCAGATGCTATTTAGATACAGAGGTTTCCAATATAGTGCTATATAGTATACTTTACTGTGACAAATTGCATGCAGTAAAATTTCATAATTTTCTATCTGGAAAATGCATGAACATTACAAGAAGCAAACAAATTTTTAGGGATGTAGCTGTAGTAGTCAGAATTACAGAGAAATTATCCATATCTGCTCTAAGTGTAGTCAGATGTATAGCTATAGGGAGATGCAAAGGTAGCACTACTGTGCCCTAGACTCTGAGGGGGCCCCTAAAATGTCCCTCTGCCACATAAAATATGCCACTATTTTAAATTGCACATGGTAGGTAGGGGGCCCATAACAGATTTCACACTGGGGCCCAGGAGCTTCAAGTTATGCCTCTGAGTAGGGTAGCATGCGATAAAATATTCCTGGCACTAGGACACACTGCTAATGCATAGAATTGGAAGCTGGAACTGATAGCGTTTAGCGCTCACCTAATGACAGCCATTGTGAATACTTCCAACATGGTCCTGCAACAGGACATGGTCTACATTGAAACCAAATTACTTTTGTTATATGGCCTGAGTACACTGGCCTACCTTTACTAAGATGATCGATCCTCTTTTCTGGTATACAGTAGTTAGTGCAGAAATTTTGTCACATCTCCTTTTAGACACATTTATCAGATTTAGGATCCTCCAGTGTTGGCCTTTATAAACATCAAGCTGACACAGATGTTACATCTGCAGTCCATGTGTCTTAATAGTGTATTCACTTCTACTGAAGAATGGACCGCAGGGAGGGACAATTACCGTACTTCACTGGCGCCATGGTCATGAAGAGGCAGAATACAAGCATTACACTATCTGAATATTAAGGACACCTGCACTATTCACTAATAGTGTCTACTCAGAAGCTATTAATGTAACTTCCTCAGCAGACTAGCAGAATCTTCCGTCCTCCATCAGCACAAAGAAGGTACAAAAAAATATTCTTGTCTCCTATCTAGTGATGGCGGAGAAGAAAATCAAGATCAGCATTAAAAACCTTGGGACACAATGAAACCAAGAATGCTGTCTGGGTGAATTTGTGACCGAATCACCATTAAAGAGGACCTGTCATCTCTCCTGACATGTCTTCTTTAGTAAATACTTGCATTTTGCATGAACAGCAATTCTGAGGTATCTTTTTGTAGAAATATGAAATGTATGCTTCCTCTGTTATTCCACCTAAAACAGTGCAATAATGTTAGATATAGATGTTATTGTCCCTCTTCTGAGGAATAGGTTATGGCCTTACATGGTCTGAATTCCCCCCTCTCATAAGGGAAATGTAATAATTGTCATTTTATTAATACATTAACATTAGATGAAGCTGGAAATAAGCGATAACCCAGTATAACTTGGTGTCCAAATGAATTTACATGTCTGAGTATGTGTGTAATAGCCTCAGGCACGGACACAACACCCCAAGTTATGCCAGCCTACCCAATGGGAGTATCAGGGCTGCTGACTGCCTGCTACTTCAGTGCTTCTAGATGTTACAGCCAAATAAGAACACCAACATTCACTGGTCATGGTTTCACTGGGCACTTTACTTGAAGTAGTTTTTAGGTACAGTTTAAGGAGTTTCACAGCAGCTTCATAGAATGCAGGAACACAGACGATTGGCCACAGTACCAGAGCAGACTCCAACTCAACTCCCCAAAATGCACAGGAAAATCCCCAACATAGGGATTTTTCCCACCCAGATGTGACAGAAAATGTCAAGGCACAGCGTACCTGAGCTGTACCATGGGAAGTGTGAAAAAAATACCGCCTGCAGCTCAGCCAATAAGCTCAACAGAGTTCTGCCTATGTTGAAATCATTGCACTGCCTATTATCTCTAGAATGTACCAGAACAATAAGTCTTATCAGTTAAAGTGACAGCAACATACATACATACATATACACATACAGTACATTGCAATGATGAGTCATCAACATATTAGCATTAGGGAACCATACAATACACAGCAAACACATAGAGCACAAACACATGCAAACAATGATGCAAGGCCTATCTTCAGAGGGGACTTCTACAAGTCCAACATATAAGACTATAACTGTGGAAGGAGGTGGCTTCCACCACCAAACATGCCCTCCTGCAGGCACCGCTTGGTGTCCCTGACGACCACTCCAAATAACAGGAACAAAAAGGCAAAACACCCTGACCACATACTAATTCCCTATCTGCTGGGAACCACCTCTACCCACAGCTCACTAACTCAGTCACTCTGAACCAGCTTGCACCTGACCTACAGTCCATGCATGACTCCTATATTGCTGAAGAAACCACATGGGACTACTTACACGTGGCACTGGCACTTTCCTCAGTCACCATAAGTACTAGCACTATACCCATCAGTTGGTCACTTTCTCTACTGATTGGCTATCATTCAGGTGTCTACCACCTGTTTCTGGATCTTGATGGAAAGTCCCCTGTCTCAAGACCCACTACACTTGGCCCTCAAAAAACACCACTCCCTTCCGCAAGAAAATTTCATGTTATGTAAAACAAATAACATGTTTTACAGTTAACAGCTCAACTTGATAAGAACTTGTATATGGCAAGTCCTCTCAAGCTCCTCTTGAGGATAACTTTTCTCTTTGGTCCTCCAACAGTTATTCTTCCTCTGCGGACTCCAGACTCTTCTTGTACGTTCTTGGCCTACATAGCTGCCACCTCTTTAGACAAACAGGGATGGACCCAAATGAATGTCTTCCAATGCTGAACTCCTCTCCCCAACTCTGGCCAACTTTATCTCTATGTTCTCTAGTGTCACCTCTTATTTGGTATCCACCAACTCTGTATCAAGGTTATCCAGGCAAACGTCAATATGGACCTCTATCTCTTTCTTCAGGATCACATGGTGGACACCATAGGGACAAACGGTATGCAGTTTGGGAGTGGCTTCAATAACATAATATGTGGTAGGAATTCATTTTGGATAAAAGTTATGTTGGGGCAAGCACAGTCAGTAAAATTGAAAAGAGACATATGTCCATAAAGTTCAACCTAGGGATGGTTGATGATGTGGATGAAGACGTTTGACTAACACGGGTATGACTAATAAATTCTGAAATTCTATATTGTTGCAAACAGGTCAATGTGGTTTCTGTTACTGTGGGGTGTGAAAGACAGGAACCCAGCCACTAGATAGTAGGATGCAATATTTTTTGTTTATTAGCAGTGGGCCCACTTGCCTGCCCCCAGCTCCCCTGTGCAGCTGTATAGATTAGACATATAGTATCTTTACCACTGACATTAAGAATACATGTATACAAGTGTATCACACATGGTTATGCCCAGTAAATGTTACTGGACCTCATATTGTTTCCGCAGGTTCCTGAGTTGTATATCTAGTCCTGTAGCAGCGCACAACAATATGATAAATTGGTGTAAATAGTCATCATGACTCATATGTAGGTTGGTTACAGTGTTTATTCTCATTGAAATATCTATGCAGATATATTTCAGTGTACTTTGCTGCATTTATAAACAGATTATGCCATAGCTTCAGCTTTAAGTGTTCCTGTGCTCGATTTGGAAACTTGAGATCCTATGTCATAATATGTCCATGGTTGTAAGGTTAATTGTCTTTCATCCAACCATTCATCCTGACCATGCCCTATGTGTTTTTATATCCTCTTTTTTTTTCCTGTCATATTTTTTGCATGACATTGTACTAAGTCTTTTATGAGTGCATGAATATGTTGAGTATAAATGCTAAATTTCATATTTCTATATTATTGTACATAAGCTTACCCTTATAGTGTCATCTTAAGTCTGCATTACTGAATGTATAAAAGTATCTATTCTTATAGATTTGTGTTGAGAAGACGTCATGCTGAATCAGAGGTGTACACGGGGGATGGTTTAACAGTTGACCCTGGCTGGACACAAGAATTATCATCATCAGGAGAGTGGCGGCTCAATGGTTACCAGGCCCTGCCAGTAACCAATAAGCATGTCGCCTATTAGCACGTCGGTTCACAATATAAGTTCACAACATAAGTATGGTTCACAATACTCACCACTGTGCCGGACTGACCACTTCTTCTCTGCTGCTGGCTCTGCTTTAACATTGTGCGTTGGCGTCGGAGCAAAGAAGTAAGGAGTGTCCTAAGCATTGTGAGTATTAAGCATACTCATTGCTCACTGACTTGGGGCAATATAGTGTGTAGGGGCAACCCATGGCATTATATTCAGTGACAACTTACAGAAACACTATCTGGTAACAGCGTCAATGACAACAGTCACACAAGAATGGTATTAAAATCACTTAAACATATGACACCTCATGCACATGGTCATATTACAGCTCTGTATGGTTTTGGGAGTCATTATATGACATCTGAAAAAATATATGGAGCTCTACTGTACCACTCAATGCCTCGGTTTTTGTACAACCATGTTTTTTTTTTCTTTGGAGTCATGAGGAATCCTATAGAGAAGGAAATGTCCTATGCTACATTGGATAATGTATTATAGAGACATTCTCTCATTTCTGCTGCCCCATCTCAGAGCAGGATATCATAGAGGGAGAGAAGCTGAGCTGTGTAATATATAGGTTTATATGATTTGGAGCAGGGTAAAAGAAAAAAAGGGGACACAATTCAGACAGGACACCTAGGAGAGACAGTGAGAGCCCTGATTACTCCACCCACACAGAGTGATGGATAACTTTCCCTGTATTAGTGTGTGTTGATAGAAGGCTGTCAATCATTTTGAGTGGGCAGGGTAATCGGGACTCTTACTCTCTCTCCTAGGAGTCCTGTCTGGATTTACTCTGATTTTTACTTAGAAACCCTACTCCAAATCATATAAACCTGTACATCACAGAGCTCAGCTTTTCTCCCTCTATCATATCCTGCTATAAGATAGGGCAGCAAAAATCACCTGACCATTTCACTTTAAAAGTCCTTACTGCACTAGATTTCCTGCTCAAGTTATTTTGTGTTAAATTATTTAATGTTTCTTGAATTCTTGATCTTGTCTTGCGTGAGGGAAGACACTAACACCATTTTCTGAAGATATACCTAAAATCTTTGTTTCCATTTCAGAATAAACTATGTCCATATGTTTAACCAAAGGGACAACGAATGTTATAAATAGGATATAGTTATACTTCCTTAGTGTCTTATCTGCGTTCCTCGGGTTTTGTATCTCCTATCATGTTCAGCCAGATAGAAGGGTTTAATGTGAGACACAGGCTGCACTGCTTCTAGAGGACTCTCCTGTTTATAAGGGTTGTATATTATGTCTGCACCCTCATGAGAGAAGGAAGGGTGCCTCTCGCTTTGTTCTTCACTTGCATGGAATGTCTGGGAACATTCAGAAGCGGTTTGCTCACAGTCAAGATTTTGGTCAGAGAGCTGCAACAATCTGTAAGAATAATAGAGAAAATAAATGGGACTTGACTAGCAGCCAGTGTTTGGGAGGTGTAATCCTAGGGGGAATATTTTTTCTTTAATTCCAGAACAACTGTCATTTCTTGCTCACAGCCAAAGCAGCCGCTCCACACAGAATGAAGAGCAATGTGCAGAGCTGAAACTGCATCAACAAACTACAGACACAGACAGTGTAAGAGTAATAAACTTTTTCATGAATTTTACACACTTTTCATACCTACCACTTTAGTCTTGAAAAAGAGGCGTTGGTGTCAAAAACTATAAAAATGCATCAAACCTATTAAACATTTGGGCATTTTATAGTGCAAAATAACGAAATTCTTGTACAGCAGCAAAGGAAAGAGAACTGTCTGATATGCCACTTAGGCAATTTCAATAAATTAAAGGGTTTGTCCAAAAACCAAAAAATTCAAATATGCCTCTGTTTGTATACTGGTCACCACTGAGGCTAGTGGTTAAATGTAGCGTTGACCTGAATAGCAATTGGACATCACAAGCAGACTTTATAAGCAATGGCAGCAGTACTGACCTGCTACCAGTGCTGGAAAGGAGTATCTGTAAAAGTTAAGTTAGCTTTTTGCCCAATTTCAGCTATTCTATTTGTAGATCTACTTAATTTTTTAAGTCAGACAACCCCTTTAAGTTTCACTGTTTCTTGCACTTGTCTCTTAGGGTGGGTTCACACTACTGTTATTTAATGTTCATTGCTCTCATCCGTCACAGGATGAGAGCAACAGACAGTAAATGACAGATGCAGAAGGAGCCCCCTCCATTGGGTATCCATATGAATCAATGGGAACAGACAAGATGGAGGAGAATATGTCTGTTACTCTGCTACAGTTAATGTCCGTTGCTGTCACTTATGATAGATAACAACAGCAAACATTAATAGCGGTAGTGTGAACGTAGCCTTAGATTTTCAAAAAAAATGCCCCATCCATGGTATACAAAGTTTGGTAAGCTGGGAGTGCACACTTCTATTAATATTATCTCTGAACTCACTTTCACTCCCCCATAGGAAGCCCACAAATGGCCCATGCTCTGTATGAAGCATGTAGAAGTACATGTGCTATATGTCAAAGTTTTGCAGCCTGGGGTATGGACTATAATACAGAGCGTCAGACCACTTGCCAGCTTACTATGGTGAAGGTGGAGCGATGATGGAAGTGTGCTCAGAGATAATAGTTCAGGGCTGTTTTTCATGGTTCTTTTTAAGAACGTTCTCTGTGCACTGATTTCTTATATGTCAAAGACTGAATTGAAAAATGCTAGTGACCATAGCCATATTCAGAAAACTCTACACTGAGCACTCCTGGCAGCTGTTTGTGTCCTGGCCAAAACATCTGAGTATTGACTCCTGGATGGGGCAGCAGATAGTGTTACCTTATAGACTGGTTTCCAGTAAAATAGTCGAAAATGATTTCATCTGATATCTCATATCTGTCTATCTGTCCATAAACAACGAAAGTCCTTAACAGCATCGTACAGGGGCAAACAATAGTAGGTGCAAGTCACAGAAAACTGGCAAAAAAGTGTCCAATAAAAAAAATCTCTATTTTGTTTCTATCTATCTGTCTATCTATCTATCTAATAAAGGAAAAAATGGCAGCACTCCTTTAAAAAATAAACCAGTGAATTTTAATTAAAATTCACTGGTTTATTTATTTTTTAAAGTAGTGCTGCCATTTTTTCCTTTATTAGTTGTGTGGGAGGCATTACCATCCTCTGATTGGACTTGCACCCGAACTTTATTTTGTCTATGCTGCTTTGAATTTTTTCTTCTATCTATCTATCTATCTATCTATCTATCTATCTATCTCTATCTCTCTCTCTCTCTCTCTCTCTCTCTCTCTCTCTTTGCACACACTAAAATAGACTGTAGATTACCAATTCACTTGCTTGCATTACTGTGTGTTTTGCTGTACTCAATATAGTTTATGTCTTACTTCATTACATCTTTGATCTCTTTCTTTTATAGTGTACATAAGTAAATGCATTTTTGCTGAAAAACAATAGATCAGAAAAAGAATGACATTGTATCCTTCTTTCTCTAAAATACATATAAATCCTCATGCTATTGCTTTTTTCAGCTCTTTTAACCACAAGTATCTTGGGAATGTAAATTTTGGTTCATGACTAACCTTTCTTTGCTTACCCCATGGTGTAGGAATGGACAGTGGCCATTATGAGAGCACTGATCCTCTTTCTGAAGTATATTAAAATCAATGGAGGATAGCTATACCTAAATCATCACACTGGATGATTCCCTGCAGATGTAATTCTATATGTGAAAATCCAAAAACTATGGAAAGTTCATCTTAAAATGGATCTTACGGACTAAATGAAGAATTTGTATCATGACTAGAGATCAGCAAACTGGTTGGGATCCTTCCCTGGACCTTCACCTATTATATACTGGGGTCTATAGAGGGTGGTGACTCTTGCATTTATAGCACATAACACTTACGCCAGTGATCGCCTGCAGCAGTCACATGGTTTGTATGGTGCACCAGAATGATGGGGATTGAATAAGGTGCGTATTGTATTCATTTTATTTGATACTTTTGCCTATGTCTAGCGACCCGAATATCAATAGTATCAAACAACAGTGGTGCTCCCTGAGCATCATTTCCGCTTCACAGGCCATGCAACGTCACATTCATCAGTTACATGGAATGTACGTGGTTCAGTCCCATTTAAGTGAATGGGGATGAGCTGTGCTACCAAGCACAGGGTCTAAACAAATGTACAGCACTGTGCTTGGGTTTTTGTGAAGATGCTGCAGTGCTCACCCGAATGCTGCGGTCTCTGCAAAGAGATAATTGGCAGGGAATTAGTATTTTTGGTTGTGTAACCAAACTGCATAGTGAAATATGGTGGTGCGAAACTGGACATACACTAGAGATAACCGGGATAATCTCTCCCAAACCTACCATAGACACGCACAGGTTTAGGATAGCTGAATGTGCAAGATTATTTTAATGGGGGAGCAGGAAGTAAGAATTGTCAAGTTGATATCCCCATATCTGCTGTTGGGAGATCAGAGGGTGATCTTCAGACATGATCTATTCTAAGGATGGGTCATCAATTCGGAAGCCTGAAAAACCTTATATAAATCTATATTTTTGGCCCAGAAAATCTGTTTAAGAAGTTCATGAGGCTGTGATTAATCCCTCCAACTCTCCAAAGTGATGTAACATATTTGTATATGATTCCAAGATAACTACTCATTGAATTGAAGGGATCCTATTTGAATATCTAAATATGTAGTGCATTTCTTGCTCCTTTAAATCTACTTATCTAACAAACAACAAAAGGAAGTCTCAGATTCCGGATACAGGATTTCCTTCAGTATGTGAAACACTTGACAATAATACAAGCAAGATATAGAGCTGATACTTTTCTGAATAGCAAGTTCTAACAAAATACTGAACAAAATACTGATCATTCATTGACCCGTAGAGGAGATTGAGCAAACTGCCAAGAAATACAGTAAGAGGCATACTAAAGACTACTACAAATATTGTACTCTTGAGGACTGACTATGTACATGCCACAATGGGCCATCAGACTTTTCAAGAGATTCAACATGGCAACAAAAGTCAGCTGAACTTGCAGTGTGTGGAAGCCTCTGATCTCCCAACAGCAGATATGGGGATTTCAATTTGCCAATTCTTACTTCCTGTTCTCCCCATTGAAATAATCTTGCATATTCAGCTATCCCAAACCTGTGCATGTCTATGGTAGGTTTGGGGGAGAGGTTTTCCCGGTTATCTCAAGTGTATTGCCAGTTTTGCACCACCATATTTCACGTGCATTATGATCTTGAGGATTATTCTTCCAGTTACAACATCAAAAATACTAATATGTACAACTTTTTGATTATCCAGGATAATCTGCATGTTTTTGGTGTCTGTATATCCTATTGCATTGGTGGCTTCAAAGATCTATCTTTTGCTAAGAAAATACATGACATGCTGAGATTGTACAACTCACCCATCTACTATATGATCTATAATATCTAGTGGTCATTTATAAATATAGAAAGTGACATCTTTAGGCAATGCAATATTACAGGTGGGAATATAATAACAGGAAAAATGAGATACAAAAACAAGAGTCCCCGAGAACCAGGCAACTTGGCAAGTTTGAGAAATAAATTCTTTTCCCCATTGAGACATCACATGAATGTTTCTGAGGCGTGTTGCCAAGTGTTCTGTGGCTGTATACAACATTTTTCATTTGTTGCTAAAATAATCCACAACTCCTTCCTATAACTTTCTGCGATCATGATCTATCCCTTATACAGATAACATTTTTCTATCTGCAGGCCTGTAAAGCCTTATAATACCTTCTCTACATTTTCTCTGCACAGCTTTAGCCTTTTCTTAAAAAATACTAGGTCTGG
The DNA here is from genome assembly GCA_947044405.1 of Leptodactylus fallax. NCBI lineage: Eukaryota > Metazoa > Chordata > Amphibia > Anura > Leptodactylidae > Leptodactylus > Leptodactylus fallax. The sequence continues at coordinate 5,279,043 of CAMRHE010000077.1, read as the reverse complement.
ATTGCCATCTATTGCAAGGCTGGGTGCATAAATAAGATTGCTCATAACATTTATTTATTTTGCTTACTTATATAGCACCATCATATTCCACAACGCAGTACAGACATTGTCAATCACTGTCCCATATAGGGCTCACAGTCTACATTCCCTATCAGTATGTCTTTAGAGTGTGGGAGGAAACCCACGCAAACACAGGGAGAATATACAAACTCCTTGCAGATGTTGTCCTTGGCTTGATTTGAACCCAGGACTCCAGCGCCTACCTTCCCCACCAATCCCCTATGTCTAAATGGATAAAGCAGCAAGGTAATATTCCCTTTTCCCTTAGTCCTACAGCAGCACAATATGGGGTATTCCTGCCCCTGTGTGCTGGTAGGACAGGCGGAACTTTTAATTAACATAAAATATGCATGACTACATTACCCTATAAGAGGGCAGAGACCTCCCCCCTTGTGTTTTTTTCTGTCCTGTGTGGTGGGACAGGTGGAGGGAGGTCTTTTGTCCTCCCATATTTTGTTTTTTCCCCTAAAGTTTGTTAACTTCCTTTGGGGAGTTATCTTTACACCTCTCTTCTCTTCTTTCTTCCACTGGATGCTTCTGTGGAAAAGATGGGGGGTTTTATTTAGGCAGTTTTTTTTGTGCCTAGCCAAGCTTTCAACCTTCGCTCTGAAAAGGTTTATTTCAGTAGTACATGCAGCGGTAGTTGCATGCTGCATGTTCAAAGACCTGTAGTGCAGGCCACTTGTGCGGCCTTGATGTGGGGCATTACCGTTTCACTTACCTTACAAGCTCTGTGGCCGCCAGAAGTGACATCGGTCACTTTGTTCCTCCGGAACCCTTGTTTGTTTTCCGGGGACTGAATTCTCGGACGGACTTTATATTTGCTGAGCCTCTTTCTGGCATCGGTCTGTATATTTTTAGCTTAATTCCGTGTACAAGGAATTAAGGTTTGCAAAATTTGCGGGGGGGGGGGAGGGTTTTTTATGTGCACTACTTGCTCATTCCTCCTCCCCGCCTATAGAAGCCTTCATCTCAATGCAGGAGATAGCTTCTCTCTTAGCGAGGAAGGCCTCAGTACTTATTGTTCTTGCTGCTGCAGCTCTGGGCAGCACAGTGGTTCAGTGGTTAGCACTGCAGCCTTGCAGTGCTAGAGTCCTGAGTTCAAATCCTGCAAGGAGTTTGAAAAAAAAAAAAAAAAGTGAAAAGGGGTCTGGTTTGTATGCATTGTGACACACTGAAGCTATTGAAGATTTCTAGGTGATTGATGAAATGCTTTAATCTGATGATACCTTGGTAGATTCCAGCATACCTCTCTTTCCTCTTGAGAAGATAAGTAGGCTGCTGAAGTCCATCTGGTCAAGGGACTGTGATGTTGACAGGGAAGCCTCATGTTCCACCTCTAGGGCCTTCCAAGTGGACGAGTCGCTTGCGGAATGGAAACAGCTCTCATATATTCCAGAAGATTTAGGACCTTGTTCCCTATTGCGGAGGCTCAGCGGTATTGGTGGGGCCTCCCACCTAAAATGGACATGGCAGTGGCCAAGTGGTCCCGTCATACGGTGGTCCCGGTGGATGATGGTTCTAACCTCCAGGACCCCATGGATAGACGCATAGAGAATACCCTAATGAAGGTTTATTCTCTGGCCTCCGGTCAGACTTCCGTGACTATTGCCTCTAATGAAGTCTCAAGCAAATTACATGCTGACTTAGCCCAGCTTGCAAGAGACATCGACTCTGGAGTCTCCAGAGACGATCTCCTAGCTTTTTTGAGTTCGGTTTTCTTGTCGGCAGATTATTTAGCCGAAGCCTCCCAACATCATTTAAGGCTGGCGGCCCTTTAAAAGGCCGCTATGGTTAAAACCCTGGAGAGGTGATAATGCCTCCAAGTTCAACCTTTGTTCTCTACCCTTTGAGCCGAGTAAGCTTTTTGGCAGAGGCCTGGATGAAATTATGGAAGACCTTGCCAATAAAAAGGGTAAGACTCTGCCTCAGGGCTTTAGAGGCAGGTCAAGACCTTCCGACCGGGGTAGAGGTTATCAGCCTCAACCCAGACCTCAGTTCCAGAGATGTCCTAGATGTCAGCCTAGGGGTTCTGGACGAAGGTTCCCCAACGATGAGAACAAAAAGAAGCCTAGCTTTGACATTGGCTGCCTTCTTCCTTTGGCCGAGACTCCTGTCGGAGGTCGGCTTTCTCATTTTTACACTGTCTGGCAGGAAAAAATTCAAGACCCTTGGGTCTTGCAGGTTGTTCAGTGAGGTTATGCGCTAGAGTTTCTTCAGCCACTACTCCCCAGTTTTTCTGGTGCCAAAACCATCAGGCAGTTGGAGAATGATTATAGACCTTAAGATATCTGAATCTCTTCATAAAGAAAAAACATTTTCATATGGAGACCGTAAAATCTGTTACATCCTTTCGTCACCTTAGATCTAAAGGATGCCTATCTGCATGTCCCAATATATCCTCTGCACAGAAGGTTTCTCAGAATCGCCGTTTCAGTTTCCGGCCACAGGAAGCATCTTCAGTTCGCAGCCCTGCCCTTTGGCATCACTTCAGCTCCTCATACCTTCACCAAAGTTGTAGCTCCTATAGCCGCCTCTCTCAGGCTTCAGGGCCTTTTTGTAGTGCCATACCTGGACGACTGGCTAATAAAAGCCCAGTCAGAGTCTGTTCTACTCCAGCAGTTACTGATAGCCGTTTCCCTTCTCCAAAGCTTGGGTTCCTCGGGTATCTCCTGGACTCAGACTGCATGGAGGTTTCCGTAACATCGGCATGGAAGGAAAGATTAATCAGAGCGGTCCGGTTTCTCTTCAGAACACACCTGGTATCAGAACATCCATGAGAGTCCTAGGCCTGATGTTATCCTCAGCCATCGCAGTCCCTTGGGCTTTATGGCATTTGCGTCATCTCCAGATGAAAATACTAAATGCCTGGAGCCGTACTCCTCTCGCTCTCGACAAGAAGATCAAACTTTTTCCCAGTACCCGTCTTTCCCTCAGATGGTGAATACACCTGAAAGACGGAATGTCCACGGTCCAACCTCGTTAGACCCTGTTGACTGATGCATCCTTCTCGGGATGGGGAGCCCATCTGTACGAGAAGACCATACAAGGAGTCTGGAGCAGTCTAGAAGAAAAGACATCTTCCAATTGGAAGGAGCTCAAAGCCGTGTACCTGGCACCACTTCATTTTTCTCCTCTCATCAGAGGGAGACCAATCAAGGTTCGGTCAGACAGCATGATGACCATAATGTACCTGAACAGACAGGGAGGCACCAGATCGTTATCTCTCCTCAGAGAGTCAGATCTGATTTTTACCTGGGCAGAAAAAAATCTGATCCACTTATCCGCAGTTCACATCAAAGGTTCCCTGAACATAGTAGCGGATCAGTTGAGTCGGGGTCATGTCGTATCAGGAGAATGGTCTCTCAATCCAGATGTATTCCATCAGATTACCCTGAAGTGGGGTCTCCCAGAAGTAGACCTCATGGTGACCAGACGCAACGCCAAGGTAGAGATGTTCTGCTCACTGTATCAGGAGGGCTATCCCTTGGCAGTGGATGCCCTGTCCATCCCTTGGAGGTTCAGGCTGGCATACATCTTCCCTCCATTTTCCATGATACCAAAGTTATTGATGAAAGTCAGACAGGACCAAGTCTCTGTGATAGCCATCATTCCATTCTGGCCAAAAAGGACTTGCTTTGCCCAGCTCATGTACATGAGTCGAGGGACATATTGGAGGCTTCCCCCCACCCAGAACCTGGTTTACCAAGAAACTCAGAAGCACCAGGATCTGAGGAGATTCAACCTGACAGCCTGGAGGTTGACCAGTCCCTACGGAGATTTAGTGGATTGTCAGAAGCCGTCTTAAAGACTCTTTCCTGTGTCAGAGCAGAGTCTACCAAGAAAAGCTACCATAGGATAGGTAACATCTTCAAGCAGTGGTTCTCCAGAAGAGGAGCTGATAGTTCAATCCCTACTACGGCAGAAATTTTGGATTTTCTTCAAAGTGGCTTGGATTCAGGCCTTTCTCTTGCTACACCGAGGGTACAGGTTTCAGCCTTATCCGCCTGTTTAGGCAGACGATTGTCCCAGGATTCCCTTATTGTTGGGTTCCTTAAGGGCGCTACCAGACTTAGACCAGTGGTCTCAGCTCTGGTTCCCCAGTGGGATCTCTCTACTGTTCTTTCAGGTCTTTGTGGTCCTCCTTTTAAGCCTTTGGAGGATGTAGATCTTAAATTTCTTGCCTTTAAAACCACCTTTCTATTTCATTTCAGCCAAAAGGGTAAGTAAGCCCCAGGCTTTTTCTTCCAAGGAACCTTGTATATAATTTTTTGCAGATAGGTCCAACTTAGGTTTCTTCCTGGGTTTAACCCTAAGGTGCCTTCCCACGCCAATATTAACCAATTAGTCTCTTTACCCATGTTTTTTCCAGCCCCTTCCTCTGAAGAGGAGAAAAAAACTTCACACACTAGATGTCTTGTAAGATGTCTCCAGATGTCTCTTATGTATACGTTCCTTTAGGAGAGCCGAGAATCTCTTTGTATGTATGGTAGAGACCAAGGTCTCAGGGCTTCCAAGCCTACCTTGTCTAGGTGGATCAAGGAGGCAATCAAAGTCTCTTTTTTTGCTAGGTGGATCAAGGAGGCAATCAAAGTCTCTTTTTTTGCTCAGGGGTTAGCTCCAACCGAATTTTGTACAGCCCATTCAACCAGAGCTGTATCAACATCTTGGGCTGAGAACCGGGCCTTACCGCTGGATCAGATCTGTGCAGCTGCTTCTTGGTCGTCTCGCCTAATCTTTGTAAAACATTATCGACTAGATGTTCGGAGTTCTGTGGCGACTGCCTTTGGAAGTCAATCCTAGGTGTTGTAGAGCAGGGAAACCCTCCCTAAGGGAATTACTTTCTATATCCCCATATTGTGCTGCTGTAGGACGTAAGGGAATCGTTGATTATGATGTTAATCTGTTTTCCCTTAGTCCTAACAGCAGCACAAGCTTCCCTCCCTAAACTTAGAAATTTTTACTTTATAACTTACACAAGAGGGGAGGTCTCTTTGCCCTCTTATAGGGTAGCGTAGTCATGCATATTTTTTGTTAATTAAAAGTTCCGCCTATCCTACCAGCACACAGGGGCAGGAATACCCCATATGTGCTGCTGTTAGGACTAAGGGAAAACAGATTAACATCATAATCAACGATTATGCAAGAATATAGTAATCTTCTAGGTACAAGCAAACACTGTTAACAACTTGCAGAAAAGATATAAGGAGAAGGAGAGAAGAGGTGGAGTAGGGAGGTTGGAGGAGTTGTATGGGTTGGTCAACCCAGTCTTGTCACTGCAAATATTAAGACTCATCAGGGCACACAAACAGATGGGGTAAAGGATGTGATGTTACACCTTGAAGTATTTCAGAAATGTGTAATGATTCAGTCTTAATAGCTGGTCACTTCAGCCATTCTGCAGATCGGAGGGGAATTTATTAAGACAGGCGATTCTTACGCCAGTCTTAACTGATTTCCCGATAGGTGCATGACTCGCCTGAATTACTAAGAGACTCTGTTCTCTTCTAGCGCATATACAGTGCCTTGCGAAAGTATTCAGCCCCCTTGAACTTTTCAACCTTTTGCCACATTTCAGGCTTCAAACATAAAGATATAAAATTTTAATTTTTTGGTGAAGAATCAACAACAAGTGGGACACAATTGTGAAGTGGAATGAAATTTATTGGTTATTTTAAACTTTTGTAAAAAATAAAAAACTGAAAAGTGGGGCGTGCAATATTATTCGGCCCCTTAAGTTAATACTTTGTAGCGCCACCTTTTGCTGCGATTACAGCTGCAAGTCGCTTGGGGTATGTCTCTATCAGTTTTGCACATCGAGAGACTGAAATTCTTGCCCATTCTTCCTTGGAAAACAGCTCGAGCTCAGTGAGGTTGGATGGAGAGCGTTTGTGAACAGCAGTTTTCAGTTCTTTCCACAGATTCTCGATTGGATTCAGGTCTGGACTTTGACTTGGCCATTCTAACACCTGGATACGTTTATTTGTGAACCATTCCATTGTAGATTTTGCTTTATGTTTGAGATCATTGTCTTGTTGGAAGATAAATGTCCATCCCAGTCTCAGGTCTTTTGCAGACTCCCACAGGTTTTCTTCCAGAATGGTCCTGTATTTGGCTCTATCCATCTTCCCATCAATTTTAACCATCTTCCCTGTCCCTGCTGAAGAAAAGCAGGCCCAAACCATGATGCTGCCACCACCATGTTTGACAGTGGGGATGGTGTGTTCAGGGGGATGAGCTGTGTTGCTTTTACGCCAAACATATCGTTTTGCATTGTGGCCAAAAAGTTCGATTTTGGTTTCATCTGACCAGAGCACCTTCTTCCACATGTTTGGTGTGTCTCCCAGGTGGCTTGTGGCAAACTTTAAACGAGACTTTTTATGGATATCTTTGAGAAATGGCTTTCTTCTTGCCACTCTTCCATAAAGGCCAGATTTGTGCAGTGTACGACTGATTGTTGTCCTATGGACAGACTCTCCCACCTCAGCTGTAGATCTCTGCAGTTCATCCAGAGTGATCATGGGCCTCTTGGCTGCATCTCTGATCAGTCTTCTCCTTGTTTGAGATGAAAGTTTAGAGGGACGGCCGGGTCTTGGTAGATTTGCAGCGGTCTGATAGTCCTTCCATTTCAATATGATCGCTTGCACAGTGCTCCTTGGGATGTTTAAAGTTTGGGAAATCTTTTTGTATCCAAATCCAGCTTTAAACTTCTCCACAACAGTATCATGGACCTGCCTGGTATGTTCCTTGATCTTCATGATGCTCTCTGCACTTTAAACAGAACCCTGAGACTATCACAGAGCAGGTGCATTTATACGGAGACTTGATTACACACAGGTGGATTATATTTATCATCATCAGTCATTTAGGACAACATTGGATCATTCAGAGATCCTCACTGAACTTCTGGAGTGAGTTTGCTGCACTGAAAGTAAAGGGGCCGAATAATATTGCACGCTCCACTTTTCAGTTTTTTATTTTTTACAAAAGTTTAAAATAACCAATAAATTTCATTCCACTTCACAATTGTGTCCCACTTGTTGTTGATTCTTCACCAAAAAATTAAAATTTTATATCTTTATGTTTGAAGCCTGAAATGTGGCAAAAGGTTGAAAAGTTCAAGGGAGCTGAATACTTTCGCAAGGCACTGTAGGTGCACCTACTCTCGGGGACAGGCTTAGATTTGTAGTATAACTCAAACCAGTTTTATGGAATGAGTTATAGTAAATCTGGTGGACCCAGCATCCACAGTTTGCCAAAATTACACCAAGTTGAGGCGCTTTTTAGCCACTTTTGAGGAGCAGCGGCCTTAGTAAATGTAGGCCACTGTGTCTCTGGTGGCAGAGTCTTCTAAAGCCAATGGAGTGGGATTGTGTATCTTACTACAGCTATGAGGTGCATTATTGCACTTTTCTTAATGAGATATGCTTTCTATTGATAGTGGCATTTTGACTTGGCAGACATTAGTTTATTCTCCCGCTCTCCAGTAGTGTTTGATGTATGAGCTGTGTGATAAGTGTCAGTTAGAATAGTATAGTAGTTCCGATGCTGTACACCATCTTGTGCTTGAAGTTTGATCATAATTTTAGTTTTTCTGTTCCAATGACGGAGCAGAAAAACACAGATGTGAACCCAGCCTAAGTAGTCCAACCTCTGGGTCATTCAAATGGCAGAGTTCTGGGTTTCTTGTGGAATTAAATATTTATCATCTTAAAAAGAGGGCACTGACAGAATGGCAGCATGGTGGAAGGAGGGGCCCGTAATAGGAAAATAATTAAAGAGCTTACAGCCCTTTCAATATGTCAACCATGGAAGAATTCCTGCTCGTGCGCCTCCGCTTGTCATGTTTCATCATAGAATACTGAAGCAGAGTCTTGGGAAAAACAACATAATGAATCTTGCATAATTGTAAAAGCATTAACCTAGTCAGTAAGAGCAATAATATTTTTGTGCATTAGAAGCCACAGCCAGACTTCTTTAATAATAAAAGCTGTTTGCCTTAGATGAACAAACAGAGGTGGATTATGTCATAGTTTAATTAGTTTCAGTAATTATTCTCAGGATGTCTTGTGACTGGGTATAACAATATGTCCTAGCTCTGCCGGTCCTCTGGACCATGGAGCGGTGGGCAGAACCAACCATAGGAAGCTTCTCAATGACTAGATGTCACGTTGAGTAACGTTCCCCGAGCTGTTCTTACTGCAGTCTGATTTTCACACATCATCACCACCACCGGCAACCACAAAGCAATATACTGAAACAGTCACCACTTCTAGCGTTACAGAACAACGGTAACATTGGAGCTAGCTTAGCCTTTGTCCAGGCTCATGCTGTATTTTTTTTTTTGGCAGATGTTATGCTTGCGAAATTACAAAGTAATTGAGACATCCTTGTGATTGACGCACTGTCCTTTGCAATGACACAACAGCTGGCCAATATTACAGCATAAAACAAAAGACCTTGCGGAGCATTAAACGCTCTGGCTTTATTAAATATAAATCCAGGAGGATTAGATGTTAGCCTTAAAGGGACGGTGTCATCATGGAGGAAATAAATAATAGATAGATAAAACATTTTTAGTGGTATTTAGTGCTGTATTTCTGCTGATAGGTTGTAATTATAAGTATTTTCCATAGATCACATTGCTACGCCTAGAAGTCCTACATAAATCATTGAGGGTGATATGCAAAAGGATTCTACCATCCAGTGCACAGGCTACTAGTGATCTCTGTATCTTTATGAATAGGTATAGCTTTGCACAGCATTTTGACTCCCAGGTCTGGTGTTATTGCAGGGCAGGTTATCTAAATCATCTTGATGTGTCATTGTTTCTTTAGCATGACCAAGCAATTTTACCTTGAAACATAATAAATGCAATGAATAGATGCCAGGTCTACACCATATCTGCACCTGCCAAACACCAGGGAATTTTGGGCTTGGTTAACCTAATGGGGATAAGCATGCTCTATGCTGGGGAGACCAAAGGTGTTGTAGACACAGGACTAGTTGTGACTGTTGTCCAAGGGTTTGAATATGACTGGTCTCAATGGCTTTTACATATTTGGTCAGCTTAAAACTGATATCTCCAGGGTAAAGGAGCTCTGTTTTTGCTCACACCCTGCTTTCCTATTGTTTCTTTAATGATATTGACAAGGAAAAGTGCCAAAGTAGCTGAAATGGGAAACCAGAGTTTGAGTCTCAGGAGATTTGCTGCAATTGTAAGTGGATGTAAAGGAAACCTAGGAACTAAAGGGCAGATACGAATCTTCATGTGTTTACAAAAAAGCCCTGAATGGGAGACAAAAAACGGAGATGGGAGAAAATATATAAAATTTGCTTTTAAGACCCTCATACACATTAAAGAAAAGTCAACAAGATGGTCAATGTGTATGGGGGCTTCGTAGCCATCTAAAGAAAGCTCCGATATATTGAATTTCAACACCTGATCCTTTTGTTCTCCCTGGAGATAAGCTGCCACCAAAGGTGTTTTATACCCTCTCCCCATTCAGAATATATGCAAGCTCAGCCAAGTGTGCATGTGTATAGGGGTGTCGGAAGTGTTGGCCAAAGAAATGTTTTGTTGACAGCTTTCTTATTTGTGTGGCCAGCCTTGGTAGTATAGAGTTATTGAGTATGAGAAGTAAATAAAACCTCAACTGATCTGACCCATCGCGGACTCTAGGATTTACTGTGTACCTGTTTGCCAATTATTTGTATTATATTACTTGCATATTATTCACACCACATTCTTATGCTACTTGTAAAGTCTATTCAATGGCCATCAAACAGTTTATATCAGTATCACAACTCTGTTCTTCTTAAAGGTTAACACTTAATGGATTTTTTTTCTTCTTCAGGCATAGCTAAGCATATACTGTGCAAAAGTTTGAATTATGAGTCTAAAATTTAGTTTCTGAATTTTGGGGTCTGAATATTGTGTGGAATAAAGGGTTAACCTGGCTTTCTAAAAATTGTAATTTTAACTGCATATGGCTGAGATCACTGTTGTTGACAATCCTTATATTCAGATCATGTGTATTCTGACACATATTTTTACAATTGCATTCTTAAAAAGCTGATGCCCTTACAAAAAAACTTAAAATATTGGCAAGTACCAGACAAATAAGTGTCCAAGGATACCCTAACACTATAGACATATTTGACCTAGGTGAAGCACATGGTGTGAACAGAGCCTGAAGGACCCTTTACATTGAATATTTAAAAAAAACAAAGATGTTTTCGGATGGGGTTCACCGAGTGATTTCTAGGGTATTCCAGACCAGCCCCCTCGTACACCGGACTTCTATCTCCTCCATCCCCCTTATCACTCCCTCCGCACCTACCACAAGTGTTCCCTAAAACACCTGGTTAATGCGTCCAGTCTCTGGAAATCCTCCACTCCCCCTTTGCTCTTTCACTGGATCCACAAAGTGGAGGATATCCAAAACATGGAGGACCTCACTGCAAGTCTCCATAATACACACAAGGCTTTCATCACGGCCTGGGCCCCTTGGATTATTTTCCAGGGCTCATAGGAATATAGAGATCTTGTGCGATAGGCTGTCTGCTTCTTGGTTCTTCCACCATTGGTGGGGTCAATGGGATTCCTTGATCTCGTCGGCTCCTCCTCCCCCGTAATCCTCCTCCATGATATGAGCTTGGTTGTGCTTCTTTGCTGTTTGTACATTGGCCCCTGCTATTACGGCCAGGGCCTGTTTTGTACTGTTTATTTGTTCTTGTTTTATACTTCTTAAATAAAGAATTTATAAAAAAAAAAAAAAAAAAAAGATGAACGATCAGTAGTTTTTAGAAATCTTCCATCAGAGCAATAACTGGGGAGGAGATCCCTCCCTATCAGGTATCATGTTGACTAGTAATGACTGTCCTAAGAGCCATGGTTTACGCATTTACACTGAGTGACGTCAGTGCCATACACAATAATTTTTATCAATAGATATTAATAAATAAATTTATTGTTAAGATTTCTCAGAAACAGATAATCAAGAAATGATCAGTTCCAGACACTGGTGCACCACATAACATCTGTGACATGTACACATTTAAGCTAAATTCATTGTACATGTGTGACATGTACAGTACGTGGCCATGTTTGGCTGGCTGGCTGGTACAAGTGTTATTCCACAGGAGACATTCGTAAATATTATTTACTGTCCTCTCCAAACACAGGTAAAAATTTGATGATTTCTGCGGCAGGGAAGTGCAATGAGCGCTGAGCCACAGACATCATTATAGCCAGAGCCTGCTGGTCTGTGGGAATGCGGTTGGTTAAGTATTATTTGTTGTTTTCTTTGTTTGTTTTCTTTGTATGGTGGATGAGGGGGGCCTTATGATGGGGCTAGTTATGGGAAAATTAAATTATGTGATGGGGGCCACTTACAAAAAGTTTGAACAGGGTCCCCTAATGTATTAAAACGGCCCTGCCTCCCAAGAGAAGACAGAAATAGGGTCAAAATCTGAAAAAAATAACGGAAGGTGAGTATAAATGTTTTTTATTTTTGTCACCTCCCCTGGGCCTTCACCTTTTATGCACTGGGGTCTGAAGAGACGCAAGAGAATAATAATTTACCACAATGCATGTCGAGGTGACCATTTTAGTTCGTCCCAGACAAATTCAAAATTATTTGGTTTACTTAAAAACCGAGTATTCAGGTTGAATCCATTTCATTGCGAACCAATTCGCCCATCTGTAATCTAATCCCAATGGAAAATTTTAGGGTTGAATTGACTTACCAGTTGCAAACTGAACTCTCTCGTACAACACCTCTGTCTGACCCCAGAAAAAGTCTTTTGGTTGTGTAGGGATACAATCCCTCAAGCACATTTCAAAAACTTATGGAAAATCTTACCAAAAAGGTGTAGGTTACAGTTGCAAAATGGCTTTGGACTGGAATACAGCAAGCTCATATAGGTGTGATGGTCAAGTGTCCATATCCTTTTGGCCATATTGTGTAATTCATCCGTTTTTGTGATTTGCTGAGAGACTGTAAACTCTGAAGACTTCCATTAGAAGCTAAAAACCCTGTGACAGGGACCAAATTTTTTCCTCTGATGAGGCAATTGGTGTCAGCCTAATGGGTTTTTTTTTTTTTGCGTTACTCTAGGTCAACTTGGTAAATTTATAGGCTGGTCTAGATGGACTGTTTTTTTTTATCCAACCTTATCTAATATGTAGTGCACTTAGATCAACTCCATTCCCATGACAAGTATTACTTTTGCTGTCTTTTGGAGAACCCTGGTTAGGAATCACTGGTCTATTTACATATTAGAAGTCCATGGACAATTGTGCTCAGTAAAGCTTCATCCTTCTTCCTTGGCATCAAGTGGTCAGTCTGGAGACCACATTTTGACAAAGTGTATTAACACCAATATGTCTAGTCCCAATATTTTAGCTATACAGTTTTTTCTGCCTTTTTTTTTCTCAGTTTTTTTGTGCTGTTCCAATACACTCAAAGGAAACGTGTATAACAAAACGTGTAATTGCAATAATTTTCTGGGGGAAATACTTCATTTTCTGGAAAAATTTCAGGAGCACCAACACTTACGGCCATGACTGTATTTACATTTTCAGGAGAAACAATTTAACTATATGGAGAACAGTCTAAGCCCGTGATGGCGAACCTATGGCCCTCTCAGTTGGCACGCGCACCGTCGCCATGATTGCTCACTAATGGGGAACAGGATTCCCCATTAGTGAGCAATTGCTTCTTTCAGCTGTATGTGCAAATGCACATACAGCTGAATACTCAGTGTAGGCTGCGGTCCTCCGGACCACTGCTTACCCGGTAGATGCTAAATCCTAGTGGGCTAAAGGATGATGTCATGACCATGTGATCAGACAATTGTGTGAGTGGAGCTATTCTGGATACTACGGGACATTGTGGCATTACACAGAAAGAAGAAGTTACTGGGAATGGAGACTGATGGAAGATGAGGAGAGAAGAGACAGCATGTGTGGGCAAGAGGGGGGAATGGGGGTGCAGGCTATGTGTGAGCAAGAGGGGGAATGGGGGTGCAGACTATGCGTGAGCAAGAGGGGGGAATGGCGGTGCAGGCTGCATGTGAACAAGAGGGGGGAATGGGGGTGCAGGCTGCGTGTGAGCAAAAGGGGAGAATGGGGGATGCAGGGGAGGCAGGTTAATTTAAGGTTAAATGATCGTGTTGGCACTTTGCGATAATTTAGTGGGCTTTGGGTTGCAGTTTGGGCACTCGGCCTCTAAAAGTTTCGCCATCACTGGTCTAAGCCCTATGAACATGTCAAGAGTTCTCACACATTGCCTGAAAAGTTCCAGCAATAAGATCAGCAGAATGCCCCACACTCCTATACAGGTGCGACATCTGCCTAGACAACAATTTCGTGCTAACATTGAGATAAATGATCCTGATGTCTGCAAAACACTAGAAAAGTTCCACTCAAGCTCCATGGTGTCAGAGATACCCTTGAGCTCAGGTATGACAGCTTTTTATAGACTTACTGAGAGACACAAGTTGAAGACAGCAAACATAAGGAATATTTATGAAGATACCTCATGTTTCAAGAAGAATAAGCTGAAAATCCTATTTTGTCAGTTAGGTCTTTTGTAACATCTACACAGACGAATCCCTACCATGGATCAGAGGAGTCGATGATTTATTGCTTCTTTCACGAACAATTAAGCCATGGACCGTAGACGTAAAATAATGGAAATAATGCGTTATATAAGAAATTCTAATGTCATTACATACATGTAAACAGATAACTGAGTCCATTAAAGGGATCATTAAGGTTCTCATTTAGTGTATAAGATCCCATTAAGGCAGCTAGATATTGTGGGAGTTACAGAAGCATAGGACCGGCACTGACTCAATTCAGACTCACAAGTTAAGAAGATTGTCAAAACGGTCTTAAGAAAAGGAGGTGTAAATACAGCTGTAAAATTTAGGCTTTATTTCTTTATCAAGAGGAACCATGACAAAAAAATTAGTGCTGCCCCTTCCAATTAACATCATCATTAAATGTGTGCCTAACTATAACTATTGGGTTATAAGAAGGTTACAAGGGGTCTCCCGCTCAACCTGTAAGCACAGCCTCAGGAAACTTGCTGCATTTCCCTCAGTTCTTAGAACACAGATACAGTTGAGTATAATGGTGGAGTAGGACCCATCAGCCATCCACCATTATTTCTGTGACATAGCATGGCACATCCAGACATAATACAATGATAACATGAACTTTTTGTTTTGTTTTGTACTGTGTGAGGAGGCAGTAAGGGACACTAAGAAAACATCACTCTGTGTGGGGAGACATCATGGGAGCATCAAACTGAACTAAAACAAAATTGCTTTGGAGGTACCATGGGGCATCATAGTGTGTGGGGTGGCATCACTCTGTGTGGGAAGGTACTAAGGAGACATTATTTTGGAGGCACCATGGGGCATCATAGTGTATGAGGAGGCATCACTCTGTGTGGGAAGGTACTAAGGAGACATTATTTTGGAGGTACCATGGGGCATCTTAGTGTATGGGGAGGCATCACTCTGTGTGGGAAGGTACTAAGGAGACATTATTTTAGAGACACCATGGGGCATCATAGTGTATGAGGAGGCACTAAGGAGACATCACTCTGTGTGGGGAGGCAGTATGTGCAGTGTCCCAGTGGGATCACTGCTAAAGAGCTGACACCTCTCTATTTGTATTTTTGCACTATATCATATTTTTATATTTTATTTCCTGTATTATCCTAATGTGACTTTAAGAGCACTATGCCAATGAGGCTAGATAGAGGCAGACGGTACATCCCTCAACCCTAGATCCTTCTAGTGAACAGGAGGAAGAAGAGAGTTCTGTGTTGTCTCTCTGAGGGACAAGAGAGTTTAGCAGGAGTGTGAGGTTAGGGTGACCTAAGCCTGTCTGCTACAACTCAGGGCTAGTGTTCACTTTGCAGTTAAGACTGAGATCAGCTTCTACTCACTTATATTGGAATTGTGTGCCTGACAGATATTGTGAGGATAATTTTTGGATGGGCCTCATAGTTATGACTTAGACTTGACTGAGCCTCCTTTCTAAGGGAGACTGGCCTTAACAGAGGAATACTGACTGACCCCAGGGAGAACCACCTAAAAGCTTTTGCTCCACCCCAGTGGTTAACCCAGGCTGTACCTCCATTTCTATGGAAGACAGTTGTTTCTACTGTGTACCTGCCTTGTTGAAATCTAAAGTAAAACAGAGTTTTTTTGCACGGTTTACAATTGTCTCCTGAGTCCCCAATCCTATACCAATATCAAGGGCACCCCAACCACTATCAGACTAGAGATTTGCTACACTACTACCACCAACATACACACTGCAGGTCCTGCCTTCACTAGCCTCTGAGGGGTGCAGAAGGGTTGGTGGAGTTGACTACAGCTGACTGCATGGTGAAGCTGACTACAGCCACCGTGGGCCAAGCCATGACCAACTACTACTCCTATCCTTCCTACACTCATCCACTGGGTTGCAGCATGGGGGCATCATACGGAGGCATCATAATGTGTTGAGAGGCATTAAGGGTGAATTATACAGTGTTTAGGGACACTAAAGAGGCATCAACATTGTGTGGGAACACTATTACTGTGTGCAAGACAAAGCGCTCTGTATGAGAGTGTGTGGGACACAAAGGGGCACTATTACTGTGTGGAGGCACCGATGAGGCAGAATGATTGTTAAACAAAGTTGGACACCACTACATTGTGTGGGATAGAAAGGGGATTTGATGGTACTGGGTGTGTTTAGAGATTTGGCTATCTGACAGTGGTGCTCATGGTGCGATGGGGCACTAACCCTTAGTATCACAAAAATCAGTCTTTCACCTTTCAATCAAACCAGATTTTTGCCTGAACAGTCATGGGGTCACATTGATGAAGACAGGTAATATCAAGGCCAGTCTTCATAACCCCAGAGTTGAGGATGCGCCTCATTTTGACGAAGCACATGCATAAAGAACGTGCACCCTCTGGTGGGCCATGTACCTGAAGGGGAAATGTATGCTAGCTCATAGCTGGGGTACATTTACCTCATCATTTACTCCATATTTCTGAAGTAAATTATAATAAATCTGGTGCCCCAGTCTGACCTTGCTATGCCCCACTTGTGGGGAAGTGATGAAGGTGGTGCAGAAATAAACAAATTGCAATTTTTTGTACAAAACTCTGCATAAAACCTAGTGGTGCATGTTACTATTTCTGGATATGACAGGGTCATTGCTGTCAGTTATACATATCATGCAAGGCTTGGATATTATTGGAAATTCACATAAAAACTTTTCAAACTCCCATATATTGAAATACAAGAAAACGGGCAAAAGAATTCCTTAGGTGGCGGATGTTCTGGGCAATTCTCCCTTTAGCTCCCTATACTCCAGCCATGGTCATCCTGGCAAGTTCTTGTCTGGCTGATAGACTTATGGAGGACACAGCATGGTCAGTCAACTCATAATAGGTAAATCGTCTGCCTACCGACCTCACCGTGGTAAAGAATGGACAGGGTGAGATTTTTCAGTGGGTCTCCGTGCACCCTGGCAGTATTCTATTTTTACAGGCTGAGTTGTTGCTGTTATGCAATGTTCTCGATGTTTCATCTAGTGCCCCGCTGAAGGTAGAAAAGTGTCAAACATACAGTCTTTATTTGATCATGATTGTAATCTAATTCTGGCTCGGTGTGGAAGTGGAAATTTCTTAGTTTCTACAATCTCTTTTATGGAGAAATGGTTGACAGTCTCCCCTTTTAAACTCTGAAACTGAGCTGTTTTCTATTATGTTCTTTTCATTATCCCAACAATAGTGAAGGTAGCAGAGAACAATAGCGGGGCTCAGAGCCATTGCTGCTGCCTACTGATTGGATCTACAAGGCTGCTTAAGTTTCACATGCAATGAATGAAATTGAGGACAAGTCTATATATAGCACAGGGCAGGTGGCAATGCTGTATATGAACATTTTTATAAGGATGTATGGTAACGTCTCTTCACGTGGAGCCAATTTTATATAATAAGAACAAATCTCCAGTTATAAATCAACTCGTGTTACTAAATAGAAAATGGAGGATTATTCTACTTTGCATTTCATGCAACAGTTGCAGTTTCTAACTAGTGGCATACATAGACATGTTTGTACTCACTGGTTATGTTAGAAGCCATAACCTCAGGTGTTATTTTAGAAAACCTCTCGAGCTTGTTCACATTTGTAAATTTCAAAGTTTCTGACTTTGTATCATATCACTGGACTTTCTAAAGTTGTTCATACATATGAAGGCTTTTGCCTATAAAAAGGGACTAATACACTATTTTATTAGCCCATTAATGGCTTGGCTATTTTTGCCCTTCAGCACATAGTCATGTTTTTCCAGTTTTTGCCTCAAAATATTAATTTTAAGGGGCAGGTCTTGTTTTCATTTAATAATTCTCAATAACGCTATGTTCACATATGTGCCTCTGTGTCCATTGTTCTGGTCCGTCGGAGGACCAGAACAACAATTACATGGACCACTAAAGTAGCGGACACCAACAGTGCAAGGCGGACCCCATTGATTATGGGATCCATTGGGTGATGGTTTGTAATGATTAAGGGGATACATAATACCTTTTATATTATATGAGTATTATTTTTGTTCCTGTACATTTTTTTTTACAATTGAAAGTTTTATCAAACTTAAAGGGGTATTCACCTCTCCAGGATTATATCAAAACTTGTAGCTTGAGCTACCTGAAGTGTTTTACCCAATACTTTGCTTTTTCTATCGTGCTCTTTTTGTCAGATACAGGACATTATGCCTCTTTAGTGTTTAAGACTTATTGCCTAGGTTTCAGACCATCTCTACGATCCCTTAGCAGTGGCTTGACTGGTGACCAACACCTCTATCCTCTCTCCTTCATTGTGATTGAAGGCTAATGGAGTCTTCTGTCAGTTCTGCATAATGCACTTAGCTGCTGAGCCCTGATAAGGGCTAGAACAGTTTAGGACAGGGCCTCTGTTATCTCTGTATGTAAATCAATGTATAACAAGCCCATTATTCATCTAGGGAGCAGGTAGTACATCACTCAGCCTAAGTCTACCCACCAACTTGACACTGAAACCAGTAAGTAGAGAGAAGAAGAAAGAGGACATACAGTGGGGAAAAAAATATTTAGTCAGCCACCAATTGTTCTCCAACTTAAAAAGATGAGGCCGGCCTGTAATTGTCATCATAGGTAGACCTCAACTATGAGAGACAAAATGAGAAAACAAATCCAGAAAATCACATTGTTTGATTTTTAAAGAATTTATTTGCAAATTATGATGGAAAATAAGTATTTGGTCAATAACAAAAGTTCATCTCAATACTTTGTTATATATCCTTTGTTGGCAATGACAGAGGTCAAACGTTTTCTGTAAGTCTTCACAAGGTTGGCACACACTTTTGCTGGTATGTTGGTCCATTCCTCCATGCAGATCTCCTCTAGAGCACTGATTTTTTGGGGCTGTCGTTGGGCAACATGGACTTTCAACTCCCTCCAAAGGTTTTCTATGGGGTTGAGATCTGGAGACTGGCTAGGCCACTCCAGGACCTTGAAATGCTTCTTACGAAGCCACTCCTTCGTTGCCCTGGCGGTGTGCTTGGGATCATTGTCATGCTGAAAGACCCAGCCACGTTTCATCTTCAATGCCCTTGCTGATGGAAGGAGGTTTGCACTCAAAATCTCACGATACATGGCCCCATTCATTATTTCATGTACACGGATCAGTCGTCCTGGTCCCTTTGCAGAGAAACAGCCCCAAAGCATGATGTTGCCACCCCCATGCTTCACAGTAGGTATGGTGTTCTTTGGATGCAACTCAGCATTCACTCTCCTCCAAACACAACAAGTTGTGTTTCTACCAAACAGTTCTACTTTGGTTTCATCTGACCATATGACATTTTCCCAATACTCTTCTGGAACATCCAAATGCTCTCTAGCAAACTTCAGACGGTCCCGGATATGTACTGGCTTAAGCAGGGGGACACGTCTGGCACTGCAGGATCTGAGTCCCTGGCGGTGTAGTGTGTTACTGACGGTAGCCTTTGTTACGTTAGTCCCAGCTTTCTGCAGTTCATTCACTAGGTCCCCCCGTGTGGTTCTGGGATTTTTGCTCACCGTTCTTGTGATCATTTTGACCCCACGGGGTGAGATCTTGCGTGGAGCCCCTGATCGAGGGAGATTATCAGTGGTTTTGTATGTCTTCCATTTTCTAATTTTTGCTCCCACAGTTGATTTCTTCACACCAAGCTGCTTGCCTATTGCAGATTCAGTCTTCCCAGCCTGGTGCAGGTCTACAATTTTGTTTCTGGTGTCCTTCCACAGCTCTTTGGTCTTCACCATAGTGGAGTTTGGAGTGTGACTGTTTGAGGTTGTGGACAGGTGTCTTTTATACTGATAACAATGTCAAACAGACGCTATTACTACAGGTAATGAGTGGAGGACAGAGGAGCCTCTTAAAGAAGAAGTTACAGGTCTGTGAGAACCAGAAATCTTGCTTGTTTGTAGGTGATCAAATACTTATTTTCCACCATAATTTGCAAATAAATTCTTAAAAAATCAGACAATGTGATTTTCTAGATATGTTTTCTCATTTTGTCTCTCATAGTTGAGGTCTACCTATGATGACAATTACAGGCCTCTCTCATCTTTTTAAGTGGGAGAACTTGCACAATTGGTGGTTGACTAAATACTTATTTTCCCCACTATAAGTTGAAACCTTGAGATGGGAAAACTCCTTCAGGCTAAGGCCCCACGTGGCGTCCTGCAGCAAAAAAACCGCAGCGGGCACGCATCACAGTTGTTCCCGCAGCAATTTAGACAGAAAGTTCTCAGAGGTTTCTTCTGCGGACTTTCTGTTTCAATTATACCTATGGGGAATCCGCCAGCATTTCCGTAGGTATAATTGACATGCTGCGATTTCCAAAACCGCGCCATTTTTGGAAATCGCTGCGTGATCGCAGTGCGGTTTTTACCGCAAAATGGGCATGGGATTCGCCCCCTGGCCTTAAGTTTCTGTTTTTGGCCAACAAAGGGATTACTGTTGCATTGCTGCTGAGTATATGCTAACATGGATTCCCCCATGTGACTTGCATTTTTATAATACAGCCCTGGAGGTCTCATAGAACATCCCTAGCCTCATTATAACTAGGGTTAAAAGGCTACATTCAGGGTTTTTGGAAGGAGCTATGGATTGCTACACGGAAGAATCAACACATTACATGTTTTATTCTTTAAAATGATCTGTCATGTCACCTGACCTATTGAAATTAATTTATCTATGGCCTAGGACTGCCCTGCTGAAACCCCCCTCCACCACCACCATTACTTTGTCAAAAAATATTGGTGCATTACTTTCAACTACCAATACACTGTAAATACCAATTACTGTAAAGTAATCAGTCTTGATTGTCCAGTGAACAGTCTCTACCTCTCAGCAGAGAATTAACACCCCAGTTGTTAAGAAATGGGTCAAGTTCTACTATTTTCCCATATTGACTCTTACGACACGTGGACATCTTATAAATGAATGCTGAGGTCTGCTAGTTGAGTCCCACATCTTCAAGACATTCTTTTCAAAGAGGTGAATGTATGGTTCCTAACAACTGTAATGAATGGGAGTTACAGAAATCTGAGGGTGTCTATCGAGCTACAGAATTGGCTTTCCAACAAAACCTGGGACCTAATACTGGAGGTTGTGAAGTTTCTAGTTGCATGACTTCTTCCACCAATCTTCCCCAACAAGCTACCAAACCTCTTTGATTCTGATGTTTTCTGAAGTCAAAATAAATCCTTTGTCCAACAAAGCAGGCTGCCATTTCAGAAAGAGTCAGGAAAGCAATTCACTAACGTACCCCGGGATCTGCACTCCAACAACTAGTTTTATAATTGACATTTTCTATATCTTGTGTAGAAATAATGAAATTGTTCTGCAGCCAAGATGTCATCTCTGACAAACACGTTCCATCCCTGACTGTAGACTGCAATGAAACTCATTTCTGTTCAGGACATGAGGTTATGAGATAAATGTAAGACAGATGTGTTGCTTGGAGATCTGGCCATGGATGGATAACTATTGTAGTTAAATCATTTTGGTCTGCCAGCCCATTAGCAGAACATGACTCCAGTCAATACATGTTGCTCCGCACTACCAGAAGTGAAGAGAAAATCCCACTTCCTGACAAGGGTGTGGTGCCCCTTCCACTAGTGAACAAAGATGGATTAAAGAAAGAATTATCCTTAAATAGAGGACATAGTGTAGTTATGCTTTGTACATGGCAGCTGAAGGTACTTCAGACCTGTTTAAACAAGTATATTGGTTTTATTATCTGTATTTGATCAGGTTTTGCAGAAGTTACAAGGGCTCAATCTACACGTGCACTAAATTAAACGCAAAAACTCTATGTATGGTATTTTTTAATAATACAAGAATGCAGGAATGGGATTCCAATGGTTAACAGAATTCCTGCGTTCATGAATTAAAAAGATCACCTGTTAAAGGGGTCTCCTGAAAATAAGATTAAAGATGACACATGGACAAACAGTCTTTTTATGACATTTTTTGCTGCAGTTTTTTTGCACCAAAGCCAGATGTGGATCCAGCTGGAAGAAGAATAAGTCCTTTCTTTTTTTCTTCTCACTCCTTTTCAATCAATTCCTGGCTTTGGCTCAAAAATTTTCAGCAAACATAAAAAGACCATGTATGACCAGACCACAGCTTATTCTGCTGCTGGAACCCAACTGCTATGTGAATAATATAATAAAATCTATTATTAGACGTGAATTCACACATCTTTTTTTTTTAATGGACCATGGATAACATCCATCAAAAAATAGGACATGTCCTATTTTTGGCTGTTTTCACAGCCTGACAGATCCAATACATGTCAATGGTTCCATATTTATAGGGAAACATGTTTTTAACTGAAGTAATGTTGCAATAGCCTTTACTTTTCTTCTCTTCGGGGCTGTTTGTCCAAAAAAACATTTTTATTCTCATATGTAAATTATGCTCAGGGAGCACCGAGGGCATTCCCCCTGTGCTCCGAGCACTCCGCGTCATCGCCTCAACCTGCCTCCAGCGCTGTTTTTTCACACCCCCTGCATCTTCTTCTGTTCATCTTGCATATGCTTTTTCCGTCAGCCATTTTTCTGAAGTACACTGGTGTAAGAAACTAAACAAAAATGGCGGACGGAGCATGCTCAGTTGGCTCTGCCTGAACTGAAATTGGCTCCGGTGGCCATTTTTGTTTAGTTTCTTACACCAGCGTACTCCAGAAAAATAGCCGACGGAGCAAGAAGAAGATGCAAGATGAACAGAAGAATATGCAGGGGGCGTGAAAAAGCAGGCGAATTTGCGGTTGCGGCGATGAAGCGGAGTGCTCAGAAGACAGGGGGAACATCCCCGATGGTCCCTGAGCATAATTTACATATGAGAATAAAATGTTTTTTTGGACAAACCAGGACGAGGAGAAGCATAGTAAAGGTAGGAGTAGAATAGCCTTTATAAAGGCTATTCCAACATTGCTTCAGTTAAAAACAGGTTTCCCCAATGATAGACTCCCTTTAAGACCAATGAAGTTCTGCTTTTTAATGGACAGTTAAAAACAGATGACAAATGGGTGTTAGAAATATGGTCAGATGGACGGAAAATGTATGAAAAAGACAGATGGAAAATAGACATTACAAACGGACTGTTTCATCTGTTTTTAATGGACGTTTTTATGTTTGTGTGCATGTAGGCTAACCCCACATTCCCACGACCGAGTTTCAGCCATGAAACTTAGTCCCTGTGTTCACCAGATTTATCAGCCTGAAGAGTTTGCCAGAAGAGGGACTCCAAGCGTAATAGTTGTCTATGCTGCTAGGAGTACCTGACTCCTAGTGACATACTGTCTCATACTGATTTTAGTACAGGACAGTATGTCGCTGGGAGACAGGGACTAGCAGCATAGATAACTCTATGCTAGGAGTTCCTCTCCCGGCATAATGTTCAGGCCAGTAAGTCCGACCACATGGCCCACATCAATCCGGAGTAACTGTGTGAATTACTGTTATAATTATTATGCAACTTTTTTGTCCAATATTTTACTTAAAATGTTTCAGCTATTTGTTACAAGGTATTGCAGATATGGAAAGGTTACATTGGGTTGAAGACCAAGATAAGTGGACCAAAGTGGCGCAAAGGAATCAGCAAAAAATGTTTTGCTTTTTCTTTTGGCAGGAACTTGCTCGCCCTTGCATAATTAAGGAAATGCTTGAGAAAGCAGGGCACACACATACACAGATATTCATTCCCTCTTATCCTGCCAGCAAACAGTAGATGTTTTCTCCAATGCGATGTGTGCCAGGAACAATATTGTGCTGTGTTCCCTGGCTGCTGGGTGAACCTTCCCAGAATTATAACCTCTCTCTGACCTCCGCTGGAAGATAGGACACTGGACAGAAAGTTCACTAGGGCGGCTCGCCTGCATCCAGCTGGAAGCATACCAGGCTTTGTTCATCTCCCATCTCCCTTACATTGCTGTAATGAATTGGCTGTTAAGTGGCCGGTATCAGAGCCCTGCAAGCACTGTCAGCTCTGCTCATGGATTTATTTATAAGCGCTCAGATACATGACATGTCTATCAGTTTACTAACTACTATTTTTCCTCTTTCTAATCAATTTCCCTTATGTGAATCCACAGAAACGCTGTGTGATCTTCCCGTCAGGTTTATTTTACCCTTGGGAAGAACTGACTACTCAGCAGCATGCATAGTAAGGATTCTTTACATAATGTCTTGCAGATATCAGGTATTACTAGAGTTGATGCCATCTACTACACTGCACTTCATGCTGTCATAAACACATCCAGGCAGATACAAGGAATTTGGCTTGTTTGAGTTTTCTTTATTATACATGTGGCTTTTTTGGGGGATAAGATAGAGAAGGAGGCAGTGGGGTACACATAGAAAGGTACGTTCATACATGCATATGAATGCAGCTGGAAATAGCCTCAGTTCAACTAAGTTTACAAAGATACTTCTAGGTCCATTAAAAGCATGTGTAAGGCTTTCTATGCACTGAGGCACTTCCATATTCTGCAATGTGGACAGTTTGCAGAGTCAACATTGTCTTTCTCGTAATTTTTTTTTTTTTTAATTTACTAAGACAGGTTATTTAGATATTAGGTGTTCCTCAAAGCTGGTCTTCAAATATCGTCAGAAGGTCATGTTAAAAATCCCCATAGAGAGAACAACATCACATTACAACACATGTGCAATCTTAAAGGAATCCTCAATATACAAACTGTTTAGTTACTTGAGGACCAGAGTTGTGAAATGCTTTTCAAAAAAAAAAAAAAAATGAAAAAAGCAAGAAGAGCAGACAAATGCCTTGCATAAAGAATCCAACACTGGATACCTCGCTGTAGTGGCTGGTGGCAAGAAGTTAAAGGGGTTGTCTGGACCGAAATCGACACCCACACCCTGTGGACAGGTCAGCAGTATAAAAACTCTATTTAGGTATGGATAACTCCTTTAGGCTGCAACCCCATGTGGCATCCCACAGAAAAAAAAAGTGCTGCGGGAAAAACCGTGGAGGCAACGCATCGTGGTTCTTCCCGCAGAGCTTTGCACAGAAAGTTCACAGAGGTTTCCTCTGCGGACTTTCTGCTTCCATTATACCTATATGGAAACCGCCTGCGTTTCCGTAGGTATAATTGACATGCTGCGATTTCCAAAACCGCGACGGCCATTTTGGACCCTGCAGTTGGGCTTGTTTGACACTTGGAGCAATTGGCCTATAATATGTGTTATTTGCTCTATCCTACCAGGGGAGATATCTTTTTGTGGGTGTCCCTTGTCCCCCCATGTAATCTATGTTTTTATATATTCTTATGTACTCATAAATGAAGATGTCTGGTATTATTTTTATATTTCCTGTGTGCTTTGGAATTTGTTGTGATAACTATTTTCCATTAGAACAAATGATCAGGCATTTTGAAATACAATTACATCAGCATATATATATATATATATATATATATATATATATATATACATTCTACATATCACTGTCCGACCATGGTGAAATGCACCTGAAATATATTTGTGCAAATCTATAACTGACCATGAATGAAGTTGTGGTTAGAAAAAATCTTACTCATTTTATTGTATCCACCACTAACTGTATTCCAGCCATTCTAGACATTGAATTGCTTATTTTCCAATAAACAGCAGTCCCAGCAGTGATCTGAGAGATCATTAGGAAACATGCCAGCCTCAGCACATGCACAGTCAATTGAATTCAATGAAATGTATTGTAAAATCATGTGATAAAATTGTGTATAACACAGTAATGAGTTTATCTAGAACAGAATGTCTGGAAAATACACGAGTAGCGCAGTCAGGGGGCCATGGTAATGGAGATAGAACTATTTCTATAGTAAAGAGCAGCGCCCTTTCTTAGAACTCTGTGTTGTGTCGTCCCTCTGTTATTCCTCTTTAAGTCAGAAGCCCCACATGGTGTAAATGCTGCGGTTTGGCCATAGCGTTTTACAGTTCCTGCAAAGTGGAATGGATTCTGCCTAATCCCATCCAGACATTGCAGAAAAATATCCGCAGCAGAAATGCTTCAATTTTCAAAGCCGTCGCATTTTTGGAAATCGCAACATGTTTATTATACCTACGGAAACACTGGCGGTTTCTGTATAGGTATAATTGAAGAAGAAAGTCCGCAGAGGAAAGCTGACTTTGTATGAAAAGCTCTGCGGGAAAAACCGCAATGCGTTTCTGCTGCGGTTTTTCCTGCAGAGCATTTTGGCTGTGGCACACTACATGGGGCCTTAGCCTAAAATTTATGAATAAATTAACAAATAGGTGTTACCCTGGGGGGATGGTATCCCTACAAAGACTGATACTGTCCAATCAGGACTGCCAGTGTCAGACAGAGCAGAAACACACCCCTATGACAAAGGTAATGGTAACACCCCCTTGTCAATTTATTTATAAAAATTTAGTAGGAGGAATCAGACATAGTACAGTTATAAGAAAAGGTGTTGCAGAGTTATTACTTTATGTGGAATGAAAGTATTTCTTAAAACCAACATGTCAGAGGTGCTTACAGATGTTCTGTAGGTTTCCAGTATTTGCTGTAAGTATGTAGCATACCTATTTGTAGTTCAGGTGTGGTATGGTATGTGTGTATAAAGAACATTGCATAGAAACATTTGTTCCAAACCTCTCAATTCTCCCGAGAGCGCTGATATGTGACCACTTATTCCTCGCTCACAATAACTGTTGTTTGACCAATGGCCATACAATACACCATTCATTTTACCGTACCTTATAAAGTTGTAGCTGACATATTTCTAATGTAACACTTTGGGGTTGAATTGTTGACACAGTCAAAATTGACATTGCAGAGGCAGTAATGTTCTGGAAAGAAAACCACCTGGGTTTGAATCCTGCAAAGGATAACATCTGCAAGGAGTTTGTATGTTATCCCCGTGTTTGTGTGGGTTTCCTCCGGGTACTCTGGTTTCCTCCCACACTCCAAAGACATACTGATAGGGAATTTAGATTGTGAGCCCTATATGGGACAGTGACTGACAATGTCTATAAAGCGTTGCGGAATATGATGGCGCTATATAAGTAAGAAAATAAATAAATAGTAATAATATTTGGTGTGACCTTTCCCCTTTGCCTTTCATCAGTTCTTCTAGGTACACTTGCAGACAGTTTTTGAAGGAATCTGGCAGGGAGGTTGTTACAAACACCTTGGAGAACTAAGCACAGATCTTCTTGTTCCAATCCTTCTGTCTCTTCATGTAATCCCAGACAGATTGCATGATGTTGATCAGGGCTCTATGGGGGCCAAATCATCACTGCCAGGACTCCTCCTCCAAAGGGCAAAGGTCACACTAAATATTTATATGATTTAGATTTCTCTTTTGTTCATTTATTCTATTTTTTATTTGACAAAAATAACCTATTAACCCTTCCGTTCCTGAAAGCATTCTTACTTTGCAGCATTTTTTCCACACCTGCCTAAAACTCTTGCACATTAATGTACATGACAGGATGAATACACAGCATTTATAGTAGCAAAAGAGTAGAGATGTTACCAAATCTCATCCACACACAGCAAAAAAATTGTGCAGACTCCATGTGGAATTGATCTGCGGTGCTGATTATAAATCTGCATTATGGCAATTTATGTTGTGGATTTTTACCACAAGTTTCACCCGTTTCAATCAGCTGTGTGCAATCTGCTGTGAATCAGCTCATGCCCATATATAATTCATATAGATTTTGCTCTCACATATTTTTTTTGGATGTATCTATGAAGAGAATCTGTGATCAGGTTTGTGTTGCACAATCCTCGGACAGCATAAAGCAGTAACCCTGGTTCCATCCATGGATCACTTACTTGCTATTGTTTTTATACAATAACTCTTTATTAACCATAGCTGGAGCCAATTGCTGAGTCTTGGTATTTATAAGTGACGGCGCCCCCTCCTTTCTGCTTTCAGATTGACAGATTTCTCTCTATACTGTGCATAGGGAGAAAGCTGCAAATCAGCAGTTTGGGGAGGGTTGGTATTCGGCAGCTCATGAATATTGTACACACACAGTAAGACGAAAACTCCAGCATTGGCTGCTGCGCTGTAGGTGAAGGGTGATTTTATAGAAACTGCAGCAAGAACACCAGTGAGAGATACATGGTTGAAATGAAAGTCTCTGGTGACAGATTTCCTATAAGATAAGGCAGTAAGTTTGCCGGCATTCCTAAATGAAACCACACAACACATCTTCATACCACAGACTATCGGATATATCTGCAAAATACAGCTGAGTCCGCAGCCCAGCATTGCCGTCTATGTCTGTAACACTTGATCATGGGATTTTAGAGGTGGCATGCATTGATTGCGCATATTTAATGTCCCCGGCAGCTGTGACATGAAATCTCTCCTCGTAGAAGGGTCAGCTCATTAAGATGATGGATAACTCTACAGGAAAGTAACAGCCCAGGTTATTTTTAGATCTAGAGAGGCAAAGAAAGGAGGCCAAGCCACTGAAAGGAGAAACCTTCACACCTTTGCTCCCTAGAGAACAGCTTGTGCTTCCAGCCCAGCCCCACATAGGGTGCCTATAGTCTCAGAAGCAAAGAAGGTATTACATGACTTACAGCAAGCTGAATGTCTCCCAGCAAATTTATCATTTATCAGTCAATGCCTTCATCTCATATGGTAGATTCCTACAGTGGTACAGTCCTCCAGCTGCATTAATAAAGGACATTAATCACTTACAGGACCAGACTTACACAATGTAGACATTATATATTCACTGACCTATAGATAACAAAACCAGTGTTTACAGTACTGGGGACCATGGCAGTTCTATAACAGGTCATCCATTAGCTGATATCTATCCACTTACAGATATTTCACACTGTGTCTACAACTATATATGCTATGTAATTCAGTACAATAGGTTATTGTGTGTTAGCAGTCACTTTAGGAGCAGGAGGGGATGCCCACCAGTCTGCTGTTGGTGACATGTCCCCCATGGCTTCTGATTTCTAAAAGGTTGGAGGATACGCATTGGAGAGTGACATCACCAACTCTGACCACCAGCCCCATTCACTTACAAGATGGCATCTAATTGCAGTGTAGGAGGAAAGTCTCACTTACTGATTCCACTGTCCTGCCAATGTAAGGAAGAGGTAGTCTAAAGTCACATTGACATCAGCTGACATGAATGCCATTTTAGAAGGGATGTCATGGCTGAACATGCTGTATACATAAAACCATATCTATCAATGGGGTTATAGACACCACCTGTATATATTGATAGGATTTGTCATGCATGTCTGATCAGTGGGGGTCTGACTGCTGGGACCCTCATCTATCACACAAGAGTAGCAATCAGAGGCGTAACTTATAGCTCCTGGGTCACAATACAAAATCTGTAATAGTGCCCTACCTAGAATATTTAGAATAGTGGTATATTTTACATGACAGAGGGACGTTTGGCGCCTCCTTAGAGTTCAGAGCCCAGCAGTGACTGCATCCACTACACCCACCTATAACTTTGCCCCTGGTAGTAATATCTGGTCCCCCAGTCCTAACAATGAGGTGGCCAAACATTGGTGGTACAAAACAGCAAAATGCTTTTAAGATCATGGTAGACTTAGTAGTTGATATTATTGTAGTGTAGTACTTACCTCAGAAACTGACATTGACCCTCCAGAATACAGAGTTAGCAAATTACAGCTGTCCATAGAAGTCTGTGGAGAGAGGAAGGGCCATGCACAGACAGAGGCTGCTGCTATTACTGATGGTTTTCTTTTATCACATCCATGTTCTTTATTCACATCAATATTGTTCAGTATTCTCTATAATGTCCTCTATGCTGCTGAGTGAGTGAGAGTTGGAGCACAGAGTCTCTGTCTTTCACCATGTGCGGTCTATGCGGTCTATGGTACCCATCATAACAGCTAGTCTCAGACCAACTCAGGGATAACAACTGCGATAGAGCCTTTACAGAGGGGAAATGCCATATACAAGTTGTGTTTTTCTTAACATATGCACACAACAGCTTACAGGGCAGCACAATGGCTCAGTGGTTAGTGCTGGAGTCCTGAGTTCGAATCCAGCCAAGGCCAACATCTGCATTGAGTTGGTATTTTCTCCCTGTTTTTACGTGGGGTTCCTCCCACATTTCAAAGACCGATAGGGAATTTACTGTAGATTGTGAACCCTATATGGGACAGTGTTGACAATATATATGTAAAGTACTGCAGAATATGATGGTACAATATAAACCAGGAAAATAAAGAATCCTGAATAGTTATCTGAAGGAAGAATTCTGTCTTAAACCTGTTTATACACAAATACAGTTGGGAATCTGTAAAAATAAAAAAAATCAATACTAGAGTTGTAGCTAAATGTTTTGTGATTCTAACTTTGGACTAAATGACATTGTTTGGAGAACACAGCGAGGTTTCTTTATTCTGTAATTTGATAATCCAGGGCATGGACGTAGCTATTACATAAGAGGATACCAGCATTATATATTGCACATGGTAAGTGGGGCTTCAAGTTACTCCTCTGGTCCAGAGCTTTGATAATCCCGCACTTGTTTTATATTGTGGATTGCAATATAAAACAGATTTTTTTTACTCCAGTGAGAGAGAATTGGGCTATAGTAAGGAAATTATGATAAGGATAACGTTCACTCTGAATGTTCTCTATCATCTCATGGCTCCTAATGAAGGATGGCATTGCTCTTCCATAACAGACCACAGCTACCTTGTACAGTCATGGCCAAAAGTTTTGAGAATGATACAAATATTAATTTTTACAAAGTCCACTGCTTCAGTTTTTCTAATGGCAATTTGCATATACTCCAGAATGTTATAAAGAGTGATCAGCTTAACAGCAATTACTTGCAAAGTCAATATTTGCCTAGAAAATGAACTTTATTCCCCAAAACACATTTCAACATCATTGCAGCCCTGCCTTAAAAGGACCACCTAACATCGTTTCAGTGATTGCTCCATTAACACAGGTGTGGGTGTTGATGAGGACAGGGCCGGAGATCAATCTGTCATGATTAAGTAAGAATGACACCACTGGACACTTTAAAAGGAGGCTGGTGCTTGCCATCATTGTTTCTCTTCTGTTAACCATGGTTATCTCTAAAGAAACACGTGCAGTCATCATTGCACTGCACAAAAATGGCCTAACTGGGAAGAGTATTGCAGCTAGAAAGATTGCACCTCAGTCAACAATCTATCGCATCATCAAGAACTTCAAGGAGAGAGGTTCCATTGGTGCCAAAAAGGCTCCAGGGCGCCCAAGAAAGACCAGCAAGCGGCAGGACCGTCTCTTAAAAGTGTTTCAGCTGCGGGATCGGGCTACCAGCAGTGCAGAGCTTGCTGAGGAATGGCAGCAGGCAGGTGTGAGTGCATCTGCACGCACTGTGAGGCGGAGACTCTTGGAGCAAGGCCTGGTCTCAAGGAGGGCAGCAAAGAAGCCACTTCTCTCCAGAAAAAACATCAGGGACAGACTGATATTCTGCAAAAGGTACAGGGAGTGGACTGCTGAGGACTGGGGTAAAGTCATTTTCTCTGATGAATCCCCTTTTCGATTGTTTGGAACATCTGGAAAACAGCTTATTCGGAGAAGAAGAGGTGAGCGCTACCACCAGTCTTGTCTCATGCCAACTGTAAAGCATCCTGAAAGCATTCATGTGTGGGGTTACTTCTCAGCCAAGGGAATCGGCTCTCTCACAGTCTTGCCTAAAAACACAGCCATGAATAAAGAATGGTACCAGAATGTCCTCCAAGAGCAACTTCTCCCAACCGTCGAAGAGCAGTTTGGCGCACAACAATGCCTTTTCCAGCATGATGGAGCACCTTGCCATAAAGCAAAGGTGATAACTAAATGGCTCAGGGAACAAAACATAGAGATTTTGGGTCCATGGCCTGGAAACTCCCCAGATCTTAATCCCATTGAGAACTTGTGGTCAATCATCAAGAGACGGGTGGACAAACAAAAACCAACAAATTCAGACAAAATTAAAGCATTGATTCTGCAAGAATGGACTGCTATCAGTCAGGATTTGGTCCAGAAGTTGATTGAGAGCATGCCAGGGAGAATTGCAGAGGTCCTGAAGAAGAAGGGTCAACACTGCAAATATTGACTTGCTGCATTAACTCATTCTAACTGTCAATATAAGCTTCTGTTACTCATAATATGAATGCAATTATATTTCTGTATGTGATAAAAACATCTGACAACACATAAAAACCAGAGGGCAGCAGATCATGTGAAAATATAATATTTGTGTCATTCTCAAAACTTTTGGCCATGACTGTATGTGTTTTATATCATAGATATATCGCTCATCTAAGACAAGCATATAATGCTCCGCATGTTCATTCCAAGATGTTCAGCAATTCATAAAGTGAAAGCACACAGGCTTCTTGGCTTCATGTACTAGTTAGCTTGTCAACTCTGTACAGGCCTAACATCTTGCTTCATTTACTAAACTTTATACAAGTCCTATTTATCTGGCAGAGATGGATGATGCAAGGCTTTTGCAATATACTCAATGTTAAAAATTGCTCCCACAGGAGATGTCGGGGACCACTACTCACGTACACTGAATACTTATGCTGATACCGCCTGTATATACTTCTCTATAGAAGGAGAAACTCTGTATATGAAACAAACATAGGAGTCTGTTGTACTGTGTAATTGTCTATTAGAATTTATATGACAATTTATTTGAATCATGTGATCTTTTTGGTGAAATTTTTTGGATTTTCTGAAGAAATACTGACTAGTTTCAAAGCATATTGCCCACCTACCTTGGTCTAGGTAAAGGAAAAGCTCGATTCAACTGTAACTCACCTAACCTGCCTTCTGTATTAGTAGTATATAGAGAGATCAATGTGTCATGCGCAGATTATAATATAGCCTTGTTGGGGGCTCATGGCCAATCAAATCTTTCATCAACTTTAACAAGTGTATGTCACTTAGAAGTAGCCTTTGGTGGCGGTAGAATTTTACAATTACCTGGAAATACATACACATGTAACTAGTCTGTCCATAATATAGGGGTGCAGCACGACAGCGTGGGCATTGCATTCCCACTCCCAGCATACTGAGGAAGCCTGCTGCTCTTTCACAGTGAAGAACCACCCACTTGTACCCCATTGTCAAAAATTGCGTCCAGCTACACTCATCTGACCTATGGGTTTGGCAGCATCCCATGTTGTACTGCAATGTATAAACTTAACTTAAGACTTGGAATTGATGGAGAATTAGTATTCCAATGAATGATCATTCCGCTGATAATCAGCCCATGTAAAAGGCCTTAAAAACTATAGCCTGGTGGGGGCCACAATTGTCACACAGTCTGGGTCATTCATAGTATTAATAAGCCCTTGGTGTCACATTCATGGCACAGTTATTCCCACAGCACATCTACTGGTATACTTGGCCACAACTCTTAACAGGAGTTAAGTTTATTGAAGTATATAAACTTGAAAGGAATATACATTTTAAAGGGAACCTGTCAGGTCGATTTGGGACACTATACCACCCACAGGTTCTTATGGATTGGGGGTTCAGTGTCCCAAATAGCCCTGTTGTAAAGACATCTGTCCCCACAATTTAAAAAAACAAACCTGTATACTTACCTAGAGATGAGTCCGATGACTCTTATCACCTCTGGTGCTCCTGGCACCTGCACACTTCTTCAGTGAAGCTGGGGATGTACACCCTGGATTCATTGTACATGCACCCATAGTCCAGTGCTTGTTCACTTGTGGCTTCAGTGAGGAAGTGCGTTGGCGTGAGGAGTATGGCTGCAGTGTGAGTATAAAGCTTTTATTACTTTTAGTATGTGTATGGACGGCGTTATAACAGGACAATTTGGGGCACTAAAGTCCTGGTCCATAAGGATCTGTGGGTCGTTTATTGTCCCAAATCATCCTGACAGGTTCCCCTAATCTATATGCAGCTGAGTTTGACTGTTAACCTCGGACTTAGGAGACTGTGTGACTATTGATAACTTTAGTCAAGTAGACTCTATTTTGTTACAAGTAAAAGCCTATGAAAGGCCTATATAAGGTGGATCATTTGATCAAGTCTGACAGAGGAATCCGCTTGTAGCATATAAAGAGAAAGTGACAGATTTAGAGCTGGAAAAACTTGAGAGGAATCATGGCGGTATCTCTTTATCCTGCACAACGTAGAGTTTCACAGCTTTATATGTTACAAGATTATTATACCCCATACATGTTAAATAAGATGCACTTATTCGACACAGATCAATGTCTGAAATGTTTTATTAGCCCTGGTAACTTAAATTGGTTGTCCAGCCCAAAACTGATCTTTCATACTGATGACCTATTCACAGGATAGTGATCTGTGGGGGACCCAACACCCAAACCCTGCTCAGATCAGCTGTTCCGGCAGCCTCTAGGTGTGCAGGCTGCTCATATTCAAGTAATGGCAGCGGCGCTGCACTACCCTGGAACCACCGCAATGTAATGGATAGGTCATCAGTATGAAAAATCGCTTTTTTTCAAATAAACAAGTCACATACATGACACTGTGCCTTCATGCCTTGGGTAATAATAGTGTAAGAGCTGAAAGAATCCCTTTAAGCGCTTTGTTGTTCAATGTACAGTATGTCCAGACAGATGTCAACTAACTCTGCAAGGATGTGCCTGTATGTCCTTGCAGAGTTAAGTAGCTACATGGGATTGAGTTATTAACAGCCAGACATCCCAGAAAGGCAAGGATGTTTTATTAGCATCCCCGCCTTCCTGATGGCTGTATACATGGCACTTAATGAGCGCCGTGTGTACAGCTCCTACAGTATTATTACCAAAGGCACAGTGGTCCTGTGTATCCCGCCCGGCTCAGTGGTCATGTGATCCGCTGGGGCCATGAACTGCAGGAGATGCTGGATCCTAGAGCGCCCAGAACAACTCTGCAGTGTATACCACGAGGGTGACTTCCTCCTGTAAACCGAATGAAAAAAAAAGTTATAGCTTTCAAAACTGCATGTACCAAAAAAAAAGTGTCTGTCATGAACAGGGAAAATGGCCTGGTCATGAAGTGGTTATGCTTCTTGGTCCCTAAAAAGAGCTGATCGCTGTCAGTACTAGGAGTTGAACCCCCCACAACCTTATACTGAGGGCCTATGTTAAGTTTTAAAAAGCTGGATAAGCCCTTTATGTGTATTGAGGAATTTTTTGTATCAGTTTTGCTGGAATTCTTATAGAATGTAATATATTTTTGGAAATTATGACTGGGTTATAAACTTTATTATTCTGATCATCTGTGGACTTTTCTCTTACTCAGGGTACGCAGTTAAAATACCTGTCATTCCATCGGTATGGCGGGAAACAAGTAAGTCTCTATAAGACTAATGGGAGGAAAGTGCCCTATAAGCAAATAATCAACCATGACGCAAGAACATGACCTGCTGGGGAACCAGTAAACTAGTACTATGAAGTATGTTTGATCTTTCCATGCATTTCATGTTTTCATGTCTTTGTGTGTTCCAGCTACAGGTATATACAATGTAAACCCACATTAAACTGGAGAAAGGTTTATGTTTTCTTTTCAAGGCACGCAAGACTTCCATGAGCAGATCAAGCGTGACTAGGGATTTAATGCAGGCAGTTTGCTAGCACAACATCTTATCATAACTATGATCACAACCCAGGAGGCTCATGTTTCATATGGATGTGTGCTGGAATCAATATGACACCATCCACTTTATTGCTGCACTTGTACTGATGCTATCACACATTTAGTAGTAGATATCCTGGAATGATAACCTAGACAATTCTCCTTCCCCACTTCCCGGCCTATGATAGACTACTTGTTTGTACTGCTTAATCCCCTAATGCCCTGAGCGCTTTTATCTTTGCCGTTGTAGTCATACATGCTGTGAGCAAAATTGCTGCAAAAACACAACCTGTAAATAAATCCTAATGGGCAGACATTTTTATTGATTTTGTGCACATACTGGATTAACTTTTTTTTTCTTTTCGTTACATAGTACTGCACTGCTTTATGGACATTAAGGCTAAGTTCACATTTCTGTTCTTAAAGTCTGTTGCTCTCATCCTATGATGGATTTAAATGGCACTGGAATGACTGATCCAGACAGAATATCCTCCGTCTGCCTTCACTCCAATGTAAAAAACATGAAAAAAGTTTCTTCCATTACTTTTGTTTACTTCTTGAATGGAAGAAAAGGTCCTGCATGCACCAAACCCAGAAATGGATCGAGCAGGGAGTATAAGTCATTTTTTAATATTCCCATTTCTTTTTAATTCACTTCTGGGTTTGGCTCAAAAAACTGCCCCAAAAGCATGTGTGGTACAGCCTTAGGCTTCATGCACACTGCCATAGTTGTGGTAGGGTCTGTGGAAATTGGAATGGACAACACACAGGTGGCATTTGTGTAATGTTGGTGTTTTGCACAGACCCTATCACTAGAATAGATGGGTTGAGCCGCAAAAACAGACAGGAATAGGACCTGCTCTATATTTTGTGTGTATAGGGCCATAGAAATGAAGGGATCCATATGCTATCTGTTATCACAGATCCATAATAAAGGGCAGCATGTGGGCCAAAATACGGTTGTGTGCATGGGGTCCTAGTCATTCACTAGTTTTTGCTTTAGCTTAGTTATGCAAAATGAACCTCATGCACATGGCATTGTCTAAGGCTCCTATAGAGGTCCATGTGGCCTCTACTGTAGCTCCATATGCCACTTCATACAAATATCTTTGGACTCCTTGGGGGGATTTATCAAAATTGTCATTGTATGCCGGTCTTGGTAATCCCTGTGTTATCAGAGAATGCTTCTAATTTATGGTAAATGAATGAGTTGGTGTAGATTTCAGGCATCATTTTACACCAGGAAAATTTTTGGAAATTATAAATCTGCCGGGCCCCATGTTACACCTCCATTCAGGAAAGTGGTAAGGGCAGCTTTAAAAAACAGATCTGCTGTAACAATTTTTGTTTTAAGAGGCGCTTAAAAAGTCACAAACTCGAGCTTTGCAACTTTTTTACAGTATTGTCTGGAGTATGTATAATAAATCTGCCCCCTTATGTACAAATCTATTGGATAATATTCCTTGTCCAATAGAATCTGTAAGGCAGCAGATAAAGGTTGAATGTGCCTTACAATGCTGTAAAGGCTCTGCGCATAGGACTATTAGGCTGAAAACACACACACACAGTCTATCATGCAGTTTCAAATGCATTTTTTTGAAGCCAGATATGGATCCAGCAGTAAGGAGACCTTTAAGTCCTGCTTTTATTTTTTCCCTTCCTTTGGAATCCATTTCTTATTTTGGCTCAAAAAATGGCAACAAAAACGGAAACAAAAGTAACTAAACTGAGGCCCCATGTTGCAGAAACGCAGCTTGTTTGTTGTATATTTTGCTGCATTTTTTTGAGCCAAAGCTAGGAGCGGATTGAGAAGGTAGAAGTATAAGAGCTTCCTATATATTTCCCATTCCTTTTGTAGACATTTTTGGCTTTGGTATAAAAATACGCAGCAAAATCTACAACAAAAACGCTGTTTCTGCAATGTGGGGCCTCAACCTTATGCTGAGTTCAAATGTGTTAAGTCTGTTCTTCTGTTCCGTCATGGTATGGACGAATTCATCTAATGACTGACAACAATGGATCAAAAGAGACATTATTGACTTCAATGGGGGTAGTTGAATATCCATTATATTTTGCTGGATGGAAATGTTCTGCATACAGGACTTTTCTGTCCATGATTTTAGACAGATTCTGCAACATAAACTCTGAACGGAGTCTCTGATGCAGATGTGAACAAAGCCTAATAGGGATTGCCCTGGATTAGAAATAAAGCGGATAACATACTGTACAACGTATTCCAGAATCATCTGATAGTTCATTACAGCTGGAATGAGGGAAGAGCATTTATGTCAATTTTCTGGAATCAAGTGATGACATTTTGTGTGAAATTTAGCAGTAGTGGGAAAGGTGAGAAAATCTGTCTGGTGTAATGTTATGTGGAGCTACCTGATGGATGATATTGTGTCATACCATATGTCAGTATTGAAAAAAGGCCACACGGGTTCAAACAGTAGTTTACTGCAGGATGCTGCCAGGTCCCAATAGTATATGATGGAGGGTGCACAAAATACTACCCTTGGACCACTGGTGGAACACACAAGGCCACCTATTTTGGTGATGCTTTGACCCAGTTGTCTAACCATTAGATATGTCACTCGACAGATCTTTCAGCTTGCCCATTTTTAACACATCAACTTGAAGATCTGACTGCTCACTTGGTGCCTAAGGTATCCCACAGATTAACCTCAGGTACCATTGCCACAAAATACTTGCAGGGTATTCATTCAATCTCTGGTTCACTGTCTATGTCCACTCCCCCCTTTTGGTGCAGTATATTACTTTTATATTTTGGTATTTTGCGGATATTATTTGTTTATTGACCTCATGCGCCTATTTTGTAATTGTTTCTTATACAGGGGGATCTATGTCTTGGGCAGAATTGTTCTTATGGGTGTATATAGTTTATCATGAGCCTACCTTCCCATGTGTTTACTGGTGCACATTTATTAAGCTACTTAAACCTTTTTTTACTTGCGCCTATTTGTGGTCTTTTTCCTCGCCACTTTTGCTTTTTGTCTGGAAAATGAGGAGTGGCCTAAATGGAAAAGCCCACACGGCGACTTGGGCCACGACTCCTGCTACCAAGAATTGCTTTGTCACCCTGTGACTCCTTCACATTCATGTTAGTGAATGGAGTCACATTGCGACCCTAAGTGTGCCTTAAGTCGCAATGCCACTCCATTCACTAACATGAATGAAGGAGCCACAGGGCGACATGGCACTCTTTGGCTGCACAGCGGGAGTCGTGGCCCAAGTCGCCGTGTCCCCCTAGCCTTAATAAGGAGGTGCAGTTACATCATAAATAGACACCACAATAAAACTCATCTAAAAGGTACAAATGCAAAAAAATATGGCCAAAAAACAGGCAGATTATACTGTAAATAACCCCCACTGAATGTATTTTTAATTCTTGTCTGAGGTCTTGAGTACTTTACATTTTGCTTCAATAAAGAGTGTTTATGTATTTTTATGAATTGGCACGTCTCTTTTCCCTTATTTTTGTGCTATTATAACCCCTGTGCATCATGGTCCCCATGGTAATAGTTTGGTCTACCCCATTGGACATACACTACTGTGCTATTTAGTAGATACAATAGACTCTACAAGCAGATTCCATAAGATTCAGATACATCCTGGTTACATGAACAGATTATGTCAGTTTTTCATGTCAAAAACATTCAATTGCCAACCCTGACCCATCATTATGTCAATCCCAAGCATCCGGGAAGGTCCTATAACTGAAACAGATGATGGATATTAAAGGCTTTGGTTAGGTCATCTGAGACGGTAAAAGTACATTTAATGTGGTCTTTGGAAAGTTGTTCCTATAATTGTGGGATCAGGAACATCTTGCTCTTTTATTACTGATTAAATAGAAAAAAAAAAAATCAGAAATTCTTCTTTTCAAAAATTCACTATATTCTCTATACTGGCAACCAAGTAGCACGAATGTTTCCGAACTGATCATGATCTCTTGAACAGCTCAGGAAGGAATTTCACTCCATTTCAGACGCTGTTAAATCCAGCACCTTTATTCTTCCTCAGCTATTTCCTTTTCGTCCTGCTCTATTTACTGTGTATATTCAGCATCTGCTCCTTATTATATAACATTTATTAACTAACTACATAAGTCAAAGCCCAGCAGAGCATTTTATAGTCTGGTGGCCTGCACAATACGTCTACTTTTAATGCAAGTCCATTTATTTACTTGTTATAGTGTTTCATAGGACTAAGGAGAGAGGACTAGAAAAAGAATAACACATGGGATAATAACAAAAATGACAAAAACAACAGAACTAGAACCTATAAATGGAAAAAAGAATTTGCTCTAGCGAGACGCCAAACGCTTGTAATAAATAACCCTAAAACTCTATTAGAAAACCAGTCACAGGATATAACTTGGGGGTTTTATCACAGAATGGCTTATACGTGGATAGTCTCATAAGTGGCAATTAAATGTTAATTATTTACGGAGAAATCTGAGGCCCCCCTGAGATAATGGTGCTAGCCCGCTGATGCAACCCCATTCAGTCTAATAGAAAGGATCTTACCTGGTGCTTCTAATAAAGAAATCGCAATAAACAAAGAAATGCCGCAAACAATGACTTGTCTTGCCATGAAATTAAGAAAAGATTATTTGGCAGGGGATTTAGTAAGTGACTTTTATGAAGGCTGGTGATCAGAGGGGAGCTAGGATTATAGTAGTAGTAGTAGTAGTAGTAGTAGTAGTAGTAGTAGTAGTAGTAGGTATCTGCAAAACGTAAAAACAAACAAACATTAAAGTGATCTACTATGGAAGGTGTACACTATATAATTACCTGTAAAGCTCACGGAGCAGCTTGTGACAACCGCTGGCTGGGACATTACCATGTGGTCACAGTAATGGAGCTACCCACATGAATCTCTGGGGTGGGCAGGGACTTTAAAGGAACGTTAAACAGAGAAAATAAGGAAAAATCGCCTACTGTCATTTGATCCTATTTAACTTATATTTCAAATACATATATCTATAACAAATCTCTAGAAGAAGATCGGCCATGTCTCCCTCCTCACTGTCATCTGTCTGCAAGACAACTGGCTGGAGCCGCATTGAAGACATTAGATTGTTAAACCCTGTCCTCAAGCCTAGGATGGAGCTGATCAGCAGACGATCACCCCTGTGTTCACTGCAGGATTTCTACAACACTGTGTCAGGGAAAATGCTGCTGACTGACAGGGCTGCTATAATTCTTGGTTACTTTTGGCATATATTTCTAGCTTTAATGTTCCTTTAAACCAGGGGTCTCAAGTTCGGCTGGGTAACTGGACTCACATAGAAAAAGTATGACGTTGACAGGCCCCATTCAGTAAAATGGTCCCCACATAGTGCCCCCTATACAGTGGTGATTATTGGTACTGTACTTACCTCACTGCTCCCTGGCCACGCTCTTCCCCTGCTCTAGGTGCACCGCTGTGACATTTCATGTGTGTCTGGAGCAGGAGGGACCTGGGAGTGAAAAGGTAAGTACTGCGCTCACATATCCCATAGCTTATAGGCTGCCGGACTAATGTGACCTACATCCTACAAGTTGTAAAGGGGTAGCTTCAGAATAGGTTTGGGGGTCTTCTTCTCCCCACTTCTGTGATCTGCCTGCATTTTTTAACAACTGGATCGCCAGAGCCAGGAAGAACCATCCCACCCCTGGCTGCAGATGAAAGCCTCAGGAGCCACGTGTTCCTGAGATCCTGCATTAAATCAATGTACATACACTTTATGTAAAATTATTTTTTTACTGTGATGACAATTTTGTTCTTCTAGATTGACTATAATAAACACTTGTTACTCATTTAGGAAACCATTAAACTTAGTCATTTACCTTATTAGTAATTAAACCTGTAATTATGAAAAAAATACAGTAATAAATCTTGTCAATGCATTTCTCTGTAACTGTGCAGAAGGGGCGGGTTCTTCCTGGTGTGGGCTTCCTCTGCTGCTCCCACTTCCCCTCCCACAGCCTATCAGTTTGGCGGCGACTCTAACATGACCATTCTCTTCTGTGCCTTCAGCTACTGAGTACAAAGAGGGGCCTGCAGGCAGGAAGACATAACTATAGGCTGCTGAAAGACAAGGAAGCTGCTCTTCATAAGATGTATTACAAGGTTACATGTATTCACATGTACTACTGAATTAAGGAGATTATGGGTGCACACTAAGAACAGGGCTACACAGTGCCCGCTACTTGGTTCATTGCACCACTACTTGCATGTAACTTTCTGGCAATGTTTCCTTAAAACATTAAAGTCATTGTAAAGCTGTGATCACGTCTTGGAATTCTAGCCTAAAATGGTGTTCACCAAGTTTATTTACATAAAAAAAATTAAGAAATTTGGTGCTATCCAGACAGCACCATTCATGGGTTCTCTGATACCACCTATGGAAAACAGATTGTAGGCAGATTAAAACTAGTCACACATGACGTACTCGCAGCAGCACTGTGTACGAGATCCCATACCTCCTCCACATGCTGCCAAAAATAAAATAAACCAAAGCCAAATTGATCTGTACTGAGGATTTTCTGCAATGCAAAAACAAACTCATTTCAAGAGTGTATTTTTTGGGGTGGCATGATGAAATTCTGCAGGGTGTCGGCCTCATGATGGAAATTCAACAGTGTGTTGGTATTATTTATTTTGCCTATTGGTCCCATATGATCCCAAACTAACAGTTATCACATGGAGATATAAAACCTACAGGTATTAAATTGTAATTTTTTTAATGTAAAGTCTAGTATAGGATATAACAGTGCAAGGCTAACTGGAAAAATATAAAAACCGGCATGAATAGTTCATGTGACAAATCTGTCTTTTGCCCTTGATTCTGATCATTGACAATATGCAGCTGAAACATGGAAACTATTTGTGTCAATGGCCAGCATTCTACACAGAGAAGACAAGGGATTTGATTAATAGCAATGGTTAACTTCAATGTCAAATACACAATGTAGAATATGCGCTATATATGTTTGGAAATTCCAACACATAACA
This sequence comes from Leptodactylus fallax, assembly GCA_947044405.1. Taxonomy (NCBI): domain Eukaryota; kingdom Metazoa; phylum Chordata; class Amphibia; order Anura; family Leptodactylidae; genus Leptodactylus; species Leptodactylus fallax. The sequence continues at coordinate 5,236,732 of CAMRHE010000077.1, read as the reverse complement.
TGTGCATTCCAGTTTTCACACTTCTGACAGTAAGTGTGTAAGTGGTGGGCGTCATATGCCATGGTATGAAAGGAATCACATACAATGGAAGGTAAAGGAAATAGAGGGTATGGAAATCATAATGTGCTCCTCTCTGCTCTAGCTTTTCTATAGACAAGAAATGTAACTGTAAATCTAAAGGACAGAAGATCTCCTATCCCCAGTAAGCTCCTAGCATGCACTGCCTCTAGTACAGGGGTCCGCAACTCCCGGCACTGGTGCCAGAGTCGGCACCCAAGACATATCTACTTGGCACATGACTCTCTCTGCTGTTTTAAACAAATGGCAGTGCTGATCCAGGTGGCAATCTCTCTCTAATTGTCCATGTAAATGCAGTCAGACGGGAGGATGCCCTGGGAGGTTGTACTGGGAGGTGGTGGGAACATGAGGCACAATGTCTAAGTGTCCAGGCTAGAAGCCTAGTCAAAGATCAGCAATTACCTGTGCAAAGTATAATATGGCAGCTAAATTTGCCTTCATTCATTTCAATAAGACTGTGTAAAAATTTGATTGGATTTCTTCAACAAAAAGACTAGGCTGTGTGATGGGCGACCACTGCCCCCACAAAACAGGCTTACTGCAGATCACACTTAGCCCCATGTCCAGTCCAAATATCAATCATTTTGCTAAAGGATCACATTGAAATATAGGCTCAATCAACTAAATGGTTGCAGTTATGGTTTGCATTATGACTTTCACGTAGGACAGCGTTTCCCAACCTTTTCAGACTCAGAGTCTCTCTGAGAAAAAAAAATTCCTTGGGGCACCCCTACCAAATAATTTTTACCAAACGTCAAAAAACATCCTAAGGACGCAGATAACATTGCATAAAGGCATGGGATCATCCTTTAAATACTTCTAGAGTGTTGAGGCCCCCTGTTGGTAATCACTGATGTAGGAGGGCGACACCATTACAATTATTACATGGCACACTGAGTACTTCATCTTTTAATTTTTTTTCCCAAATCGGCACCCCAAACTAAAAATTTTGCTGACCCCTGCTCTAGTATATCCACCTACAAGATGTTGCTGTAGTTGTTTGTAATGCACTTTAAAGCGTAAACTCAACTTTTGTACAACTTTTGATATTCTGGCAGTATTTGTGACATTAATAAATTTTGTATTACTTTATTAACACATTTTGGCTCCTTTCTGTGAAATCCTGCATTTTTTCACTCTTCCCCAGGCTTCTGTATTGAGAGCTGTTATGTTACATTCAGTTAGAGGCAGGAACAGCTCTCAATACAGATACAAAGGAAAGAGTGAAAAAATGCTGGATTTCACATAAAGGAGCCAAAATGTGTTAATAAAGTATATTACAAAATTTATTAAAGACACAAATACTGCCAAAAAATCAAAAGTTGTCCAAAAGTTTAGCTACTCTAACAATCCTAGTATACTTACATGCTAGTTCGCTGGGATTTGGCAGCACTATACAACCAATGTGGTTAAGCTATGTGCTGCACCAGTATTTACGGAGAGTGTTGTTCTTGCACCCTGTGATACCAGAGGATTCTATGGTGGGCCTATGATCTGTCAATACTGGGCCCTTAAAGGGATTCTGTCACCAAAATCCAGCATATCAACCCAGCCCCGCAGATAGGTAAATTAGGGTCATCTGAAACGGTGCCTCCGTTGCCGAGATATCACTGCTTTTATCAATATGCAAATGAGCTCTTTGAAGCAACAAGGGTGTTGCCATTGCACCAAAGAGATAAGCGCCTGTGTCTTCACTGCTCCAAAGAACTAATTTGACAAAGCAGTGATATCTCGGTAACAGAGGTGGCGATTCACATTAACCTATCTGCAGGGCTGGCTTTATGTACTCAGTTCTGGTGGCAGACTCCCTTTAAGCTACAGAAACTTAAAGGTCCCGCAGAAGACAAGTGCATTTTGAGCTAATTTTAGGGCCAATCACTTACCACTAGCTTATATTTTTGGTGGGTCAACACAAATAACCTATTTGACCTTACTGATACGTCTTACTTGCGCAATAGTAAAGTTTACAATAGAATTAAAAGTGGATCTGCTTAGATAATAAATGGCCTCTGAGTATCATTTTTTTTTCTGCTGGGCACAAGGAATGTAAACTGTACCTTTCCATAAGGTGCAAAGGACATTGGACTACTTATATATAACAACCAGTCACTGTTCATTTTCTAGAGCACCCAAGATTCACATCATACAATGGTCGAATAAAATTGCCTATTACTCTCTTAAAGGGATTGTCCAGCATAAATGATATTTAAACCAGCTCACAATGTACAAACAAAAACAAAGATGCTAATCTTTGTCAAGTTTGACTCCTTATTTGGCATATTTAAAGAGGCTGACCAGCAAATAAAAACTGCTTGAAAACCTGCTAAAAATTTTCAAATCTTAAAAATAGGCATCCTCCCCCATCACTCCTGTTCCAATAGTGCCCTGATCCCCCCTGTTGTCTCCAGTGATTGGTTGAGCCGTCACTTCCTGTGTGTCAAGAGGAAGCAGAGACCAGTGGTAGATCTAGGTAGTGCAAGTCGGGGAATATGCCCATCATGAGTGGACAGATCTTTTGAATTTGCCCAACAGCAGTCAAACCTGGGAAATTGGTTTGCCCGCTGCCCCTTAGTGGTTACTGAATCACTAACAGATGAATATAATAAATTCCTTCATCTCTATATAGGAGAATAGTTATTCCAAACACACACAAGACCCGATTTCTTGCATGTATCTGGCTTAATACATATTTTTATGGACATCAAACAAATTTTGTAGGTTTAAGATTTATTTAATAATAGAAATAGTGAGATCCAATACAATTAGGCCTTACAAGTGTCGGCCAAAAGGGTTTCTTTGTACTGAAACCAAGAACAACTGTTGAAAGCAATATCTATGTACTTATTTCCACCTTGATCCAATCTTCAAACATAAAGCACATGGACAATATACATATCATACATATTTTACTGGATTTAGCATAAGGCAATTCTTGTTAACAGCGACCAGATGTTTTTGACAATACACATGACTAAAATTCCAGTACACATGAAGAGTTTTCACTCAACGCAGTCTCTTTCAATATGAGCGGTCATACAGTTCATCCCTTGGAAGCTCAGCCTTGGACTTCTTTAGGCCCTTCTCTTAGATTGTAGATCTGGGTGAACCATTCAGCACTCTTACAGCTTAGCTGGGATCCCCCTGCTCTGCCTTCATTCGTTTTAGAAGGTGCTCCGTCACCGCAGACAGTGGGTTGGCCTTGTAAGAAGGTCTTTTGACCAGTTCTTGAACACGAGAAATTTCCTCTTCCCTATATGGAATAAAAAAAAAAAATTTTTTTATATACATTAATATTTTATTCCAATTTTTCCCTTTGGTACTTAATTACCATAACCATTATTTTTAGAAGACTAGGTTCATTTTGTGCTTAATATGTCTATCCAAATAATACCGCCATATAATGCCTAAATAGTGAAGCTAAAAGTTAAAGTTTGGTGGTCCAGGACAGTGAAGGTTTACCTGCTCCACTCTCAGGTTGCTCCTGAGGACACCTTAAAGGAGGCCCTAAGAAATGAGGGCCTTGGCAATTGCTCATTTTGCTAGTCCGTAAATTTACCCCTTGTTACAACTGTATGGAAACTTAACATATTCTTATGGAGTGTGACTCAAAGACGATAGGGAATAAGAGTCTGATGGGGGTCTGACCACTGGGGCTCCCAATGATCCCAAGGAATAAGTGTCCCCCTGGTCTCCTGTGCTAACACAGTGGCAATGTGCATACACAATCTCTGCTATCGAATGGGCGGACCACTGTACTCACTATCTCTGGCGGCTCTATAGAAGTGAATGAAACAGTGGTCTTCACACAAGAGACTTGGGGAACCCTGTTCTCAACATCCTGTGGTTTGGGGTATAGGTGTTTGTTTCAAAATAGTTTTAATCCTCCGCTGACTGTAAATCCACGATCAGCCGAATACAATAGTATTAAATCTACAGACACTTGTGGTTATAACATGATATAGTTAGCTTTAGATGACGGCCAAGCCTCCTGCAGAGTAATATTTAGTGCCCAAATACATCTTAACAAGTGCTCAGCTACTAAGTTGTAACTGTATATTCTTAGTTTGCAAGTTTCAAGGTCTCAAAACTGTGTTAGAGCCCAGAAATGTAAAGGAGAAGCAGCCACGATGCAAGGTCTCTCCTCCCCCAGGTACACAGAGAGTTAATCAGTCACAGTTGCGAGATTTGGTACATCAGTTCTCCAGTCTTGGCAGCTGTGCCAGCTCTCTCTGCACATCAACTGTTATGTCTGAGAAGTGGATATAGCTCCCCAGGGTCTGGAATCAAAACGTTAGTAGAAATCGGAGGCCGACAGCCAAAGCAAATGATGTATAGTCCAAAGTTAGCCGTACAGAAATAGAGGGGACGTGAATCATGGTATGTTTTATATATGAGTGCTATCGAAACTAAATGGCAAAAGTAAATATGCAGAAATCGGAAAGGCAATTACTAGGCTACAAGGTTAGTAGTCAACTATACAGAAGGAGAACAGGAAATGGAGGAGGAAACAGTTACAAATTGCCCTATTAGTATAATAAAATAACACAAAAGAGTAAAGCAAGAATTCCAAGTCAATAGGCCAGAGAAGAGAAGAGACGCTCACATGCATGTATCTCTCCTAGTGTCAGCTTTAACTGGATTCTGGGAGTAAAAAAGCGGAACATTAGTTAAAGGCTATGAATGCCTTGGATTCATTTTTTATTGAAATACTTTTATTTTTTTTATTACAATATTTTGTACAGTTTAGCTCCTGCAGCTTCCATGTATTCTAATACATGCAAGCTGCTGAATGCCGTCCACAATCAGATCCATCAGGGAGCTCTCAGATGGCTCGGTCTCTAGTCCCTCCTATGTTCTCCTGAGTGATCATCCAGACTGATCAGCCTTTATTTGATCACAATTCAGCTTAGATGATAACTCAGGAGAATACAGGATGGGCTGCAGATATAGGCAGCAAAGAGCTCATCTGACGGATATGACTGAACAGCATTCTGCAGCTTATAACACATGCCACCTACCGAAGCCAAATGCTGCAAAATGTTTAATGAAAACTATATGCGACAATTTTCAGTCCAAAATATATGTATAGTGAAAAGGTGGCCATAGCCTTTAAATAGTGGATTATTCCTAGGGCTGGAGATTATGGCCTAAATCAAAATCATGATGAAACTTTTTACCTCAATGATGATTAATGAACAATAATTTTTAGGACAATCCCCCTTTTACATGTCACTGAATTTTGGTTCTGGTTACTCACATATCAGCAGCCCTGATAGGATAGTGAACAGTTAGTAACTCATCCGTCAGCCAATGGCAGTGAGACAGGATGCTAAATAAATGAAATTCTTAATGGGATTTGGTTACTTTGTGATTAGTTGCCCAATCCTAAAAAATACAGGATGGCTTAGAACAGGCTAAGGCTGGCCTACAGGTGAATAGTGAATCTCCTCCTGGGTCCCCAGCTCACCCTGGCATGGCACAGTGTACTCAATGTACTTTATACAGATGCTCATCATACATCACCACCAGGCTAGTACAATATACTGGGCAGATCTTAGAAACTACCCATTTTTTTTTTTTTTTTTTTTATAATGTAGACACATTGGACGGCTGAGATGATATCTAGGTGCAGAGTCAGGCCAACCAGTATCCTTCCTCCTTGGGTCCCACTTACCAGTCATCTTGCAGAGTCTTTCTGCTGATTTTGTGAGCAAGGGTAATATTTGCATGTAGTTGCATAGTGGGCCCCAGAATGAATTTCCCTGGTGGGCCCTAGGCTCCTCAGTCCGACACTGCTCTTGCAGGATGAAGACATTAGGGGAGATTTAGCAATGAAATAAAGTTTTTTTGGCTTTGAAGTCAATGGAGCTTTTATGCAGCCTTCTTACTACTTTTTCACCTAAAAGACGACTGCAGATTTTTATTTTTTTTTTTGCATCCACAATTCTGTACAGTACTATAATATATATATATATATATATATATATATATATATATCTCAATCAGTCCTTATAAGAAGTCAGTCAAGCTCACTGGTAAGTAATGAATCCCAGATTGTGTGGCTGCAGAAAGTGATAAACCCAGGTCATAAAGTACACCCTGAAAGTAACAGTTAACGGATACTGGAAAGAACTGAGACCAGGAAATATCCTTGTTCCTTGAAAGGAATACAGCGCTTGGCATGCTAACAAGAGTAAGTGATGGTTTCCTGGATGGTTAAGAAAACAGGAGGTTCAAAAATAGCAAAGTGACATGAGCTGTCAGCAATGTTTTATGGCATATCCTCAAGAATAAAAACTGGGCTCCACATCTGCACTACCCTCCATGTTTTGTTGTGCCCTGGTCAAGGATCGGGTGGTGTATGAATAAAGTTATAAGGAATAAAGTCCTCAAACATAAGTGCAACCATGCTGGATAATTTCTGAACACTATCGGATTCTCCTGTTTTTCGCTAACCTCCTAAACACTGCGAGCGCATGAAGAGTCTCATTGACAAGCATTGTTGGTGGGTCAAAATTGTACCTTTAAAAGGGGTTGTCAGATTCAGGAATAGGCATGCAAATTGTCATGCCAGATCCATATGTTCCCAGGGAATTAGCTTACTTCTTGCAACAGCTTACTCCCTTCTACCCCATTCAGAACACATGTACACATGGCCAAGCATGCATACACGCATGTGTTTTATATGTGGGGGATCAGGAAAATAACTATTGGCCAAACAAGTGGTCAGATGACAATTACTGAGGCTCTATTTACATCTTAGGGCCGGGGCCCCACATTGCTAAAACACAGCATTTTGGCTGTAGCAAAAAACGCTGTGTTTTACATTAGCCAGAATCCCATCCACTTTGTAGGTAATCCCATCCACACATTGCAGAAAAAAATCCACAGCAGAAATGCTGCATTTCAAAAGCACTTGCATTTTTGTAAATCGCAGCATGTCAGTTATACCTATGGAAATGCTGGAGTTTTCCGTATAGGTATAATAGAGGCAGAAAGTCCACTGAGGAAAACTCTGCAAGCTTTCTGTAAAAAAAGCTGTGTAAAAAAAAAACAAAACGCGATGCATTTCTGCCTCAGTCTTTTCTATAGTGTTTTTATGGCTGCGGATCACTATATGGGGCCATAGCCTGAAGGGGCATTCCCATCTCCAGGCTCATTTGTAAAGGCGTTGTTCAGTATCGGACCAATATCGAGAGACAAATATATTACTTGTATAATGAAAAGTTATACAATTTTCAAATATACTTTCTGTATCAAATTCCTCATGTTTTTTTGGATCTCTGCTTGCTGTCATTCATTCTGCTTACTCCCAGTGGATAAAAATGAGTCCATGGTCATGTGATGAACACACAGCTGCACAGCTCGTTACAGTCACAGCACAGTAATCAGACATCTGCCTGTAACGAGCTGTGCACCTGTGTGTCCATCACATGACCATGGACTCATTTTTATCCACCAGAAGTAAACAATGGATGACAGCAAGCAGAGATCTAGAAAACCATGAGAAATTGATATAGGAAGTACATTGGAAAGTTGTACAACTTTTATTGTACTCATTATATAAATAATAGCATTTATTTGTTGAAACTGGACAACCCCTTTATAGTTGCAGCTTAAGCCTAGTGTTAACCACTCATTGCCTAGGTTTTAGAGCACGTGTGATATGCAGCAGCAGTGGCAAGTCTGGTGACATCAGTCCCTGTTTGTACTCACTGCGATCGCCAATGTCATTTACCTATTTGTCTGGTGCACTCATCGCTTTATTTCTGTCAATGAGTGTACCATTCTATTAGGAGATAGGAAACCCATTCTTAGCATTACAAGCAATATGAAATCACCAGTACCTGAAAACTTTATGGACTCTCCCAAGTCTAACGTACATATTCATTTATGTGCTGCACATACAGATTGAATAGAACCACCATAGGTCTGTATACACCACAGCTCACCTGGACTGAACGCCGGTCACATATTATATTTTTACGACCATATCTCCACACCTCTTTTTTGTTACACTTGAATCCCAATCAATAAACCAGGCTCCAAGTAGGAAAAGAACAAATGTTGCCATATTTGGTAGTCTCTACCCATAAAACATGACGTATTTCAGTAGAATAATATTCTGTGTATGTCTGGCTATGTCTACTGGTTTCCCACTGGTTATTCAGGAGGTTTTCAGGCTGGCAATAAATCCTGAAGCACGTCAGGCGGCTGCCTGCCAGTTGCTAACATCTGATCTCGCTCTCTTGTTTACCTCCAATGGGATAAAATAAGTGACAAGTGTGAGCAGCAGAGACGCATACACACACACACACACACACACACACACACACACACACACCAGAAGCCTGCAGAGAGTAACTAAGGCACAGCATGGAACAGATGAGTCTATGTACAGGACACAAAAGGGAAATGAATGCACAAGCAGCCATAGAAAGAAGCACATTATAGAGAAAGCAGCCATAGATGAAATGGTTACAGAGCAAAAAGATACAAGTTATATTCCTATTACTTCATGAAAAATCAGACAAAATGATAGATTTCTATTAAGCATGAGCAGCATTAAAGCACAGCATGAGGTCAGAGAGAGAGTACCCACCAGATACAACCTGTGGTACCTAACCCTCCAGGTTACATGCTGAGAACCTAGACTAAGGTCTGCATAATGAAAAGTTCTACAATTTTCCAATATACTTTCTGTATCTATTCCTCACAGTTTTCTAGATCTCCGCTTGCTTAGTCCAAGTGGATAAAAATCAGTCCATGGTCTTGTGATGGACACAAGGATGCATAGCCTGGTTACGAGCTGTGCACCTCTGTGTATATCACATGACCATTGACTGATTTTTAGTCACTGGGACTAAGCAGAACAAATGACAGCAAGCGGAGATCTAGAAAACTGTGAGGAATAGATACAGAAAGTGTATTTTCAATATATTGGTCTGAAACTGGACAACCCTTTTAAATGTCAGTTTCCCTGATGGTCTAGGCCTATTTCTCAGCCAACTATCCCTTGTAATTGAATACATTATATTAAACTACCCCAAGACTATGCTCATACGCTGCCTTATATTAAAAGCACAGTATGTATTGGAAGGGAGGCTCATGTACTCGCTCGTCACATGGTTTCCTCACTTTTTCATTCATCTGCCTTAAAGGGGTTGTCCAAAATTTCATATTTATTGCCCATGACCTGGGAGATGAGCTGCAAAACCACAACACAGTCACTACACTGCTTACAGAGCTGCTTAGCTTGGGTGCTGTACACTCTGCAGAAAAAAAAAACTGCCAGGTGGCAGACACCCCCCCCCCAATCTCTTACTGATATCCTATCCTACAGGCCATCAATAGCAAACCTTGGATAAACCCTTTAGTATGACACGCACCAGAAGATGTTTTTTTTTTTTGTTTTGTTTTTTCCCACTTGTGGTGCACTTTTTGGGTTCATGATTTTCCTTTAAAACGCTGCAGGCTATAGGTGTGACTTTTTTCGGCCCCTCCTCTATTAAATTTACCCTAAATATTGAATGTCTGTTTATCCTTTTTTTTTCTATAAAAATACGCTTAAAGGTGCACTTTTTATTCTTTTGTCCTTTAGCATAGGGCATAGTATAATCTACAGCATCATTTTTCTACTCACCCAAGTGTTGCTTCTTTTAAGTGAGCCTCTGAATGGGTCCCGTGTGTGGTCATGTGATTGGCATACTGTCCTGCAGATTTACATAGCGGCCAGAAATCCTTCTTTTTATGCTAGTCTACGAGGCTCTCAGACTCACATAGAAAAAAAAAAATTAGTTACAGCCGCTGTGTGAATTGACAGATCAGTCTGTCGATCACATGGCCATGAAAGAAGCAAATTGCTGGGTGAGTGAACTGACCCTGGGATAGATCACACTATGCCCTGTACATATACGGATAGAAGAATTAAAAAAAATAAAATAAAAATAATGATGTGACTGGATTGTAGCTGTTAAGAGAAACGCCATTTGTAAAACAACTTTTCATAAATGAATAGTACAAGTGAATATAAGAAACTTTAATAAAATTGATATGCTTTGTTCTCCATTTATGTTCTCTTCTAACATAGAAGTATATGGAAAGGGGAAGGTGAGGAGGAGGAGGCTGCTGGAAATACACACATATAGCAACTGTTAAGCTCAGCTACATGTAGGTAAGGTAGCTATTCTGACTGTACTACACCTAGTAAGATAATGTTCTACCACTGTACAGCAGGAGGCAAAAAAAATCAATTACCAGCCAGCAGCGGCCTCCTCCTTCCCCTCTCCATAGACTTGTGTGTGTAAGGCAGTGTATGAATACAGGTGGTATTAGAGAGAAGAGTGAAAGGAAAGAGAAGCAGCCTCAAAAGGTAGAGAAGGAAACATTTTATGGCATTGATGGATGATACTATGGCCCACATTTGGTGCAAGATTCCCACTAATTCAATATTGATCCCAATAGATTATTATATGCGAATGTGGGTGAAGCTGGACAGAGACCAGTTGTCTGGTGTGAGTTATAATGGAAACTAATCTCCTCACAGGAGTACACCTGATGCATGAAGAGGCCAGAGTCCCTTCATAAATCAGCCGTGCCCTGCACCTGTCAGGGCATTCATTAAGACTGGCATACAGAATGGCAGTCTTAACACATTTGCTCCATTATTCTTTAAAAAAAATATACTACAAAAGGTCTTACATTCGCCTGCACTTGTGTTATAATTGTCAGTACGCTTTAAAAACCCCAATGTTCTGTACTTACATTAATTTACGTTTCTGTACAGGCCTCATTTTGCTGTAATCCGTTGGCTCTGGCTTTTTCTTCCTCAAAGCCCTGAAAGGAGAAGAACGGTAGAGATTTTATGATGTCACCATGTAATTACACATTGCAGATGCACATACTATCAGTGGCCCTGAGGAATAGATTGCATCCATGCCTGAAAAATAGCAAGACCTTTGTTGTGTAACCAACACTGAGAACAGAAACCTACACTGCAAAAGTAAGAGTAAGACTGGAACTCTGACATGTTGTACAAAACGTCTTAAAAGAGGTGTTATAGTTTCAGCTTATACAGCATAGTTTTTGTATAATGAAAGTTATACAATATTCCTATATACTTTCTGTATAATATCTCTTACCGTCTTACTGTAATCAGTCCTGGTCATGTGATGATCAGACCTGTTGCACAGGCTGGTTACATAACCCAAAAATCTAACATTCTGCTGGTGTCAGTTAAAAACTGGTGGGTAAAGGCTGTTGAAGGATGTGATCACTAACACTATTAGACTGCTTTCACATTAGGTGCTTTTTTATGCCCACATATAGACGGAAGACCTGAACCTCCTGTGCCTTCTATGCCTAAGACTGTTAATGGGTGCACAAAAATGCAGGATTTCCCAATACTATTTTACTAGACGATGGTCTTAGGCAGCTTATTGTGTTATTGCAATAAGCAACTGCCGAGAAATCTTACTCACCTATCCACGCTGCTGTCCTGGACACCCTCCGTTGCTGCCTCTAGGCGGCATTACACTTATGTCACGACGCTAAAGAATGCCGGGACACTATTACAGCGTCCCAGCGTTCTTCAGCGCCGGCTACAGCGCACCCCGGCGGTGGCAGCGGAGGGCTGCCAGGACAGGAGTGTGGACAGGTGAGTAAAAATTATCGGCCTCTACTCTGTGTGGGGGGAGGAAGGGGTCATATACTGTGTGAGGGCCAGAAAAACACGTCAGATACTGTGAGGGGGCTGTAAAAAAAAAAAAAGTGACACGGCACCTGAATTAAGCTGTTTTTTTTTGTGAATTATAACACACAAACTAGTGACCCCCACAGTCACTGAGAGATGTCCTATGTTAAAGAATCAGCACGTAAGTTAAAACCTGGAAAATCCATTGAAGTTGTCATTTGTAGGGTCTCCGGTGAATGATTAGTTGAATGAATGAATGAATGAAACTCATGTCTATGCATAAACATATAAACCACAAACTATGACAAAAAGAAATATTATGATATACGGATCAACTAATTCTTTGCATAACCTGTCAAGTCACATACATTACCTGTCATTTACACAATTTTGTGAATAAAAACTAAACAAAATGAGTACTCTGAACATAAAAGTAAGGCAATGGCTCAAAAATAAATAGAACAACATAAATTCATATTAGGCTGTCTTCCACATTGCAAAGCCCTTCAAAAGTCCGGAAGGATGCTCATCCAATGAGATCAATATAAATGACTCCCACATGTTCCAAGATCGATTTTTGGTACCTTGGCTTTACTGTCTATGAGTCATGCTTAATTCTGTTATATAGGATTGATTTTTTGGGGGTCACCTATATTGGGTCATCTCCAAGGTAAATAGCACCAAGCATCAACCCTGAATGCAGACATTTCTACTTCCAAGTGTATGATATTAACAGTAAGGTGAACAGATTGATAAGGGCCAAATTAGCAAGTGATAACCAAGCTGTAATACCACGCACAGCCACTACTAATAGCTTGGTGCTGTGTGTTAAATACAGGAGCCCAAGCAAACAGATGGTCAGCAGAAGTGCTCGAAGTTGGACTCCATAAACCTAGTACACCACTAAGGCTAGGCCATCGATTTTAACCCCTTAGCGACCAGGCCTGTTCGAACCTTAGGGGCCAAACTCCCCAACCCGCCCCCCCCACCACCACCACCACCACCATCATTATTTTTCTGCCACAGTAGCTATATAATGGGTATTCTTTAATGGCACCCTATAATTATGAGTTTACTGTTATTAACTCTTTCTGGAAGAATGTCGAAAAAAAAATATATACATCTGCTGTTTTTCTTTCTACATTTTGTGTTGTTCACTGTGTGGCATAAATATTGCATATTACAATAATTTATAGCAAAACCAAATTTTAAATATTTTACATTTTTTTTTCTCAACAAAAACACTTATGTAAAAAAAAAAAAAAAAAAATTATATTTGTAGTTATATTCTGAAAGTCATAAGTTATTTTTCTATCAAGAGAGGTGTAAAGGGCTCTCTTTTTTGCAGGATGAGTTGACATTTACAATGGTAACATTTGGGGTACATGCGACAAAATGCAGCAAATCCATCCAAAATAGAGCACCCTTCCTCTATGTAACCCACTTAAATGCTGCAACGTTTCCTGACCAAGACATCTAAAGGCTTAAGCTACAAAGTTATCTTTGATCTCAGCCAGTGCAGTAGGATCCTGGGTGTGTATCACAGGCTCCTGCTGCTGATGGTGCAGACACAGTAAGTGTGTCCGCAGGATTAGAGTGCTGTAATGTTATGGCACTGGTCCCTGTGATCTCCTGCCCGCTCTGTATATTATGTTGGAACACACTCAGAGGATGCAGTGTTTTCTCATAGATGCTGCTGGACACGTGACAAGTCTATGACTTAACAGAAGTGGTCGGATGTTCCTCCAATGAAGACCTTTAAGCTGTCTTCGGCAATGTACAGATGATACTGGGCTTCATGCATTATGTATTTTGGAAGAAAGAGAAAAGGACGGCGTCTGGCTGATCACATGACTCACGTTCTTAAGCTCCGGTGTAGGACTGACAAGAATTTTTGTTTGTGACAAAATAAATGGAGACTTGGCCGTAGGTCTATTGTCTGTGGTCCAATATATTCATTATAAACCTCAGCATAGCCCATGTCTGCCAGTATAATTATTTTTTGTCTGCGTTCAGTCTAAGTATCTCTGAACACATACCACTTTTTTTTACCTAGTATGGACTCAAAGCATTACATGTATCATTTGTATATTGTAGTTATCGTAAGTTTGTTTTTCTAACTCCACAATCATACTGCCTCAGCTTTTCTTATAGATGAGATACAAAAGAGAGACACAAAAGGACACAAGAGATGAAGCTGCTGGCACTGGCGTTCTAGCATGGCTTTGGCCCAGTACATTTTGGCTGGCTGTACATAAGTGGATCTTTTGTTTTACTCTTCCTATCCAGGATGGTGCACTGTTGGGTGCATGCCCTGCCTTTGTCTGCATATACAATATGGGCCCTTACTTAATTGTGCTGCACTGTCATGACATATTAGAAATCCCACCCGTATATACAAGTTCCCTCCAACACAGCAGAGATGGTTTTATTGGACTGGGTGGGGGGGCTGAGCTTCCAGCAGAGACTAATCTTTTATTAATAACCCTTACAAATGGCTCAAGGATTTCGTGTCCTTCCACACATCAATTCTAATCTCCCCAAATAAACGCTTCTGTTGAAATGTTTACAGATTATCAGCATCAGATATAAGCCATGGAGAAAAAGCTGTATTGTCATAGAGCAATTAAAACCCTAATCCCTGAAACTTTGTATCAGCAAACAATCTGGGTGAGTGCAGGGATGGAGTCTTTCTGGTCATCTGGACCACGGAAATTAATTAAGGTTTTAAGACAGTTATTAGAACAAACATTCAGGTGGCCAGGACGAGAACGGAAAGCCTTATTTACAGACGAGGCCAGTGTATGGGTAATAAATTATAATGACTGTACTAGTAATCGCTCAATGTACAAGCATAAAATAAGTAAACAATAAAAAACTACTGTTTTAGGCTCCATCCAGGTCCTTTTTTTTTTTTTTTTTTTTTTTTAAACAAAGGATCCGTTTGTTTTTTTGGATGGACAGAAAAGTACAGTATACTATGTTTTTCTGCCTGTCTAGCGAATCCCATCCACACATTGCAGAAAATTACGCACCGCGGAAACACTGTGATTGCCAAAACCGTTGCTTTTGTAAATTGCAGCATGTCAAATATACCTACGAAAACGCGGTGGTTTCCCCATAGGTATAATTGAAGAAGACTCTCTGTGAAAAGCGCTGTGGGAAAAAATGCAATGCGTTGCTGCCGTAGTTTCTTCTATAGTGCTTTTTAGCAGCAGCCCACTACATGGGACCTTAGCCTTAAAAGGGTTTTTTCTCATGAACATAATCACATTTAAATATGGAGACTTATGGAAACACTTTTGCAAATATTAATAACAAATTGTACAGAGTTTTGAAGATTTTCTCCAACCATCTAAGGGCTGGTTTCACTTCTGCGTTCAGGTTTCTGTTCGGGGAGTCCACTTGGGGACCCCCGAACGGAAACCTAGACACATAAAAAGCGGTTTACCTGGGAAACCACATGGACCCCATAGACTATAATGGGGTCCTTGTGGTTTCCACTGGCAGCACTTTTCTCTCCGCTTGCTTCGTGAGGAAACCACACGGACCCCATTATAGTCTATGGGGTCCATGTGGTTTCCCAGGTAAACCGTTTATGCGTCTAGGTTTCCATTCGGTGGGTCCCCAAGCGGACTCTCCGAACGCAGATGTGAACTGGCCCTTAGTGGTGACAATCTTGTGTCTTGATTGCAGAACATTTCTATGCTTTGGTACTTGTAAAACACCCAGTTATGACTTCCTAATACCTTAAAGGGCTTATCCAAGACTATGATATTGAGCTCCACTTCCACTTCTCAGGAATTGACATCACATCCATTGATCACATGGCCATGCTGCAGTTCAGTCCCATTTAAGTTAATGGGGATGAGCTGCAGCATGGCCATGCGACCCATGGATGTGATGTCACTTCCTGAGAATAGGAAGTGTAACTCAGTATCATAGTCCTGGGCAACCCCTTTAAACAGAAGCAGACAGGAACAGTGCACGCATGAGAAGATAACCCGGCCACAATAAGGAAATCATGGCTGAGTTTCAGAACATAGAAAGTCCCTGCATTCCACTGGCAACTGATCATAACAAAAGACTATCACCATTAAGATGGTCAGAGAAAATCTTTAACTCTGTAAAATTGTTATTAATATTTCAAAAATGTTTAACTTTTGTCTACAAATTTAAATATGGTTATGTTAATAAAAAAAACCGTTTAATGTCAGTTAAACCTGTCAAATTGTGTATGGTGATGTCCCGATTCTCCACCAACAAAAATAATCAGGGTAACTTCAAAGAATGTTGAATTTTATATGCACAATCCTTTTATCAGGGGAAATTCCAATATAAAGTGTCTCAAAATACAAAAAAAAAAAACAACACACACACCACTTTCGTCCACCCAAGTAGGCTGCTGGGTGATCACAGGACTCCTTTACAAGAGACAATGATTGTTGGGCGACCGTCACTCCATGATGTAGAAGGCCCTTAATACTGGGGAAAAACAAGCCATAGTTAAAAATGGCTGTTGTAGCAGAAGTACAAGGCAGCTTGGCTTTAGGTTTTAGACAGCATAGCCAAGGTGCCTGAAATGCATTATATATTCTACCGCCACTTCATTCGAGCCAGCATATTCTTGGAAGATGATACTTAGACGGGTAAGCAGTTTGTTTATGTGTAACCACACCAAGTAAAGTGAAAATGTACAGATCGATAGGACTTTTATTTCCTGGGAGTGGATTCATTTCTCATATTTCTGTGGTATTGACTGTTGACTTTTTGCCTATTTACACATATTCTTATCTACGGTATGTTTCTAATACACCTTGCTGCAAAAAAATGGCATCACTGAAAAAAAAAGTTATTAAAATAAACATTATTGGCTCTGTTCAAACTAACTTCCATTTTTAAGAAATTTATGAAAGGTTAAAAAGGGGATGTCCAGTGAGTAATATATTTTTATTACTACAATTGTTGTTTATTTACAGAAAAAGCTCACAATGGGTTAAAACTATAAAGGAGCAATACTCTGCTCAATGAACCCGGCCATGCCTATTCGGACTCGATCCCCTGCTGGTCTCTACTTCATGACCCGGTCAGCCAATTACTGGCCACAGTGGTAATCTACCTCAGCAAGTGACTGGCTGAGAGACTTTTACTGGGTGTAAACCACGAAAAGATAAAAAACAAAAACTATTTCCAGTTCGCCAGGGGTTAATGAATGGAAAGAAACGGCTTCCTAGTGTGCCAAAAGTGTCTGTTCCAAACCTCTTCTTCTGGATTCACTGTTACATCACCAGCTCAGCTCTACCCCTGCTGCTTGTATATTGAGTAGAGTGGGGTCAGTCATGTGATCAAGAGTCGGATCGTCATCAGGAGAGGCAGAGAAATGGGACGTCTGGTACCCCACCATGCAAAACAGATTGGGGGTGACGGGATCTGCTTATAAGTGAGCTCATGCAGTGCAAGGGATGCCCACTCTAGGCTTTTTCTTTTCCTGCAAACCAAATCTCAGCTGATCCCACTGGCTGCTGGGATCCTTCAGGTTTCAATTTTGGTTTTCCATAGCAGAAGCAGCAGAGGAGACCATACAATTCTGCCCATCTACCTACTGAACCTAACTGATGCCAAAAAAAAAAAAAAATGTATTAGCAATAGTAATGTAAATTTTTCTTTGTTTTTCAGTAATCCACAGATGAACCCTGGCGTGAATAGAGCCCTAGAGCTATTGTGTCCCAAGAGAAAGATCATACACTAGATTTTCTGACGCATATGCTCTTTTTTGATGCTGTGAGATAGAGCTGCACTATGCTTACTTGCAAAACATATGGTGAACACAGCTTGACGGAATGAAATTGGGAAACATTGCTTCTTCACTACGAAATGAGTGATTCCAGGGACAGGTAGTTAGTGGGATGTAAAACTACACCCAGAAGGAATCAGATATCAGAAAAAATGTTTCTGTGACAGAGTTTGACAGCAGACAAGACTGAACTGGTTCTGTTCTCTGGGGCTTTAAGCAGGTAAGTGCATTGGATGACTTAATTATTGCAGATGAATGCCAGTATTAAGCAGGATGTGACGCCCACCACACCTCACATTGCTAGGGAGCTGTATGGGCAACTAGAAGATCACTTATGTAGGAATGCCACTACTGATGGGGGAAATACTGACCTGTCTACACAGACGACAAGGATTCATACAGGTCAAACACAAGCACCATGCGACAATACAGAATACATATCTACCCTACCCCACTCACTGTGAGCTACACTAGGCATACAAGCAGATGCTTCACATGGAGAAAAACTTTTTTTTCTACTAATGGTTTTGATGTGGTTATAGCACACACTTCTGGCAGTGCAAAGAAATGTTCTGTACACTCCCTAACCAAACCCCCATAACAATCATGTTCTTCCCCACTGCCAAGGCAAATCTTAAAAAACAAAACAAAAAAAACAAAACAAAACACACACACTTTAAAGTCTCTGGATGCCATATTGCTAGCAGAAATAAGGCTAGGTTCATTCAGTTTTTCTGTTCCGACAGATCCCACTGACTATAATGGGGTCTGATAAGTTTCCATTATGGCGTTTAAAAAAAGTGGATCCTGCAGGACCTCTTAATCCATGATTTTGATGTGAAGAGCATCACATAGCCTAAAGTCACTATTAAATAGGGCAATTTAGTAGCCAATTGTTGGGGACGAACACTTAGACAAGCGTTCATTTTTAACAACTGGCCCGTAATATTACTAACAATCACCTGTAGTACCAGTATTTGCTCCTTCATCAGACAATCTGCCGATTTCCGCAGGACAAAAACCATTGTCAGTCGGCAGCACCTCGCACGGTCTAATATTGGCCGTGCTACTAACAAACAATGAAAGCTTTAGCGATTGTTCCTCCTGCATGAGCTCTGCATCAGCCCGTGCACTACGAGCACAGATTGCGTATTTTGTAGCACCTGCTCTCGTTCAGAAATATCTGTGCGTCTAATACCACCCTCACACTGCATGACAAACAGCACATGGGCACAGAGAGAAACAATAATAATAATAATAATAATAGTCCTTTAATAGTCCCACAATGGGGAAATTCAGTGTGTTACAGCAGCAAAGATAAGCAGATACAAATACAAATACAACATGTACAGGAATGTTCCAAGGTGAGAGACATTACATTAATAGCAGACAGACAGATAGGAAGTAGCAGAGGGGGGGGGGGGGGATTTAACAGGCAGAGAGATATTTCAGTTCTCTGTATGTAATGATCTCCGCTTAGGTCGGTGTTGGTTGTACAGCATAACCGCGGTGGGGAGGAAAGACTTCCGAAAGCGCTTCTTCTCACACCTAGGGTGGAGCAGTCGGTCACTGACAGTACTGCCCAGCGCGATCACAGTCTCATGCATGGGATGGGAGTTATTCTCCCGCATGGAGCTCACCACGGACAGTATCCTTCTGTCACCCACC